>CAJQZP010000359.1:2975000-4175000 GCA_907164705.1 Parnassius apollo | reverse complement strand
ATTATGTCTGTGGTCTTTCCATCCAAAATTTATTTTGTCGTAATTTATTCGAAACTCCGTTGAATTTGAGTACTTTTTCTTTATCTCAGTTCTCACATCCGGCTTTTGCTTTTAGCATATCTCATATAATGCGTAATAATAATTATGGCATCGATCAAGCGAACTCTCGCTCACTTTCACATGAGATTTTGGCAGTTGCCACTTTCACTTGGAAACGGCATGTTCCGAGTTAAGGACTGTAGAGGGAGCGGGAACAATAGTGCAACATTTTATCAACTATCATTTTTATAGTTTCTAAGCAACATTTTCATAACTTGCTTTTCACATATAATAACATACATAAAAATAAAAAATACGTACAAAATAAATTAACACGAGAAGCCATATATATATATATATATATATATATATATATATATATATATATATATATATATATATATATATATATATATATATATGTTGTAAATAACCATCTAAAAATGTATTTCATAATACATACAAAATAGTGACTATTCATATTAATGAATTATGTATTTTATAGCTGATAATATCAAAAACATATATAAAAATATTACAAACGCTTAAATATTAAATGAAAACTTTTTTTTATAAATAAGAACGTTTTGTTTTACCTCTGATTTGAGACATATCTCAGTTTTCTGTCTAAAATAAGTAATAGTAGACATTTAATTATACAAGTAAGTTTATTTATCATTGATTTCATACGTTTTAAGCAAACTTTAATTCAACATTTTAATACACTTAATAATACATGTAATTTTTTAATATAATTTTTAAATAGAAATAAGTTTTTTATATGATTCTTTTGTGCGTCCGTTGTTCTATGCAAAATTGCGATAGTATTTTGAGGGTTCATTTAGATTCTAAATAGTTTGTAAATAAAGCTAGTTTGTAAAGAATGATATATAAGCGATTTTTTTAATGAACCTTTAAATTTTTATGTTATTTCATAACGCTAACGCTTCAGCGTATGACAAGCACTCAAACCTCCAAAAGCAGCTACATTTGTGCGCGCGCGCCTGTGTGCGACGTAACGTAATCTTGCGTAATGCGAGTGTCGCCTGCGCCCGCGCACTGCACGCACCGACCACTCAATTGACTCAATGCTGATTTATATTTACACGAAATATGCTTCTTTTGATTTGTTTTAAAGGCTTCTTTTCGAATAAATATATTTCTAGTTCTTACAGTACAAAAGCAAAGGGGAAAAAATAATAAAACGAGAATAAAGGCTCTTAGGATTTGTGAAAATTGAAAATCTAGTTATAAATATTCACTCGAAACAACTCTTTATAAATCTATATAATCTATACATTTTTTCTTTTCTTAATGACATCTCAGGATTTTTTCGTTTTCTTTTATATTTTTTTATAAAACTGAGTTTACAAACGAACTGAAAATCCACCCGATGGTAAGAAGTTTTCACAGCTTTCATGTCTATACTTCAAACTTTATATTGTTTTTTTTTCACCATGATAAAACATTTTTTGTAATAATTTCAACAACAGATAATGCTAAAATTTTTCAAAAAACAATACTTTATATCGTAGTTTTGATACCGTTTTAAAGTATTTTACTTTAGAATTAAAGCGACGAAATTTTAGCATATTAGACTTTCATCTATTCAAACAAAACAGAGTAATTACTTGATCGAAAATTCGCCTACGGTTTAGGTAGTTCGGATTGACCACAACATTCGTTTTTTCTAGTAAGTACAGTCAGGCTTTTTAGAATTACTCTACAAAATATGTAGCGCTTTTCAAGGTTTATACTAACACATAGAAAAACTTTCTCACTTCGATATAGAGTCTGTACAAGGCTAATATTTCGGCATCAATGAAACTGTCAATTGTAATTTTCAGTGTTGATTTACCACGTGCTCGTTGGTGAATGAAAACATTGTGACAAAACTTGCAAGTCTGAGGAATAAAAAATCATTTCGGAAATATCTGAAGTCTGCCAATATAAACTGGAATAACGTCGTCCATAAACCTATCAGTAAAATGAGTCAGATAAGTGCTGGGCAATTTTGGACGTATAATAGACAGTAACTTTTATCTTCGTAGGTTCTTTTTTAGGGGTCCTGTTCATTTTCTTCTTATAATAATTAAAAATGTTTAAATAAAGCGGCCAATATATCATTTTTAAGTTCATAAGTATAATTACAACAACAAATAGGTACATGTGAAACAACTATAGTTAGCTATAAGCAGCATAGCAACTATAAAGTACGTGGAGAGAAACATCAAAGTGAATGACATAATAGAGGACTGACGCCTTCATCTATCCATACATAGTACTAATCTAGGCAAAGACTGGCATTTCTATAGTGCACACCATAAACATAGCACGCAAGAAAAGTAGTGTTTTTGTCGGGACACCTCAGTAGCCACGCGGGATCGATTGCGGGCGTGCGCAGTCGACGGCAGCGCTTCCGACCCCCCCCCTCCCAACTGAAGCTGAAACACCCACAAGCCACTGCAACTGCACTTCAGTGCATGCGAGAACGCGATTAAAAATCTCCAAAAATATAACGCAATAACTCACCGGTCAAGAAAGAGGCAGAACTAAATTTTAAATTCGCATTCGCGTGACGAATCCCTTTTTGTCATCGAAAATGTTGCAAGTCCTTAACGTGCCAGTGATTGAGACCGTGTTGATGTGCTTTTGAACTGTTGCAAGTGGAAGAATATAGAGAGCGCGGACATTTAAAAAACTATGAAGAGGAAAAAACGCATCCATAGAACATTCTACAATATTCAGACTCAAAGCCGACAAAAATTTTTATACGAACAAATCGCGCGACAATATTAAATAGTTACCATTTTTTTCCGAGGAAATTTAATACATAATTACCACAGTTTACCGACATTTATATGCAATATATACTCACAAAATAGTTTTTATCTATAACAATAATCTCACAAATTAGCGAAACCTACGATATAACGTGTAACTTCCCAAGCAAATAAGCCCAAACCTTACGAACGAAATTTTAGACTGATATTTAAATCCGAATAACGTAGTTGAATTAAAATATATAGCGTATTTACATTAGTTGACCATTTGAGAAAGTTTATATATATATCTATAGAAAAAATATTTATAAAAATATTGATTAGTAAAAATGGCAATATATAATACAAAATTTAACCGGGGATCAGCGCAGTAGCCTTAAGTTTTTGTACGTACAACGGACGAACAGTGTTGAGACTTACTAATATTTTCAGTGTTCTTTAATAATGGATGAGCCGATGTTCAGCACGTAGTTAACGTGAATGTTATGGATCGGTCTGTGTGAACGTTCGGTCCGGTGGGGCCCATGATGTTGAACATGTTCGATATGTGGAACTCGGTGAGCACCAAGCTGGAGGCCCAGAGCAATGTGCAGCAGAGCCAACAGCCACACACCTCAGGTGGGAGCATTAAAGGTAATTTCTTCTTATTTCGCGTTCGGATCGGTCGCGCGTTGTCTCAACTCAGTTCTCAATTAAACAGTATGACATTTTTTCATACGGTATTACAGAGTTATTTAGCATAAATTAAATTACTATTCTAAGAAAAGTCTAAATCATTATTCGTTTCTGTACACATAAAAACATACATCGATATCACAAACTTTATTAATGAATTCAAATGAAAAAATATTGATATAGCCTGCCCTCCGCTACTCATAGTAAGGTGCATTTTTTTTTCATAAAATAAAACTTATATTAAGTTTGAGCATAATATATTAATTGATGAGCAACGCTGAAACTTAAATTGAATGTTTCTTTTATTTGGCATAAAGTTTTAATTATGTTGGAAAGGCATAACTGCATGTATTATGTACCTACAAGTCATAATTTATAATTTGCACATGCTTGTCATTAATATATGGGCGATTAATTTTAAATTAGGCAAAATATCTTTAGTTTTATCAAAGTTATAATTCTACACGAACGTATATTCTTCTATATTAGTATAAAAAATTAACTATTATTTCAATTGGTGCAAGAAAGACAGTTTTTTCTTTTTATTTATTTAACAAAGCCTGAATTATAATTGGCCAGACTCTAAGCTCACAGGTACATTATTGCGTGAGCGAAATCTCATAAAAATATATAGTTTCTAGAAAGTTTGCCCAAACACTTCCTTTCCGGTGTATTAAATACGTACATAATTGTTTCTCATTTCGCTGTTACGCAATTTAAAACCCCACGCCCAAAGAAAGTGGCCAATTAAAATTCGGTAACAGTTAGTGTTTCTGTCATTGAATTCACAGTCTCTTTCACATATGTGATGATATAACTGATTCTTTAATAATAAACTTACAACCTACATAACTTAAGCTATTCTTTCATTTCTAAAAGGGTTATTGCAGTAAATATGAATACCAGCGTAAAATAGCAGCTAAATTTTGCTGTGTTTCGTATGGTGAGTGTAACAAACCGGAGACCCTTTTTACTGGAAACGAGATATTCCATCTTAGTCCTCACGGCTGATAACGCGTATGCATTTTAATTCGTAATTGAGGATAGATGTAGATGTCTATGGACCACAGCAACCACTTACCATTAGGTGGACTGTGTACTCGTTTGTCACCCTTATCCAATAAAATTATAATTAAAAATATGATAGTATTCCTCGATGTCCCTATGCCAACTTCACATGTTTTGTATAATAAATTTGTAGTATCTTAGATTTGAAAGTATCTTCATGGTTTTTCCCTGGCCGTCGAGCACGTGGTAAATTAGTGCTTCAAATTCCGTTTAACAATATCAGAGGTGCTGGCGATGGTTTGGGTGAAAATTGGCTGAACGAGCTTACGGACGTTATATTCGAAAAAAAAATTAGAGTGATCGTAACACAATCCTTGGATTTCATGTAACAAAATATTAATAGTAATATAATTGATTAATAATAATTATACTATTTATAGCGTTTAAAAAAGAAAGGTTATGTTTAAATTTAATTCCGTGTTTTGGTCTACAGATTTTACTATTTTTTGTTGAAATGTAATATTTTAATAAGATCCGTGTGATAATAAGAATCATATTATAATTCTTATAATAATACGTAACTTATACCTATATAAACGAATAAAATGTTATGCATTACGTTGTGGTTGCATTATATTTTAAGTAGTTCTCAGTTACGTCGTTCTGTTTTCAATTTTAAACACACATTATAAATATTAGTTAATTAATAATTATAATATAAATAGTTTTAGTTGATATGGTTTGGTTTTAGTTGACGTTTTTTATCCAAACTGGGATAAAATAATCAAATGTGTGTCTCAATGGGAGTATACATAGCTAGCAACATTTTTTAAGAATTTATATAAGGTATTTTGGAAACCATTTATTTCAAATATAAGATAACTCAGAACTTTATCACTTTTTAGAACTTTATCAGATACATTAACAAGAACAGTGAAAACGTTGCAGCGATAATAGTTTTGCATTCTAAAATTAAAATTTCATACAGGATAATTTGATATGTCGTTTTGCATGCCAGAGCAATGAAAATTCTGCTACGAAATCTGGTTTCGTTTTTAAAATATCACGTTCGCAGTTGCGTAACCAACTGGTGGTAGTATAACAGAACGACAACCAGTTTTATAATTACTTTTTAACTGTGTGTTATTTTTCGTGCGTGTGTTAAACCGGATTAGTCCCTTAACGAGTAATTGTTTTAAAAAAGAACCGACTTAAGGTTGATAACTATTTTTTCCTATAGAAGTAAGGGTGACAAAACTGCAAAGCACACTTTCCGTCTGGTGGTTAGTGGGTGCTTTACCTTATAGCATTTATCCTCGATTATGAACCAACACGCAGATTTGTTGCCAACCCTGAGGACTTAGATGGAATACCTCTTTACTAGTATAAAGTCTTTCCGCTTTTTGTCACTTACTATACGAGAGACAGCACTGTTATGCTGCTATTTTAAGCTGGTGTTCTGTGCAAATGTTATTATTTCCCGGCTTTCCCGAACCATTAGCGCTGTAATTATTACAAATTGCATCGTGGTGCTACCACGTATAGTATTTAAATATTTGAATATATTCTTCACTCATATAACCTTATAAAAAATATAATAATTACTTCTAATGAAGTTTGTAATTATTTTAAAACTTTTTTTTTTGAATCATGCCATGTTTATTTTTATGGAAGAGAAAAAAATATGATTTCAAGAGAAGTTAATATAATATACGTATATTTTTTTAGAACGACGATAATGGCTCCGCTTCAGTGCGAATGCATTATTTTTAATTTCGTAGTCGTATTGTTTTTAAAACGTTAGAATTTCAGTAGGATTTTCCCTGTATTGTACAGATATTTTATATAGATAAATAAAAAAATAGGCCATGCAAACACTTACTGCGTGTGGAAATCAAATTCGTGGGCCGCAGTGCTACAGTCATACGCTAAGTTACTGCATTATTTATTTTTAATTTATTTAATTTTTATTTGTTTTATTCTATATTTTTGTTACCTTCCAAAGGCTTACAATCCTTTCTTTTTGTTTTACAGCCTATAAAAGTCCACTGGTGAACAAATGCCTCCCCCAAACATCGCCCCAAAATGTCCACGCTTGCTAGGTGGGTTCGCAACTGCTGAATGTTTTATAATTTTTACTTGTTCTTCAGGAAAATACTGCTCCCCATCACCTGTATCAGTTTCCCTCTGTCGCCTCTTACGACACCCACGGGATAATATGGAGTAGTGGATATTCTTATATCGCTACTACCCGGCTTGCGATGCCCTGTAACATTCTCTGCCAGTTAAACCTGAGTACATACTTACTTTCGAGCTGGCAAGTTAATACTTTTAATCATTATTAAATGAGATGCAATACGTAATTAAAAGTACCTAATTAATGGGTTAGACTTTCTACAGCTTCTGAAATTGTTCATCAATCAGTTAATTAAGACTTTAAACAGTTTGATATTATTAGGGCAAATATTAATATTAGCACCTGCATCCATCTGTGTTCTGATGATGAATTGCAACTTATTATAAAAGACATGTTGTACGGCTAAGGAATCGAGTTTGTTCTCGCACCGTTTCACATTAAAGTCAATCAAATACTATTATACTTGATATACATCCAAATGAATAGTTGCGCAAATCCTTTTTAGCTGTAGATAACAGAGTTTGCAAAGAGGTAAATTAATTTCCCAAAGTCTCGAACTTTGTCAAATCTTTTGATATATATAATACTCGTAATTTAAACAACCCTACAAAGTTAAAAATACTTAGCTTTTTAATATACAATATCTCTATAGAACAATAAAATAAACTAAAACTAAAATTTAAAAAAAAAATCTCTCCGTGGTATAATATCAAGGATAGTGGCTGCATTTCCTCGCTAAACGGTTATAATCAACCTTTGAAAGAGGAAAGAACCAACCCTTGAATAAAACTATTATATAAATACATAAAAATATTATAGGAATCGGTGATTCCTACCAAGGATGATACGCGAGGCTATTGAAATTAAAAAACATCCAAATTTCAATAGAGAAGATGGTTGGGTGCTACCATCTGCTTGGGATCCTATAATTAACAAAATTAAACCCAAACCCAAGCATACCACTGCAAGACTTCATGATACTATAAGCTCGTTTTGCGTAAATCGGGCCAAAAATTAATGTTCAAAAACTGAAGGTAGCCGGACTAACTATGACATTGGGACGTCAAACATCTCAGTCCCCCCAGTGACCATGGGTGCTGTAAAGCACCCGAAACGTCGGGATAGTAAAAACAAATTAAAGTAATTAAACGCGATAAAATCTGTAAATAATAGTTTTATTCAATGTGTAGTGTTCGCGTAAATTTAAGAAATCATTATAAAAACCAACCCTCTTTTGTTCAGCGGCGACGAGCAGTTGAGGACACAGGTTCCTTAAGAAAATTAACCGCGCATCGACAACACGGACCGATAGTCTCTAGAAAATGGTTTAAATAATGATATTATCTCTCGGAGACTTATATGTACGCCATTTACTCAGTACAGCCACTCAAGAACACAGAGATCAAAGAACAGAAATTTACATTAAATTATTTTAAATTCTAATTAAATAAAAAAATACTGACGGACCCCAAACTAGGCATAGCCTGTACCTTGGGGACCAGGAGTACGGTTATGACTTTTTATAACGTAATTATAACTAGTCAAATTTTCCAAAACAATGAATTATTTCTGTCATTGCTCATTAAGAATATAGTTTTTAACTTTTTGTTCCTTAAATTATTATTTCTCATTGCTTGATACATATTTTTTTTAAAAACGTTACCTCTACACTAAGATTTTCTCTTGTATCGTGGGGGCAGTTTACAAACATAAATTGCACAAGGACAAACATCCAGACCCGGAACAATTATTTGTAGGCCATACAAATACTTGTTCCGTGCGGGATTCGAACCCACGACCCTCCGCGCAGCTACTCATTGCTAAGCCACTGCGCCACGGAGTCGTCATATTGATACATTTTTTGGTGTAAAACGTAGTTTGATATTATTTATGATTTAATATTAAGTTTTGTTATTATAGTTTAGTGTGGTAAGATATTTTTTTACTTTGTGTTTAGATTCAGGTGTGGGGAAATTTTTGTTGACGCATACTTTAGGTATTCTTTTATAGATATGGGGATAAATATGAGTACTGCAGTAGGCATTGCGCAAAAACAGATTTGATAAATTTTATTTGATTTTAATAAAACCATTTACAGAAGTAAACATAATGCTGCCCAGGTTTATTACAAGTAATGCTAGCTATAATAGATAATTCAGCATATCAATGTCTACAATATTTTTTATTGCTACGTAAACTGAAATTAAACAAGTTTACCTGATAGTGCGGACTAAGCGATATTTCGTACATGATTATCGAATTGCAGCAAGACATTCGTTTTGAGTTATATTTATTGAATACATTTTTATTGTAACTTCATTTTCAATTTATTTTTAGACATAGACATATGTTTTGTTGGTATCAATACGATAACATAATATATAAATGGTCGAGGAGGGTGATAGCTTTTACATGCGTCTTACTTGCTGCTGTTCTGCGTCTTAGGTGCTGAGGCGTGCGTGAGGATAACACATTTATTAGCCTTCATTTTTTATCTTTTTTTTCTTTTTATCTTGTTATGTAATTTTACACAATTTTGATTAAGAATAGAACATTATCGGTTTTTAATAAAATGTGAAAAAAGAGGATAGCCGCGGAGTTTCTTTCACTGTTTCTTCTCCGTACAAAGGAGCCTCATTCAGAAACGGTATAAGATTGATGATTAACTTTTGAGAAACGAAATCTATTTTCTGACATCGAACACTTCAGAGTTTTTATTTCATTTCATACATTCCGAAGTAAACAGAAAAATTTGATGTTTGAGTAAACAAAAAATGATAAAAATGATCTATATTCTTCATCATCAGCCTACAAATGTCTAATGCTGGACATGAGACTCTCTTATTTTAGAATGGAGCTACCTTTAATCGTCACATTTGACAAACGGATTGAAGATCGCAGTTCCAGACGCTTCAGTTGCGGGTTCGAATCCCGCACAGAATAAGATCTATAGTAACATGATTCTTTATGCGAAATTTATGCGCATAAAAGCCACGACCTTAAATGAAGAAAACCCCAGTGTAACGGTGGTAACGCTTATTTTTTTAATTTAATGGGAAATTGAAATTTCAACTGGACTATATTTACTATATTCTTACAGTATCTCATTATAGTCGTAGCGAAATTTCATTGTTTTTATCCAAAAAAAAAAACCCGATCGTTATGAAGCAATAAGCACCAATGCCATCAAGGCGAACGACACAACAGCCTGTTTGTTTAGTGATATTTAAAGAAAGCGATGTGAATTATTTCGAATTTTGGGCTTGCCAAACATTTTTTATGTGTAACAGTTGGTCCGCAATCTGTAAGGTAAAAGTACCAAAAAATTAAATAAGAATTTGTATCACTGTGATGCATTTACTACGATATACAACAGTTTTTAAGACTAGTGACAACAGTTTTTAGGACTATTCGATGAAATTTGAGTTCAGTGTTGGTTCGACCATGGCTGACGTCAATGAAACTGAAAAAAAAATGGTATAGATTGGCTAGACATGTGATAGTTTGTCTGCCAATTGTAGAAAAGGAAACGAGCATTGGCAGTGTACACGAGTCTTTTTACTTTTAAACCTCTCATACCACAAATACTATAAAACCTACATACTATGTAGTTTTGCATAACTGATAAGAACCCCTTGGATAGTTTTCAAGTTATTTAAGTCTTAAAAGTGCCATTTTTATCACTTACATAATATATATACATTGAAATTTAAAATTTGGCATCAAAGTGGATAATTAGAGACGTATAAAAGGAAAATATCTAAATAGTAGAATTTATCGATGTTTGGTGTCAAGTCTTTATGCAGGTTCAGCTCCTAACTTTTTCATCGAAAAAGCAAACAACACCAATGTCGATTTTTTTTGGTGGGATTCCTTCTTACAAAATTTGTTTGAATTTATTTTTCATAAATATTTTTAATTAATTATAATTTAATATAAAAACATTTTATTAAAATAGGTTAAGGGAATAAACACAAATGTACCATAAGAACAAACCAAATTTTGTCACTTTTAACAATTAAAAGATGCTTCTATAAAGAACGATAGATCGTACATAAAACCGTACGCGTAAGTTATGGTTATAAAGTAACTTAATGAAACGGTGTGTTCTTAAATAAAACAATCAAACATATAAAGCTCGTATGTACCAAAATTACTAAGCTAACAGGATCACATAATCATGTGACAGGTCGAGCGTTAGTTTAGTACTAAAGTGTGCAAGAAAAAGTTGCCTGGCCAAGACCCATATAGCGACTGCCTCGATGCGTGCGCGCGAGTCGTCTTGGTACTTAGTGTACCTGTAGTTACCTTCGACAGTTTAAAGACATCTGTGTGCTAAACAACGTGTTAGGCATTATTTTACCTGATTAAGTAATTTTACTTTAACGAAATGTATGAAATAAGTGCTGAATTACTAAAAACCGAAATGCTTATCAGTTCTAATTTTAATATTGCACAAACACTATAACAATTATAACGTTATTAACTATATTTTGTACGTACAATAATTTGTTTATTTTTTATAAGGATTTACTACAGTGCGGTCTCATCGATGGCGGCTTGAAGAATAAGGTTTATAGATGTTTCACATTATCTGATTCATACCGACTGCTTTATATCGTTGTTGCCAAAGTTGACTAGTAAATAGATTACGACTTCCAACCGATTATGGATGATTAACGATGTTGAGAATGAAGGGAATACCAAAATATTGAATATTTTTGCGCAATTATTTCACAAATCTAGTGATCAATAAATTTAAATATTTAATCCGATATCTTTACATAATATAGAAAGTACTTTATCAATTGTGTATTCCCTATTTTTTTTTTAATTGAAGCCTTGAATAGAAAAGCTTCTCTGTACAAAAGTATCAAGTGTGTCGCATCGCTGCACACATATTTATGCATGCGCATGCGTGCAACATGCGCTCAGTTACGTACTAAAGTGGTTTGGTAGCGACTAGCGACTGATATGATAATATTAGCTTACACTGTGTGTGTATGAGAGACCGACTGCATCGTGCCTCGTTTACTATTGATTATCTATCGAAAAAAAGCAAATTTAGTACTTGAACGATGTAATAAAAAAGTAATTTATTTTACTTTTACTGCTTTCGGGCTGGTTATTTAACAATAGTTTCAATTATATATAAACATATAATGTCCATATTATTTAGTAACATTAAGTTTATTACTACGGCTTGATTTGCTTTATTTTTGTTTATTGTAACCCAACTGTAATACAAATACGACCAAGCAGTGCTATGATAATCTAAAAATGAGAGGCATACAGTGGAATATTCATAGCGTCATACATATCAGGCAGCAGTATTAGTAACTTCGTAAGTAGTTTTTCTGATTGCATTGCGCCTCCTAGCTCTACTGTTAAGTGACTACAGTGTTTTATAGTACATGTGTGAGTGCACGCGTATTCACATTGGTCGCTTTGCATTTATGCCGACAACTTCGTTCACGATGATTTGTTAACATAACAAAGGAAGGATTTAACAACTGACTCTTAATTTTTAAAGAGAGACTTACTTTTACTAGCATTATAACTACAAAAATAAGTAAAATTTGTTTTAATAAAAATTCAGAATATGGAAATTTACTTTGAAAGTTTTTATCCTTTTATGGGACTGATTCTGTTCTCTTCCACTGAAGTCTATGATTGTGGGTAAATGTAAAAGTACTATAAATAAAATAAAAGTATTTGTCTCACAGTTTTATAATATAGGTAAATATAAATAGTGGCCGCAAATCAATGTGTGAAGGATCAAGAATGCATATGACATAGTTTGTGGGGTTTTTATGGATCACCAGGTGTGAAGGAATCAAGAATGCATATGATATAGTTTGTGGGGTTTTTATGGATCACCAGGAGAGATTCTTAGTGCATCAGAGTAGAACACTCTTTAAAACTTTATAAGAGTAGACAGTCGTAACAGCTGGACCCTTCTTTCATTTTAAAGAAACAACCTTACATGCGAGTAGTACGTCGCATAACGTCATTTTCCGTGACATTAGTTGCAACTTTAAGGCAAGACAGAACTTGGCAATCATTTTTTATACAGGCAACACCAAGAATCGGCTTGGTAAATTTAGCTCTTGTTTTGTCACCTTTGTTGACCACGAATGTTTTAATGAAAGCAGAACAAGTTAGGTGAGGTTGTACTGCTTAATATGGACTTAAGCGGTCATTAAAATCACGATTTAGAACTTCTCTTTTTAGCCAGCTTGAAACAAAAGGAGGATCATCTCAATTCGGGCGTGTTCCTCTTTATAAATATGTTACCTAATATCTTCATCAATTGTGACTGACTTTAATGACTTTTTTAAATTGATTATACTTCAGGGTTAGTCCCTGTTTAGAGAACTCCACTCCTGAGGGTGAAAATATATGGGATAAATTGTTAATGAACTAACTACGAACGAACTAACATTCGAGCTTTTGATAAAACTTCGTGCACTCAAAAGGGTAAACATTGAATTAAAACAAACTTGTTATCATTAAAAAGAAATCTGGTGTATTTAATTGTAAGCCCTGAGTTCTGTAGCTAATAAAGGGAAATTATATTATTCTTTTTAGTTTTTTTATATAGGAAAAGGGTGACAAGCGAGCACACAGTCCACCTAATCGTAAATGGTTGCTGTGGCCCATAGACATCTATCTCTACATCTATCCTCGTTTACGAATCAAAATGCAGATGCTTTGTCAGCCTTGAGGACTAAGGTGGAATGCCTCTTTTCCAGTAAAAAGGGTCTCTGGTTCTCTACACTCACCATACGAAACACAGCATTAAGCAACTATTTCACGCTGGTATTCTGTGAGAGCGTGGTCCTTCGCCGGTCTAGGCGACCCATTCGTGCTACAACTATACTACTAATATAACTGCAGCATGGCTCTACCACGTATAAATTAGCTCTTTAAAGTCGGCATTTACTTTTTATTAAAAGCCTATTTTTTCACTCATTGTTAATATAAGTTTGTTTTACTCATAATATTGTTTACCTTATATGCATACTCCGCACCTTATTCTATCCTATGTACAAGATTGCTAAACGCTCACGAAAACCACCTGATATTTTGCGGTCACTACGGCCCGTTTTACACAAAAGATACCAGCAAACGTAACCACCTAAATATAAGCAGGTGGGGTTGTAGTAGAAAAGATATATACAGTAAAAATATGTTCAGTGATGTATGTCGATTAGTATTTGCAATATTATATTAGGGCGATTGTATTTATTTTATTTATTAAAAACACCTTTATTTCTTATATACAAAAACGTTATTCCATCAAACTTGGATTTACTTCCGCATTGTGGACGCAATTTAAATACATAAATGTTCAAAAGAGAAATACCTATATGTTTATCCTATTTATATCAAGTAAGTATTACAACGAACGAGTAAATTTATTCAAAATTTGCAATAGCTGAGCAGGTTACAGAGAATTTACCGATGCAACTCTTTCCAAATATGGTCGACACAAAGCAATATAACGAAGTGCAGAAGTCTGATCGATCTATTGATAATCGGAGAGCACGGTTTCCCTCCTAAACAAATTAGTTTCCATTATTATTGTAGCGGTGAAATTTGACCTTGTGTTGTGAAACGGTTGTCGCTAACACGGGCCCGCTTTTTACAATTTTCGCAATATCCCTTCAAGGCGACAATTGATTAGTTAGGTTTTTTTTACGGCAACATTGATAGGCGAAACCGGGTCATTAGGGATTAGTTTTTGGATATGCTTTGTCTATATTCGAATCTTATAGAAGGTTAATGAAAATAGTGACAAGATTTCTCAGGGTATTTAATGTCATATACAAGTTCAAAAAACATGTTTTCAAACAGAAGTAAGGGTAACAAACATGGACAAATCCACCTGATAGTAAGTTGAAGCTGTGACTCTAGGACACCTTACCTTCGATTGAAAAATGCAAGATTTATATATGGAAATCTCTCCATTTCTCGTCACTAACTATACGAAACGCAGCAGTATGTTGCTATTATAATTCTTTGCAAGCGTGATCCTTTTCTATTAGTACTCCGGCCGTAATACAAGCGAAGTTTGGTTTCTACATACACCAAGGGATTGGTGTACGTAGAACCTGGTACGTAGTACGTAGAACACACCTGAGATTTCTTGCTTGCTACGTTGGTAAAATCCAAGTAGCGAAACTGTCAGACAACCAACTGTACAAAAGACAAAGATGCACAGACCGTTCATGTCGCGTATTACGTTGGGTCCGTTTGTACTTTAGCATTCCGACGATTGTAGTAATTCTTCAAGCATAGGCATTCTCCTTTTAATAAAGAAAATTATATATCATGAAATTGACAGCATAAAACGCGCAAAATATTCAATATCTTTTATGTTCACTAAGCTATCAGATCAACGAATAGAAATAGATGAAGCGCTGCGCATATTTAAACCAAGCTAAATCCAAGCTCAACTTATTGTAAGAACCTATACTCACGCACACACGTGCATCTTAAATTATTTGCAACCAACTATACGGTTTCAGGTGTACACAGAAAAACGAGCACACAGTCCACCTGATGGTAAGTGGTTGCTGTGGCCCATAGACATCAACATCTGTCCTCAAATACATACGAATCAAAATGCAGATGCGTTGTCACCCGTGAGGACTAAGATGGAGTGCCTTGTTTCCAGTAAAAAGGGTCTCCGGTTCTCTACACTCACCATACGAAATACAGCAGCATTATGCTACTATTCCACGCTGGTATTCTGTGAGCGCGTGGTTCTTCCCCGGTCGAGGCGACCCATTCGTGCTACAACTATACTACTAATATAACTGCAGCATGGCTCTATGTATGGAGATCTCTATGTATCTATATATGGAGAGCCGTGGTAGCTCAGAGGTTAACGCTCGCTGTAAATATAACAGAACGCGAGTAACCCGGGTTCGATCCCCGCTGGCACCAATGAAATTGTTAATTGCAATTTTAAGTGCTGTGTCACGTGCTCGGCGGTGAAGGAAAACATCGTGAGGAAACCTGCATGTCTGAGGAATAAGAAAAAAAATATTTCGAAGACATGTGAAGTTCGTCAACACGCATTTGGGCAGCGCGGCGGACACTTCCTTGCCCTAAAACCCTCTCAGAAATGAGGGGAGGCCTGAGCCCAGCTGTGGGACGTATATAGGCTGTAACTTTACTTTTTTTTTATGGCTCTACCACGTATAAAATATATGTGTGCATCCAGTGACCTTATATGGGTTGATAAAGAAAGAAACCGTGCAGCGGCAGTGTAAGAATATCCACTACCCCATATCATCCCGTGGGTCTCGTAACAGGCGACAGAGGGAAACAAATCAGGAGATGGGCTGCAGCTTCTTCCTTATAACGACTAACTGCACTGCGGATGCTAATGCGCTTGCCAAGCGTGGCAACTATGGCATATATCCCCCTATGATAAAACTTATGTTCAGCAGTGGACTTTAATATGATGTAACGGTAACGGTAACGGTAACGGTAACGGTAACGGTAACGGTAACGGTAAAAAAAGAAAGAAGAATGATAATACAATACGTGTGAGTTCACGTCAAGAAGTTGAGTATGGTTTCAGTATAACTTGAAATGTTGGTGCGCAGCTCGCCATCTATCTTTCTTTTTTGGTCTAAGAATAACAAAACAATACTTATTCGTTTAAAATTGTTACTTTTATCATATTTCATCATGAATTGCTTTTTATACGCAAGGTGATCTTTAAAAACTTTAAACTTAAAAAAAAGATTGGAAAAGTCGAACAACCAAATCTGTTGATGCAAGTAAACTTAATTGCCTACTGAAAAACCGTCGTCATGTACGACTCAAAAAATCTCATTAAGATATAGAGAACCCATACCCTAATGAAAAACGATACTAATTTAACATTTTAGGCAAACTTCAGGTAACATATTTTTCCTTTACTTTACACTGCATTTGCTAACGTTATTTTAAGAAATGCTTAAAGCTTTCTCTCTATCTCTTCACTTCATAATAATATTAAATACAGATAATTAACACCCAATTTAATTTAAGTAAGCAATAATAATAACAATCAAAGATATAAGTAAGCTGAATCCAAAACTATAATAAAATTAATTACAAAACGTGGTTGAGTCTTTCTCACGAAATAACCTTAGCCGCAGCGCGTGCGTCTTCACAAACTTCGACATTTGCTGACAAATGCCATACTTTACATTTTAGTTTGAATATCTCCCATGGGACTTCTTTATTGAAACAGTGCGGCGAACTAATCGTCTCATAACTGTTAGAAATGAGGGGAGGCTTATGCCCAGTTGTGGGACGTATATAGGCTGTATCTTTACTTTACTTTTACTTTACCCTATGAGTAACAAAAAGTCATAAAGACATTTTTTTAATAAATTTATAATACAAAAAAAGATTACCAAATGACATTAAAATGTCTTTGTGTGCTTCGAAAAAATTAAAGTATTATTTAAATTTATTTAAATAATATTTTCAACATAGTAGGATTATAATTGAATATATACTATCGGTCAATCCATACTTTTACTTCATATGTCTGTGTCTGTGGACGCACTTAAAACTATTCTAACATTTCTAGTATACCTAGATAACAACAGTATATATCAAGACGGCCTGGGTTTTGAGTTGCCAAGATAAGACCTAATTTAGTGTCTGAGCGTGGACTTTGATTACAGCTAACTTATTCGTTTGAATTTTAGATTTATTCCCTATTGTTCCATAGACAACTTATTTTCGCGTAATCGTTATGAAAATCACAAGAACTGCTTAGTTATGTATTTATATTAGCTAGTAATAGATTTTTTAAATGCTAAAATTCTTTTAATTGTATGATAATGAAAGATGCTGAACAATAAGCAACAGTGATTAATTAATGAATATTTTAAAAAGGTTAAAAGGAATATGAATGTAACGCTACTACGGTTTGTAAAAGCTGCAAAATTCGAAATTCAAATTTCGAAATTTGCGACATGACGCCCAACCATTGCGCCCGTCTCAATTAAAACTATGCTTTCACTTGAATTCATTTAAAAAAAGACTTTAATTATGAAGCTGTACCACCGTTTTTCCTGTGTACTTTGAGGCGGCTTGAAGCCAACTCAAAAGTGTGTCACATAATGCGCGCATAGTAGATAGCGTTAAGCGGAAACTGGTTATTTGGTAGAAGCAATATACGAGTACATAAATATTTCAAATGCTTTATTTAATGCGTTTTCGTTTTTATTGAGCAAAACTACACATAAACTACATTACTAGTTTTGATACTGTTAATAAACTTAAGCAGAGATGATTATTTATATTGAAGTAATATGTATTTAAGAAACAGGAACAGAAACTTTTTTATTTAATATGGATTACAAGTAATACTTTTCATTACCAATGTTTCGCAAAAAATCCTCTGTCCTGGGAAGAACCAGCAAGAAACACAGTGGGACTATTTTTTAAGTACATTATACTTCAATGTATACAAAAGAAAAAGAAAAATAGCTTAAACAAAACTTTCTTTAAGAAAAATATCTCGAAATATCAAATATATAAAACATTTTATGCGATAGAGGGAGGCGTAATACTTTCAGCAGTGGACTAATGCTGGGATATGACGATGATAATTATGTCTTAATAATGTGACATTTTTACCACGTTTTTACTAAGCCACTTTCTTGTTTGTCTGTCTGTATGTCTGTCGTTCCGGGTGGAATCTTGCGACTCATATTTCAGTACTTCCCGATGGAGCTACAGACTTGAAATTTTAAAAACGTGGTAATTTAAATGTTTTAGTACAAAATTAAAAAAACACTTTATTTGAATTTGAATTTTCTTGATTTAGAAGCTTTGATCTCCGTCCGCTCCGCTACATCTTGTCCCGCATAACACATACCCTTACAGAGTTGAACAGCACCCGCAAGGCCGGTCTATCTATGAATGCGCGCGCAAAAGTACGGATGTGCGACCCTTGCCTGTCTCTATCACTATTTATTTAAATTGTACTATTACTGCATACTTATTTTCAAATTGTCTTATAATACACAAATAACTTTTTTGAGATATACATTTTTGGAATAAGGGTGTGTTCTAGCTTGGCAATCATTAATTTTTTTTCAAACAATTTTCGAAATTTCTCTATTTCATACAAATAAAATAACTTTAACACTACCTACAATTTAAATTATTATCAATTTATCCTCTATTAGAATTGTTATTCGATTGGTAGAGATCGCGCATATTCATATTTATATTATAAAACATGGTATAGCCATGCTGCAGTTACCTATATTGTGGTTGCAGCACGAATGGGTCAGCTCGACCGGGGTAGGACCACACTCTCACAGAATACCAGCGTAAAATAGCAGCTTAAAGTTGCTGTGTTTCGTATGGTAAGTGTAGAGAACCCCTTTTTACTGGAAACGAGGCATTCCATCTCAGTCCTCAGGGTTGACAAGGCATCTGCATTTTGATTCTTAATTGATGATAAATGTCTATGGGTCACAGCATCCACTTACCATCAGGTGAACTGTTTGCTTGTTTCCCACCCTTATTCTATAAAAAAGGGATATACCACTGATATGCAAAATCTGAATTGGTGAGCGCATCGATACCCACGCAATGGTAATTCTGCCTCCCATCTCAGTGGAATTAAGGTTCCACAGTTTGAAATGTTTATACTACTAATTGTTGGTTGCTGGTTTCATTCTTTGATAATCAAAATTTGTTAAAATGAAATGAAATTAACTTCGTTATATGCCCTTGTGCAATTTATGTTTGTAAAATGCCTCCTAAAAAACCTAGTGTGGGGACAAAACTAAGGTTACATTTAAAACAAAAATAATAGTATTAGTTTTATTCAATGTTTTATGAATTTAATAGTATTTATTCAAATAAAAACTAAAAATATTATTTTAATTAAAAAATAAAAACATAATCCTAATAATGATTTTTAGATTATTTTTTGTTATCTTAATTACTTCTACATCGATTTCTAGGCGAATATATCTTGCAAACTGATATCACTTTGTTACACGTTAGTTTAGCTATTTAATATTTTAATATAACATAATAACACATATCATATGAATATTAATGAATAAAAATGAATATCTTGTGAACTTTTATTCATAAACCACACCTACAGTATTGTTAGCTAGCTATTAATTTAAAAACTATACAAATAAATAAAATTGAAGTGTCTAATAGTAATGTTAACATATCAATTTTTAAATTTTTGTTTTTCTGTCTGTTTGTTTCGGCTAATCTCCGAAGTTTACGTGGTAGAGCCATGCTGCAGTTATATTAGTAGTATAGTTGTAGCACGAATGGGTCGGCTCGACCGGGGAAGGACCACGCTCTCACAGAATACCAGCGTCAAATAGTTGCTTAATGCTGCTGTGTTTCGTATGGTGAGTGTAGAGAACCGGAGACCCTTTTTACTGGAAACGAGGCATTCCGTCTTAGCCCGCACGGGTGACAACGCATCTGCATTTTGATTCGTAATCGAGGATAGATGTAGATGTCTATGAGCCACAGCAACCACTTACCATCAGGTGGACTGTGTGCTCGTTTGCACCCTATCTTATTAAAAAAAAAGTGGCTGCACCGATTTTGACGGATCTTTCATTGGCAGATAGCTTAGATTACTTTTAATTTAGAAAAGGAATTAGGGTTCCGAGCAAAAAAAATTAAAACCCATAAAATCCAATCGTGATAAATTACACGCGGGCAAAGTCGCGGGGAACAGGTAGTATTAAATAACGACGCACCCAAAGTTCACCGTTAAGTAGCAGTTTCCGACGCGTATCACAGGCCAAGTAACTGATAGCCTAGTACTAAGGCAAACAAAAAGTGAACAAACTGCTTGCGCAAGCGTAGCGCCGCCGCAACGTGCGCAGACAGCGGCGAATACATCCGATATACGAGTATATTACTGTATACTCGATGACTGTATATTTTCAACACTAGAAATTTAAACTATCTTTACCTTTTTTACCAACTTCAAAAAGGGGGTGGTATTCAATTCGACTGTATGTTTTATTTTATGTGTGTTACCTCATAACCTTTCTCTTGGTGAACCAATTTTGATGATTCTTTTTTTATCTGAAATCTGGTGCGTCTCGTATGGTCCTATATAAATTTAATCAAGATCTGACCAGTAGTTTTTGAGTTATCCTTAAAACGCGAATTTAATTGACTTCGAATACATTGATTCGGTCGTATTGTAGTCGGTTGTTCAATATTTTTTTTTAATTTTACCACATATGTGTGCAAAAGAGCAGGCGAATGTTTTATATAGTAGTTGTTTTATTGATATCGTATTATGTTAATAATTGTGACCATCTAGTAGCAATGAAAGAATTAATACAACCATATCCCATATTGTTCTCACATTGTTCCCATATCGTCCTATCGGTGTCGTGAATAGTGGATATTCTTACATCGCCACTACACCATTAGCTTAGTTTACTGGTACTTAGCAATATGGTACACAACCTATTATATTATACTATGAAAAATTACAAAGCGTATTATGTAACTTTCTATGTTGAGATTGAGCTACAAGATACAATAGATCGGGAATTTACCTTTAAGCTCATAAATTGCAATATTAAATAACATATTAACCGCTATTTTTAAAGATATCCGTCTTCTATTATATATTTATCCTATAAACACATTCACTTACTAACTTTTTCTCATACATACACACGCACACATGTAAGCACATACACGCAAGTACACACACACACACACCCGCACAGTGTTTCTCTTATGTTAAATGTACTTAGTTAAGGGAGGGCGAGGGCCTTCTACCACAAGTATCTTTATACTTAAAACAGGTCCTCAAACTCATACTAATATAGGAAAATTTTAGAAACAATAAACTTTAATTTCATTTCATTCATTTCATTTCATTCTATATCGTCACAGAACTTTCTATTGTCTGTTTTGCCAGCAATACCAACGCATTACGAGTCCGTGTTTTCCTTGTTGCGACATGATTTTCAAGGGAAAGCCGAGTGACGTGTCCATTCTTCTTTAAATACGCAATTTTAAAGCATTATAGACATATAGAGTAGACGTATGTTATTACAATTTTTAAAACGTCTAGAATAATAAATGCAATAACTAAATTTTCTTAAAAAAATTGATCATACATCTCAAGTTATTTATTTAACGTGCTCTTTTAAAAAAAGTTTGTATTTTACTCCTCTTCACGTAGTAAAATAATTCGAATTTATGGAATAATGAGGTTTGAAACAATTTTAATTATAGTAGAAATTTTGGAACTTTCCATATAAGAATGCCGCAGAAATTAAGAGTGCCGTAGAAGTGTCCTATAGGACCGCGCGCTCTTGGCGTGTCTCCACAACCTTGGGATGCGATAGATACACAGCCGCTGCTATTTAGCTTTGTATATTAATAATACCTTATTGGTCTTTGGTTTGTTTTTTTATTTTATTTTTTATTCATACAGCTTACTAACAGTCTTACTTGTTACGTTACCAGCCAGTATAAAAATACAATTATTTTAGAAAAAAAAAGCTAGAGCCACGGTAGAGAGACCAAGCGTCTTGGACCCCCCGCCGCTTTTTTGTTTTTCAAGGGGCACGGGCCACGCTCTCACGGAATACCGGCGTAAAATAGCAGCTTAACACTGTTGTGTTTCGTATGGTGAGCGTAGAGATCCGGAGACCCTTTTTACTGGAAACGAGGCATTCCTCCTTAGTCCTCAGGGGTAACAACGCATCTGCGTTTTGATTTTTAATCGAGGATAAATGTAAATTTCTATGGGCCTCAGCATCCACTTACCATCAGGTAGACTGTGTGCTCGTTTGTCATGCTTATTTTACTAATATAAAAAAGACGTAAGTTACGTAGTAACCGAGCAACTCGAGTTCGATTACCGCGTTTTTGAGACTAACTGAAAACATCGTGAGAAGACCTATATATACGTCATAAAAATAAAATATTTCGAATAAATGTGAAGTCCATCAACAACGAAGCATCGCAGCTCTTATTATGTACCTCATAATTATGTACCTCATAACCCTAAGCGTCGGCTGTTACTTTACTAACTACATACTAGAGAGAATTTATTGCTTTTGAATCATAACTCGTAAGTTAATTCACTCGATTATATTATCTTCATTGAGTGCATTTATGTTGTAGTGTGTAAAAAACATGACCCGTTTCGATAAGATGCGACTGTAGCATATTTCCATATAAACTTATTTTTATGCAACTTTAACTTACTAAAAGAAAAAATATGCACTACAGCGATATAATTAGGTAATCGCAATAATAAGTAAAAGTAAATTAAGTTACAGGCTTTCTCTCACTTTCGAGAGAGTTTTTAGGGCAAGGAGGTATCCGCGCTGCCCCAATGCGTGCGTTCACATGTCTTCTAATTTTTTTTTAATTTTTGACATGCGGATTTTCCTTCAGGGCTGAGCACGTGGTAAATCAGCAATTAAAATCGCAGTTAACAATTTCCCCGAAGAACCCGTGTTGCTCGCGTACTGTGAAATGTTAATGATCATCAATAAAGTATTACATACATATTTTTAATTTTTTGTTTCAAGTAGTTAGTATAAAAAACCGCTACGTACTGGTTTGACTTACTTATTAAAATTAAATTAGTTTTGTTCAATTAAAACGTAAACCAAAAGATGTTTATTTTATTACAAAAAATTATGACGTCTTTCATGTCATCACATTTTTTCAATTTACAAAAATGTCAATGCGTCGTTAGTTGTCCCATCATTTGCACAGCAGCAAGCCTACAGTTGCGTGCGCATGTGACCTCGCTGATGAATGAATAAATATATTTCGTTGGAAACCTGTCGAATAACATGCCTTTAGATACTTGGTGTTGAGTTGACGACAAACCGAGCGTGTGCAAAAAATTATCCCCATCGTCTATGTTTAGAGAAAGGATAGTTCACGTCACCTGTCTAAAGTCATAGAGAATGAAATAAGTTTTTATAACGTTTAATTTTTTTATCCTTTTTCTAACATTTCAATTATAGAAATAATAATGGCAGAGTACGCATATGCTGTGGGCCAAATACTCATACCTAGCCTCGGTTAATAATTGTATTGTAGTTAAGTTTTCATTACTGAGATCTGAGTCGCAATGCTTTGTTATTAGAAAAATGTTCCGGTTCTTGACACTCACCATACGAAACATAGCAGAATTGTATTCTGTACCAGCATGGTTCTTCTCCGTTCAGGCCGGCTCAATCGTGGTACATCAATAATACGAGTATACAGCAGTTTGGCTCTACCAGGTAGAGTTATTACATTGTTTGTGAATATGAATAAAAGAGTGTGAAAGAGATGAAGTTAGTCGAATGTTAATTGATTTTCGCTTACTAAAATTGCTTAAGTGTCGTTCTTTTGTCACTATTTATCAATAATTTATAATTTGCAATCGTAAATGGTAATTAATAACTAGGCCACCATTTTAGACATTGTACAGCAACACTGCAGCATTTTATTATATATTTTATTAAAGTACTCGAAACGTCGGAAATATAAAATAAGTTAACATACGCGATTAAATCCGTAAAAATTATTTAAATGTGTAGTGTTCCCGTAAATATAAGACATCGTTATGTATCCGTATCCGTACTGGTTGTACGGACTGGTTATTGCAAAAAAATTACTAACCCTCCACTAGTGTATGTTTTCTTTTGAGAACATTATAAATATGCGTGATTCAAATATTTAACAACGGCTGAGAATTCGCCTCGCAGCAGCGCTACCGAGTCGCCTATTCAATTTTGATTCTTAATCGAGGACAGATGTAGGAGTCTCCCAGTATCCACTCACACTCACAACCATATAACTGTGTACTCGTTTGTCACCCTTCCAAAAAATAGTTGGAAACACTTTATTTAAATCATAAATAAAATAAAATGTTTCTATTTTATTTTGCAATACTTTATGCTTTAAAAATGATTTTTATTGAAAAATATTAGAAAAATAGTATTAAACGTATAGACAAATTGTTATGTGTTTTTATTGTTGTGAATGAATACGTATTTTTAATCGTGTAATAAGTTTTTGCGTACAATTATACAGGATGTAATGGCTTGATAATTTGCGTTAGGCATTTAAGAAGAGGCCTTCACCGTATTTCGTAGAACTCACGCGATCCTAACTTGGCATCGGACTACGCTTCGTAGCTCCTTCAACTTATACGTTTAAAAGCATTATAAACCTTACAAAAATGGTGATAATCACATGTTTAATAATCTTAATAAACATAATCGCACATATATGTGTGTAATAAAATTGAATCAGTTAGTCGAGATTTCTTCAGACCATTAGCCTGTAAAAATTCACTGTAGGTTATAGCTTCTCTAATTTTAGACAGAATTTGACATAATCCTGACAATCTTCAGATGGATTGCCATACTTGCTGCTACGTCAAGCTTTGTATATATATGTATGTATACTTTTTAAAATAAATGTCTGACTCTTAACATTAGAATTAAATTTAGTAAGAGAATTTACACGTAATCTTTGGAATTTTAGACTAGCCGCGCCCGGTATGCGTTACAATGTGAGAACGAATAAAAAATATTAATTTTTTTGTCAAACAAAGCGCCCACAACAACTATCACCATAAGTATCACCGTAACCGAATGGTAGGTAGTATATAAAATACATTTGGGACAGAAAAGAAACATTCATTATTATAATATTCAGATTTTGCTTAGGCCGTAAAACCGAACCACGCCTCTTGTTACCTCGAACAGGCCAAGAGCAGGTTTATTATCTAACTACGAGTGAAAGTATTTTTTGACTATACAGAATTAATGTTTACTCTCTAATTTAACGTTATAATTTTCTTCCGCTTTAACTAACAGCCAACAAAGATTTAATTAAAAGACAGTTGTAGCAGTTTTGTCGGCTTCGTGGTGCAATGGCTTAGCAATGAGGTGGATCGCTGAGGTTCGCGGGTTCGAATTCCACACTTAATAAGTATTTGTACTCGTATAGTCTGGATGCTTGTCCTTGTGCATTGAGTTTGTAAACTGCCTCTACGATACAAGAGAAAATCCGAGTGTGGGGGTAACGATTTTTAAAAAAGAATTTAAAAAAAGAATTAAGTTTTCAGAATTATTATATCCTTTGCATACGCTTAATACCAAATTTTATGTTTCTAAGTCACCTAGAAGAGGTCTACATTTTTGATAAGTGAGTCAATAAGTGATAAAGTGGATACTTTCAGAGCTTTAAAATAGTTTATTTACAAAATTTGGGAGTCTGGGTATTCAAGGGCGCCTAGGCATAAGATATGTAAAATTGCAAGTGTGTTAGACCAGAGAGTTTTTGAGTTGTAAACGAGACGAAAGTAGCTGAAAACATTTCGTATAATAAAACACAATGCCAATGGTCCTTTTCTTTTCTGGACTTGGCTGTGCCTAAATGTATTTCAAAAATTTTGATATTATGATTTGCTATTTAACGCTGGTATTTTGTGCAAGTGTTATGCTTCCACATTCTAACCTGGTCTTTCAAACAGCAAACATATTCCATATTCAAGTTTAAGTACTATTTTGTAAATCAAAATTAAACAAAATGACTTCAAACATATTGTAATTATAGTTGCACTATGTAATAAAACGTAATTATTTTAGCCTCCTTATTTTGGTTGTGATCGTTTGACACAGACATAAAACGCACATTAAAGGGATTTAGATTCGATATGCATGCCACACTGTTTTTTGGCGACAGAAAATAAAACTAGCTTATAAAACTAACTACCTCACGGGCGCAAGGAGTGTTAAAGGTGCGTAAAATCTGGTACAGGGATCGCCAGTTTGCCTACATAGGCAATTTTATTTCAAAATTACATTCAAATATTTTATAATAAGTGAGATCCCATAACAATGGTGATGTCTTTTAAATCCTCTATTTTAAATATTATTAAAAAAGATATCCATGATTTGTGTTAATGACAAATGAATGTACGATTGACAAAACAGATATACAAGGCGAAAGCGAGAGTAAGATATGGAGGTTTCGTGTCTCCAGATGATTGGTACATAAGAGAAAGTGGTCTGAATTCTGAAAGCGGTCCTCGTCCTTAACGAAAGTTTAACATTTTGTCGAAATGTGGCATTTAAAACAAAAAGACAATAATGGCCACATATAACGCCTTTCCTTTTTCAAGAAGTTTTATCCATTAGTATAGTCATGTCAGTTTTTTTAAAATAAAAGTAATTCATTTGAACAATTAAATGGCTGTATAGTTTTATCCCCTGTGGGTTTGGCTATCTGACGATCAATTTTACCGATTTGATATAGGTAAGTAAAAAAGGCAGTAATAAAATATGCACAGAAATTTTTCATAGTTCTGCTAAACGCACGTCAAATATCATTTATGAAAGAATTAAAATAGTTTCTAGAGAAGAACTTGTATGAATTTTCAAATATAGCAGACACCAGTGGATTTTCGTTTTAGACTTGTATTTTATATATCAAGAAGTAAGTACTGCGTATCTTTTCAGACTAGCTTTTTAAATGCATATAGCTTGCTCTAAGAAAATAGCTTTGCATACATCTTTTGAGCTACTCTTTTCTCGGAGATTTTTTCTTTTCAGTGCATCATGACTATAAATGAATGGAGTTAGTAACAATAAATAAGTAAGATTGTTAATTTGAAAATTATGGCAAGTATTTAACCACTGTGGTGCGTATTATTAACTTGCATAAAATAAATTTTCAATTGAGACAACTTTATTGTACTCGATAAAATACAATTTTTACATATTATGTAAGTTTATAAATAAAATTATTAAGTCGATTTTATAATCAGTAGTAAATTCATAAATACAAAAGTTTTCATAACATGATTTTTTATTTTTTAAACTAAGACGAAATTTATATATAGCCTTATTTTATTTATTGACATTATGTTCTTAGGTCAGCGCTATGCCTCAGATATAGCAAGATTGAAAATATATATGAAAGTTGTCGATGAAATCACATAAGGATGTTAACCGATTAAAGCTTTCGTGGGAGCAAATATACGAAAATAGTGACGTACGTGCATAACGTGTACAGATAACAGACTCAACTTTCGAATAGGTGAAAGTAGCCCGCCGAATAGTCTTTACTGAACGTACAGTGTGGAGAAAAATTAAATTTTGTATACGGAAGTCTCTCCGAAGCAGGCACGAGATATTTTTGCTGTTAATTGCCTGTTATTTATAGTTACGTGGATTTTATTTAAATCGATAACGATTTACAATATCGATTACAACAATATTTTCACAACACAAGCAATACTTAAGAATTAACAGTAAAATTAGAATATATTTCTAAACTTAACATATTATGATAAATAAAAGCAACAGTTTACGGAAATAAATAAGATTTTAGCCGAAAGCCTCTTTAAAAAATAATAATTTAAAATTTTCTTTTAGAATCAACCCTAAAATTTAATGGATAGAGTATAGATTGTTTGCAAATAAAACGAAAAACAAAGTGATAGTTGTTCCGAAGACAGATTCACGTAACAGTTACTGTTATTGTCCAATTACTTTGACCCCTCGACGGGTTACACAGTCACCTAAATCTTGTCCGCGGTATAGGTCAAGTTAAGCCGGCCAAGTGAATAAGCAAAGATGGCCGTCGTGCGGCATATGTTCGAGCGACGGAAATGGCCGAAGTTACCCGAGCGCGTTCGTAATTGGGTCACACGGGTGCACTCACACAAATGGCGTAGGTATGTCGTGTATATCATAAAAGCGTACGGACGGACGGTGCATCGTCTCGTGAGTGCGTACTGACGGGAAAAAGCTTTTTTGTTTTGGCACACTATGCGAATTTTCGCACGGGAAATCGAGACTCGCTTTCTATAAAACCTTTTTCGTGCGGCTTAAAATTTAAAACATGTGCGCATTTACGTTTATGTATATTATATCCAGGAATAGGCTATATATATGGCTTTTGGTTATAATAATTTTCTTTCTTTATTCTTTCATATTTTTCGTGGATGAAAATTTGCATAAAAATATTTTTACATTAGTACAATTCATACAAAATTACAAGTAGAGTTTATTAATGTTTATTAAAGAAAAAATGTTTTTGCTCTTCTTTAGTTTTTATAGTAGAAGAAAAATTATATGTATAGCTTAATAATATTTTTGATAAACCCTAGATCTTATAAAGCTTAAAAAGCTTACTTTAATCTACATTAATACATTAATACATAATACATAATGTTGGAAATTGTTTGTATTGCATATTTTCTGAAACTCTACCATAAAATACTTATATGTTTATCACCCATACATTTGTTTATTTACATCTAACATATGACTTAATTGCAATTTACACTTTTAATGACTTGGTAACATAATCCTATCTGTGCATTTATACAGCTACGAGCAACATATTTTCTCGTGGTGGTAAATAATTTAAAATACGACATTGACCAATTTTAGTTACGTACTTAGGCCTAATAGAAGCACCTAATTATGCAGATAGAACTACTCGGCTAGGTTACAGCCGCACTAAACCTATGTGTTGAATATAAATCCGTGAAGTATTAGTAATTGGTTAAACGAATACCCGTTAGGCAGGTTGCACATAGCTCTACATGGACGTTGACTATCGACTCTTATATAACGATGTGAATGCAGTTGGCGGCTACTTCGACTATTACGTTGTTATAGTACTCAATAAATGTAATAATTTTTATATATTTTTGAAACTTGTATTTGTTTTATGCGTGTAACAGACAGCCATTGTAAATAATAAATATATATTGAATGAAACTATTCTTTGCGGATTTTATCGCGTTTAATTACTACTTTAACTTATCTTTAATATCCCGACGTTTTGGGTGCTTTACTCTCCTGCTTGCAGACTTTTCGGCAGTCTGCGAACATGTTCAAGATCGTCCCCACCATTACATTAGATTTGATAAACCACAAATCCTCGCAAAAGAACACCGATTCCTACCAAGGATGATACGCGAGGCTATTGAAATTAAAAAACATCCAAATTTCAATAGAAAAGATGGATGGGTGCTGCCATCTGCTATAATTAACAAAAATAAACCCAAACCCAAGCATACCACTGCAAGACTTCATGATACTATAAGCTTGTTTTGCGTAAATCGGACCGAAAATTAATATTCAAAAACTGAAGGTAGCCGGACTAACTACGACATTGGGACGTCAAACATCTCAGTCCCCCCCGTGACCATGGGTGCCGTAAGGCACCCGAAACGTCGGGATAATAAAAATAAATTAAAGTAGTAATTAAACGCGATAAAATCCGTTAATAATAGTTTTATTCAATATGTAGTGTTCGCGTAAATTTAAGAAATCGTTAAATAAATATACTATCAATATACTATGAATATACTAGCGACTTGCCCCGGCTTCGCATGGGTGATTTCGGGATCTCGACAACAGCGCCACCTACCGGGCTTAATAACCATCCAACTGAGTTTTATAACCATCCAACTGAGTTTTATAACCATCCAACTGAGTTTTATAACCATCCAACTGAGTTTTATAACCATCCAACTGAGTTTTATAACCATCCAACTGAGTTTTATAACCATCCAACTGAGTTTTATAACCATCCAACTGAGTTTTATAACCATCCAACTGAGTTTACCACCAACTGAGTTTTATAACCATTCAACTGAGTTTTATAACCATCCAGGAACCCACTCAAATACACACAAAAAAAATTCATCAAAGTCGTTCGAGCTGTTTTTGAGTTTCAGCAAGACTAACAGAGAGAGATCAATTGATTTTAATGTATAAAAAAAAGATATGCATTTATAAAACAACTTTCATTCATGTTGGAGTGCTTTAAATTTATAAGGGATCATAAAGTGTACTCTTTTTGTAAATGAAAAATATATAATACAAGTAATTTCTGTGTATAAAATATTTAAAGGCTTTGAAATTGGCTTTTATTTTTAATAAAAGTGTTTTTTAGTGAATTTTAAGTTCGTACAACTGGATTGTCTTCTTAGTAGTTACATTCAAATGTTCATCCCCTACTTTTCTGCCCTTAGCGGACCCTATAAATTGTAAAAAATTCGGTTATTCTTTTTCAATTAACATTATTAAAAAGTGTATGATTAAGAATATTCATAATTTTTTTACTGTAAAATGCATAGATATCTACGATTGGAATATATAACCGTTTCTCGTTTTCGAATATTCGGTATTGTTTAAAAAAAGGTATATTACACTTTTTCCCTTCCTATTCCTTTTTTTAATTTGTACTTCCTAGATTTATTGGCTCACAGAATTGAATCTAGACTTATCACGTCCGACAAGGCAGATTGGCATTGCTTATTAATACAATATTTTAATACGTTTACATACGTGACTTAAGCATTATAACTTCTTAGATCTTCTACATTTAATAAACACGCCTAGTCACCCAAATACAATGTAGGTGTCTTCAAGGCAACAGTGAATAGCACTTACCTTCAGGTGGGATAGAAACAGCATTGGCTCACAATATATAAAAAAGTGATAAAAATTGTCCTAATATGAAAACACAGATAAAAACACAAACCGTTATCATTTTTATAGCCTAAAATAAAAATAAAACGTCTATAAGCTCTCTATTTTCATTGCCTAGTAGTACATTTTCATATCATAAACTTTAAAATGTAGTGGTTAAAAAAATGTAAATACAAGGAAAACAAAACGTACGGAAATACAAATAAATATGCACATAGAAAATAGTCAGTTATTAGAAAGTTAAAAGAGAACAATAAAACTAACTTTGCAGAAATCGTGAACTACGTAACATAAGGGCCATTCGCCATATTGTTTTATAAACTATATGAAAATAATTATTAAAATACTGTTGTCCCTGATATAATTTTTTAAATTAAAATGGAGTATTTTAGAAAAAATACAATCTTTATTTAAACTATATATACCTGTGCCATGAATCCTAGACTTAATCCTGGACTACTACCCTGTTAGCATACAAATTAAGAAATACTATACAAAATTACGATGACAGGGCTATAGAAGTTAATAAGCAAACCGACTGGTTCTCCGACGTTGCAAATATCCATAGCGGGACGATCATTTATTATCAGTTATACGTCATATTTATGTAGGTACCTTAACGACCGTGAAGTGGTGATCAAATAATATCCACTACACCCGTATCGTACCATGGGTGTATAAAGGTGTGACGACGTGAAAGGTCGCAAGCTATGGACATTGATAAGCTGTAATGATGATGACGAAGGTCTAATCTAAATTTTTTTATAGGATAGGGTGACAAACGAGCACACAGTTCACCTGATGGTAAGTGGTTTCTGCGGTCTATAGACATCTACATCTATCATCGATTACAAATCAAAATGCAGATGCGTTGTCACCCGTGAGGATTAATATGAAATGCCTCGTTTCCAGTAAAAAGAGTCTCCGGTTCTCTACATTCACTATTCGAAACACAGCAGCATTAAACTACTATTTTACGCTGGTATTTTGTTAGAGCGTGGTCCTTCCCCAGTCGAGCCGACCATTCGTGCTACAACTATACTCCTAATATAACTGCAGCATGGCTCTACCACGTATAAAAATTACATAGTATAAATATTACATTTATTTATTCTAATCACCGTTATATGGTAGCGACAAAAAAAATCGATCACCCAATTTCGTCGGCGTGTGTCGGAAAGGACGACTGTGGGAAATCCCAGGAGTCCCACGTTGACATTTGTATGTTATACCATTATATGGTTTCGGCTTGCACAATACTAAGACGTACACTGATCGTACATGTAGGTCCGGTCGTACATGGAGTACCGCTGTTACACATGAAACAATCTCATCAACATCGAGTGTAGACGCAGAGTAATTAGCAGCTCGGTGTTCTACAAGGTACATTCCGAAGATTATGCGCGTTAATTGCATAATTTACCACCCTTTTTTGTTGATAAACCAAACTGTTCGCTTCACAATTGACGTGGAATAATATGCCGGCGTCTGTACATCAGATTACAATCTGGGTATCTTAAAGGCAAGAGCAAATAGGTATAATTTGCGCGCGTTATACATTATCGCTCTTATACACCCCGATTTACAATCTAAGGCCTCATCACCAATTACCATCAGGTGGCAATAGAAACAGAAACAGAAACTTTTTTATTCAATGTAGATTATAAACAATACTTATTGAAAGTCAATTTTTTTCATTTATTACTGGTTCGCAAAAAAAACCTCTGTCCTGGGAAGAACCAGCAAGAAACCCAGCGGGACTATTTTTTTTTTTCAAATAATACGAGTAGCTTTCAATCATGTTTACAAGTAACAACACAAGACAAATTAGAAATAGCTTGTTAGCGATCACCATTCCCAGGGGTTATTTATCATCCATAAATTCCTTAATATTATAATAATGCTTTTTATACAAACATAGTTTAATAAAATTTTTGAACTTTGCGTATGACAAATTTTGTATATTTTCTGCGATTTTGTTGTAAAAGCGTATACATCGCCCCAATAATTAATTACTGACTCGGTGGAGTCGAGTAACTGGTACTACTAGCTTGTGTCTGTTCCTAGTATTTACAGAATGAATATCACTTATTTTTGCAAAACTACGTTTATTTTTGTGTACGTACATTACATTTTCATAAATGTACTGCCAGAACAAAAAATATAATAAACATAAAATGTAATAAACGAAGTAAAATTAAATTAAAGGCTCCAGTTACAAAACTTAAATTTGTGATCTCGCGACATAAACAAAGTTATTTATTTATAATCTACTATTATCTCAGACAATTGAGTCACTATATCTAATACGTACCTAGATCTATATATAAGAATGCCGACTGACTGACTCACTGATTCATCAACGCTGGAACCGAATCGCTGTACTTGGTAGCGTAAATTAGGTCATTACCCTTTATGATGTTTACACAAAAGCCTTTTTATTCAGGTCTATGTCTACGAATGTCGCGTATATTTTACGAAAATGTATTCGTAAAATAGGAGATTTTAAGTACGAATACGTTATGCTATTTTGTGAAAACATTAATAATTTTGTATTTTTAAATATCACGAACGCCACTTTTGTAGTCATCGGACTGTGGTTATTTAAAATATTTCTCCTTTTGAAATTTTATTTTTAATTGCTACATCTACGTCCAATTCTCATTACCCCATGGTTTGCCCGGTAGAAAATGCATATAGGCATTACTATGCCCTTTAACTACATCCTTTCTTATAGGGAATATAATAAAGATTAAATAAAATAATTTGGAATATCATTTCAATTCTTAAAATCATAGTTGAAAATATTTTTTATTAATTTTGTAGTATGAGAATTACGTGAGATTGATCTCCACCGATGTCATTGTAAAACGCGATTTTAAATATTATAACTATTTATATATAATTATATTATTAGTATCTTTCGAAACATTTAAAAGCAACCTTACAGCCTATATACATCTCATGGCTGGGCCCAGGCCTCCTCTCAATTCCGAGACAGTTCCTGGAGTGGCTCCTCGTACCGGTAATCTAAGTTGAGGGCGTTCAATCACTAGATGGAGTGACAAGACATGCAGGAATACGATGGACGCAGATGTTACAACATATATATATATATATATATATATATATATATATATATATTATTGTAATATATGTATATGTAAAGGGACGTCCTAGGCGGAAGTTTGCCGACCAAATTGGCGATATACTAAAAATGGGCCAAATTAAGAGTACCCTTAACCGACGAGCATGTATGAGTAGGTATATGGATGTGGAAGAGGCGAGAAAGGTCAGGATCATTATGTCAGGATCGTGCTAAATGGAAGTCTGTAGTCTCTGTCTAGCCCTCTGGGTGACAGGCGTGATAAACACTCATATATGTATGTATATGTATATATATATATACTATGTAATATATATATATATATACATATACATATATTACATAGATATTTTTAACAGAATAAAGGCGATAAACGAGCACACAGTCCACCTGATGGTAAGTGGATACTCTGCCCAATTGACATCTATATTTACCCTTGATTAAGATTCAAAATGCAGATGCCTTGTCATCCCTGAGGACTAAGATGGAATGCCTCGTATCCAGTAAAACAGGTCTCCGGTTCTATACACTTATCATACGAAACATAGCAGCATTAACCTGCTAATTCACGCTGCTAATCTGTTAGAGCGATATCCTACCCTGGTCGAGTTGAACCATTCGTGCTACAACTATGATATATCTGCAGGCTTATAAAATTTAAATAAAAAAATATTTGCAATTTACATCTTTAAATCCTAGCTTTTTTCAAGTCATATTTCTTGCACAGATGTAGAGATGTCTATGGGCCACAGTACGCACTTACCATTAGGTGGAATGTGTGCTCGTTGGTTACCCTTATTGTCGAAAGAAGATGACAACTTATTGTCGAAACCAAGTGGTGGTGGCATATGAGAATCCACCAGTTCATTTTACCACGTGCGTGTCGTAAGAGTTTACCTAGAGAAATGGCTGAAAGATCTTCTTTGATGTCTGATAGATGGCGTAATTTCGACAGTTTGAACAGAAGTCATAATAATATTAATTATTATTCGATCTTTTACCAACTCACTGAATAAAGCTTGGCTTAAGACTTCTTTAGTAATTATTACTCACTTATAAAAGACAGACATTTACGCCGAAGAGAAGCGGCATCAAAGATGTGTAATTTAAAAACAGCTGCCAATCATTGATTCAAACCCTTTCCTCTGTGTAAAGTTCGTAAAATCCATGTCTAAGTAATGGACTATTATAGAGTTATGAATAAAAAGCAGCTGTTAACCTAATTATGTCTGTTTGGTCTAATTTACTCTAGAAGATAGTAATTACAAGTACAAATTTTTTCTTATCATATTCACTAACAATCAAATTATTAAGTTTTTACGAAATGTCAAAATAAAATAAACTTGGTGTATTTACGTTGTTAGAATATATATTTAAGTACATTTATAATTACGTAGCAACTTAAAAAATGTACGCGTACTGGTCTACGTCATGTAGCGATTATTACGAACGTTTCAATGTATGGTAATAGGTCAGGTTCTCGTGATTTACTTCATTTTACTTTTCATTTGAAATACAGAAAAGACGTCATCCCAGTCTGCTTTATTTATGTAAATAATTTATTAAACAGTAGTAATTTCTTTTTTCGAATTAATTTTATTCCAATTTTAAAAGTATTTTAAATTTGATGAACTTCATTTTAGATATGTTTTATTTGAAATTAGAAAAGATATCATAAAAGTATAATATTATTATGTAGAATATATAAAAAAAAGTTTACTTCTTAATTTAATTATAAATTAATTTTATTCCAATTTTATGTGGTTTAAATTTGATTAAATAAATATAAACCTTTTTTTTAAGATTGTTCGCCGACAGCATTTTAGGAATTGTTATTTACAATTTTAGTGGTGGTTTACCATGTGTTCAGCGATAAAGGAAAACAAAAAGGAAACCTGCATGTCTTAGGTATACCTAAAACATATCGAGAATGCGCGAAGTCCGCCGACTCGCACAGGAGCAGTGAAGCGAGCTGCTAAGAAATGAGAGGTAGTGTGTGTCCAATACGACGTATATACGTTGTAACTTTGTAACTAAGTTTGCGCAAGTTAAACAATTTATTGGTTAGCAAATTTCACACAGCGGGAACAACCCGGGTTGACTAATGAAATTGTTAATTGCACCAATGAAATTGTTAATTGCTGATGCTGATTCACCACGTGCTCAGCGGTGAAGGAAAACATCGTGAGGAAACCTCTATAATAGTCCAGTCTGAGAAATGAGAAAAATATTTCGAAGACACTTCCTTACCCTAAAACCCTCGCCGAAATGAGGCGAAGCATGTGCCCACCAGTGGGACGTATATAGACTGTAACTTTAACTTTTAACTTTTAAACTTCATGAATTTACAAGAAGTCTTAAAAGTTACATTTTAAGTATTCAAATTATATGATTTTGTAAGTTATGATACATATGATAAGCTTACGCAAATAGGGTATCAATCTTCCAGCGTTAATTATAATTTCCATATGATAAATTAATAGCAACTATGATGTGATAACCGTTATAAAAATGAAGATAAAAATGCTACTCGTTCCCGGGTATAAATTATCCACTATTAATAATCAGCGTCCGTCCGTCCGTCCGTTATATCGTTTCAGTGTAATATGCAAGCATTTATCTTTATAACGATCTTTAAACACTTAAAATGACTGTGACTACCGTTTGTTTGATACATGTATACTCTTAACGATACATAATGTACTGAAAAGCGTAGAACTTTAACCCGGCGGTACTCGCTAGGTAATTACTGACACGAACACTCGCTACTGGGTAAAAAATACCACAGAATTAGTTTGACATTATTTAAAGAAATTCGTAACATTTTAAATTTTGACTATGTATTATCTTTATTTACACCACGTTCTATGATAAAACTACAAATGCAAGTTGCAGTCATCTTTTATTTTAAACGAGGTCTAGTTATTAATTAATAACAAAAAATTTAAGAATTCTTTGTATCTTTAACAAAAATTAACAAAAAAATACTTTTCTTGTTAAGAATCATGCAAAATTGAGATCTATATTCAAAATAGACATACTGCCTTACCAAATGAACACAAAATAATTATACTTTGAAGTTTGAGAAAATCATCATCAAATAGCTTGCTTCAAATTATCAACGCCAATCAAAATTACTTTTCTCTATCAAAACACTCGCCACGGATTGGAGTCGTATGTTCTTTGAAAATCTTTTTGCTCTTGGAAAACCTCTCTTATAGCCGCCAGCTTATCTGTCTGCCTTCTCTCAGCTCTTGTATGAATATCGTCACAACGTAAACTTCTTAGTAAAAAATGAAATCTTTCGTATGATATAGCCGCAATACATATATCGCTACCACTTTCATCCTTTTCCCAGTGATCTTTTGTGTTTAGATGACCACTTCGCAGTCGTCCACACAAATAAAGTAATCCAAAAAGAGCTCTTATTTCAATAGTATCCGTTTGTTTACAGTCACGTTCTCTTGAGTAGTTAGATTTTAAATTTTGAATATACACGTTTGTATAGTGGATTATTTTTAGGAAAGACTCTGGAAAAATAAGATCCCAGGCTTCTAACATAGACGAGAAACATTTTCCTTCTTCAATGGGACCCGGCAAGTGTAGAATAATATTATGAGATCTCGTTCGTACACGCCGTGTTGGCTCGCGGACTTGCCACTCAGTTCTTTTGTCTTTTCCAATAAACTACCCTAGTCTGCGATACTTCAATGGCACATCATCTAAATATTCTTTATAAATCTATTCATTTTCAGTCTGTTGATCTAATTCTAATGGCCGACAACGGTGGCAAATTTCTTCTAAATCTGAGCGTGTGTTTGAATCACTGGCTTCCTGCTCCGTTTCACTTTCATGCTCACTCTGTTCTTTGAAATCTTCTTTTTCCGATACAATTTCTTCTTCATCGTCTTCCTCTTCTAGTAATTGTGCTATTGTATTATCCTTTAGTGGACAAGACATCGTGAAAAAGCTCTTATACAAAAAAATGTTTATTAGCAAACGGAAAAATAATATAACGAAAACAGTCACTACTGGGTAATTTTTACCCTTACGCACTTTATACGTCCGTTGTCGCTAAGCGCCGCGCGTAAAAGGGCTGCCCCGTGACCCGCGCATGGAATATGTTTCAGCTTGAAGGTACCTAGAATTGCGATCTGCTCGCGCTCTTTAAAAAAAGTTAGCTTTGAATGTAAGTACTCTGTGGTATTTTTTACCCAGTAGCGAGTGCCCCCGGGTTAAAGGCCTTAATCAATATCAAGATAAAAGAATCTAGTAGGTACAATATTTTATAATATAATAACCCCAACTAAACATAAATGCATCAAGGAGTAAATTGCAAATAGTCAGAATACGATTTCGAATTTTCATAACAACTAGAATATTAAATATGGCCGAAATATTCATTCGAGGCTGGAATATTATCATTTTAATAAATTTAATACGTGCTATAATATTGACACTGTATTAAAAATCTAAAATAGCCTGAGAAATTTAATTAAGCAGAAATAAATGAGTATTTAAATGAGTTGCGTACGTAAAATGTAAATAAAGAATTGAAGAGGAAAAAAACTGAAAGCCAGAGGCAGTCCAAAGAATTTCCCCTTTTCAGCGCTTTTAAAAAAGGACTCATTAAGGTATGAAACCCGCATTCCACAAAAGATTAGGCTGCACACACACTCGTAAGTTAGTATGAACACAGCGTGAATAGGAATCACGTGTGCATTGTGCACATATTTTTGACCCATGTGTGCGGCGTGACTCACACCAATACATGTCACCGAACAGTGATGTAATGCTCGTTGACGCCTCGCAGACATTTTTTATGGACACTGACGCAACTTTTTTATAACCATAGCAAAGTAAGGGCGGATGCATGAGCTAAAAAGCAATTAGGTTTTAATTATTTTTCTTATTCATTTGACCCGTAACCCGCAATCGGTTAATTTTCAAAGGTTTATTACGTGAGTTTAGTGTGAAATTAATACTATAATAAAATACGCGTAATTTATACTTTATTTTTTAAAGTTTTAAAAACTAAAATTAGTTAGTAAGATATCTAAAAATACTTCTTTATTTACAGGTAAGGGCGAGTAAATACAAAACAGGAGCAAATTTTCATTAAGGTTTGAATTCCCAACAGAAAATGTCAATTGTTTTCAACATGTATGTACTTGGCAACTACATCTGATTAAAATTATTATTTAAATTGCTACTGTGTGAACTCCTCTTTATGATGCACGTTTAATACATACAAACAAGTGAATATAACTGTAAAGCAAGGCTGCACACTAACACAACAAGGACAGGTCAACGCTCTCTGTTGCCTTGCACGAGTGAAGCAGATACATACGTATTCATGGTGTTAAAGTAGTAAAGGTATATATAGCTCGCTTCCGCGATTTATACCAGGAGTTGCATGAGCGCAACAAGGATAATGCTATAGCGATGATAAGAGATGGATATATAAATATTATGTCTGTTATTTCACTTCCTCCGCTGTGATGCAATAGCAATTTACAGTACAAGCATCTATTTTGAAACAAAGCTTAATAATTACTAAGTTTTTATGACATTAATAATTAAAATTTCTATTCAGATACAATTTTCAATATTATAAAATTTTTATTAGTCAAGAGAATCAAGACAGCCAAATAGATGATGCTACAAATTAATATTGTATTACCCTATTACATGTAACTTTCTAACCGGATAAAATAAAAATAAAACATTTTATAAAGTTCCTCATCTTAATAATCGATTGCAAAAACAATTCATTTTAATTTTATTTTTGTAATTAAACAAATATAATATGATAACAAAAAAATGGTATAACCCAGCTTAACTCTTCGACAAACTGATGAATGAATAAAATAAATAACGCCCTCTGTTATCGAATAGCAAAATTACTATTTCTTTTGATTTGATTATTTATTACTCATGACCTCATTTTCGTCAATTCTCATAACAAACAACATATAACTGGAATGTCGCTTAGAGAAAAATTCCATCTAGTCGTTTAAAATGTTTTTCCTTTAAATTTAAGGAAAATCGATCAAAAAGTCTGAACCCAGTACGCATGCCCCAGTTTCAGTTCTGTGAAAATATCGCTTCTTTTGTAAACTTTTCAGCCTATGTCATAGTGAAAAAAATAAGTTGGCTCAAGAAGCGTGCCAAACCATGTGTCAATGAACCCTGTAAAAAGCTGCCAGGCCTATGCTGTCAGGAATAAAAGCGACTTTAATACAATATAAGTAGCTCTCGAAATTACTTTTCTACAGTTTTTAACAGAGTTCATTTTGAAAAAACGTATCATTGCGCTTAAGCTTTTTTATTCGGAGCGCAAACAATGTATAGACACTCACACATAAATTTTCCTCACACATATCGGGAAATCAAAGACATCATAGTGGTCTGTCTTACAAAGAAAGTAAGTACAGAGCTTTCCCTGTGTTACACAATTCAGTTCATCTCTTTCCAACGCTTGAGTAAAACTATCTATATCTCTTTTACTCAGCTTGTTATGTAATAACGGTTGTTATTTAGCCGTGTAACATTTTTTGTGGGACCGCTACGCAGTTTCTACGCTACATGTTTAATTTAGCATTTCAATAAATAAATATGTATATCTACATTTTTTGTGTTTATAATATTGTAATAAATGCTTGCTAAATTATTAACAGGTGATACATTTTATAAGTATTCAAATTTAACAATATTATCGTCAAGTTAAAATTTGGAATAAAATTAGGCCCACAAATAGATTTTCATGTGCTTGTCAAACGCATGCACCTTGTTAAACACATGAACTGGTCTGCATGTATGTATATGCTGTGTAGACGTGTGGGTAGGCTCAGTGGTGTGCCACACGCCTGTGTTCATTTCATAGTTGTTCCCTCGATGGCCCGCTTGCAACATCTCGGTGTGAGCGGGTCCTTACGAATTCGGCGCGCATTTTCGAAATTAGATATCCGCGTTTAAAAAAAACCAAGCATTGTTTTTTTTAGTGGTATGTGCTGTGAATTAAAAGCGGCCAGTCATTTTTAGTGTTGTGTTTGTGAGCAATATTTTATTAAAAAGCTTGATATTTGGAATGTTCGGAGGTTAGATATGTATACGTTTATATTTTTTACTTACGGTTGTGACACAACTCGGTGAATATAAAATTTTCTCGTTTGAAAGTTATGTGATGTAACGCTTGTTACAATGCTACTCAACGTTATTTAACAAAATGTGAAATACGAGACGTCTTTCTTTGAATTTAGATAATTAAAGTGATCATATTTACTTATCTTATTGTACATGCAAGACATTTTTGTTAGCGAATTTCACCATGTTGTAATTTTCTGTAATTATGTAAAAATTAAATTAATTGTTAACTGTTATTAACTTTATCGGCAAAAATATGCAAGTAGGTATAATAGTAAAAAAAAAAACTAAAAAAAACTAAACTAATTAAAATATAGTAGACATGTAAAAAAATATAGTTTCCTTATTTTTAAGAATATGAAACACCTGTTCCTTTTAATAACACGAAAAGCTTATATATGAAATATCAAAATTCAAAATCTATATTAGACCATTTTTGTAAAAAAAACCACAACCAATGCCTTGTACCTAAGTAGATAAAAGTGGAGTCTATCTTGGTTTCCATGTAATAGATAACATCGGCACACAATGTTTCATGTAGAGTTTCGTAACTATACTTGAAGCAACGCTACAGTGTGTCATCGTATGTGTGTATGTGTGTGCATGTATGTACTTTGCTACTTATTAAAAAGTTGGGAAAATAGTTTTATTTTAAGAAAATATCTGAGCTTCAGAGTATCAGACTTCAGACTTCAGTTATTCTGTTGGAAACTAATAAATGCATGAATCAATAGTCTAAGTTAATGTCTACTTTGTAAATTTTAAACTTATAATATATGACTAAACCTAGTAAGGTAACGTAGATCAAGGAATAGAGCTCGTATTTAATTTCTTTTAGCACGCTCACTTACCGAGTTCGATTCCGGCCGGCATCAATGTAATTGTTGATTTCAATTTTAAGCGCTGATTTAGGTATCGCATACCCGACGGTACGTGAAAACAAATCTGCAGGCCGTGAATTAAAAAGGTTTTTATACGTATGAAAATGTAAATAAATAAAATTATATAAGGCGCTATTAAACAAACCTAAGTAAAAACGGAAAAGCGAGTTACATATTTTCATTAAAGTAGTTTCGTTTTCAGCTGTTAACACGAACGTCCACTCGTTTTAAAATATAATATTTTGAATTTGGAATAAAAATATAGTAGAGAAAAAAATATTAGGTCAGCCATAATTAAAAAACACGCATTAGTATACGCTGCAAAAACACTCATACGTTACGTAAGCAGGTAATAGTAAATAACATGTGTACTTATTCTACATTTTTAAGAGTGTTAACTACATATATGTACCATTTAGATAATATATATAATTAATGCCAGTATAGCCGTGGTAGCTCAGGGTCTAAGGGCTCGCTTCAAATTTCAAAGTACCCCGGGTTCGCTCCCCGCCGGCAACAATGAATTTTAAGTGCTGATTTACCACCTGCTTAGCGGTGAAGGAAAGCGTCGTGAGGCAACCTGAAATCCTGAGAAATAAGAATGAAAAAAAAAAATATTTCAAAGACGTGAAGTTCGCCAATACGCATCGGGGCAGCGCGGCGGACATTTCCTTGCCCTAAAACCCTCTCCGAAATGAGAGAAGGCCTGTGCCCAACAGTGGGACGTAACTTTTATGAAAGAATTAGTACCTTTTTAGAATATGATTATCTTTATAATCGTTTGTGCATCTGTTAGTGATCGTGTTACTTCTGAAGAACTTGTTGAATCAAATTGTAATCATATTCACACAGTATATTTGTTTTATCGAGACGATGGTTCATAAATATGCAGGGATCCAAAACGTGGCGCTGTAGTCAAGTTATTAATGAAATTTATATTTGTATATTATATTTAACAACTCATCGCGCCATCTACCGGAAAGTGCAGAACAACATATGCCGAGACAGCTAGTTGTTAATAAAAACATGCCAGATTAATTCTATTAAAATTATTATGTTCTTTTTCTTCTAAAATATAAGCTAGCGTAGTCGCAGTAGGTGGACGGATACACTCATCGCTCGACGGTTTCTACCGACACTCGGACTCTCTTCAACCACTCCACTTTGTACGTGCCTCGCGTGCTAATGACGTCAATAATAAAATGTCCAACCTCTTGCCACTAACACATATTAAATTATTTTTAACTTAATATCAAATTCAGGTTTATCTGGGTATATTGCAAATATTTGACTTCATGTTGTGGACAGGAAATTCAATAAGATATATTTTAATATTAAATAACGCAAGTTTCATTTATGATAATATAGACGGTAGGTTAGTGCCTTTATGGCTCAATTTTTTCCATCGACCTATTGCGTTTATCAGTGGAAAATAACGATACAGATAGTAGTAGTACCTAGTACAAGACATTATTGTCAGAAAATACAATGCCCCACTAGTATAACATAACATATTAACTTTAATATTTTGCCTATTATTAAAATTATTTAAAAGTTGCTTTTATATATGATACCACTCAATTTTTAATAATAATAAAACATTTATTCATTACCACTAATAAAGTTTCAGTGAGCACACACAGAAATAACCAAAATTACATAGTGTAGTAATGAATGGGCTCTAGCTCAGCATAAATGTTACAGTTATTCTGCCAGCGCCCAAGAAATGAAGAGTACAGTACGCGCGCATACCTGCTTATATTATTACATTTAATCACAACTGTTCACATTAGAGCACCTACATCTCGCGGTTTCCCAAGTATTAGCGAGTATTAGCCAGTTCAAATTAGTAATTAAGAAATATTTTTAATTATCATAAATTTTTTCCATATAATTATTGCAACAATACAACTAATAGTAACAAACAAAGTGTCAAATAATATTTATTTTATTGAGCTTAACTTATTTGAGCTTATATGTCACTTTTTCACTTTGCGAAGTTTGTAACGCGGTATTACTTAATGTGTGAAACAAAAATAGTATTGCTAATATACATACATATATTTTAATTATTAATAATGGTTGATAAAAATCACGAAAACCACTAAAAGTACCTACTACAACCACGGTATGCAAAATAACATTGGTATCAGTCTATTAGCTCTGTTTCATAACCCATTTGCAGCGTTATGGGAAATTCGTTTTTATACATATACATAAATACATAAACACTCACGCCTGTCACCCAGAGGGGTAGGCAGAGACTACAGACTTCCATTTGGCACGATCCTGACACACCTCTCTCGCCTCCTTCACATCCATACATCTACGCATGCATGCTCGTCGGTTAAGGGTACTCCTAATTTGGCCCGTTTTCAATAAATCGCCAATTTGGTCGATAAATTTTCGCCTAGGACGTCCCTTTCCGACTCTGCCATTCACTTCTGCAACATAAATTTTCTTTGTCACTCTTTCCTCATCCATTCTTTCCACATGACCAAACCACCGAAGCATTCCTTTCTTAATCCTGGTCACAACATCATCTTGCAAACCACACTCTTCTCTTATCACACAATTCTTCACCCTGTCATGCAGATTCAGCCCTAACATACTCCTTAACGACCGCATTTCTACTGCATTTATTCTACTCTCGTGCTTCTTCTGCCACACCCAACTTTCACTACCATACGTTAAAGTAGGGACCAACACAGCATTGTGAATTGCCATACGTGCCTTTTTTGACACATTTTGACTCTTCACAATAGAGTGCAGGGCCCCATTTACTCTGTTTCCTGCGTTCACTCGTCGTTCTATATCCTTATCATATCTCCCATCCCTGCTAAATACGCAACCCAAATATACAAACTCATCTACTTGCTCGATCAACTCCCCATCTATTCTTATTTCACATATCGTTTTACTTTCATCTCTTTCAAAAACCATAATTTTCGTCTTACTTGCGTTCACTTTCATACCCCTTTCTTTTAATGAGATATTAAATAACGTTCTTCGTTTTTATAATATACTATATCGCATTTTAATATAATAATTTTAACAAAATACTACAAAATGTGGTATGCAAGATGATGTTGTGACCAGGATTAAGAAAGGAATGCTTCGGTGGTTTGATAACAGAAAGAATGAACGAAGAAAGAGTGACAAAGCAAATTTATATGGCAGATGTGAAAGGCAGAGTCGAGAAGGGACGCCCTAGACGAAAATTTATCGACAAAATTGGCGATATTTCGAAAATGGGCCACATTAGGAGTACCCTTAACCGACGAGCGTGTATGTGTAGATATATGGATGTAAAGAAGGCGAGAGAGGTATGTCAGGATCGTGCCAAATGAAAGTCCGTAGTCTCTGCCTACCCTTCTGTGTGACAGGCGTGAGTGTTTATGGATTATGAATAATCACTACAAAACTAACTTTTTCATTCTTCATAAGTCCTGGACATGAGTTTTTTTTTGATGTAGAAAGAATTTGCTTTAGTCGGAATGTTACGTATGCCGTAAGCTGGAATATAGTACGTGAGAGTAATATGGCCATCCGGTTAACATGGTCACTTTCTTATAACTCAAAAACAACAGCCGTGTTTGCATAGATGGCTTTGTGATACGATAGCTCTCCATCGGTCGATCTAATAATAAAGGGTTAGAAGGGCGCTGCTTTATCGACGCCATTTTGACAGTTGACATTATAGTAAATATTTTAGTCAATTTAAATATGGTGTAGTGTAGTTAGTTTTTTTTTAAAGTAGATTTTTCGAAGTGTTCCTAATTATCGCCAAAGCTTGTAGTTTTTTTCTTAAAATATCAGTTTTTTGTGTTTTATCTCTGTCCTCTTAGTTTTGGTTTTATAGGGCGGCAAAGGTTAAGGTGACCATATTACCGTCACGTATCTTACTTATACCACTACTTAACGGCATGAGGCCTTTCTGAAACTTCCCATAGTCCACGCTTAACAAACCCTCGTCAGAAAATGGTTTTAAGCGCGGTAGAGCCATGCTGCTGGTATATTATAGTTGGAGCACGAATAGATCGACTGGATCGGGAAAGGACCACGGTCTCGCAGAATATCAGCGTAAAATAGCAGCTTAATGCTGCTGTGTTTCGTATGGTGAGTGTAGAGAACCGAACACTTCTTTCACTGAAATCGTATTCCATCTTAGTCGTCAGGGGGGCAACTCATCTGCATTTTGATTTATTCTTAATCGATGGAAGATGTAGATGTCTATGGGCTACAGCATCCACTGGTGTACACATCTGTCCCTATTTTATAAAATTAAATGGTGTGGTGGACTCTTATACGTCACTATCAAGCAGCAAATATCAAACTTAATCAATAGTTATGTCTTTTGTACATCCTCGATAATTTAAATAAACAGCTATCCTAAAAGGAAGGCGTTTTGTTACAGTTGGTACTAGTGTGTAATCTTGTCTCCCTCATTCGTTTTACGTTGATAAGAGAGGAGCGATAGCATGCTTGAAAGCTATATGCGTCACCCGTTTTCCACAAGCCACGTGGCCTTTTAAAATGCCCTCTTAAGCCATTTCCCTTTGTGGATTTCTTTAGTTTCTTTCAGGACGGAGGGGTTCGGAGAATGGTAACAATAGTTGAATACATTTCAGATTGTTTTGTGGAGTTTTATGTCCTTAAATATAGAGGACATGCTTTTATTCCAAATTTAATATATACGAGTATTTAATACTTATATATTGTATATTAAAAGAGAGAGTTTTTACAGTAAAAGTTTGTTTTTTATTGGTTACTTTTACATTCTTAAAGTTTCATTTTTTGAAATATACTATTAAATAGACGACAACATTTTCAGTCTTTAAATAAAAAATAAAAACAAATGCCTCATTAGAAATAACATCTACTTTGCGCCAAAATAACAGGGCAACGACCTATTTTTACCGTTAAAATACTTTGATTGATATATTTATATTTCCTTCTAACCCCGGTACATGTCGATATCAATAATTGCACACTGTTAAGTGCATTACATTTGCCTAGCATGTTTCCCATTCGCCAATGTTTCCCAGTGGCAAAAACAACGCCATCTATATTTATTAAATCGGTTTACATGTCGACCTCAAACTTGAATCAGATGTAGGTCAGGCAGGTCGGCCCAGGTCGCAGCCCGACACGTTTTGGGCAAGCACTCGATCGGGCTGCGCCCTAATCTGACCTCAGTGACCTTGAGTCTTATGTTCACGTTTCTGAGGTCAAAGTCGAATACCGCGACCTTCACCCCATTTCCTGGTTTTTGCGTAGATCACGTGTTTAGCATATATTGTTGCTTTTACCGCATGTTTGAATGATCAAAATTTTTATAAAAATAAAACCGTCTTTAAAAACGAAAAACATTAATATGCAAATAGCATCTGAATTCGGTGCTAAGATATAGTAGGTATATCGAAGATTAACGGCTAAACCCCCAACTTCAGAAGCTATAAATGTGGAATTACCTCTTTCTTTGGTTTTTGAAATTTAGAAATCGGTTTTAGATTTTATTATAAGCTTTAATATTTTAGTTTTACCCTTTTTAGTTGTCTCAGAAATATCACAAGTTCAAGGTACCAAATAGAATGTTGGTTAAATACAAAGCTACGTTAAAAATTTTATCCTCTATTTAATTAAAAAAGAATTAGTTAAATCGATTCAGCCGTTTCCGAGAAATCGGTCAATATACGTAAACAGTTATGCATCTTATATATGTATAACCATCTCGATTTTTTTAACTCGGTTGAAAAGTTGGTGCAGATTTCACTTTGGGTTTTATAATCATTATAACAAATAATCGACTTAAGTACACAAAAATGTCGTCAAAATTGAAAAGAAAGATTTTGGACCTCTTGTATAAATTACCTCAATTATCAATCAATCAAGTAATCGGTTTCTCTATATAAGTTATAGAGCAATGAAGTAGGTATAGTATAAAAGATATTTATATAACATACGTATATGCGGACAAATTCAATGTGGCATGTTCGTACATAGTTATTGGAATTTGAAAAGTTTCTTAAAAAAAGTGATTAACGGACCTTTAACTTTTTTCGCTCATCTCTACCTTATTCTTCTAAAAAGCTACAAGACATTTAATTCCTTGTCTACCTTAGCAAAGGTTCCTTGCTCCAATGAGTTTATAATAAACGAGTTAAACAAAACACGCTAAAATGAGCCAAGCTTTCACAACCCGCGCACATAACATAACGCACCGCGTGTAACATAGCATACACAACTTGCCTATTACACAGTCACGATAATCCAGACATTGGCGGGTTGCGCAACACTCCGCGCCGCCGCAACACGAGCGTGCGCCGACGAATACCGGCCGCTTTCACACCCAACCAGTTGTTATTTCTATAATTATTTTTATAGCCGTCAAACGCGAACATATGGTTCTGTGATCATCAACTCGACTGTCGATGCGATAATAGCAAATCGCATTTACAATTTGAAGGCCCAAAGATCAAAAATTATTTTAATAAACAAGACCATAACTGCGCCAAATTATATTGATTAAAAAAGTAATTTTTGATCCAAGTTTAGTTTTTTATATGAATCTGAACTGCTCAATAAAACTTTTTACACAAATAGATATAGGAAAGATAGACTAGGTTTCATATTTTAGTTTCTATATTACATAAAAAAATGTAAAATTACATATTTTTTGCCGTCAAACCAAAAATTAAGCGTCTAAAAATGTCCTGAAAAACGTCTCACAAACCAATCCTTTCTTAACCATTTGAAGGACTTATGTAGGGAATTTTCATATTCGTATGAATAGTATTTGACTACCTACATCAAGTTCTGCTACACTTTCATAGCCAATTGAGCAAGGCGCAAACATTTATTTCTATTTAAGACTCATTGATACGTAGTCGTGAAAGCATTAAAACAGTTAAAACTGATACCACAAGTGAATACGAGTATTATGATTCTTCGTTGTGATTTTGATTTACAAAGATTTATAAAAGTTTTCAAGGAAGTCGAAAATATAAGCAAATAGCTTTCCGTTTTCTAAAAATCTGTAGAGAAAATAAAAATTTACATACTTTCCAAGTTTTAGCTTCGTACCCGATATTGTAAAAAAAATATAATCAGTAATCCAATTACAAAGTACTCATTTACAACATGCTCAACGAAAATACAGTGATGGAATCTGTCTGGTAAAATATGTCTAAAAACCATATGGCATCTAAAAATATTAGTGATAACCTTTGAAACAAATTGTTAAAATCTAAAAACCTTTTGCAAATAAATGTCTGGTCTGTATGAGCTATCGCCAAATAGTAATAGTGCTCCTAGAGCTCTCTACTTTGTATAGTTTTGTACTTTGAATTCGTGCACACCTTCAATGTCTTCAGCCTTCTTTATTTTAATTTGGTTGCAGATCTGCATGAGCTGGAGTAGCCACTCTTACCATCAGATAGACTGTATTAGATGTATACACAATAATTGTTATTACAATTTTGTACTTATTTTATATTATAAACGAACGTCGATAATTTTATATTTTTTTAGTACTCCTAATCGTCGATATAAGTTTACGCTACTGTGTAATAGGCGTTCGTCGCTCGGTTTATAAGGTGAGTTAGCTAAGATAAAATTCATAAGCGCTAGGAGGGTCCTTTTCATTACAGAGATACTGTGATGTGACCTTCAACCTTGTTGGGGTGTGTTGAAAGGGCGGGACTATTTGTACAGCATTCCGCGCACTACAGACTGGTTTATTCACAAAGGTTTGAGTTATAATTATTCTACGGTATAATATATGAACCAACAAAATTACCACGCGGCCTAGTCGCCAGAATATTTCATCAGGAACGGGTATGTGGAGAATTGGACGAGTGTGTGCATCTGTAATTGTGCGGTTACTTGTCTTAATCTATATCCTGCGTAGACAAGAAGAATTACATTTTTAGAGGCTAAAGAAGTAGAAAAGTATCTGCTACGGTACGCTTATGGTGGGCTGACGGACTCCACGAATACTCAAAATAAATATAATATCTTACACATGATGTTTCCCACGATCACGATATTTTTATTTGCAGCCACGGTAGGCAGATCATTTAGCGTTTAAATTGCCGTAAATAATTGCAGTGTTGCCAACATCGACGACAGAACATTGATTGCTGCATTATCACATTACGACCTGATGAAGTTCACTGCTGAACAAAGGGCTTTTTTTAAGAATAAAGGTGACAAACGAGCACACAATCAACAAGATGGTAATGCCGTAGCTCATAGACATCTACATGTATCCTCGATAAAGAATCAATGCAGATGCGTTGTCCGACCTTGTCTCGGTATTTACGGTACACCCCATAAGCAAGACCCGGAGATACCACTGATATCGTGTATAATAGTGTAAGCTAAGTTTAGTCCCTGACTGTTTGAGAAGCTTAAATTGGTTCAAACTTTTAACATGCAAACAGCGCCACCTAGTGGCAAGTAGCAATTTCAAAAGACATCAATAATTAAAATTATATCAACAATATTTATTTACATAATTATAATATATAATTTAAACAGTATCTTTGTGTAGATAAGCAATAACTTACCTATATAAAATAGTTAGTTTTATCTTTCAGCAAGAGATGTCGCTAGTAGAGCAGAATATTTTTACTAGACCGGTGACCGATGCCTGAGTATTATGTAATTTTTATCAGGTACTTCTATTTAATAACTTGCACCGCTTTACTGAACGTGCGTTGACCGATTATGTGTTTTTTTTTCAATACTATCGTTATTTAATTACTTATTAATTTATACGTAATTGACGCTCAGTAACTAACTATATAACATGTTATGTTATAAAGCGGTTAAAGGCTAAGTAGTTGTCTTATATGAAAATATTCATTTCATTGTAGTATTCTTAATCAAATATATCTCGTATATGGTAGAGCCACGCTGCAGACTTATTGCTTGCACGAATGGGTCTGTACGACCTGAGAAGGATCACGTACACGCTCGCTTTTTTTTTTGCGCCCGAAGCAAAAATTTTTTAAAAAACTCTCTGAGAACTTCTTAATAGAGTCCACCAAACCATTTAATTCGTGAGGCAGCTTCTTATGCGCCCTCTCTAACTGTCTCCGCTCAGGCCAACTTTTGTTTTCCTTTTCCAAGGATAGGCAAAGGCTAATCAGCGGTCTTCCCCAAGGGTTGGGGTAGGGTCCCCGTAGGGCTTGGTCGTAAATTTTTCCTACGTATAGGGTGCCCTATACGTAGGGAGGCGGAAAATGCATTACGCATACCACGATAGCCGGTCTATCGTGGTTATGAGGGACTCACATCCCACCGGGAACCTAAGTGATACCCTCTAAAAACCGCCTTTAGGGACAGGCAACTGGCTGATTAAGCTTTATTGTGCTTTATCGTGAGCGACCCTCTTTTGGGAAAAGAGGGCGCAGGCGGCTACGAGCCGCTGAGGGAGTGCCTACGAAGGCAAATTAATATTAGTTAATATAATAATTTAATTTAATTAGAGTTGGCCTGAGCCGCCAGGAGGCAGTTCAGGTCGTTTGTTAGTTTATTAGGCGGGTCCGAGAGAGAGTTTCTCGGCCTGCGGACTCGATAGCGAGAGGGGGGGTGGGGCTGTATAAGTAGCTGCCTCACGAATTAAATGATTTGAGTGCGACTCTGAGGCTTTGAAGAAGTTCTCAGAGAGTTTTTGGAGAAATTGTTGGATTGTGGGGAGCTCTAGGTCCCGATGAAGGTCAGCATTACGGACGTACCAAGGTGCGTTCGCAGCTCGACGACAGAAAAGGTTTTGAACTATTTGGAGTTCATTAATAATTTTAGGGTTGGCGTGGGCAAAAACGGGCCCCGCGTATGACATGACTGGTCGTATACAGACCTTATAAAGGGTACGCTTGTTTCTAAGGGACATTTTACTGTGTCGGCCCAACATACTGTTGAGCCTACTCAGATAGAGCCGTGCGTGACGGGTTACTCTTTTGACGTGGGGCCTGAAAGTGAGCCCTGTGTCTAGAGTGACACCTAAATATTTGGCGGTCGTATGCCAGGGGACTGGGGTCCCTAGCATACGTATTGGTGGAGTGTTTTTGAGACGGCGTCGTTTATAATCGAAGTGAACGGCGGAGCTCTTCTCCGGGTTCACATCGATGCGCCATTTTTTGAACCAAGCTCCTAGGTCATCAACTGACTTTTGGATCTTGTTCCGTATGAAGGGTAGTGAGATACCTTTGCAGTAGATAGCAGTGTCGTCTGCGAAGAGGGAGAGCTGAACACCTTTCGGCGGGATGGGAATGTCGTTGGTGAACAGGATGTACAGCAGAGGAGCAAGTACTGAACCCTGAGGGACACCAGCCTTGATAGTTTGCTGTGAAGATAGCGTGCCTTCGTGTCTAAAACGAAAGGTACGATGCTTTAAGTAGGAGGCCACGAGACGCACTAGACGATCGGGGAGACCTATTTTGTAGAGCTTGTAGATAAGGCCTGTATGCCAGACTCTATCGAAAGCTTTAGCTATGTCGAAAAAGACCGCGATGGTCTTATGACGACGAGGATAGAAACCGCTGAGGATATATTCCACAATACGGTGAACTTGTTGGGGACATGAGTGTTGGGCGTCGGAAACCGAATTGGTGGGGAATGATAAGAGGGTCACCGTCTGTGGGAAACAGATAGCGCCTCATACGAGTTTGGATGACTCTTTCGAAGAGCTTGCCCATTGCCTTGAGGAGGCTAATGGGGCGATGACTGGAGGGGAGGTTGAGAGGCTTGCCTGGCTTGGGAATACCAATCACAGTTGCCTCTTTCCACGTAGTGGGAAAGTAACTAAGGTTGAAGCAGGCGTTGAAGATAATAGATAAAAAGGTTAACACCTGCTCAGGAAAGTGTTTTAGGGCTTGGTTGGAGATGCCATCCGCGCCCGGAGCCTTTTTAGGCTTAAGTCCTTTGATGAGGGATGAAATCTCATCATTGGACACAGAGATAGGTTCGGAGGCCGTAGGGGGTGAGTTCTGGCGGCGGACCTCATCCTCCACTGCCTGGACGTGTGAGGGGTCGACGGGTTGAGAGCTAGGAGAGCATTGTGCGGCAATGCTATCTGCAAAGCACTCAGCCTTTTCCTCGTCCTCGAAGGCAACCGTGCCGTCGGGACGGGAGAGAGGGGGAGTGTGGGTGATAGCGTCTATGCGGAGGGCTCTGGCCATCTGATAGTACGCTGTATGAGATAGAGAGATATTCTCCATGAGTTTACTCTTTTCGAGGTCTCGAAATTCAGAGAGGCGGAAACGGAGTTCTCGTTGAAGACGATTGGCCGCGCGCCTATATTCGGAAGTGGGATATTTTGCTGCTCTCCGGAAAGCAGCTTTTTTGGCTTTTAGTAGGTTGCTAATATGTAGGGGAAGCCCACTATTGTTAGCAACCGGGACGACCCTTTCGTTCTCCTTAAGGGAGGATTTAATAAGGGTGGAGAGTGAATCGACCGCGGTGTCGATTTTTTCGAGACTGTCTAAGTCCGACGGTAGGGAGATGGTAGAGTCCTGTGAGTCCAGAGCTTTAGCTAGGGACTCCTTGAATCCCTTCCAGTTAGTGAAGGTTTTCGTGTGTGTTGGGGGAGGTGGCTGATGGCCAAGAATGAGGGAGACCGGTCGGTGATCGGATCCTAGATCGTCTAGTGTCTCGATTGCTCTGAGGTTGAGAGAAACTCCTTGGAGTAACGCAAAATCTAGTACATCGGGGGCGTGATCGGTGTTATCGGGAAAGTGAGTAACACCGAGGGGACTATGGACGGTAATATCAAGAGTCTGCGTGATATCGAGCGGTATCTTGCCACTAGGGGACGTAGTACGGCATGTCCATTCAGTACGCTTGGAGTTAAAATCTCTAAACATAATGACTGAATTGCCTAAAGATAAAATGGCCTCAAAATCTTTTTTGAGGGGATGGGGCACGCTCGCTTACACGGCTTACACTTTTATACGTGGTAGAGCCATGTTGCAGTTATATTAGTAGTATAGTTGTAGCATGAATGGGTCGGCTCGACCGGGGAAGGACCATGCTCTCACAGAATACCAGCGTGAAGTAGTAGCTTAATGCTGCTGTGTTTCGTATGGTGAGTTCATTTTGATTTAAAATCGAGGATAGATGTAGATGTCTATGGGTCGCAGCAACCACTTACCATCAGGTCGACTGTGTGCTCGTTTGTTACCCTAACCTATAAAAAAACACGGAAACCATTATAAAATGACGGAATAATGCTGTTATATTTCGAATATTGAGTGACAAGAGTCGGAGATTATTATTCACTAGCAACAAGGTATTCCACCTTAATCCTCTGAGGTAACAACGCATCTAAAAAAATATTTTTCTTCACAAAACTTACATTAATTACAAAGTTGATTGGGATCTCCATTTAAGCAAGTAATGCCTGTGTTTGGAAACCCCGCTCTTCCTTATCTAAACATTATCTACATCTGAATTCTTAATCATCTAGAATATTAGATGTGGTAGAGATGGACTGTGTTTTCATTTGTCACCCTTACTTCTATATAAAAAGGAAGAAACTTACAGAATATCCATGTATAAGTGGTACAATATGTTTTTCCTAAAATTGTGTTGTGGGTATGATAAGTTTAATACAATACTTTATGACCTTTATTACATCTTATACATACATAATACATAAACACTCACGCCTGTCACCCAGAGGGGTAGGCAGAGACTACAGACTTCCATTTGACACGATTCTGACACACCTCTCTCGCCTCCTTCAGATCCATACACCTACGCATACATGCTCGTCGGTTAAGGGTACTCCTAATTTGGCCCGTTTTCAATAAATCGCCAATTTGGTCGATAAATTTTCGACTAGGACGTCCCTTTCCGACTCTGCCATTCACTTCTGCAACATAAATTTTCTTTGTCACTCTTTCCTCATTCATTCTTTCCACATGACCAAACCACCGAAGCATTCCTTTCTTAATCCTGGTCACAACATCATCTTGCAAACCACACTCTTCTCTTATTAAACAATTTCTTATCCTGTCATTCAGATACAGCCCTAACATACTCCTTAACGACCGCATTTCTACTGCGTTCATTCTACTCTCGTGCTTCTTCTGCCACACCCAACTTTCACTACCATATGTTAAAGTAGGGACCAACACAGCATTGTGATTTGCCATACGTGCCTTTTTTGACACATTTTGACTCTTCACAATAGAGTGTATTTATTCTATTTCCTGCATTCACTCGTTGTTCTATATTCTTATCACATCTCCCATCCCTGCTAAAACCGCAACCCAGATATACAAACTCATCTACTTGCTCGATCAACTCCCCCTCTATTCTTATTTCACATATCGTCTTACTTTCTTCTCTTTCAAAAACCATAACTTTCATCTTACTTGTGTTCACTTTCATACCCCTTTCTCTTTTACATCTTATTCACCCACTAAAAACATTCATTCACTCATTAATTCTTCTTACTATGCAGTCGACTGTAAATAGGTACGGGGTCACAATTGTCGTGTCGTGGACACTATTGCCGTGGTATTTAAACATATAAATATATAATATAGGCTGGTCAAAAATTGAAAGTTGAAACATTTTAGTATACGTGAGTGCTTCTGTGCTTGTACGATACTTACACTTAGCTTTGTAATATATCAATGGTTGAAAGGTTACAATTATGTGACAGTTGTCACTGTGGTTATATCAGCCGCGTGTACGCGACCGTCATCATCATCAATTAACTCATTCGTTGATTACGAAATAAAATAAACGTTACACGGGTAAAAACATAGGCGTTTACTAATATAATATAGAAGACTATCATGTTAGTCATTGAGTTTTGGCCCGCAAATTTTACACTAATAGCGCATGTAAGATGTAACTTTCCGAGACATCTTCGTTCTAACAACTTCATTACCAAAACATTTTCATTATTTTCCTTATCATACAATCAGAATAGCTGGCGGCTTGTGTTAACATTAATTGATATTCTTAATATTATAATAATTAAACGCGTTCCCCTTGTTTTTTAATACGAGTATTTATTATTTTTACACCACACGCAGTCACAGCGATTTATAGAAAATATTATGATTGGTTGATTCTCTGCGTGATAAAATCCGTAACGAGAATATCCGTAGCAAAATAAAAGTAATTGAGATCCAGTATTGGATGGATTAGTAGGTTGAAATGGCAAGGAATCGGCCATATAGGGATAGGAAAGACAGGTTCTCGAGCAGTGGCGGAGCTAGGGCTCCAAACTAGGGAAAGCCAAAGTATGCTTTTGTTATTTTTAGCAGTTTAGTTTTAGCAGCTAAGGCTACGAAGTCATGGCCTGTTTAGAACAAAGGAGCGCGCGAAAAATTTGAAATGGTTTGAAACGGTTTACGAGTTATTTTATTAGTTGATATTATTGATTGAGCAGTTTGATAGGGCAAGCCCGGCTTCTCGACTTCTATGGAGGCTTTGCCACTGTTCTCGAGTGGCAGTTGTAGTACTGACATGCGCGATGTGACTTGACGAAACATGAAAATAGTCGATAAACGCAGTTGAAATGATGAGGATATTATGAATTAAAAATATATAAATAGATCACTGAAAATCATACTTTATTAGTACAATTACGAAAAATAGTGATCTAGCCTAGACTCATTAATTTTAATATATTTTGGCGATTACACAATAAGCTCCATTTTTTAATTAGAATTTGGACACAGAAAACGGTAAACTTTATTTTTAAATTTCAACAGGTTCAAAGTAGTATTACCAATTTTCTAGAGATACAATATATTAAGGCCGTCAGCACTCAATCGCTTTGATTTCCCGATATCCGCTGGTAAAATGCCTTGTGTTAGTGCAAATAATAAAAAAGGTAAACACTACGTAGACACGGAAACAAAGTAACGGAGACGAGGTCTGTATGGTAAGAGTACCATCTGCTAATACAACACTTAGTGGTTGTCTTATATCAAATGTTATTCTAAGTAAAAATGGCATTATAACTTGGAAATTTATCTGTCCATTGTATTATTGTGTAACTTGTTACCCCATGTTTGGTGTTATGGATTGTATTATCATATTGAATAAATTATCAGCGATAGTCTGACAGTTAAATTAGAGTTAGAAAATTTATTTAAAAATCCTTAGCGTCAGCCACCTTCATGTTTGTTTTCAACGAAAGAAAGTAAAAGGTAAAGATAAACTGGTAAAGAAAAACATGGCCCACTCCTCCTGTTTACTGTTTCAGTGTACGTGGTCATAGGACCAGGTACATTGAAGCTTATGTAGTAAAGATAAAATATTATAACATGGCCCGCCCTAAAAATTAGATGTATGTTAAACAAAAACACTGATAAGCTCGTTTATCCTGTTGCGATCTGCAAATTATGACTAGTTACAGAGACATTACTGAAGAGGAATGCTTAAAAGTTCGTGCAAAAGCTGCAAAAAACGAACATATCAGTGTTTTTGTTTGACGTCCATCCAATTTTGAGGGGCGGGCCCTGTCCTTGTATTTTATCTTTACTACATAAGCCTTTTCTTACTTCAATGGCTAATTGACACATATTATAGATTATAATTATGTCTCCTTCAGCAAAATAAATTTCAGCAAAGTAAGCTCTGCTTACCTATGTTATTACCTACATAGTACGTATATTCAGTATATTAGTACCGATGTTATTATTATTTTTTATATCTGAATATTAATTTTATCATATGTATATATTAAAAATTTCACTCGAGTTTGCACAATAAAATATCATACAAACATGCGCTTAAGCACGTAGTTAACCTAGTGTTATATAGTGTGATATACATGCTTTTTCCCATGGACAGCCACAAGTTAATTTCAATATCCTCGGAGATTTTCATTAACTTTCGAAATTTTGATTTGTGTGGTCTATCAAATCTAATGGAATCGGAGGGGCAGTTCTGCTATAGATATAGACTGCTGCCTTCTTACAGCATTGGTAACCAGGTTGAAATGACAACCGTACGGTGATCGAGATTCAAAGCACAGTGATGTAGAGGCACAGGTGAGTGCGAGAGCCAATTCTACTCGAATTCTATCTTAATCCTCAGATATGGCAACGCATATACATTTTTATTCTATAGATAGATGTAGATGTCTGTAGGCCACAGCATCACCTTACCATCAGGCGGACTGTGTGCTCGTTTGTCACCCTTATTATTAAAAAAAATTAAAATAAATGCGTTAAAACCCGTAAAAATTACTATCATTTGGTTAAGAAATCGTTTTAAAATTATGCACGTGGAGTCAGTACACTTCAACTTTGTAATACGCTATCCTATGTTAAGACTATTGTATGTATAATGTGTAAGGTAATATATCTAGCCACGTTTGCAATAATTTTGCTCGTCTCGTATTTCAAATGCAATCTATTATGAACGTGTTGTGCAAGAGATCGCTGTTATTTTAACGAAAAACTTTAAAAGAATGTTATATCAGTACGAGATGGTGTTTTGTTTTTTATACCTAAAGCAAGTTTATGTGTAGTAGAGCCATGATGCCGCTATATTCTGTAGCACGAATGGGTGGGCTCGAATGGTGAGGCAACACGCTATCACAAAATACCAGCTCAATGCTACTGTATTTTGTATGGTGAGTGTAGAAAACCGGAGACCCTTTTTTTTTAGAAACGAGGCATTTTATCTTAGTCCTTGGGATCTGTATTTTGATTCCCAATTGAGGATTGATAGAGATGTCCTATTAGCCACAGCATCCACTTACTATCAGGTGGGATGTGTGCTCGTGTGTCATCCATATCCTATAAAAAAATCTTAAATCCGAATCACCTGTATAAAACAAAAGAATCGTCCACTTATTCAAATAAGACAAAAACCCAGGTGCATTGCAAGACATTTAAATTCATCAAACAATATACAATGTACATTATGAAAAAGGCATTAATCATCAATGCGTCATAAGAATGCCATATAATGCGAGATAAGTTGGTTTCGTAGGTCGTTCACCTCTGTTTGGCAGTTCAAACTTTAGTGCTGCTAGTAGTTAACAGATGGCATTAAAAGTCGCTAATAACTTCATACTTCCCTCATATTTTAAACCTGGTAGAATAATAATGTTTTGCTTGAACAACATAAATTAAATATAATATGGTAAACATTGGATAAAGGCTTCATTACTATCACTTTTAGTTTATCAGAAGTTACGTTTTTATTTTTTTTTATTGAACGAGGGTGACAAACCTGCACACCACACAGTCCATCCGATGGTAAGAGGATACTGTGGCCCATAGACATCCACATTTACCCTCGATTAAGAATCAAAATGCAGATGTGTTGTCACCATTGAGGACTGAAATGCCTCTTATCCAGTTAAAAGGATCAGTTCTCCGGTTATCTACACTCACCATACTTACACAGAAAAATTAACCTGCTATTTTACACTAGTATGCTATGAGAGTGTGATCCTGCACTCGTGTTACATTCATAATATAGCTCGTTACTCTCTACCTCGTTAGTTTTTCTATTAATTCATATATTACTTACACCCCAACAGAAGTCAACTGTTGGACATAGGCCTCCCCCATAGATTGCCAAAGAGCACTGTTTTGAGCCATCGGAATCCATCGATTCCTTGCATGTTTCATCAGTTCGAGACTATCTATCTGGGGGTCGCACAACACTGCGCTTACAAGGCTGAAATGTTATTCGAGAACCGCTATATTATAATAGCACGAATGGATCACCACAACCTGGGAAGGACCACGCTCTCACATAATACCAGTGTAAAATAGCAGCTTTATGCTGCTGTGTTTCGTATGGTGAATGTAGAGATATGGATACCCCATTTTTACTGGAAACGAGGCATTTCATCTTAGTCCGCAGGGGTGACAACCCATCGCGTTTTGATTCTTAACCGAGCATAAAGGTAGATGTCTATGGGCCACAGCTTCCACTTGCCATCGGGTTGACTGTGTGCTCGTTTGTCACCATAATTCTATTAAAAAAATATCTGTTCGTAGTGAGCGTCTACATTGCGAAACGAGTCAATGGGATGTATAGTTTTAGAGATCTCGTAATGAGTCAGTTAGTCAGTGATATTTCGCTTATATTATATCTATAGGGATTGTCAAAAATCCCTTCTATGAGGCAATCTATGGAGGATCCATGAACTGACGATGAATGATTAGCAGTGAACTTACGATAGCCTATTAAGATAAGGTAGTAAAGTAAGTAAATTATCATAAAGTTCCAAATTTCGTTCATTTTTTTAATCATTGATTTAATAAATTTTTGTTATTAAGTATCTAAAACAGGTAAATATAATTTCAATTAAAAATTCATTAACTTTACTCATCATAAGCTTAAAATCATCTTATGACACGTTTTCCTCGCGTTTTGTCAATACAATAATAAGTCCTTTATAAATATCACACTCTTATATGAATATGATGTCATTACTTATATTTACTCACTTTGTCGATATCGTAAGCTGCGACCAATTTTATTATCACGTTTTAATTAAGTCACTTTCTGGTTTGTCTGTCTGTCGATCGTTCCAAGACCCGGGGACCGGACAGCGTTGCCAACTCTACGGAGTTTTCAGTAGATCTACGGAATGTTTTCATCGTCTACGGAACTACGGAATTTGAGTAGAAATCTTCGGAATGTTAATAAAATTTTTTGTACTTAACATTAATATGAAAACTCTAAATAATAATATTTCTTTCAGAATAATTAGATTTTTAAAATCTTAACTAAAAACATTTTTTATCATGAATATGAACTTAGACGACAACCGGCAATCGAAAATTTTAACAATCGAAGTATATATCCACAAATATTTAAGTATTTATTATTTCTTTTGGTTTTTACTAAAAATATTTTAATTAAAAGAAAATAATTAAGTTTAAATCATTTTTTATGGCACATTTTTCTTATACGTGCAGCTTGATTTGATTACGATATTATACTACAATTGAACTTACAACAAGAATTTTACATGACAGAAATAATTTCTCCAAAAAATTGATCTATTCTATGACAAAAACAAAAATTTTCGATCCCCTTAAGAAGTCTGCAGATCTGCAGATATTTTGAAATAACATCTACGGAATATTTATACCACTCTACGGATTTGGAAAAATTCGAGTTGGTAACACTAATCCGGGCGGATTCCTGCAACTTAAATTTCGAACCTCCCGATGAGCTAGAGACTTGAAATTAGGAACATAGCGTAACCAACGTAAAAATGTGGTATATTATCTTTTTGTACAATATTTAAAAAAAATCACTTATTATATTTATAAATACATCAAAAAAGTGGTGCCTTCTCTGTTTCTGATTCTGTTTAACAACATGGTGAATTTGTAAGAATTTATATTCAACATTTTCATGAAGTTTGATACATAGATTATAAATAAAAGGTACTGTAGTAAGGACACCCAGTAATTATAAATAGATAAACCTAGATCAAAATCATAAAATACAAACCATCAACAATCAACTAAAGGCACATAAATCTAAAATTATTATATTCAAGTAACGTCTCGCTTAATGATCACTATTATGTTCAAACATGAAAGTAAACATGATTTCAATTACAACCATTGTGATATCCAATACAGCTACGCTACCAAAAATAGACAATTACATATTGTAATCACCTTACAATGTAGTTCGTTCACCTCGTTTGTTTTATTTGACCTATAGTTCCGCTACCCGACAGCAGATGGCGCTGACCGGATCAGCTCCGAAGTAGGGTTCGTGTCTAGGTGTCAAGTGAGTGCGTTGATCCTTGCCAGCGGTTGTTGGTCCCAGCAACTACGTATTGATCAAGTGTTTTGATACGAAAAAAAAATATCAGTCGTAACGAAAGTGTCATATCTGATACTTTCCGTTCAGGATTCAATTGAGGCGTTTTGTTTGTTTTAATATATTTTATGGCGCGAAATCGTAGATAATCCATCGTTAAATAATCCATAGTCGTGTGCTGGTAATAACCAAAAATTTTTGTTTACAAAAACACATTTTTATACTTTTGATTTCAATAACTTTTTATTTACTAAAATCTCTAGTTCTTATATTACATTTTATGATTTTATTTCCGTGCTTATTAAATCGATTTAAAAGGTTTTATTTCCGTTATTATTAAATCAATTTAAAATCCTGATATCGGCGGAAATGTAAAAGAATATTCATGTCGATAAAATTAATTTACCTATTACATTAAAATCCCATTAAAATCCAGGACCGTGTTTGGTAAAATTTGAAAATAATTAGAAGTGTTAAATTTTATAAAAATGACAATCGCTTTCATAATAAGTAAGGGAATCCACTACCCCAGATGATCCCGTGAATGTCGTAAGAGACGACAGAGGGATAAAAATCAGGCGATGGACAGCTGCAGCGTCTTCCTAATGACGACTAAAAATAAAAATAAAAACTGAAATAAGGAATGGCCAACAGCATTTTCCTTATAACTCAATAATAATAGGGTGCGTTTGGCAGAAAAAAGCGCTAGCAAGCGCTTATAAGCGCTAAAATCGTTTTCGGCCAGGACACGATTGCTACTTCAGTAGCGCTGACACAATCCGCCATTTTGATTATTTAATTTGTTTGTTTTGAAGTACAGTTTATAAGTTGTTTTGTGCAATATTAGTTATAAGTAATATAATGACATGAATAAACATATACATGTTATTAAAAATTCATGATTGGTAAGTTTTTAATTTGAATACTTTACAAACATATATTTAAATTAGGTTAGATTCTCCGGTTAAAACTAACATCGTGTCCTGGAGGAAAATAGCTACTTACGATTTGACAGCGCTTACCGCTTACGATCGCCATTTTGCTTACAAGCGCTTGCTAGCGCTTTTTTCTGCCAAACGCACCCATAAACTGCGCTTACCAGTTCGTCTGTCAAACGTAACAATATGACAAATGTCTCCAGCAACAATACACGTTTGATGAACGAATGAATGAATGAATTTTTTTATGTATTTACTTTAATCATTATATTCAGTCATCACAAAAAATGTATCAATTAAACAGCAATTCATAAAAAGCTCATAACAAATAATAAATAACTCCTGTATGCATATAAAAGTAATTTGAGCGTTGCAAAAAATGCAAATTCACATTTTGATACATCGTTCCTGGAGGTTCGCCACAATTACTGCTAAATTATTTCACAATAAATTCTAAGTCATTGCTCTGTACGTGACGAGTTTAATGAATAATACAATATTCACTCTTGTGCGCTCAAGTGCTAATAGGTCAGTGACCTTGACCCGAATTTGGTAGGTCAACGAAAGCTGATTTGAGAATTTAATAAAATTAACTACATGTGGCACTTATGTGAGGAAAACTTTGCAATGTTTTGATTAAAGGGTTGAAATATATTTGTACTTTACTGGGTGGCCAGGCAGACTTTATTCAGCCCTTTCCGACGACCCTTTGTCCTATAAAAAATCTTCAAATTCGCATTAAAAATATTAAGGGTCACTTAACGATATAAAAACTAACCTATCTCTCAAGTTAGCGCAAGCAATACACATTTACAAAATTTCATTAAAAAGCGGTTGAGTGGTTTCCGAGTTTAGACAAACAATGTGACACGTAATTTTTATATATAACGATTAAGGTTATATTCGGTAATGTTATTAATTATATCTGACATGAATTAGAAAGAAGGAAAGAAAGAAATAAAAACGTACATTTGCTACAAGCAATATAAGAATAAAAACATACGGGTTTGAAAACCATATTCTTCATCTTTACCATAATATAATATATTTAGTTAATAACCTTAATATAGGATCGTATGCATCAAGAGAGAGAGATAAGTCAGGATCTTGCCAAACTGCTGAATGGAAATCTGTAATCACTGCCTACCCCTCTGGGTGACAGGCGTGAGTGTTATGTTTATATATATGTGCATTAAGATGGCTGCTATTGCCTGCACTCAACTCAAGCTCTAGAACTGAAGTTCGACAACAGTCCGTGATGCTGATCTGCAAAGGAACACAAGAGTGTGGAATAGATCACAAATGACAGGTGGTTCAGGACCGTGTAATGTGGTATCCCTTGGGGAGGCCTACATTCGGTACTGAACTTGTGAAGAGCTGTAATTAATAAAAGAATTAATGGTTTTCTTGAATTTATGAATGAATGATGATAACATTGGAGCAACTGCCCGATAAGCAATTTGGTTATCGTAATTGCTTTTAGAACATTTTTTCGAGGGTTAAACAAAACTTCAAAGGAACGGCGTGACCTTTATTATATAGATCTTAAAATTCAAAACATTTTATTAATACCCTTCTTATAATTGACAGCTCCGTGAGCGAGTGGCTTAGCAAAGAGTTGCAGTGCTAAGGGCCGCGGGTTCGAATGCCGCACTGAACAAGTATTTGTATTGGTTTAATACACAAAGTATTGCCTACAAGTAGTTCCGGGTCTGGATGTTTGTCCTTCTAAAATTTATGTATGTAAACTGCCCCCACGATACAGGAGAAAATTCTAGTGTGGAAGTTCCTTTCCTGGTTTATTTTTCTGTGTTGCCACTTACGACACCCACGGTACGATATGGGGTAGATATAGATTGAAATGCATTAAAAATATTTTGTTATTATTTTATAAACTCTCTTTACTAAACACGACTTAAGTACTTGAATAAACGATACGGTAACAATTAAAGTTATAAATTTATCTTAAATAAATATGTCTATTGGTCTTGCATATGACTACGAAATGTACTTAAGATAAACTGTCTAAATACAGACGTAGACCTATAGAACATTGTTAAGTAAATTAAGCAGATGTTTAAAAAATATTCGATAAAGGGTCATCTGGGGTTAACATTAAGAAAGCGTTTTGTTAAACATACAACTAAGGCTAATGGCTTGGAATGTAGCCTCCGAACCACACGACCTTTGAGCTGGTAAACACTACGCAAAGAAGTTACCAAGCAACGTCAATAAAGGCTAGTCAGTTTTTGAAAACTTAATAGTGATATAATTCATTGTATCGTAATGCGTTACATATTCATATATTTACTTATATTGGCTCATATTCTATAATTTATATGTTTGTTAGTATTCCGGTTGAACGACCTCTGAGCATTTCTAATGATAAGAAAAAGTATGGATTGTACACCTATTAATTGATTTATTTCATTTGAACATAAATGTATGTCTAATTAAATGTTTTGAGGATAAGTGAAATCCGGCAAAACATATTGAGGCATTGCGAAGGATTCTTCCTTGTCTTTGAGACCTCGTATTGATGAGAGCCTGTACTCATTTGTGGGATGTATGCAGGCTGAGCTTAATGTTTCTGCCTTTTTCGTCGTCATCAACAATATCATTATCATTATTACAGCCATTAACAAAACCACTGCAGTACGTAGGCCTTCCCATGAAATGAGATATATATATATATATATTTTTTATATATATATTATATATATATATATATTGTGTGTGTGTGTGTGAGTGTGTGTGTGTTTGTTGTCTATATATAAAAATCAATTGCTGTCCGCTAGTCTATTTTTTGCTCGACCGGTTTTGATGAGTTTTTTTATTGTGTTTATTTGAGTTAATGGTGGTAAATCCTGGATAGTTTGGTGGCGCTGTTGTCAAGATTCAAAAGTCACGCGTGCGAAATAGGGGCGGATCGCTGGTTTATTATATAGTACTAGTTTATCGTGCTTAGAATTTTTTTTCCTTTGAAACGTTTTCGTTGAAATATCACACTAGCTGTAGTCATCATTTTTTTAGCTCAACGTTAATATATTGAGTTTAATATTTACCACTAGTAATGCTTGGCTTTTTGTCCATAAAACAAAACTAAATATGTTTCTTTGGCCTATAAATTGTGAAAGATATTTTCTCGTTTAGTTTTCAAAAATTAAATAATACTAATCGTTATAAAGAAAGAAAGTATAAAACAATTACGAATTACGCACATAATATTATTAGAAGCCAGTTTAAAAAAAATAGTAGGTTCGATCCTGCTGCTTTATTTAATTGTTATATACAAAAAAACAGGAATTTTGAACTCAATTAGAAACATCACCTAAATCATTGCAATAGAAACTTCATTATTATTTTATGATTTCATTCGTGTAGCCAGTAGTTCGTCTTGTAACATGTTAAGCAATACTTATGGGCTGTGCAGTCGTACTTACTAAATGTATTTGCAATTAACCTATAATAAAATGAGCGCCAATCTAGCCAACAAACTGTTGCACAGTTTGGTGGGCCTAAAAATTACATATTTACTTTAATTGTTTCGAATAACTTATTTATTTATTTATCCATTGCACTTTTGCTAACGGTGGGTACTGGTTTTTAATATAAAATGCCGATATCACCGTACTACAGAATAAATAATAGTACTACGTACCCGTACCATCATCATCATCACACGTTTCAAAGTCCACAGATAAGCATAGGTTTTCCCGTGGATTGCCTCATAAGGGTGGATATTTGCCATAGTGGTCCCGATTGGCAGGCAGGTTGGAAATACCAGTTTATGTATCATTAAGAAGACGCTTCTGCCTATCTCTTTGTTCTTTTCACTCTGTCGCCTCTTACGTCTTCTACGGGGTGACATTCTTATACCGTTACTAAACGTTTGATATTTATCATTAAGCAATATACAAATATGTAATTGTAGTTCACAGTACTCCTTTTCTACCACATCTTTCGTCAGGATTCGTGAGACCCCTTCTTAAGTTCTTTTTAAAGTACCACGGCCCCCGGTTCCCAGTAAAAAAAGAAAGAGGGTCAATATATAGTGCTCATGCACTGGCTTTAGTAGGTAAAAAAGTTTGGGTAGTGTCTTAGTCCTAAGGTGTAACATTTCAATCACATCATCCATTTGTACCAGTTACTCGACTCCACCGAGTCAGTAATTCATTCTTAGGGCGATGTATATACATTTTTACAACAAAGCCCCAGAAAATATAAAGTTTAAAAAAAATGACCTGCAAAAAGTTCAACAACAACAACTAAGTTTCTATAAAAAGGGTTATTATAATATTAAGGAATTTATGGATGAAAATAACCCCTGAGAAAGGTAATCGCTCCTAAGCTATTCTCTCGAATTTGTTTTGTGTTGTTAATTATAACATACATTTGATTATAAGCTGTTATTTCCAAAAAAAAGTCCCACTGCGTTTCTTGCTGGTTCTTCCCAGGACAGAGGTTTTCTTCCAACCAGTGGTAAATTATAAATAAAAGTAACTTTCTATAAGTATTATTTATAATCTTTACGTGGTTGAGCCGCGTTGCAGCTATATTATTATTATAGTTGTAGCACGAATGGGTCAGCTCGACCGGGGCAGGACCACGTTCTGACAGAATACCAGCGTAATGCTGCTGTGTTTCGTATGGTGAGTGTAGAGAACCGGAAACCCTTTTTTACTGGAATCGAGGCATTCCATCTTAGTCCTCAAGGGTGACACCGCATTTGCATTTTGATCTACAGCATTCACTTACCATTAGGTGGACTGTGTGCTCGCTTGTCACCCAATGCTATAAATAATCTATATTAAATAAAAAAAAGTTTCTGTTTCTATTTCAAAACGCGTTATGGGCTAAAGTAGCTAATTAGCATTAATTTTTTTTTACATTGAAATAACAAACAAACTTAAAATTACCCTTTTCTGGTGTATTTAGAAGACGTGGTAGAGAAAAGCGGCCTAGGGAGCATCATCTTTTTCAAGTCCGCTGGACTGGGGCTTTCTTAAAACAATGCATCATCAGGCATTCATATTTTAAGAGTTGCCTACCTGACCATGTTGAGGTAGGTTGTTGAAGCTAATGCAGCATCCCATTATCGCGGTGGGATTTCGGTAGTTTTTTAAATTATTTTAATCCATTATTCGATCGCCAGATACTCGTCCGCCAATCACCAGGCTAAGTCAAGTATAATTGAAGTTAGAATTACAAATAAAACATAAAAGCAGACATATTGTTTCTTAACACACATTATTTATACCATTGTTACTAACAGCATCCGTTAATTCATGTCTCGCATCATATTCTCTACGTATCTGTCATGTGCCTCAACTAACACTCATAAGTAACAAGTCTACAGTGTCTTGTATGGAACCTATCCGACACAGTCATCAAAAAATCTAATTAATGAAAACACTTCGCGAGCTTATCGAAAGCCTTCCGTCTGCGAAACGTCACGTGTCGATACACCTCGCTCCTTTCAACGCACATAGAAATTATATTTTCGTCTCCGTTCATCACTATAAATACATCGCTCGTTCGGCCGGCGACCCGGGCGTTGACCTGCCAAAATTCTTGGGGGTCAACGAACGACCGAGTGAAGTTGAATGACTCGCACCCGACAATTCGCTCCAACAGAATCGCTCTTTTTCGCTATTTTTTCGCGTACACACCGTTTTTCGTAAGTTTTTGCTTAATTGTGTAATTTGTTTCGCACTTCTCAGATATAAGTCTCGTTAAATGCAATTAAGCAAAAGAGTTATGTGTGTAATTGATTCCTTTCACAGGAAGCATTCACATTAGAAGTGAACTTTTAGATTTTAGTTGCTACACTAGAATGTCCTAATTATGCTTCTCTTCTAGGTAATAACATACATTAAAAACCTTTTTAATTTGTTTTATTACATATTCATACTAAAGCTCGTTTATTTGAACCGTTGTCTTTAGGCAGTACTTAATAACAATTTCTCCGTCCGAAGCTAGGTTCTCCACCGATGAGCCAAATTCATAGAAAGTCGTTTATACATGTTTACCCATGAACAAAATGCTTTGAAAACTTGAAATTCAATTTTTAAGATTTATGTACGTACAATTTTTTTAAATGGTTTATCAATTGATACATTTACGACGTCTGTTAATGCAAAGGGAGGTGAGTAGGATGTAAAAAAAATCAATAACAAAGCGTCACTGAACGAATTTTTCGGGAGGTCATTACTCCACGCCGAGTGTAATGAACGCCGACTACGAGTACATGGCAATGTTTGAGTGCTGTTCTGCTCGGGGGCAATCGATTGTGGTCTACCGGGTTCAATCCTTGCTTATGCAAATCCGGGAGATGTGGCAGCATGCGGAGCCGTTAGTTCGTTAATGAAGCAATTGCCTTGATATGAATGAGCGATCACAGCTTCAGATCCTACGTGGTTTTAATGCGAAGGATAACGTTCATATGACAGTTCTATTTGAGCTATTTCTTATTTAAACCTATTTTAGAATAAAGCAGATGTTGGTTCAAATTTCAATAACAGTACCTAATACTCAATAACCTTATTATAAATATGAACTAAGTGACAATTAAAAAAAAGTTACATGTACTTTTAAGCATAAGTTAAATTAATGAAACGTAAGGTGTATGTATGTACAACATTTGTTTATATACGACGGATGAAAGGCCTTTCATTAGCATCATGCAATTTCAAAATGTGCGTATATTTTGCAAGATAAAACTCTATAAGGCGGGTCGTCGACCCTACAGAGTTGAATGTGCCAAAATAAGAGGGACCAGCGTAAGTTGATCCCCGGCCGCGGTCCGATTTCCGTTATAATACCGTCGGCCAGTACCTTGTTGTCATAGGTCTTAGGGATTTTTTTACAGCTGTGTACACACACGAAGCATATGTATGATAGTGCATGGTGCTGTTTCGCGAAGTGGGTTTAACATGGAAAACCACCTTTTTATTTAATTTTATTGAAATTGTGGTAGAGCCTTGCTGCAACTATATTAATGGTTAAAGCACTAATGGGTCGGCTCGACCAATGTGGGACCACACTCTCACAGAATACCAGTGTAAAATAACCGCTTAATAATGTTATATTTCGTATGGCTTAGAGATTAGGAGACCATGTTTTTGGAAACGAGACATTCCATCTTAGTCATCAGAGGTGACAACGCATCTACATCATCATCATCATCATCATCATTACAGCCCTTCACAAGTCCACTGCTGAACATAGGCCTCCCCCAAGGTATGCCCAAGGATGCAAGGTACGCATCTACATATTGACTCTTAATCGCGAATAGGTGAAGATGTTTACGTGCCACAGCACCTGCTTACCATCAGATGGACTGTGTTCTTGTCTAATAACCTTAGTATATAAAAAAACTATTAAAATATTAGTATTATTATTTGCGTAACGTTACCAAGAATGATGGCTTAATTTTCATTGTATGATAAAGGAACCAGCTCTCTTGTAACTATCGGCGACAACTTCTCTCTAAAAAAAGCATAGTTCTAATAAAACGAGGACCCGTCGCACCGATAGCTTCAGCAAATGACACAAATACATGGTTATCTCTTACAGACAGATTAAATTAAATTCTTAAATTCGGCTTAAGGCGCCGGCTTTAATCGAGGTCAGATGGCGCAATTATTATCTTAAATGTTGCCAATTTTAAAAGTATTTATATTCGTAGAAGTTTTGCAATGATAACTCCAATTCGCCTGACAACTGTGGCGGTTGCGGCAAATACTATCTACTACGAGTAATTGGAGACACAGTAATTTATGGAAGGCTGAGAATAAAGGTCGAAGTCGAAATTAGTTTAATTCAAAAATTGCCCTTACATAGCACGTTATCTTGAAAGGCAATAAAAGCTAAGCTATTCATCATGCTTCCACAGGTCAGTGTTGCAAAAGACCATAAAATAAGCGGTAACAAACTTACAGAAATAGTCTACTTGTGAGTTACAATTAGACTATTTCTCTCCTAACGGTTACACTTTAATCATAATAAATATATAAGGAAGGTCATTTCTCAAGCATTTTTTATAGAATAAGAATAATAAATGAGCACACAGTCATCCTTATGGTAAGTGGGTGCTGTAGCCCATAGACATCTACATTTATTCCCAATTAACAATCATAATGCAGATGCGTTATCACCCCTAACTGAGATGGAATGCCTTGTTGCCAATAAAAAGGGTCGCTGGTTCTATGCATTCATCATACGAAATACAACAGCATTAAGCTGCTATTTTACGCTGGTATTCTGTGAGAGCGTGGTCTCACCACGATCGAGCCGACCCATTCGTGCTACAACTATAATATAGCTTCAGCGTGGCCCTACCAAGCAAAATTTTATTTTATTATGTATTTTTAAATAATTTTTTTATAACTTACTTATTTATAACAAACCAATTTCTTTTAAATAGTTAACTCATTAACTATTAAATAAATACCTAATTTTTAATGTTTTTTACATGCGCTTTGAATTTATGCAATTGTATCAGTGATAATAAAATAAAGCCATTAGGGACGGGAAAGGTGACAGTACCATATTAAAATAAAAAAAATTGGCGTACCTACCTAGAAGCCGATAAAACGTAACAATATTGTTAGGTGTTTTGGTTATTATAGGTCATAAAACCTAATTTGATGCTACATTTATTCCGTTTTCCGTATATGTACATCTCACATTTATTTATATTTCGATTAATCGTTTCATTTTTTTCTTTTTCTATTCAAACTTAAAATAATTACGCATAATCATATTATATAGATTATAAATAATATTGTGAATATATGTTACAGAAATTACTCATTCGCTGGCGGTGTAGAATACACCACCCCATTTCGTTTCGGGTTATCGTAAAAGATGACTATACAAACCCCAGAAAGATGTCATTCTTGCAATAGACAGCGGTACCAACATCTTGTTTGCGATAGGCATAAAATATCTGGACTGCCGTCTGTAATCTGCTTGCCAGACGAAGTGATTAAGTAATATCCCTATGGTAGAGGTTCTACGAGCACTAAACTTTTGCGAGCTAATAAATAAAGAAGAAAGGAGGTGGAGAAGGTACTATTTATAAAAGAGTTAAAGTTCAAACAAAGCTAGGAAAGACCACATATTCATGTATAATGTGGAAAGGTCTATGTCCGCTGAATCTTTTGTATTCGAGATTCACATTTAGTATTTAATGCGTGGATTGAAAACAAAACAATCGACCTTTATTTTTAGTATTGAAGTGAATTTGTCATCAACGGCTAAAATAAGCGACCTTGCTCTCGGGTTCGGCTCTCGGACGTTGACGTAATCGCGTCAGTAGACGATTTAAAAGACGCACTGATATAATAATAAACGATAAAGTAGCCGTGAAGAGTGTGGATTTGCAAGATGTTACTACTAATTTTTGTTAATTTATGTATTCGTCACTATTATTATATTTTATTTGTGTACACATATCGAGAAACTAGATACAAGTTTTTATAGTGTTAATAGTATTCTAAACTAAAAAAATATTAATAGTATTCCAAAACGCGCATTTTTTTTCTAAATACATTTCTTTTAAAAAATACTAGAAATGCTTGTTGATGTTGATGTTGACGTTGTTGAGTTACTGAAATGAATGTTTAATGTATTCAAACCCATTAAGTAATCCTATTTAAATATATACTCGTAATCTACTAAAAAATAACGCGCATTTATAGGCGGTGCTAAGATCAGCATCCGGGTCCATCAGATCAGCTCCATTTTATTTTGATTAAAATAACATATTTGGCCAAATTTCAGCTCGATCGGATGTCAGTAAGAGAGCTTTAAAAATCGATTACAAATTTTAAACTCTAAAGACACATATTATTATAAAAGCTTGTAAAATTTTAGAATATCGGAAAATTTTAGAAGCACTATTTTGTCTTATTACGGCAGTATAGATAGCGTAATTTATCAATTGCTTTTCTTTCGAGGGTATGTTAAACAATAGGTTGAGGAAAAATCTTTTGGAAAACTTCGATGGCAAACTAAAATCAGTCAGTTCTAAATCCAGATCGGTTCCGAGGCTTTTAAATTGCGAGATATCTAGGGCTTGCAAGAACAAATGTACCTGCCATGCTAGGGGGTTGTAGCAAATCATTTTAATCACTTTAAAAGAAGTTTTATATCTGTGTCTTATGTGTGGCTGCTACAAGCTGAGAATGATAAAACAATGATGATAATGATAATAATAATTTTAATAATAACAATTTTGACAATAATATATTTTGTTATCTTATAGTATTAATCATAGATGTGTCTGTTAGTGTTCGTGTAACTTTTAATCACCTTGACTGTCATATTCACACAATATATTATTTTTTAGACGATGGTTTAATATCTAAGCTAAGATCTGATTGGTGACGCTCTGGTCGAATTTGTAAAATATTTTCACACTATAAAAAGTACAAAAAAAGAGAGAGAGAAAAACATCGTGCCGGTGCCACTTCTTATAAAGAACAGAATAATGTCTGCCGGGCTAGTTATATATTATCAAATGGTTTCTTCAATTCGAATGAAAATTATGCTCCCCGTAACGGATATTTTAGCTTGTTTTTCCGAGCTTTTGATTTTAAAAATGCCCGTCAGCATTTACTGATTTATTACGCTCGTCGAGTTTGATATATCAAGGGCAATAGCATGAAGCAACCTGAATTTCTAGGGGTCATCAAACGACCGCCCGAAGGCCGTCTCCCACGGAGGGCGTAGACACTGCGACATTAGGCCCTTGCTGCCCTAGATACAGTGACAAAAACCCCTGTAAATGAAAACGAAACAAACAACCACATCCCCAAATTGTTTATGCAAGTTCGCTGGAAAATTCTGTAATATATATATATATATATATATATATATATATATGTATGTACATTTATGTATATATTTATAAATCTATTTCATTTGTTTATAGGATAAGGGTGACACACGAGCACACAGTACACTTGATGTAGTGGTGTGTCCCATAGACATCTACTTCAACCTCGATTAAGAATCAAAATGCAGATGCGTTGTCATCCTTGAGGACTAAGATTGAATGCCTCGATTCCAGTAAAAAGGGTCTCCGGTTCTCTACACTCACCATATCTAACACAGCAGCATTAAGCCGCTATTTTACGCTGATATTCTATGAGAGCGTGGTCCTTCTCCGGTCAAGGCGACCCATTCTTGCTACAACCATAATAGCTGCAGCGTGGCTCTACCACGAATACACGTACACGTAACGAATGTTTTTGTAACTGAGCGCTATAAAAGCTTGAAGGATGAGCTGTAAGGTTTTACTAGTTATTTGCTTATAAATACTTATAAAATAGATCTATAAGTGGTTGTGCATGGTGATGTTTAGCATAGTCGCCACGCTTGGCAGGCGGATGGCGACCGCAGTTTTTTTATTTTCTACGTGTTAATAGGAAGTCGTTTCTATCCATCTCAAGGTTTGTTTCTCGTTGATGGCTCTTACTTACGACATCAACGTGGCAATATCCGGTAGTAAATATTTTTACCGCACACTACACGGTTTATACTGTTTATAAATTATATTATTTACGTGGTAGAGCCATGCTGCAGTTATATTAGTAGTATAGTTGTAGCACGAATGGGTCGGCTCGACCGGGGAAGGACCACGCTCTCACAGAATACCAGCGTAAAATAGTAGCTTAATGCTGCTATGTTTCATGTGGTGAGTGTAGAGAACCGGAGACCCTTTTTACTGGAAACGAGGCATTTCACCTAAGTTCTCACGGATGGCAACGCATCTGCATATTGATTCGTAATAGACGATAGATGTAGATGTTTATGGGCCACAGCAACCACTTACCATCAGGTGGACTGTGTGCTCGTCGTCATCCTATCCTATAAAAAAAAACTCGAAGAACTGACAATAACAGCCTCGTACCGGTAAGCAAAGTGTAAAGGGGCTCCCCACTAGATGGAGTAAGGACCTGGTAAGGCATGAAGTTAACCGTGTACCTAGTAGCGGTATAAGAATATCCTTTTAATATTAATATTTGCCCTAATAATAATGAACTGTTTGAAGAATTAGTTTACTGATTGATGAACAGTTTGAAAATCCGTAGAAATTCCCATCCATTATTGTTTAGGTACTTTAAATTATGTCTTGCGTCTCATATTAAATTGCCTTTGAATTGGATAGTAGTGAGTTAAGGATATCCACTATTTCATATCGTCCAATAGATATCGTAAGAGGCGACGGAAGAAAGCTGAACCAAAAGATGGGCAATTTCATGTTCCTGATAACAGCTGAATAAAAATTAAAAAACTGTGTTTGTAAATCCACTTGCCAAGCGTGGCAACTATGGCAAATAGCCTAATTTAGCAGTAGAATATTCTTGTTAGGCCGTAATGGGAAGAACTGCAGGAAGTCGATGGATGGTGGCTCAGGAACGTACTTTCTGAACGACCTATGGACTTGTGATGGGCCGTAATGATGAGCTTAAAAACCTTTGCGTTCGTTCCGTAAAACATTTAATAGACGTAAAGTTGTTTAAAATTTAATACAGTGGTGTTGTGTTGGTGTGAAAACTGCAAGAAATGCAATTAAATTCTGTCCCGTAACAAACGACAAGATAGCGTTATGACTTTGTACTGTTTCACGCCAGATCGTGGTTAACGTTACAATAACAGTTATAATTACACGGTTAGCAACTGTTAATTAATACAGCTCAGACAGTGGGAAAAAACCTGAAACTAAAAAAGTCACAACTCCAGAAATTGCATATTTCGGATTGAAATGATATTGTGCATGAAGTGTACTATTATATATTTGTTACAGTGAAAAAGTAAATGACACTATATGTCAAATGCAAAATTTCTACATTGGTGTTATTTGTATTTTTGTTATAAATTTATATATTAATATACATAGATAATTACAAGAAAGGTTCTCGAGTTACAGCTTCTTAGGTACTGGCAAGCAAAGTATTGTGTAATCCTCCACCTTTGACTTTTGATTGACGACCTGGTGAAACACGTAGGCAATCGATTCGATGATGAGTGCAGATGGCTCAGGACCGTACTTTGTGGCAATCCAGCAGTGGACTTGTTGGGCTGTAGTGATAGTGATATGATTACAATCCAAATGTGAGATATGGTATAATAATCATTGGGCTCACTATCAAGAACGCTTATGACGATGAGCAGGAGGAAAGCGGACCCTGGCAAGCCAGTAGGTTATCGCAGAAATAGAAACAGAAACTTTTTTATTCAATATAGATTATAAATAATACTCATTGAAAGTCACTTCTTTTATTTACAACTGGTTTGGAAAAATACCTCTATCTTAGGAAGAACCAGCAAGGAACCCAGCGTGACTATTTTTTTGAATAATAGCTTATAATCATGTATGTTACAATTAACAACACAAAACAAATTCGAAATAGCTTGATAGCAATCACCCTTGCCACGGGTTATTATCATCCACAAAATCCTTAATATTATAATAAATATAAACTTAGTTTAATAAAATTTTTGAACTTTGCGTATGACAATAAAGTTTACTTACACACATTACATAAAATGACGACATACATGCAGTATTTTATATCTTAAAACTAAGGCATTAAGATATAAAATACTGCATGTATTTATGAAAATTATGATATTTTATCAATGCTATAAAAATAATTGGAACCGGAAATAGCTTTTTTTAAAACTAGCATTTCACTCGTATATTGGAGTAAAACATTTCAGCCGTAAATTTTTCAAATTCTGAAGAAAAAAATACTATCGATGGGAATAAGGGCTGGCAAGTAAGGTGGTTGACGCAGTCTCTAACTAGAAACTCGTTATTTGTAGGTACATCTGTTTTAGCAGTGTGTGGATGAACGTCGTAGCTAATAAGTAGTGGACTAGCAAAAACGTTTTGACTTTTTAATTTCGGGCTCGTCTATTATAGTTTGAAATTCTTGACAGTATATCGCTACAGTAATTGCTATACCAGATCTCGCGAAACTGTAATTAGTAATGCCGGCCCGGTCCATCAAAGGGTCATAAATAGTTTTTTTTTATTTGGCGTTAGAAACATGGTTTGGCTATCTTTCCCGGGTCCTAACCATTGTGACGTTCGCTTGTGATTTCGCAATGAGCTTGCAATTATCCGTTACCACTTTCGGCCGCCCATAGGATTCGTTGTTGAGGTCGAATTTTCAAGAACAGTAGCATATTACTAAAAACTTACGGCTATTCATTTTATGATATTTAGTGCATATATCTCGTTGATATTACACGCCGCCATTTCGGCATTGAGACAGCGTTGGAAGTTACATTAAAAAATATCGCAAATTTTCCATTTTTCCCGCCAGCAGCCATATGTAAATGACCGCAAGCGCAGCAACATATACAAAAAAAAATGCGATAAAATAAATTGACAACTGATTTTTTAAAATTTGAATTACCAGCTTGCCAGTATTAGAGCGGAATATTTCATACGATATAAGAATCTGATATTAGGCCGGTTTTTTGTAAAATTGTTACCCAAAAATATTTTGCCCATGGACACCTGCATGTCCAAATGTAGACTTTTACGGGATGATAATAAAATATAAGATAAAGATATGGACACACAGTATTAATTATAAGCATTAAGGCATTTTTTTAAAGAAGTCGCAGAGCGTGCACGGACTTTTCGTTGAAGACGATAGGCCGTACGTCTATATTCAGGGGTGGGATAGAGTACAGCTCTACGTAGAGCAGCTATACGGAGAGCAGCTCTACGAAGAGCAGCTCTCTTGGCTTAATGAGGTTACTAATATCTAGGGGAAGGCTATTATCATTAGCAACCGGGACAACCTTTTCATTCTCCTTAAGGGAGAATTTTATAACGGTGGTGAGATTATCGACCGCGGTGTCGTGAATTGACATACGAGCGTACAGGACACATGAATTTAACTACCTAGCTACTACAGTCCACAGTCACTTGCAGTCAACTTCAAACAAAGAAGGGCTGGGGATGCGTTATCAGCTCTGAGAATTAAGATACTGCCTCATTATACCCTTCAGACCAGAACACAGCAGAGCCATTTGGCGGCAGAAATGAAATGAATGATTTTTATTCAATATAATCCATTGTATAATACTTATTTAAAGTCATTTTTTTATTTACCACTGGTTCGGAAAAAAACCTCTGTCGTATGAAGAACCAGAAATAAACTCAGCGGAACTTTTTTTAAAACATATTTCAATTTACAATAAATTTATTTTGCACAATTTTTGAATAAATGAAGAAATACTAGATATCACTTTGTTAAAGTAATGTACCCTCAAGTGGACTGTTAGCTTTTTTGACATGGTATTTAAAAATATATAACTTTCTTTTTAATAGAATTAGGGTGAAAAACGAGCATACAGTCCACCTGATGGTAAGTGGGTACTGTGACCCATAGACATCTACATTTATCCTCGATTAAAAATCAAAACGTAGGTGCGTTGTCACCCCTGAGGACTAAGATGGAATGCCTCGATTCCACTAAAACGGGTTTCCGGTCACCATACGAAACACAGCAGCATGGAGCTGCTATTTTACGCTGGTATTCTGTGAGAGCGTAGTCCTTCCCCGGTTGAGCCGACCCTACAAGCATAATATAGCTGCAGCGTGGATCTACCACGTTTATAACTTAAATAATAAATAAAACTAGAAAGAGGACAATTTTTTTGCATTCCCGTAGATTTTATAATGCGAAAAAAGGAATTCAAAAAGTATACGCAAGTGCATAGAATATTCATGCGAAAGAAATAATAAGTAGTATTCATGCTTCAATTTACTGTATTAGATATAATTCAATTATTCCTTCCAACAATTAGTCACCTGCGACTCCGTCTTGCCTGCCCTTTACATGTGTGCGTACGTTCACTGCTGCGGTTTGCGGTGTGCGTGTACTGGGTACACAAGTGTGTGTAGTGAGCGTTCACCGAACCCAAGTGCGCAGTGGGGCAGACGTTGACCCACCACGTGGGCTGTGGAAGGAACCGGCTCGGCTTATCGTGCAGTTTTCATGCTTCCCGGTTCCTTTTTTATTTTATAACTCCCGCGTGCTGGGCGCTTGATTTATTAAATCTTACTGACATCGGGGTTGTGTACCTTCAAGCCTATAAATTTATATGATGGGCAGTGTGCCTAAATCCGCCTATATCACACTCACGCGCACACATATTATAGTAAGTACAGGAATTCTCGCATACTAACAGCCTTAGACCATTCAACCCAAATTTGAAGTCAGACTCCCTTTTGCTCTCGTTAACCGCACAAATCGGCATTTTTTAAAGAGCACCTACAACGTCGAAAACGATTATTGTAATAACGAAATCGATTTCGTAAACAGTTTTTATAAACGTACAAGATTTTTAAATTCAATACTTGCACAGAGGGGAATAATCATACGAGGCGAGTCCATTGGGTTGAACGGTCTAAGCCAATGCATTATATTTTTCGGTGATGACTAAAAATTGCAATTCTACAAGTTACTGGGTTTCTTGCTGGTTCCCAGGACTGAGGTTTTTCCGAATCCGTGCTAAAAGTAAAAAAATACTTTCAATAAGAATTCTTGTTATCTATCTATACAAATAAATAAAATTAAAGTGTCTGTTTGTAATGTCAAAAGTACAGTTTTTTTTAACTAAATGTATAACAAAAGGCAGTTTTTAAATTCTTTGTCTGTCTGTCCGTCCGTCTGTCCGTCTATTTGTTCCGGCTAATCTCTGAAATGGCTGGACCGATTTTGACAGGACTTTCACTGCCACGTGGCTGGCTGATGTTATAAGTAGTAACTTAGGCTACTTTTATTTAAAAAAATAATTAAAACCCATGAAACCCCATCGTAATAAATTCGCGAAGTCGCGGGGAGCAACTAATATTGGATGAAAATGATTCTATTCTATTCTAGTCTGAAGTCCTGGGACCTTCTAACTTCCAAAATTGATGTCTAAGCTGCTTTTAATTTCTCAGAATCACTTATCTTTGACCCAAGTCTTAATTCCAATTCTGAGGCTGTGCTACACAATGCGATATTAAAATCTACTTTATGATAACAAACGCCCACGGAATAATCCTCGTTTCCGAGATTAATGAAATGGCATAACGCTGCTAAATAAAATTAATAAATTTTAAAATATGCTAAATACTCCTTTAGTAGTTTGTCAGTTAATTTTTTCTTTTCGCATTCGAACCTAGTGACTTGCGTCATTGTTTGTCATGCGTACAGCGTGATACTGCATCACAATTTTTTACGTGGTAGGGCCACGCTGCTATAGTTTTAGCGCAAATGGGTCGGCCCGACCGGGGTAGGATCACGCTCTCACTGAATACCAGCGTAAAATAGCAGCTTCCGTATGGTGCGTGCAAAGAACCGGAGACCCGTTTTACTGGAATCGACGCATTCCATCTTAGTCCTCAGGGGTGACAACGCATGTGCATTTTGATTCTTAATCCAGGCTAAATGTAGACGTCTATGGGTCACAGCATCTACTTACTATCAGGTGGATTGTGTGCGCGTTTCTCATCCTTATTCTATAAAAAACAGATGTTATAGTAGTCAAACACTGGTTTGTAATGGTTAGGCATATAAAGTTAAATAAGTTGCCATTTAGAGCGCTTTGGAGCATCAATGAGTTTCATTTACCTCGGTCACTTATTATTGGGACCTGTTTTGGATTAATTTTAACATGCAGGTGTCATGGCCCACCTGGTTTGGGACACCTGCAGCGTACTTCAAACAAGAGCTACATATAGTTTGCCTAAAAAAACATAGAATGTATTCGTTCTGTTACTCACACTATCGAATGAGTACACAACAGTGAGTACGCTGTGCTATTTGTGTTTTAGAAGTCTACTTAATAAGACTATGTGCATATGGTTCGATTTAAACGACTTTTCTAATCTTTTGACCTTTTTAAACGTGTTGTCAAGTTATCATCATTACATAAAAGAGATTTCATTTATGCGTACCCTGGCCGTAATCTTTCCTACACTCAATATAACTAGCTATAATGTGTTTATCAGATTTGGTTCATGATGGCATGAACCTAATCGGACTTAGATACAGTTTTTTTTTATAGAAGAGGGGGCAAACGAGCATGCGGCTCACCTGATGTTAAGTGACCACCGCCGCCCATGATCAACCGCAACACCAGGGGAATTGCAGGTGCGTTGCCGGCCCTTTAGAAAGGAGTAAGCTCTTTTCTTGAAGGTCCCCAGGTCGTATCGGTCCGGAAAAATCGCCGGTGGTAAATTATTCCACAGAGAGGTTTTACGCGGAAGAAAACTCCTTTTGAAACGTACAGTGGTGGAACGCCAAGCATCCAGATGGTAAAAAAATAAATAAATAAATAGATATTGCAGAAATTCACGGACAGCGTGGCAGGGGTCGCACTGGTTTTGTTGCTCCGTTTGCCCCGAGCAGTTGTAGTGTTGGGCGGAATTTTACCCCCCCCCCCCCCCAGAATACGCGGGGCAGCCTGAGCACCCACGCTCAGAAGTGGAGAAACATGGTCGTGGATGCTCAGCGAGGGATTCTCCAGGGGTGCTGGTACCCTCCTGGGGTAGTCTATCATTTAATTCCGCTACCATGTTGATGGGGGAGGGGGAATTTGGGCCTCCGGCCACCTGCACTCACCAGACGAAACGCGAAAGCAGAGCTTACACTTCACGTCGGTATTCTGTGAGGTCGTGATACCACCCCGGTTTGAGCCGGCCCATACGTGCAACAGCAAAGCTGCCGCGTGGCTCTACCACTGTTAAAACGGTTTCATTTAAACACCTTTTATAATCTCTTGGCATTTTAAAACGTTTTAGCAAGTTATAATAAATAAATAAAAGAGATTTCATTAAAGCGTACCCTATCTGGAATATTTCCTGCACTGAATATTACTATGTCGTGTTATATGACGTGTTTTCCAGGTTTCGTCATGATACTTAGTCAACCTTAGTACGTATGGTTCAATTTAAGTAACTTGAGCTTATGGTCTTATGATCTTTTGATATTTTTAAACGTTTTCTCAAATTATCATCATTAAATAAAAGAGATTTCATTAAAGCGTACCCTGTCCGTAACTTTTCCTACACTGAATACAAATAGGTATGACGTGTTTGTCAGATTTCGTCATCAATCATCGTAGAAATGATGAGAGGAACGACCGTGCGTACATGTTAAAGCATGTTTCGCCAAAAACTTTTTGTTAAAGCCAATTATATTTATAGTGGACAGTTTAATTTACATTGCTGTCTAGTTGCGTTCAAAATTATGTTGATATCATTATATTTCCTATTATCAAAAGGATATTCGCAGTTGAACCAGAGTATCCGATATAGCTCAACGGATCATTATGCTAAAGTGGTCAGTATGTAAAATGTATTGGCCATTTAAGACCCACAAGCAGCAACTCATGAGAAAGAAAGGTTTCCGAGTGGCAGTCTCGTACCTGTAAGCGAAGTGTAGGGGCGCTACCAAATACATGAAGTGACGAACTGGTGATTGAAAAATCTTTGAAAGAGGTTCATATTCAGTAGTAGACTTGTGAAGGGCTATAATAATGATGATATGATGATGAGTTAGTTACAATGAGGTATATATTCATTGTTATTAAGCTTTAAACGGCATATTATTAGAAATCTTGTTGCATTATAAGTAAAAAAAATATTTAAAAAAATTGACTACTGGCACGGTTAACTGACAATGAAATTGACGAATGTCCAACAAGTTTTTTTAATCCTACATGTTTTCTAACAATGTTCTCATTTACCGATGAGCACCTGCGTAAGAGCCGTGGTAGCTCAGATGGTTAGCGCTCGCTATAAATTTCACAGTACTCTAGCAAACCGAATTCGATCCCCGCCGGGACCAGTGAAATTGTGAATTACAATTTTTAAATACTGATTTACCACGTGCTCGGCGGTGAAGGAAAACATCGTGAGGAAACCTGCATGACTGAGAAATAAGAAAAAAAATATTTCGAAGACATGTAAAGTTCGCCAACACTCATTGGGGCAGCGCGGCGGACAATTCCTTGCCCTAACCCTCTCAGAAATGAGGGGACGCCTGCACCCAGGAATGGGACGTATATAGGCTGTTTAAAAAACGTACAAAACTATTTTTACTTTAGGAAGTACATGCAGAAATTTAATTCTTGCCCAGCTGCTACGCTACCAAGTCTCTTAGATATTAATCGGATTCGTTGTGTAATGAAAGACTGGTTATATAATATCCTGTTTCTTAATGCGTTAGAAATTTTATACGATTTAAACAGAAAACTATCAGTTACAAGCAAATCTGTCATATAAATTTTTTCTTTTTTCTTTACAATTATGAAATGGAAATACCAAATACAAGCGATTTTTTTAAAAATCATATTGCACAATTGTAAGCTTTGGTAGAGTTCTCGCAATATAAATAAAAACGGCTTTAGAAATAATAATGGTGAATTTCTTTGCAAATAAAAAAAATATTGGAAGCGTGGTATATTATTATTTATTACACACGTGGTAAACTCACGCTGCAGCTATATTATGGTTGTAGCACAAATGGGTCGGCTCGACCGGTGTAGGTCCACGCTCTCACAGAAAATCAAGAATAAAATTGCAGCTTAATACTGCTGTTTTTCGTATGGTGAGTGTAGAGAACTGGAAACCCTTTTTACCGGAAACGAGTCATTCCATCGCAGTCCTCAGGGGTGACAACGCATCTGTATTTTGACTCTTAATTAAGGATAAATGTAGTTGTCTATGGACTACAGTTCTACTTACCACCAGATGAACTGTGTACTCGTCAACCTTATTCTATTAAAATAAATATATATTCTTAAAAGATTTTAAATTTTAAATTTGCGAACGTTCAATTTTGTTTAAATTAGTTATCAGCAAGAAAGTTTGATAAAGCTAACAAATATCGATAAATTAGGATAGGCCCTACAGTAAATCTGCGATCAATATCGAGCGTTATCTGCAGATTGCGCGGCCATGCGGGCGACGAACCCCGAAACTGCGAGTTCAACGGCATTTCTCTAGCTAGCCAGTTACACTGGCCCGTTGCTTTTGATGCAGTTCGCGAATACTCTGACACGATTTGAATTTGGAATCGTGCACATCTTTCCCTTTCAACGTTGCTCAATAAATAAAAAATATAAATCCTACAATATTTTTATTTCAGATTTCTTTTTTTTTCATTACCCCCTAACAATCCGCGGGTGTGGTAAGTGGCGACAGAGGGAAATAAAACTTATCTTCCTGACAACAATCCAAATAAAAAAAAACTGTAGTTACTAACTCGTGTGCCAAGTGTGCTATGGCAAATATCTCCCCTATGACTATAACGCAATCTATGGAAAAGGCCTGTGCTCAGCAGTGAACTGCTTAAAGACTGATAAAATGAATGAATTATAATTTTATAAAAAAAATTACAAACGACTTAGTAGTTCACGTGATAGTAATTTTATAAAGCATTTATCATTATATTTTCTATTTTATTTATTGATTTAAGAGAAACTACACGTTATGTAGGAAGGTAAAATATTAATTTCTTATAAGATACTTTTTAATTCTTGATAAGCTTCCGATTCAAGTCATTTAGGTATTGAGTTCGCGAATTACCACGAATTCATGTCCATACTAAAAAATTTCGACTAGAATATGCTTTTTCATTTAACATGATGAAATGTTATTATAATGAATTATTTTAAAGTGTTATTTTATGTCACTTACTTTACAAAGTACGGTCGCCAAGTTCAATCATAGCTCACAGTGTGTGAAGCGCTCTTTGAGATTGCAAGAATAATTTTACTGTAAAAAAAAAGTTTGAATTTTACTAATAGTCATTAAATAGGCAAGAAATTATCTTAATAATTTTTTGCCTATTTAATGGCCTATTTATACAGATATATGATAATTAATTTTGTAAAATTAAATCGATATTAATATTACAGTACTAGCTGATAAAAATAAATAAAAGAACGTAATATCGAGGTAAAGAAATAAAGCCATATAGCTATTATAAATTTTGACTTCTGAGTTTAAACATAGATCATAGTTCATTGGACAGTATTGGTGTTGTGGTGCCGAATTCAAATTCAGTTTGAAAATCGAACGCTCGATTTCCTTATTTTAAATTTAAAATTTTTCTCATACAATACATGATACAAAATATTGGTTATATCTAATCGTTCAGAGGAAAGTTGTATAGAATGCTTTACTTGAAAGATATGTCCTTATTCACAAGGTGGGATAGCGGACTGCAGACATTTTACTCATGTGCTGCAGAGCCGCATTCGACACAACTGGTGATGAAACAGAATTCGTATCTTTTCAAACGAATTAGAAAATCAGCACGCAGTCAGTGCATTTTTTTAATTTCAGCCTCTCCACTGTTTTTTAATTTACATCGTTAACAGCATAATTACCTTCTAAACTTCCAACCATAAATCTCTCTTAATAGTACATACTTTGGCAGGCGAGTTAGCGGCCTGTCTGTTTAGGTCGGACATTGTGAGATTATCCTTGCCTGTATAGATTTCATTGTCTATTGGAGACAATATTCGTACGTGGTAAAGCCATGTTACAGCTATATTATTATGGTCGTAGCATGAAGGCGTTGGCTTAACCGGAGCAAGACCACGCTCTTACAGAAAACCAGCGTAAAGTAGGGTATTACACATGGAATAATTAGTTTTATTCCATGTGTAATATTCAGGTATAATAACTCATTTCATAAAATATCAGCTTAATGCTGATATGATTCGTATGGTGATTATAGAGATCCGACGAACCTGGATAGGGATCCATCTTAATCCTCAAGGGCGACAAAATATCTGCATTTTGACTCTTAATCGAGGATAAATGTAGATTTTTAAGGGCCGCAGTATACACTTACCGTTAGGTGGACTGTGTGCTCATTTATCTTCTTTATTGCATTTTTTTAAAACATCAGTTTTTTGACATTTGTTACAAGTAAAGACGGAAAATACAAGAAGGGAAGATAGGTCTAGACTTTTTAACAATACTGACACGGCATGTCTTTTATGTCGTTTAAAAAAGACATATTTTATTGAAGTTTCTATAACTAAGAGAGTTCGTTTTGTAAGATTATACAACAAAACCTTTTGATATACATAATATACTGTTACGATGAGAATTTATAAAAATGATATTGCTCAATATCATTAAATCTTTTCGTTAAAATTGTACCTCTTCATATCATACGGGTTTGAAATGGATATTGGATATAGATATGATTTTAATGACTCTGTCAGTCTATCGAGTAACTAAAGCAATCATCGTTCGAATATTATCTATGAGTGATATTTTTTCTATTAATTGTGAATGTGCGTTTGATTTTTCCTGCAGAATTAAAGACTGGTCGGATTTTTTTATAACCCTGTCTTTTTTAAATTGTTGAGTGTATGTATTTGATATTATTTCTGAAAATATTTCCGAATGTGGAACGTATGCATGCAAACAGAAGGTTGCTGCCTAAATGGAGCAACCAGCAAAATTCAATACACTAAACATTAATGATAAAGGTACATTTAACAGCTGCCTATCGTTTATGTTTACGTTCACTAGTAATATAAAACAATAATAATGAAGGGAACGACTTACTTCCTTGAAATCTAGTATATCTCTATAACGTAACATGCCTGACTCAAGTGTAACGCTGTGATGTTGCAAAATTTCACGAGCTTATGTAAAAATTATTGTGCAATTACAGTTTAAACTAACGTAAAGAAGGTCGTTGACATATTGCGATAATAACGCTTGCTGACTCATACGCCAGGAAAATTTTTAAGTAAGAAATATTATAGGAGTAGTATCGATGACGCTCCTACATGACATGTAACACTGATCTCCGCTCCTTTTATAGGGTTAGTCGTTCAAACTTCGAACACAGTGTAAGTTTACAGGTGGCTTAATATTTTTAATATGCTCTAGGTATTTAATTTTAATCCTAGTCTAACAGATATGATTAAGTTCTTACAAACACAGATAACAAAATATATGTCACCAGCAATTCACTCTTCTTGAATACTCTAACATTTCTGACATTCTTGATGTCTCTCAAGTCTGTCACTCAGTCCACATGCGGAGATTTTATTTGACAATAGAAAATCATCATTATAGCGAATAATCCACTACTGAACTCATTCATATGCCTCCAGAGATTGTATCACAGATAAAATTTATATCACTCTCATACGTGGTAGAGCCACGCTGCAGCTATATAATGGCTGCAGCACAAATGGGTCGGCTCGACCGGGGAAGGACCGCGCTCTCACGGTACACCAGCGTAAAATAGCAGCTTAATACTGCCATGTTTCGTATGGTGGGTGTAGATATCCGGAGACTCTTTTTTATTGGAAACAAGGCATTCCATCTTAGTCCTTAGGTGTGACAACGCATCTGCGTTTTGATTTTAAATCGAGGATAAATGTAGAAGTCTACGGGCTACAGCATCTACTTACCATCAGGTGGACTTTGTGCTCGTTGGTCACCCTTATTCTATAAAAAATCCCCTCATATTTGACATACATAGATGCCACCGCACCGATTGACATCTGCAATTTTTATTATTTCGTGTTGTTATTAGGAAACTGATGTTACCCATCTCCTGTTATAGTTTCTCTCTGTCGCTTTTTGTGACAGACACCGTCGAGATGTAATGAGTAATGAGGTGCTAGATTCTGCAACGCCACCATTACACGGCGAATTTACACGTACCGGTTACTCACTCTTCTTAAATACCCTAACGTTTCTGACAATCGTGATATATTATGTGGTACAGCCGTGCTGCAGCTATATTAGCACGTGTGGGTTTGCTCGACAGGACCACGCCCTCACAGAATGTTAACGTAAAATAGCAGCTCAATGCTGTTATGTTTTGTATGGTGAGTGTAGAGAACTGGAGAATCTTTTTACTGGAAACGAGACATTCCATCTTAGTCCTCACGAGTGACAACGCATCTGCATTTTGATTTGTAATTATGGGTAGAAGTAGATGTCTATGGGTCAAAGCAACCACTTACCATCAGGTGGACTGTGTGCTCCTTTGACGCCGTTATCCTATTAAAAAAGGTTATTTTCCCATGGATGTATCCTATGAAATTTCAGAGATGAACACGAAGCTTAAATATAGTATTTTAAAGTCCGTCGAATCGTTTAGGATTCAGTAAATATATAATACATTGGATAAAATAACTGATAAAATGATCAGGTTTCTGTGGAGATTAGAAATACGTTGTCAACACGGATTATAAAACAATAAGTTTTAATTAAAAGTAGCCGACTATAAAGAACCAAAAACAATAAAGTAATTTCACATTTTGAAGTCGATGCAAGTTGTAGAGTATAAAATAATTAAATCCCCGAGTTCAGAGTGTGAAAGTATGGTATTCTTTTCGGTTTTTTAAGTTGGCTTTTAGTTTCTATTATTTTTTCTTTTTGGAGTGGACAAAAGAATATCGCAATATGAATTTCGTCTGAATTAGAAACTTTATCCCCTCTTTCGCCACTTTTAGGGGTGGAATTACTTCTCCAAATTATGGGACCACCACTTAAGTATGTATAACCTGTTTAATAAAAAGAATCTACAAAATCGGTTTACAGTTGACGAAGATATCGCCTAAGCAAATATACAAAACAAAACGAAGTAGAATTGTAAACTGCTTCCTTAGTAATTTTCTAAAATAGGAACACCTAATATAGCAGCTAAAATCACCCGTTAGGTTATTGCCATATAGTTGAGATGTATGTCCAGCGGTTGGCTGATGCGGGGACGTCATAGAGAATTTAATTGGTATAACAATAAGAGATGCACGGGGTCGGTCTATTTAAACCAGTCTGCTGTCTATCCCGCACATGCGTTAGACTTCATTAAATTTATTACAAGAATTTAGTAATGATCTTGGCAACATATTTGGCTTCATATTCGGTATTTATAGATATACTGGATGCCATGCGAGTAGTTTTCGGTCTTTAGAAATCTCACATCATTTTTTTTCAATCATGTCGATGGTTTATTTAATTAAATTTCGATTAGTAAAACACATTTATATTAATTTGATAAATTATACAATGAAATAAGTATAAAACTTGTATAATATAGACGGAAGCCCTTCGCAGGTAGGACCAAACAGCCCTAGGTTAAGAGGAAAGGTTATGAAAGTATATATGTATATTATTACTAAATACATTACAAAGCAACTTAAGTTCTTTTTTCTAAAAATACAAGTTAAAGTGTTCACCGGTTTCTTAGACGTACGATGTTTTATAATTTGTCCAAAGTATTACGTACGCTTGTAAGTGATCGTTCACATAGCATACCAACATCCCGGATGTAGGAACATGTAATCCCAGGTTAGCGCAGACTCAGAAAATCTAAGTGGGAGCGACTAGATTGATAAATTAGACAGGGCAACGACTAAATGGGTGTCGACTCTTCAAAGTTGACTTCACAAGATTATATTTGTATTACCTATACCTATATTGAATTAAAATATCATATAATATTAGTAACATGTATAAAAGTTCTTTAACATTTTTAATTTTAAATACCATAAAATTTAATGGCTTACACATCAACATCGTAATAAAGTTTTTAAAATATTTTACGAACATTGGCGTCCTCTGCTAGGCTTCCTTGATACATTTTTTTTAAAATACAACGAAATTTTTACGACGGTCTAATGTGTTTCTATCTGGAGAGATGTTTGAAATTTTGATGACCATTTCAGCCGTGACTCATTACTATAAACATCATTATTATATATGACTCTTGGTGATGAAAACTCAGCACGTGGTCCCAAATCGATAGTTCGTTAGCCCAAGAGGGGGAGGGAGATAGAGTGCATGACGTCACTTGCGTCTCGCTCGCAAGGTCGCCGCCTCTGCTAGGTTATTTACTCCTAACCCTCAAATATGTCGGGAATTTGTGTAATTTCCTATTTTTCCACAATGCGCATGACCTTACAATGAGGTCACGTTACTAGGCATTGAATGCAGCTATTTCTAGCATTATCTTTTTCAAATTCATAGTAAGCTTAGATCCAGAAAAATCTATTAATAATGTTTTAAAAAATAATTTGAGTTACAATCAAAATATTTAAATATGAAAGAATTTATATAATAATTGGAAAGACGCTGATATGTCTAATAATCTACTAATTTTGGTACCGTAATATATCTGTTGCTTCCTTGTTGCAAACAAGATAATCAAAATCTTGTTTATTTTACCAAACACTCCGATTTTTACTTTTACTAAAGTGAGGCGGGCAAAGCGTTTGATAATTACCTCACTTTAGCAAATCTTGGGAATGCGACCTCACTGTTAGGTCAATTGGCTAAGGTGAACACATGTGCCTACAAACTGATGACCTAGAAAATAAGTTTAATTAAAATTTAAGAAATTTTAAAATTTGTAAAAATTCACGGATTCACGGTTTTCAAATGTATCGTGGTCGGTTGCATGGTGTTTGAAGAAAGAACATTTATATATTCCTTTATCTATTTTGTTTGATTAGGCGAGGTTTATATTTAATATTTATTATATTTATATTTATTGAAATAAAATTGTAAATAAAATTATTAATTATGATGATGTATAATTAAACGCACAACGAAATATGGTGTAATTTTCTCAATTGGTGATTAATTATTTATGATACACATATTATATATTTATGATACGTATATTTAGATAAAATTCTATGAATATTGAAGCGGAAAATGAGCGTGTAGACGTTACGCGCTTAACAACATCATTTTTCCGGGGTCATTGGACCGTTAACAAAATTTCTATAAAGGTGTTTAAACTGTAGCGTATTAACAACAATTACAACAATTGTAAAACATTTCAAAATTGAAAAAAAAATCGCTAAAATAATGCAGGCAACAAAAGCGTCGAAGAATCCACATTCAAACTAGAGTTCAACAGCATTTCACCGAAATCTACTTTGTTTGGGTCCCGGGGTCAATGAACTGCTGTGACGCCCGCGAGTCTGTGTGCGCGCGCCGCTATGTCCGTACACAATACCGCCCGACGCACACATCAATATCTCGCCTTGTACTTGATGCGGACTATGCTGGGCAATTTTTTCCATATTTATTACTTTATTAATAACTAGTTTTTAGATTTGACTTTAGATTACTGCCGTTGGTAATTGATAAAAATATGTAAGAAAACAGTTCTTGCTTAAAGTTAAATTTTGGCGAAATTGTTATCGGCCATCATGTGCCGCACCAGGCTGAGGCGAGTGAACTATCACTATGAGCTAAGTTGATTATTCGGTCCGAATGAAAAAATATATAATTTTTTCGTGAGCCCGACCGAAGATTCGTCAATGCGTCAGTCACGATCGGACCGCTCAGGCGTTAACATCTCAAGACGGCCAGTCCTCAACGCGTACCCGAGTTGTGCACAACCCATAGTACAAAAATTAACGTACAAATTTTTCCTTACAGCAGTGAGGTGATCGCATCAGTTGTTTTTCTTTACTGAAAACAGTGGCAGTGCCTTGATTAGTGCAACAGTGAACGGATTGTTTCGAATGGAACGCGGTGATAAACGTCATATAAAATTATTAAACTAGCGTTAACACATTTAATACGAAAAAACTTGGTTTCCGATAATTGAACGCTGTTCAGATTACTAAAATAGCTTTTTAAAATTCGCAAATCTCATTGGCATTAATATTTACTTCTTTTAATATTTAAATAAAATCAAGTAAATCCTTCTCTGTGCTTTGATTTTCTTTTTACAGATTGTTTATTATTTTTCGCTTTATGGAAAATATTATACGGGAACAAGTGAAACAAAACAATAACTATTTTAAAAAAACAGTGCCTTATGTAGAATTATTTAAGAAGAAAAGGAGATAATAAAATAAAACCACGGAGACAAAATGCCAAGAAACTTGTTGCTCTTCAAAAAGTTAATTCCTGAAATAAATTTCGCAAAAAGAAATCTTACATCACCGCTCGGTCTCAATATATATATCAGTTAAAACACTGGTGCTTAAAATTCGACATAGTTGACTAAACAGTCCGGAGTGCCATAAAGTTTTTTCGAAGAAAAATTCTTATGGTGTGAAGATAAAATAACGTTGCCTTAAACACGACAAAGTCGATGTAAAGTTTTTTTTTATTAAAAAAAAAACAATAAACCAAGCAGTGATAATAGTAATAGCAATGCGAATACAATTCGCACCATCACAAAATCTTTGGTCAAAAATAACTTAAAAAGAAGAAAAAAATTTCGAGTAGGAACACATATTTTGGAATAATGAATAACAACCAGTTCCACGAGCTATTCGGGTCGCAATGGCCGCCCGATCAGCATGGTGGCCACTCGTCGGCTTCGACAATGTTGCACCAGCAGTCCCAGCTTCCTCAAGGAGTGCAACTGAAACGGGAGCCGCACACTGACGTCCAGGTGATGCATAACCAGATGGGGATGGACATCACATCTGGATCAGTTGCGGATAGCACCTCTCCCCCACCAGGCAACAGCGACGGAATGTTTGGATCCTCCATATCTGGCATGTTTATGGACAAGAAGGCCGCTAACTCTATTAGAGGTAACTTTTTATTTGAACTTTGATTTTCTCTTGTCAGACTATTGACAAACGTTAACATTATGTTAAGCAAATATACTCTGTGGTTATTACACAAATTTATCCTGTGGTTTAAATTACATTAGGTATAACGAAGAAACGAAAATAAAATAGAGAATCAAACGTAGCGTAGGTGCTCCACTTGCGAAATTTTTGAATTTAAGATAACAACGAGCAACGCCTAAGCATCTTTACCCTTTCTATTATCATGTTATCATGTATGAATAAATATTATTATATAATGAGAAAACCAGCGTAAAATAGCAGCTTAATGCTGCTGTGTTTGTTTATGGTGAGTGTAGAGAACCGGAGACCCGTTTTACTAGGATGGAGGCGTTCCATCTTAGTCCTCAGGGGTGACAACGCATCTACATTTTGATTCTTAATCGAATGTAGATATCTATGGGCCACAGCATCCACTTAACATCAGGTGGACTGTGTGCTCGTTTTTCACCCTTATACTATAAAAAAAATATCATCGCCGCATTTACTCAAGCTCAGTTTTAATAGACGAATGTCAATTCTTTGCTAGAAAGAAAAGATATGCTATCAAAGGGAATTTGCTATGCTGCAGCTATATTATGGTTGTGGCACAAATGGGTCGTCTCGAACGAGGAAGGACCATGCTCTCATAGAATACCAGCGTAAAGTAGCAGCTTAATGCTGATGTGTTTCGTATGGTGAGTGTAGAGAACTGGAGACCCTTTTTACTGGAAACGAGTTGTTCTATCGTAGTCCACAGGGGTGACAACGTAAACGTTTTTAATCGATTAAACAACATCCATATACTATCATGTGGATTGTGTGATCGTTCGTCAACCCCATTCAATAATATATACACTTGACTGTACATCATACATGACACATTGAAATTTACGTGTTTCATAGGTTCAAATAGCGGCATCAGCTACGTTTGCCTTTGCCTGCTGCCATTATTTATGATATACGTCACTTCGTTTACTACAAATCTAAAGTTCCTTCTATCTTCGCCTGTTTGTTATAATTTTCTAAGTCATTTATCGAATGACAAATTTAATTGAATTGCTAGGTGCCGCTTTACTTTCCACAATATATAGTGAACAAGATATATTTATTAATTATTAAAATAATATAATCAGTTCTTATTGAATCACGAGCTAATGGTTCACCTGAAGTTGCAGCCCATAGATGGAGACCTGTAGCGAACTTAAAACGAGGAAGAACCACAATGCGTTGGTACCCCTGAAGAACAAATTGAAATGTGTAGTAAAAATAAAATGTAAATGTAAAAATGTATATTCGTACGGTGAGTGTAGAGAACCGGAAACCCTTTTTACCGGCATTCCATCTTAGTCCCCAGGGGTGACAACTCATCTGTATTTTGATTCCTAATAAATGTAGATGTCTATGAGCCACAGCATCCACTTACCACCAGGTGGACTGTGTGCTCGTTTGTCACCCTTACTCTATAAAAAAATGTTTCATAGATTGTGAGTTTACTGACTCACCTATCATTTAAACCATCAATTGTAGGTGCACTGTTGCTAGGCGGTAAGTAAGTAGTGTAGTGTAGGTGTGGGCAAGTAGGTAATAGAATTGGAATCCCGGACTAACCCCTATTAGTAGTTATATTTATACTGTGCCCACTCTATACAGGCAACTAGTCTTACCAACAATTAGCTACAGTTACGCTGTACCCATATGTTAATTTAGGGGTATGTCGATTCTTCAAAGCAATAGTTATATTACTTAATCTAATTTTCAGGACTTTATTCTTTACTAAATTTACAAATAAAGTGTTCTGTTATCATGAATTTATTAAAAGTAGATGAATAAGTAATTGTGCACTCAAAGCGTGTTTACAATCACAGATTTACATAGAACAAGTCTTCAAACGGTTATTGAAAGTTTAGATTGCGTAGTATTTAAAAAGAGAACAATTAACTTTTTAATTCTTCGTATTATACCTATGGCATTGCTAACGGTATGCTTTCTGTTTTTAAAATTGAAGAATAGAGTACAAAATTTTGCAATATTTGACAGTTTCAGACAAAACTACGATTTTATTTTGCGTCACTTGTCCCAAAAACATAACATCGTTATTTACAATTAGTTTGCACTATCTGCAACGCTCCCAATTGCATTTGAATGTTTGTGCCCCACAAAATAAATTTCCACTAATAGTTTGTTTTTTTCTTTGTTTGGAATTTGTGTTAATTGTCCATAAAATTTGGGTTAGCATAACATACGTCACAGCTATTTGCAATCTTCTAACGTTATTCTAATTTATACTTAGTTTCATGTAGGAAAATGAAAATACAAGTTTAGACAAATTGAAATTTTCATTTTTAAAAGATTAGCATCTCAACTAGACATTGTTTCGTCACAAAACCTACGTTAATAGTTGTGGATAAAGTTCGATTTTAATTATATAACTCGCCATAACACTACATTTTGGAACTGAGGAATGTTGCACGTGCTTTCGGTCGGGGTTAACGCACTTGACACACTTTGCACTTTGACTTGTTACTTAATTGTTTTACCGGAGTTTTGTTCGAGTTCGTTTTCATCGTCCTTATTAACTGTGCATGCAAATAAGTGTTATTCATAATTATTACGTTTAATTTTAATTTTAAATCAAAATGGCATGACGACCTGTTAAAAGATGCAGGAAGTCGAGAGATGCAGGAAGTCGATTGATGTTCAGTATAGGACTTGTGCAGGGATTTAATGATGAAGAAGGTGATGTGAGAATTCCCAATTCATTAAAGTTATGATTTTTTTCTATTCTAAAAAATCTTTAAAAAATTAAGCGGAAAATATTCAGTTAAAACAACAACAATTATAGTTACGTTGAATAACTCGAAGATTTAGTGGGTAAAAATATATACCACATTACTGACAGTGTTTAAAGCGAAGATGAGTTATTGAGCTGAGAAGAACTAAGCTAGAATTGAGCTGAACTTTATACGTGGTGGAGCCACGCTGCAGCTATATAACAGTTGTAGCACGAATTGGTCCACGCTCTTACAGAATACCATCGTAAATATCAGTTTAATGCTTCGTTCGGCTGTGTCTCGTACAGTGAATATAGAGAACTGGAGACCCTAATTACTGGAAACGAGGCATTCCATCTTAAATTTAAGGACAGCACTCCTGAGCTGCCACAGCTTCTTATTGTGTCTGCCATCAACCAGAAAGTACGCCTCTCACAGCATTAGTCCTGAAAAAAAAACTACAATTTTGTTTGACATTTTGTATTTTCTGTGTCCTACCTAACCTGTAGCCTAGGCTCGTGTACGGATGAACATTTTAGCGTGGCTTATTCTTTAAAATGAGAGTAAATTGGTTAATTCGTCAGTTCAAGGTTGATATGGTTGTTAATTTAATGACACGTTGACATTAGTGAGTCACTTAGAGGGTCGCTTGTTGTGTTATCTTTAATCCGAGATGCAACTAAGAGACGTATTTAAAATCGAAATAATTTTTGTAATTTTTTCTCATCTATACAATTTTTACAAAATTATCACTCGCGATTATGAATATTAAAAAAGTGGGATTTTTTCAGTTTATTTTTAACGTTGTTATTAAACATATCACACGAGTAACTGAATTCTGGAAAAATAAAAGATGGGAAATACTTAACAATAGCCGGTAAAAATTCAAAAACCGAACGCACTACGCCCACTAAAGGGTCGTCGACCAGTGACGTCACTGCGACGTCACGAGTAGCTGTCACTTTTATTTTAGGGCACGTCCTAAATTAACTGACGTATGACGTTTAGCTAACTAGGTGTAACAGTTTTCGATTATGCGCGTGAAAGTAGTTTAAGAGAAATTCATTTTTTATTTGTACATTATGATATAATTAGTTTTAAGACCTTATTGATTGAAACGAACACTCGGCTAAATATATATTATATACCAAACTTTTTTTGCCACTAAATAATAAAACATGATAAACATTACAAAAATATCGTATCATAAAATATTATTATTATTATATATTGTATTAATAGCTGTTCCTCGCGACTTCGTCCGCGTGCAATTTATTACCATTGGATTTCATGGATTTAAATTTTTTTTGCAAGGAACACAAGTTCTTTTTTAAAAATTTTAAAAATTGTTTTTTGTTATAATTACCGTATATACTTTCATATGCGTTTAGTAAAAAATCTATTACTTTGACATTACAAGCAGACACTTTAATTTTATAGTCTCTGAGAGATGATATTTTTGTCCTGCAATGAACAGCACACTGGACTAAACTACAGGAACTGTATCCGCAATAGCACGATGCCGCTGGTGACAAGGGGGCTGGTTCATTTGTCGTCTAAAAAGTTATACCATTTAGCGAAGAAACTCAGCGATCTTGACACTATACCGTGAGAAATTTAACATTTTACTGCGACCATTAAATAAAAACATATTTGTTGGACTTATGGAAACTTACAACCGTTATCAAACTTTTCAAATATTTTTGTTGTTGAATCCGATTTCATTGTTATTTTTTCGATTGAAAGGCAGTTTATTTTTATTTTTAAGCAATTATATTATATTGTAAAGTATGTACAAATTATTATTTTGTATTACGCGACACGAAAGTAGTCAATAAACTTTACACTTAATAAGGTAAATAATTGTATGTGAACATATGATTGCGTGGAAAGGGTTGTTGTCCTGCTGATACGATAAAAACTCATTCTATTTTTAAATTTTCCTGTCCAGACAATTAAAAGCATTAGTATGGACGCTTGTATATTTCCTTGGTTATGTATTAAAATTTAAGTTTAAATTGAAACATATTTGCTAAGATAAAAAAGGATATCTAGAAATCATAATGTAAATTTGACTTTTACCATTAACTTCCAATTGGAAAGTTATTGTATTTCTGACTTAATTTCAAGAATTTCGGCAAATACGATCTCAATCATCAATCTTAAAATTCAATATATTTCCTCCTCGTTTGTGGTCTACAGTCTGATTCTACTGTTTTAAATTGCATTTGTTTATTTTTTACACGTGGTAGGGCCACGCTGCGGCTATAATATTATGGTTGTAGCATGAATGGGTCGGCTCGACCAGGGCAAAACAGCTCTTAGCGTAATGCTGCTGTGTTTCGTACGGTGAGTGTAGAGAACCGGAGACTTTTCACTGGAATCAAGGCTTCTTTCTCTCTTTGAGGATCTTAGTACTCAGGGGTGACAACGCATTTGCATTTTGATCCTTAGTTGAGGATAAATGTGAATGTCTATGGGCCACAGCATCCACTTATCATCAGGTGGACTGTGTGCTCGTTTGTCAACTACATCTATCCTTGATTACGAATCAAAATGCATCTGCGTTGTCACCCCTGTCGACTAAGATGGAATGCCTCATTTCCTGTAAAAAAGTTCTCCGGTTCTCTCTACACTCACCACACGAAACACAGCAGCGTTAAGCTGCTATTTTACACTGGTATTCTGTGAAAACGTGGTCCCTCATTCGTGCTACAACTATACTACTAATATAATTGCAGCATGGCTCTACCACGTAAAAGTCTCTCGTATTAGAGATATCTATCTAGGAGGCCTATGTTCAGCAGTGGATTTCCGTTAGACTGTAATGGCTAAATGAAAGATGTAGTATAAATAATGGGAAAGACTTATATTATACAAAATAGAACCACGCTGCAGGTTTATTATGGCTGCAGCGTGAATGGGTAGGCTCGACCGGGAAGGACCACGCTCCTACAGGACACAAAAGTAAAATAGCACCTTATTACTGCTGTGTTTCGAATCGTGAGTGATGGGAATCGGAGAACCTTTTTACCGTTAACAAGGCATTCTATCTAATTCCAAAGTATCTGCATTTTGAGTCTTAATTGTCGAGGGTGGGTGTGCTTGTCCTTGGGCCACAGCATTCACTTAACATCACGTGGACTGTGTGCTCATTAGTCAGCCAATTCTATAAAAAAATATTAAGAACATTTAGGCGTATCGTTGGTGTAAATGTCAAATATCACTTTAAGCGTCATTTTTGTTAGAGATTATAAAACTTCATTTTTTTTAAATAATAATTTGTAATTTTTCGTAATATTCGGGTGTTCTCGTGACCATTAGTGTTGCAAATTATTAGAAATATAGAAAATTCAAAATAAACAAAATTAAGTAGTATAAAATACATACGTAAAAGTAATTTTGTTATTTTGTAGCTTAATATTCGCGTAAGTTATTCCCTAATGTATATTTTTATATGAGCAAAGACAAAAAACTTATTTTCTTTATATTCATTGTGACCTGCATAACCTAGGTCATAGATTTACTATATATGTAATATGTATCTGAAAACCTAAATTCAGTAAACGAATACATTCTAGTGGCTCCATAATATTATATCAAAGACAAACGATTTATTACAACTAAGATATAATATTTACTTATTAAAAATAAAAACATAATCTATGCCCTTTAGACTTTACCGCAGTTTTATAAGATGAAATCATCGATCACTAGGATGAAATTCAACAACGTCAACGTCCTCGCTCGTGACGTCATAATATCTTAACTTCTGGTCAAGAGCGTTGTTACGTCGCAAGTTCGAATCTGTGATGTAATACTGTTATTACTGCTTTGGGTTCATTGTCGATTGAACTTTAGAAGGGATAATTTTGTATAATTTGTTTGGTTTAATTCGATTGGTTTTACTTTAAATTAGAAGAAAATAATTTATTATACAAATAAATAACGTACAAATCAAATTAAAATATAATAAAATAATATATAAATAATAAATAAAATTGGAGAAACATTATCTAAATTAATTGACTTCTATTAAGCTCATAGTAATTTGCATGCTATTAAGTCATGAATAAACCTTTTTAAAATTTTGTCTGTTTGGCTGTCAGTATGTTTGCTTTTCGGAATGTCTGAAGCTATTGTGAAACTTTATGAACAGATGGAGCGCAATTCCAGCTTCCTCGTCGCTGATCGATTCTTGCTGCAACCACATGCGAATAGTAACCGTACAAACTACATAGGTTTCTTCACTTATTCCGCTGGTTCAAACGGAAACTACGAAGATGATATGAAAAGAACATAGAATAAATATAACAGACATTCGACATTGTATTGTTATTGTAACATCTCATAATGTACCGGTTCATAATGAGGACTCAAACTTTACTAGTGGTAACAAGTAAATCTTGAATCTTCGTTATAAGGCTTTCATCAATATAATTCACAAAATAAAAGTATATCTAGACTAGAAGTTTTATAAAATTGATGACTACTTGAAGGATAAGGACGTATGGAAATAAGGTAAAGGTAAAGGCTTGCACCGAATTTAATTAAGTAAATATATACCACCAGATTAAATTTGAGCTGTGTTAGCTCACTTGTTACAGTACACGGGCAATCCAGGCTCGACTCCCTGGGCATCAAATGATATTGATAATTTCAATCTTAATGACTGATTTCCCACATGCTCGGCGATGAAAGAAAACATGCAGATTTTTTCCTTCATGTCCGAGGAATAAAAAACTATACGAGTAGATGATATGTCAAGTTAGCTAACACACATTAACTGATAATCCTTTGCGAAATGAGTGGCTTGTGCCCAGCGGTTGTATAGTATGTAGGTAATATGTAGTGAGTAGGTAGGATTAAACTTTACTTTCGCTTTATATACAATATAAATTTTGGATGATTTGAATTGACGCTTTTCAGACAGTGTGTGCAGAAATTACATCATGCTTTATATAATTTCTCTTCCTTTCCACTTTCGGACAACCAGACGGTAGACGGGTCTTCACCCATATGATGTCGATATTCCACGATTTAGAACTAAACGGTTTGCTTCTTCTTAAAGATGTGAAATAATTTGCCGGCGTCTATCTTTCCGTCCGAATACAATCTGGGCGTCTTCAAAGCAAGAGGAAATAGGTTTTTGTAACACTAATAATAATTAAGGAAAATAAAAAATAATAATAATTAAGGCAAAATGAGTCCCGGGTTCGACGACCAACATAGCGTCAGCTGATTTCAAGCCAAAACTAAATATACATTCGAGAACATTTGTAAACATCGTAATCAAATACACGGATCGAAATAAAAATACAAAGTATTGCAATGCTAAAACATTAGGTGACTTGATAAAAAGGTATTTAGTAGGTAATATATTTGTATTTTACTTTGTAAATAAGTCTGCTAAATACGCCAAAACGCACTTATAAATTTTGCAACATCCAACCAGGCAAAGTAATTTATCATTTGTGCAATAATGTTGTCGGTAAAAATCTTATTGTTATTAGATTTTCGAGTAGGGGTCAATGTAAGTAATGTCTAACTTCTGAAAAAAAAAATCACTCGAGAGTAAATTTGAGCTATTTTCAAAATTGACATTCGATTTTTAATTACTAAATTAAGTTTTTGTGTTACCATACAAAAGTCTCTACAGAAAACTAGGAATGATGTTAAGGACTTTTTAAATTTAAAAACTACTTTAAAAATAATTGTTATTCGAATTAAAGTCTTCTCGCAATAAAATAGACACGTTGATAGAGCTGCTGGATAGTCAAGAAACGGTTGCGCGGCAAACGTTAGTTCGGACAAGCGCGGTCGTTCACCCGTATCCTACAGGCCGTTAGATTAAAATTCAAATTCGGAACTAGAGCTGGAGCCTTGGATTTGATCTGAGGGCGATGAACTGTGACGTTTGTGGGTGTGTATATGTTGATATGGGTTATACCTAGATGTGTTATTTTCATGAATAAATAAATACAGAAAAAATATTATACTATACAAAACTAAGGATTAAATGTTTTCAGCGGCGAGATACTTTTATACAATTAATGATACATCAGTAAAAGATGTTTCAAATTTCAATGTGAAAATTTGTCCAAAGTTGTAATAGAAAATAATTGCGGCTATAACAAAAACATTTTTAACATAATTGTTCTATCATTTTAGTAAAATGTATAAAGTAGTTGCTAAAAGGCAAATTATTTTATAAAAATATTTTTATAGTTGTATAGATAATTATGTTCATTTATTATTTATTCATAACTCCTTTATAAATTTATTTTTTATATTCTAAAAGCATCATGCCCAATATCTCTACCTTTTGAACTCTACCAATGTTGCCGGATTCATGATACGTAAGACAACTGCATGCCACTGAAATGTTCGGAGTATAAAATCATTTCAACGTGCTGTGCTGTGTCCAATGACCCCGCGGCAACCTTGCGTACCGTATGTTACGCAATTACACATCGTACCGAATTCGAATCGGTACGGCAGTGACGTCACATGGGTGTGATATCCCAAACGATTCAAGTTCGGAATAACGTTCGAACGGGCCCCGAGGGTCGGTGACCGGTGACGTAACAATCAGCTGACCGAATGCAACCGGGTGCATGCCGCTATATATCTCCCTCTCTTTCTATCGCTACAATCGATCCACAAGTCAGATTACATCGGGTCCACTTGTCTATAGTAATCCGAAGATGCCTGGTTTTTATCTTAATTTCTTGTTATGGTCTTGGTTGAGTCCCGTTAGGCGCTGTTAGTAATTAGTTAAATGAGTACGTTTATGAACTCTGATAGTTATGATTTAGAGCCAATAGGTAATATAAAAAAAGTACAGTCATAAGCTTAATTGATTATGAAAATTTATTTAAAAATTGATTTTCGTATTATGTTATCGCAAATTGCAGTTAAGTATAGAAAAATCAATACGATTCCTTAATTTAATTTATTTGAGCCAAGTATACTGTAGTAAGACTAATATTGTAATATAGTATGCACTTTAAATAGCAGCTTAATGCTGCTTGTTTCGTATGGTGAGTGTAGGGAACCGGAGATCCTTTGTACTGGCAGCGAGGCATTCTATCCCAGTCCTCACGGGTGACGACGCATCTGCATTTTGATTCTTAATCGAGGATAAATGTAGATGTCTATAGGCCACAGCATCCACTTACCAGCAGGTGGACCGTGTGCTCGTTTGTCACCCTTATTCTATAAAAAAAAAACTTTTGCCCTTTCAAAGGAAGTTCATTGATGCCTCGACTAAACGAATCCGAGAAATTTTACAATTTCAGTCAAAAATATAATTTTGAGGCAATGCGTTGTGCAGTATAGGAACGAGCGATATCAAGTAGTGAGCTTTTTCGTCATTGTTTGCAATTCTTGACAACTGTTGTATAACTAGGTACGCAGTAATGAGGGCATACTCGACTTTTTCTGCTAATATTTGACTAATATTTGTCAGATTTCATAGCGGGAAGTTAATTTGTTTATTAGTTCCTATACTATAAGTTATATTTTATATTAATTGGATAAAAATAAATAAACCATCCCACAGATATTCATAAAAGTGGAAAAATTAAAAAAAAAGAGTTCAAAATTTGCAAAAAAATTAAAGAGCAAACCATTGAGGCAATTGTTTTGTGTATTTATATAATAAATGTTCTAGAAACCGATAAATTTTATTTAAAACTAAATTCTCAATTAAATGACATTGTGTAACAAAAAAGTCTCACAGTCAACTCGTGACATCTGGTGGATGGAAGATTATAATATTTTCCTTCATCGTTCAGATTATATAGATATTCCCTCATCGTTCAGATCACAAGAAGCTGTAATAAAAAATGAAGTCACAGATAAGTCATAAAGGAAGCAGCTTCTTTTGACTGAATTTGCAAATGGGACTTGCTTTGGCGGCCTTCCATGCGAAGGCCCTTCAACGTTTATGCCGCCTGGGCAGCATTAATGCAGTGACGAAACTTTAATTCAAAAATGAAGGGAATTTTAAATTTTTCGTTAGCAGCAAACACAGGGTTACCAAATAACTGATGATGCTTGTTCATCCATTCACGTATGAAGTTTTAGAGAAGAATAGAATAGAATAGAATCATTTTTATTCAATACTTATAGACTACAAAATTTATATCTTATTGAAAGTCATTTTACTTTTCACACTGGTTCGGACAAAACCTCTGTCCTGGGAAGAAACAGCAAGAAACTCAATGGGATTTTTTTTTAAATAAATACATTTACAATTCACGTAATTAATTATATTATTATAAAATTAAAAAAAAAAAACAGTATCCATTACCTCATATCGTCCCGTGCCGTGGGTGTCGTAAGAGGCGACAAAGGGAATCATACCACGAAATGGGCAATGATGATGATGTTGCTTATACGCCTCCCAAGCGTAGCAAAAATCGCAATTATTCCCTCTGTGAGGCTGTTTATGTTCAGCAGTAGATGGATCTCTAATAATGATGAAATAATTATAGTTGCCAGCTACAAAAACAAAAAAAACTTACCTTCAAACATATCTGAAACAAGAAAAAACTGAATTGGTTTCATGTTTACGTCTTACATAAATTTTGTGTCAATTTGTCAAAACAAATATTTTTACACGTTCTTGAAACTTATTGCTTTATATACGGAAACTACTATTATACGCAGTGACAACCTGGTATGCAGGAAGTCGATAAATGTGAAGGAACGTGTTTTGTGGCAGGCATGTTCCTGAGGTTATGTACAGCAAAGAATTTCTGGAGGGCGGTAATATTACTGATGATGACAATTTTGTAATGTGTAAAGATGTACAAATACACTTTTAGAATCCTATATTTTTGCTACTGCTTATTTTATATTATGACTGGCAACCTATGCATCATTTAAAAATAGACAAAAGTGCAAAAGACAAGAGTTTATAAATATCATTTTGTATTATAAATTTTAAATATTCCTTTAAATGCATGAGGCGTTATTCTGAAGTTTTCATGAATAGTTTCGCTAGTAAGTTGTGGACGTTGCCAAACCCCCGACAATGTAATTTCGCAACTGCCAGACAACGTGCAGCCATCAAAACAAACGCCATTGTTATGTAATGGAGAACGCTTTTGAATGCCATTCTTTCAGAGCTTTTGAAATAGGATGGTGCCTAATTAGTTACACTTTTTAATTCATTGTTTAATTCGTTCATTATTAAAATAGTTAACCATGGGCTGTTTTGCTGTGGTTTTTTTATGTATATTTTGAAATAGAATTAAAACAAAAAATAAGAACTCAGGATTAATAAGTCAGTCACGTAAAGTAAATGCCCTATAATAATATAGTATATCGTAAAGGAAATAAAACTATAAAATAATTAACGTAGCGTTTTGTATTTAAGAAGTTTTTATTTTATAGCATAAAGTTGATAAACAGGCACACAGTCTATCATGGTAAGTGCTGTGGCCCATAGATATCTACTTCTATTCTTAGTTGAGAAAGAAAATGCAAATGCGGTATTAACTCTGAAAACTAAGATAGAATGCCTCGTTTCCGATAAAAAGGTTCTCCAGTTCTCTACACTCTCGCCGTACGTGGTCTACGCCGGTGTGTCTTCCCCAGTCGAGCCGACCCATTCGTGCTACAACCATATATTGTTGCGGCGTGGCTCTATCCTGAATGGAGGTAATAATATCGGTTAGTGTGAAATGAGAAACTATGTCCATTTTCATAAACTAATCAAGTTTTTACAATTAGCAACCAGTAGATGTCGCTGATCAAAACTTAAATCGAGGATATTAACTTTACACGTGGCTGGAACATTAAACCTGTGTTTTATTGCACTTTCCATTAGCTTCTGATTGCATCTTAATAGCTCATGCGCATAATATGATCTGGTTATACGAATTAAGATAATTTAAAGTATATTATTAATTGCATTGATGATTTTAGTTGTAAATCGTCGATATATGATAACATATATATTCGTGTATAGGATGTAATAATATAATGGACCATATTATAGGTGCTACTCAGATGTTGAATATTATTTTAATTGTTTGCAGTATGCTTTTACTTAAGCTACCCAATATACGTTCAATATAGGTACTTCTTATTTCAGAAAGTGTTAGTAATAGATTATTTATTCTGTGGTAATAGTAACTAATTTTCATTTAATTTGAAAAGGTCTCAGATCACGTCTGTTTTTCATTACTATCATTAATGGTAATATCATTAATGGACTAATAAAAACAACTCTAATAAAAAACTTCCGAGATGCTTTATTTTTCAATTAATAATTTAAGTTTGAAGTAATGTCCTGTCTATTCCAAATTTAAAATGTCTTCTAAATTAATTTTGATACCTTTCTATGATTGTTGGACAGGAGTTAGAATAAGTCGGTGCCTATACAGCAAGCACACTAACTTATCAAAGCACACACCAAAAAGGCTTGGAAACATCAATTATTTTGTACCACGTGTTGCAAGAGTATGAACAAGCAGATACACGTGATATTGACTCTTAATTCTATGACATAAAATATACTTTCAAGCAACAGTTGCTTTACTTACCCTGAGTTCTTTTATAAAAGGTCTATTTTAATCTTGAGTGCGTGGGGTGGTGGGACAAGTATTTATGTAAATAATTGTTTCGGGTCTTGATGTGTGTCCTTGTGCAATTTATGTTTGTAAGTTGCCTCCGCGATACAGGAGAAAATCCAAATGTGGGGGGTAACGTTTTTATAAAATAATTATAAAAGAATAGTGAATATTAATGGGGCTGTAAATAGATATACGATATACGATTAGCTTTATTTATTCTTTACATGCATCAGAAACTGGAATAAATACCATTAATTACAACTTAACTTATTTTAAAGTTAAAAGAGTTATAATAGATTAGTCTATGTTTTAAAATTGGGTTTTGTTTTTAAAGTTTAGCAAAACATGTACTTGCTTTTCTATCAGACATTTGATGTATATAAAAAACACCTTATAATTTATTTGGTAATTTAATTATTTTTTGAGAAAGACAAAAACAATAGCAATAAATATAATTAACACTGACTTAATAATAGGTACTAATTATTACTTAGAACATAAATGAAAAACTCATGACAAGGAAAGTGGCTCAGGACCATGCTTTGCGGCATTCTTTGGAGGAGGATGTTCAGTAGTGGACTTGTGAAGAGCTGTAATGATGATGATGATTCGAAAACTTGCACGATTAAATTATAAGAAATCGACGCTTTTTATATAGGATAGGGTGACAAACGAGCACACAGTTCACCTGATGGTAAGTGGTTGCTGTGGCCCATAGACATCTATATCTATCCTCGATTACGAATCAAAATGCAGATGCGTTGTCACCCGTGAGGACTAAGATGAAATGCCTCGTTTCCTTTAAAAAGTGTCTCTGCTTCTCTACACTCACTATACGAAACACAGCATCATTAAGCTACTATTTTGCATATTTACATTGATATTCTGTGAGAGCGTGGTCCTTCCCCGGTCGAACCGACCCATTCGTGCTACAACCTACAACTATACTTCTAATATAACTGCATGGTTCTACCACGTATAAACGACGTGCTTCATTTTTTTTTCATTTTAAAATTGTTCTCGTAATAATCTGATTGTAAATAAATGTTCATTATTTTTTTTTATAAATAGCTTATCGATTAAAACAAATGTTTAAAAATAATTAAATCGCGCTAATTAAAGTAGTAGGATGTTTAAAGTTGAAATTGGCACTAAAAGGCTGGTAATTGGGTCATCCACCCTACAAAGCGTGAATATAAAATTTTAATCAGATGCGTGTAATCACTCTAGAAGCTTGTAGCAAACTAAACTCGCGGCCAACGTGTGGACGCGACGACCAAACTCTGCCAACAATCCTTTGATCTTTTGTAAAAAACCGACACCACACGGATCTCGCGTCAACTTGCGGGCCATCGTTCCAATACATACCAATGAAGCACAAACACTCCGTCTACACGTTGGCCAATGCTATTGGCCACTACATTCGCCACTGTGTTGGCAGACGTGTAGAGGCGCCGTAAAATAGAGTTGTAAGTCATTAACGAGATCACAAAGGGCTAGTAGAGTGATGCATGCTATGCAATCCCATCTGTCAAAACTCTACAAGCTATTTAAAGTTTTATTGGACGGAAATAGCAATTAAAATAGCCTGCATATCGTTTATGGACCAGTGCTTCTGCGGAAAGGATACAAATGCACACATTTAAAGACAGTCATCGGCCGCGCTCCGACCTTGCCACAGTGTCGTTGACCCTAACACCAAAAATGGCGCTCAAAATGAAAACTCTCTCTCTCTGAATGTCTACTAATTTGATAATAATGTTTATTCGTCATGATATTATCTTAATTATATTAATAATATGTAATAATATTAAAATAATAAAGATAATATTAATTTAATATTATATTAATTGTTAATCTGAAAGGCTTATTCGATAAATTTTAAATGTACATATTTGTATATGTTTTGTAATAATGTATATATTTTGTTTTTTAACAGTTTAATAATTGAAGAAAATTGAAAACTCCGTATTCTTAACTTCCACATTGCAAAAATAATTAGAATACATTATTTATCTGCCTAAGTCATTCTAAGTGACTTGAATTTATATTTAACAAAGGTGTTTTAAGGTTTGTTTACATAAGTTATATATTCTTAAATGAATTTTTTTATTGTTGCAGCTCAAATTGAGATCATACCATGCAAGGTGTGCGGAGACAAGTCGTCGGGTGTCCACTATGGCGTGATCACCTGCGAGGGATGCAAGGGGTTCTTCAGAAGATCTCAGAGTACAGGTCGGCTTCAAAAATTAAGCTTTCTAGATATCCTATTACGATTAAAGTTTTTTTTTAATTTAAAAAAAGTCAGTAATTTTTTTATATCTATCATTACCTACAAATTACTACTACACTGTTATCGAGTTTTATTTGATTAAAGCGATGCACCCCGGCTTCGCTTGGATTTTTTAATGATATCCATTAAAGACCATTTAATTTATCGATATCTCAAAAATTTATAGATTATAAAAAACTACGAATTAGTCTGAAAATTGTCTTAATTTTATCAACTTCAAATATCAGTGATAGACGTTCCCTAAAAAATTACTTACACCTATATAACATCAACTTTATGACTGAGATTATTGTGTGCTCACTTTCGGTTAATGTCAAAGTTAATAGCGTCGACCTTTAAAAGGTGAATTTGCAACTACGCTAATGATCGATCCATAATAACTTATCTTTACTCATTACATTTAAATAATATACTTTCATAAGTAAGGATATTTATGACACGTGTTTAAATATAAAGATTCTGGGATTAATAAAGTTTCAAATTTTGTTACAATTATTGATGAATGAAGAATAGAATATTTATTATATAGATACTTGTAATATATACAGTATTTATTATAGCCAATTACAAAATTTTTGTTTTACTTTTTTTATATGAAATTTTTAAGAAAGCAATACTCGGTGTATTGCTTTTAACTTCAAAATCCTATACCTTTAAACGAGCAATTCTTATATATATATATATATAATCGGGATCTCGGAAACGGCTCCTCCATAAAATTTAGTGTCCAGGGAGTTTCGGGGGCAATAAATCGATCAAGCTAGGGTTTATTTTTAGAAAATGTCTTTTTGTCCGTGTTTTCAGGCAACGAAAAAACTGCTACAATATAAGAAGGTAAATTTTGACAGGTTACCAACGATCGTAATAGCTCAGATGTTGTTCGGGCGTGATATCGGAGTTCCGTGGTTCGTGTCCCGTCTTGGATCCGACTTTTTTTCCTTTTTTTTTCAAGTTCCCTTCTTTTGTGAGAAAATCTATTATTTCGAGCCCTTTTTTCAGTATTTTTTAAAAATACGAAAATTTTAATTAAACTAATTGCACTCATGATTTTTTATTCAAATAACCAATTCAGTTTTTTCTATTATGTCAATAAGATCAAAAACTATTATTCATGTAATTTGTATATAAATGCAACTTAAATAAACCGAGCAAAGCTCGGTCATCCGGGTACTTTTATATAATATGACATATTTTCTACCCCGATATTTAGTCATATTTAATAAGTAATATGTGTATAAATTTCATATGAGACTTCTGAATTCTAAACTTAAAATTAGGTAATAATAATGACCTTGATAGTTTTGACACTGAAACCATACTTTAATTAATAGCCAGATCTTATTATGAACCTTCTGGAAAAACAATTTTTTTCCCATATATAAAAAGAACGTGAAATGTAATTTTATCAATAAAATTTTGTAAGTTACATTTAAACCTGGGACAAAAATATGTCTGCTATTATAACAAAAGTACGATTGTTGCCGTGTAGTGGCGGTTGAGAATATCCACTACCCCATATCTTCCCGTGGGTGTCGTAAAAGGCGACAGAGGGAGACAGGCAGGAGATGGGCAGCAGCATCTTCCTGATAACAACTGTGACGTAATAAAAAACTGCGGTTGCCAACCCGCTCGCCAAGCGTGGCAACTATGGCAAATACCCCCCAATGAATAAATACACAAACAGACGGCCCCCAGTCCCCGGCGGCCCCGCTATTCCTGGCTACGGTGGCGACCATGGTAACGGCGAGGCAGGGGGTGCTAAGAATCTCCGGTGGAGGTTCGGTTGCCACCTACGACGACTCGACCTGGCAACATATAACGCACGCACCCTGAGGACTGACGAGAAGATACTGGAGCTGGAAGAGGTCCGAAGAGAGGGGAGGACACGGTAATCCTCGAGTCCGGCAACTTGTTCTATCACCGGGAGGGCGACCATCTGTCCCAAGGAGGTGTCGGATTTATCGTCCACAAGTCTCTCGTCAACAACGTTGTAAAGATTGGGAGTGTGTCGACGAGGGTCGCGTACCTGATACTCAGAATCACCAAACGGTATTCGCTGAAGGTCATTCAGGTTTACGCACCAACCTCGGCACATCCCGATGAGGAGGTGGAGGAAATATATGAGGATATTTCCAGAGCCATACATTCCTCCAAAACCCACTACACGGTGTTGATGGGAGACTTCAACGCAAAACTAGGCACAAGAGAAAGCGGTGAGCTGAAGGTAGGGAAATTTGGAGTAGGGCAACGGAACCGAAGGGGCCAGCAGCTGGCCGACTTTATGGAGAAAGAGGGACTCTTTATGATGAACTCTTTCTTCCAGAAGCGGCCCCACAGGAAGTGGACCTGGTCGAGCCCCGACGCTTCGACAAGAAATGAGATTGACTTCATTATGACGACCAGACGCCAACTGTTCAGTGATGTCTCAGTGATCGCAAGGGTGAAAACTGGCAGCGATCACCGAATGGTTAGAGGCACACTGAACCTAAACGTTAAGTTGGAGAGGTCTCGTCTAATGAAGTCAACGCTCCGTCCCCCTCGTGCTCTAATCCAGAATCCCGAAACCTTTCAGCTCGAGTTACGTAACCGCTTCCAGTGCCTAGAAGATTGCAATGCAGTGGACGATATGAACGACAAGCTCGTGGAAACTGTCCATGCGGTCGGAGTTAAGTTCTGCAAGACCCGCCGCAGAAGAACACAAAAACTCTCCGATCACACTCTTAATCTCATGGCTGTTAGACGGGAGATGAGGCTGCAATCGTCAACAGATTTGACAGCATACAGGCAACTGAACAGACAGATCTCCAAATGCATGCGACGAGACTTACGCAACTTTAATACTTCTCGTATTAAAGAAGCGATCGAGCGGAACCAGGGCTCCAAAGTCTTTGCCAGAGATCTGTCTGCCAGAAAGAGCCAACTGTCAAAGCTGAAGACTGAGTGTGGCAACATCGTTTCCGGGACACCTGAGATTCTGAGTGAGATTGAGAGGTTCTATGGGCAGCTGTACACATCATCGTTGGAGCCACACGCAAGTGTGAGTAACGATCCAAGAGCAAGTCTTATCCGACACTATTCCGATGATATCCCGGACGTCAGTCTGAGCGAGATTAGAATGGCTCTCCACCACCTTAAAAACGGCAAGGCCCCGGGCGAGGATGGAATTACAGCGGAGCTTCTGAAAGCGGGTGGAAAACCGGTACTTGAAGTCCTTCGGAAGCTCTTCAATTCCGTCCTCCATGGTGGCACTACTCCGGAGGCGTGGAGCAGAAGCGCGGTGGTTTTGTTCTTTAAGAAAGGCGACAACGCTCTCTTGAAGAACTACAGACCGATTTCACTTCTGAGCCGCGTCTACATGCAATTTCCAGAGTCATTACTAATCGTCTCGCACGCAGACTCGACGACTTCCAGCCTCCCGAACAAGCCGGTTTCCGAAAAGGCTTCAGTACCATAGACCACATACATACCCTGCGGCAGATTGTACAGAAGACCGAAGAGTACAATCTGCCACTTTGCCTGGCATATGTGGACTATGAGAAAGCCTTTGATTCCGTCGAAATTTGGGCGGTGCTACAGTCCCTTCAGCGGTGCCAAGTTGACTGTCGGTACATCGAAGTGCTGAAGTGTTTGTACATTAGGGCTACGATGGCTATCCGAGTACAGAACCAGAGTTCGAAACCTATCCAACTGCAGAGAGGTGTAAGACAGGGTGATGTGATATCCCCGAAACTCTTCACCGCTGCGTTGGAAGACGTTTTCAAGCTACTAGACTGGAAAGGATACGGTATTAACATCAATGGCGAGTACATCACTCACCTTCGATTTGCCGACGATATAGTCATTATGGCAGAATCGCTGGAGGACTTAAGCATTATGCTCAATGACCTCAATAGTGCCTCCCAACGGATAGGTCTTAAGATGAACATGGACAAAACAAAGATCATGTTTAATGTCCATGTCACACCTATGCCGGTAGTTGTTGGGAGCACTATGCTCGAAGTTGTTGACGAGTACGTTTACCTGGGACAAATAGTCCGACTAGGTAAGTCCAACTTCGACCGAGAGGTCAATCGACGGATTCAACTCGGCTGGGCAGCGTTCGGGAAATTACGACATATCTTTTCGTCAGGTATACCTCAATCTCTAAAAACTAGATTGTACAACCAGTGCGTGTTACCAGTGATGACTTACGGATCTGAGACGTGGTCCTTCACTGCTGGCCATATGAGGACGCTTAAGGTCGCTCAGCAAGCTATGTAGAGGGCTATGCTTTGAGTTTCTCTGCGTGATAGACTCAGAAATGAGGATATCCGCAGTAAAACCAGAGTGACCGACATAGCCCAACGGATTAGTAAGCTGAAGTGGCAATGGGCCGGCCATATAGCTCGAAGAACCGATAACCGATGGGGAAGAAAGGTTCTCGAGTGGCAGCCTCATACCGGTAGGCGTAGTGTAGGGCGACCCCCCACTAGATGGAGTGACGACCTGGTAAGACATGCAGGAAGTCGATGGATGCAGGTGGCTCAGGACCGTGCTTTGTGGCATTACTTGGGGGAGGCCTATGTTCAGCAGTGGACTTTTGAAGGGCTTTAATGATGATGATGATGATGATGATGACGATTGTTGCACTCAATTTGAATTAATCAGATTCCTGTACTCGTTCTCATTTATCTAACCAGTGAAGAAAACTAAGTTAACTATGCCATATATATCAAACTTGCTAAGTTGTAATATTACGACTTATCTTAACTTAAATCGTGTTCGAATCATATTTATTGCTGCTGGGATTATCTGTTTTCCTGGCTCCTTATCTTTTGTAGCGTCTGTTATTTTGTCTGTAAGAGTAGTGAGGTCTTATTTTTGCTTTATCTGTACCGTTGACTTTTGGTTATTTTATACTTATTTTGTGCTCAAGTTTTCTATATATAAAATATAAATAGCTTCTTCATTACGCCGTCTATGGTAGCATATTTTCTTCAATGAATTTTTATGCAAGTAAAAATGACAAACCAGTACCTACATAGCTAATCTGATAGTACATTTGTTGAGGCCCATAGACAATTAAGAACCAAAATGCAGATACGTTGTCACCCCTGAGGACTCAAACTCTGAACTAAAAGATTCACCTCATTGAAACAGAGAAACATTATACTACTATTTTATGCTGATATTCGATAAGGGCGTTGTCCTTCTCTGACCGAGCCGATTCATCGTCCTCCAGACATAATATAGCTGCAGCGTGGACTTATCCCGTGTAAAGCACATTGTTACTTATGTTGGCTATATTATAATCATCATCATCATCATCACCCTTCACAGGTCCACTGCTGAACGTATAAAGATCAAATATATGCAATATCTTAGCAGGCCAGATCTGGTAAAAATGTGAACTATATGCCATAACATGTTTAAGCGAATAAACGAAATTATTATTACTATTATAAATTATGATACAAAACACGATCTTACGAGTATGCTCTTAAGCCACCAGCACCTATCGACGGCTAAGAGGCTGCTATTCGACAACCTTTATATTTATACACCTTCGGTTGTTGGTTTTCCGAGCAATATTACCAGCTCATGGTCGTTTTAGCTTTCTGATTCGTAAATCATATAATAATATGTAACAGCAATACTTTGAGCAAGGGTAGTTTTAATTTAAACATGTATAAAATCAACGGGAGCTTGAACCTAGAATCCGTCAATTATTCGGCTGGTATGCTAATTACATATCATCTATATAGAGCGAATATTTTTATAAAATGGGATAAAACAAATGCCACTTAAGTATCTGTCTACTTAAATGATTATATGTGTCTCACTGGTTATAAGTTTTTTTTTAAAGAATGGAAGTAACATACGGATTTACAGACCACCTGGTGGTATGTGGTTACTGTAAACGAAGCAAATTACAGATGCAATGTCTTGTTCGTACGTAGTAGAGCCAAGCGGCAGCTATTATATGGTTATAGCACGAATGGGTCAGCTCGACCGGGGATACCACACTCTCACAGAACACCAGCGCAAAATAGCAGCTTACTACTGCTGTGTTTCGTATGGTGAATGTAAAGATCCGGAGACCATTTTTTACTGAAAACGAGGTGTTCCATCTTAGTCCTTAGGGGTGACAACGCATCTGCATTTTGATTCTTAATCGAAGATAAATGTAGATGTCTATGGGCTACAGCATCCACTTACCATTAGGTGGACTGTGTGCTCGTTTATCACCTTCATTCTATGAAAAATAACATCTAAGATAGAATGCTTCACAGTTTGTAATTATTCTGGATACTATCTTTCTATTACTCTTCATACCGGAATATTGTAGTACACGCACTGCTGCTTGATGGCAAAATAGGTGAGAAAGATGAAAACTAGCTAGCAGGGGATTTCAACTAAAAAAGTAACTGTCGTCGCGCCGCAAGCGAAATACACCGAAGCTTAAATCACGCTATCAACATTCCGAATCATAGACAGTAGATATAGAACTTCTCCGAACTATCACTCGGAGTGTCGGCCACTCCCCGGGCAGAACACCTTGCCCGGCGGGGGACCTCCCCTGTTCCTTCCCCGGCCACAGTGGTGACTAACCGACGTGATCTGAATACGCAACCAAACAACCTTCGGAAACTTCAAGCTTCATCATCGTCATAGAATACCCCACCCACTCGCTCCCGAGCAGATATCGTCTGCAGTCTTCATATCCTGCAAGCCATCTAGCTTCACAAGGTTCATCGCAGCACTGGAATAATAATGCTTCCTGTTCCTTCAAGCTACTCTCTGCGCCATACAGTGTTCGGCACGGCTCTGAGCCTTACTGCTCGCCTCTGCTTCACGGCACTCTCGCAGATTACTTGCCTTCTTCTCGACTTACCGCAGACTACAAGGCAATCTCCTGGCACTTGCACATTCGTCGGCAACGAGGCTGCACTATCGACCTCCGGTCTGAGTAGGGGGGTGATGTAGCGGCGCTGTCGTCGCGCCACAAGCGAAATACACCGAAGCTTAAATCACGCTATCAACATTCCGAATCATAGACAGTAGATATAGAACTTCTCTAAACTATCACTCGGAGTGTCGGCCACTCCCCGGGCAGAACACCTTGCCCGGCGGGAGATCTCCCCTTTTCCTACTCCGGCCACAGTTTTTTGTCTATAGGGGTGAACTGAATTTTTATCACAAACGACATTATATTGATCGATTAGCACTTTGTCAGTTTACTTAAATAAAAAATAAAACTTTTTACTAAGCACGCATGCTCATTGGCGCATACGTCGAACGAATTTAAATGTGTTTTATTAACACAGCACATTCTTTCAGTGGTGAACTATCAGTGCCCGCGCAACAAGGCATGCGTGGTCGACCGCGTCAACCGCAACCGCTGCCAGTACTGCCGGCTGCAGAAGTGCCTCAAACTTGGTATGAGCCGCGATGGTATGTATTTATTTTTGTTAAATAATAATACATAATAATGTGCTCCAGACCTAATTTCGGCCACGGCGGCCTGCCTCAGCGGAGGCTAGCCATCGGCGCAATACAAGATTATAGTGCCCAAGTGTATGCGCAAGCACAGGTGCACTCTCTATTCCCTCACTCTCATAACCCGATGGGACGGTAAACCGACACGACCGGAGAGAGATCAGACGCAGGATCAACGGCTTTACGTGCTTTCCGAGGCACGGGGTTGAGACACCGCCAAATTCCTGACTCCGGGCAACTACTGAGAATTTCTTGACGGAAAAACTCAATAATTAGTTTTTTTGGCCCGACCCGGGATTCGAACCCAGGACCTCATGATCAGCAGTCGTACTACTACAACCACTAGACCAACGAGCCAATCAAATAATAATAAATATTAAATTATTGGCAGTTTTAATATTTTTTATACATTTCCAAGATTGCCTCAAGTGGCATGCCTTGTTTTTGATGAAAAAAAAGATGTGTCAAATGAACTTATAGTTCATAAGCTATTGTAGTCAATGGACATATGCAACCAACTTCAAACAAGGACGGCTACAGGTTCGTTGTCGACTGTGAAAACCAAGGTTGAATGGTTCATCTTCATTTCTTAGCCCTTTACAAGTTTACTGCTGAACATAGGCCTCCCCCAAGGAATGCCATAAAGCACGGAATGCTTCACAGTCTGTACTTAACTTCCTGTCTGTACCCTTTAGATTTAGCCATCTAAATCTGTCCTCAATTAAGAGGATAGAGTAACTCAGCTCAAATTCTAATTTCGCCCCCACTTCCCCGTGCGTCGTATGCTATGTACCGATATGTTTGTAATCACTAATACTGTAAGTAGAAAGGTCGTTAGACACTTATTTCATTAGGTTTAACATATTTATGCATGTTTCTTAACGCCAAGCCAGCCGCTTCTTATTTTTATCACGGTTATTTCCCATTTTAATTTTACGTCGTACTGTTGCGTAATGTATATTCTGATCGTAAGCGACACAACTTCTCCTTCAAAAGCCTAAGCGATACTAACGGGGCGACTAGAATCAAGCTCAAGACGCCGATAGTTTAGGTAATTTCTTTTTACAGTGAAAATAATGGTATTTCAAAAAAAGTAAATAACATAAGCACTGCTTTATAGTTAGTTCAGTTAGTATGCAAAGTTTCATGATTATTTAAAGTATTTTATGAATAACAGCGGTTTATTGTTTATTTTGGAGGTAACTTTGGATTTTTTTCTATTGAGATAATTTTACGAAATCTTGTTTTCGTCTAACATAATCCTTAACATTAATCCTCAACTTTACCATATATTTATTTCATAATTAATGCTGCAATATTTTCGGCATAACGAAGGATCTTGCTAAGCCATTTGAGATTATATTTCCCCTTAAGAATCAAAATGCTGATGCGCTGTCAACGTTGAGAACTAAGATCAAATGCTTCGGTACCAGTAAAAAGGGTCTCCGATTCCCTACACTCACCATACGAAACATAGCAGCATTAAGCTGCTATTCTACGCTGGTATTCTGTGAGAGCGTGGTTTCTTCCCGGTCGAGACGACACATTCGTGCTACAACCATAATAGCTGCAGCGTGGCTCTACCACGTTAATCGTCATAAATACGATGTAACTAACACCCGCACTAAGAAATAAGGAAACGTTGGCATATATCTCACTGTTTAGTACGATACGTAAATTACATATAAATAGTCGCAAAACACGTATACAGAAAAAAGCTTCTTTGCAAACTGGCGTTTAAGTGTATTCAATATTTACCTAACTAAAACACGTAAACAATTTAAATATTATTTGGCAAAAAGTTTCATTCACTTGCATACCTTATTAAAACAAGAAAAATAAAATAGCAGTAATCATTGACGAAATTTATATTTTTTTTCTATTGCGAAAAATAATAGAACATTAATATTTGTTTTGACTGCGACTTCGTTTTCCGCGCAGATTTGATTCTCGAATGCGGACAACTAACAAACGGTGAGATCGTGAAATAAAATTACGTCGTAAACACGTGGTTGGTATGAGAAAGCGAGCACGAGGTCAACGACATCTTATCAGTTCTGATAATACAATGTTGGTCTTATACAATCACGTTTGCCGTGGTCCAAGTGATAAAGAAAATGCGATAGTGTAGGAAAATAATTATGTAGCCTGTAAAGGAATGTTTGTGTGGTCACGCCTAAGGCGTGGTCTCTCGTAGTGGATGTCCACAGGTATGGTTTATATATGTGAGCTTTTTAACTAATAAAATTTACGTGCAAATATATATTAGCTACACTTGGGAAATTAAAATATAAAATTTTAATTTATTTTCATTGTTGCACGGTTGTAATAATTCTATTTTTTATATGTAAAACTTGTTTATATTTAGTTATTCGAACGTAATCACTCACATTGAAATTTGGCTTAGGATTTTCTAAAGAAAGTTTGTTTGACCGTCTATCATAAAGATTAGTCCAAACCGTCATAATATTGTTAGAATTTACCATCGGCCAAATGCTAGATTGAGTGTGATGATAAGTGTATAATATTAAATCTTGTAAAACATCTTTATACTAACGTTTTATTTTGAGTTGTGGTAGTAGTTTCGAGTAGTTAAAAAAAAAGTTAGCTAATAGAGTAAAACGTTCATTTGAATAATCAACTAGAAATTTATTGAAAATTGTACTTAAATAGCATATCAGTCCACTCTAATTAATAACTTGCGTGACTTTTCTGACGTATATACAGTATGAGACAATGTAGTTTATGTCCTCATTTCTCACACGTTGTATACAAAACATTACAACATAAATGCGAACCGATAACTTCAGATTGTTATGTACAAGGTATGGGTGCGCCATTTTGTCGAAGCTGCAAATCCCGTCCCAGTATGCGCATAGCTAGGCGCCGCCCAAGCGTACGGTGACGCGCCGCCATTGCGCAACTCTATGTAACGGCTAGTGATGCCCGAAAGGAAGGGTATATAATATGTCGATGTCGTAGTAAATGAAATATTTACATTTATTATATTCGCAAAAAAAGAAATAAATTATTTATCATAAACAGTGTAAAAACCTTTCGAGAATTTCGATCATAATTTTGTTTTTAAAGAACCACTTACGTTATTCTAAAAGTAAAAACGCTAGTTGGTAGTTTACCTATGTACTTCATAGTCTATTGTCACTGTTGGAAACAGACCAAAACGAATTAGGATAAATATACATACACCAGAGCCGTGGTAGCTCAGCGGCTAAGCGCTCGCTGAAAATTTCCCAGTACGTGAGCGAACCGGGTTCGATCTTTGCCAGCACCAATAAAATTGTTAGTTGCAATTTTAAGTGCTGATTCACCACGTGCTTTGCGTTATAGGAAAACATCGTCAAAAAACCTGCATGTTTGAAAAATAAAACTATTTTGAAGACATGTGAAGTTAGTCAACAAGCATTGGGGCAGCGTGGCGGACATTGCCTTGCTCTTAAAACTCTGTCAAAGGGGGCCTGTCCCAGCAGTAGAATGTATATAGGCTGTGACTTTGTCTTTATACACATTCACATTTAAAACCAGACCATTTCGCGCCTACTTATTGTATTACTGAATTAATTATTCAAGCACACACGTAGTTTTTATTCGCATCTATTCGTTACTTTTTGTTCATTAAGTGTGCTTCCTCTTGAAATTACTTTTATTGAATTTAAAGCAATGTGTTTACTCCGTAGCATAGTGACTAATTGCGAGATTGCGGCCAGTTTGAATCCCAAATGGAACGAGAGTTGTTAGTATTATTACAGCATTTTTTTTGGCCTGGATTTTTGTCCTTATGCAATTTATATGTATATAAATCGCCTCAATAAAACACAAATAAAATAGTAGTGTTTATCATAGTATCGACATCGATAAAATTTCTGTTTCTTTTATGGCACGTCACTACATATTGTGCAACGGTGCAGGCGTGAAGCGTAACATAATAATATATGTTTTTGTAAGCACGTAACTGACAGACACGAATAGATACCAGTCATTATGTTTATGTAACGAACTCGATCGAATCTGAAAATAAGGTAAAAAAAGTTTGACCCAATTCCATTCGGTTGCGAATGACGTGGATTCTTTCACGATATTATGTTATCAATATTGTTATCTGTTGTATCTAGTTATCTACTAATATCGCTTGATACGGTCCTACTCTACTAAATTAGTATAGAGCCGCTTAACATACATTGGACTTACTCAAATGATAGATATTATGAAACCTTGTGGGTCTCAGTTACATTATTTTTAACACCAAACACTAGCAGTGTTCCGGTTTGAATGACAAGAGAGTTAATACAAGCGTCTCCACACCTTTGTTGTCGACTTACCATGCATTCAAACCAAATTTTTTCTTCTTCATCGTCCGTCCTGCGTACAGCAAAAGAGTGGCAAGCTTTCAGCATCTGTCTTTCCATCCGATTACATAACTCTTGCCTCAAATACACCCAGTATTTGAGGCAAGAGTGAATAGGCTTTTGTTAAGCTAAGTCAGGGCGCTTAACCATCTTCGGCTTCACCACTATTTACCGTCATATTAGGGTCAATCACAGGCTTAGAATATTAATAAAACTATAACACAAGTTTTCTACGTGGTAGAGCCACGCTGCAGCTATGTTATGGTTGAAGGACGAATTGGTCGGCTCGCACGCAGAAGGAGTACGCTCTCACAGTATACTAGCGTAAAATAGCAGCTTAATACTGCTGTTTTTCGTATGGCGAGTGTAGAGATCCGGAGCCCTTCTTAACTGGAAAAGAGGCATTCCATCTTAGTCCTCAGGGGTGACAACGCATCTGGGTTTTTATTCTTAATCGAGGATAAATGTAGATGTCTATGGCCCACAGCATCCACTTACTATCAGGTGGACTGGGTGCTTGTTTGTCACCATAATTCTATAATATATATATATATATATATATATATATATATATATATATATATATATATGTAGGTATGTATGTGTGTATATAAGGATGTGCACGTATGTACTGTACTATGTATGCATGTATTAAGTTTTAAAAAAGTAAAAGTTACAGCCACGCACTCTTCTCATAATTTCTGATAGTTTTAAGGGCAAGAAAGTGTCAGCCGCGCTCGCTGCCTTGATACGTTTTGTTGGACTTTACGTGCCTGAGTTTTAATTTTTTATTTCTCAGACATGCTTGCTTTCTCACGATATTTCCTTTACCGCCGAGCACGTGGTAAATCAGCACTTAATTACAATAAACAATTTCATTGGTGCCGACGGGGACCAAACCCGAGCTCAACCACAGCAAGCGCTTAGACCTGCTGCCACCGCTCTGGGAATTCCATAATTGTTTTCACCCAAATCTGGGCGTCGGAATAATCTAAAAATTTGCAGACGTTGACAGTGTACTTACTTTACGTATAAAGTTCCTGACTAAAACATAATATTCTCATTAGGATCGTCAGAGCTCATAATTAATGAGTGCCGCTTAAGTTCTTTTAAACTCTTATATCATTTGTTTAAGGGGAAATATAATGTGGCTAGCAAGATGCCTCGTTATGCCGAAAATATTGCAGCATTAATTTTAAATAAATATATTAAAGTTTGGATTTCAATGTTTATCATGATATGTTAATGAACGTTTTAATTTTCTCGATAAAAAAAAATCCATAGTTACTTCCAATACAATACTACCGCTTATAAATTACTTTAAGTTAGGATCATAACTTTGAATAATAAATGAACTAATATAAATAGTTCATTTTATTTCCACTTTTTTTAAAATACCATGTATTTACGTAATATGAAATTCCTAATTATGTTGAGCTTGATTGGTTATATTTAGGCTTAACGGAGGTGGTGACGATCAGAATATACATTACGCGTTTATGGAACTATGATAAAAATAGAAGCGCTGGCTTGTTTAGAACAGGCAATATGTACTGGTCTCCTTCACTTACCGTGAGTGTTACAGGTGCGGGGAGTGGGGGAATTAGAATTTGAGCTGAGTTACCCTATCACCTCTTTCATTTTGGGCTACAGGTTGGCCTGTTAGTTCCTTGTGACATTTAATATTGTTATTAAAAAAAGTTTGATTTCAATTGTCTATCCATAATATTTTATGACTTATTCGTATCCTTGCGTGTGTATTTCACAAGATTAGTGCTAAGTTACTTAACATAAGTCTAGCGTATGTATAGATTTAGATTCCACAGATACAGCACAATATGTGCACAGTATGTGTTACTTACATCGTTACCGTCACAGCCTATTAAAAGTCCACTGCTGAACACAGGCCTCCCCCATAGATTGCCTCATAAGGGGATATGTGCCATACGTGTCGCGATTGGTGACAGCAGTTTTTTTATTTTTAGTCGTTATTGGGAACTCGCTGCTGCTCATCTTCTGATTCGTTTCGCTCTGTCGCCTCTCACGACACCCGTGGGATGATATGAGGTAGTGGGTATTCTTACACCGCCAATACACGGTTATAAGCAGTAGGTATAACAAAAGCAAATAGACGAGTTTAAAATTGACCTAAAAGTTTTTGGGTCATAAATTATTTTGAAACTTCTAAATGGCCAGTGCTCACGAAAAGAGTCAGCTCACTGTCAAGACATTAATGTTTTTCACAAAATATCGTCTTTGTTAGAAAACGTATTAAATAGAACGTTAAACTAGAGGTTACTGTACCAAAACACGTACCAATTTCAACTAGTCGACACGACCTATCAATTCAAATAACATGTAAAGAAAAGAGATCTACTCTAGTCGGCAAATGCCATGGGTCAACGAACTTTTCGACAAAGAAGGCTTTTTATAATCGTAAGGAACCGAAAGTTTTACACAAAAGCGGTCTCACTTGGCCGCGAGAAATTAGTCGACTAAATTAACGGACTAAGCACATAGCAATACAATTTCTTAAAATACCCGACGTCGCAATTTAGTCGCCTTACCAGCCAACGGGATCGAGCCGCGTTACTGTGGCGTTACGTAGTAAGGCTTGCTATACGTCACACGTACGTAGTACGTATACATACAACGTCAGAGTTACCAGAGTTCGTTGTTCCACTAGGCACTGTGCCAACGGCCGCTGTGCCTGCGCGCACACGCGTTAATCTTGTACGTGTTGTCACGCACACAGCGGGCCATTAACCGTGCTGTTTAACGCACACATTCGCAACACGCTCCCACACCAATGCGTTTTGCACACTTAAACAGTTCTTATGCATGTATGAGGTATTGAGTAACAGTATGCTAGGAGTCATTGAGAGCGCAATGTATATTGTCAGAGATGTTTTACTGATTTTTAACGTAACTTTTTTTACCGTGTGAATTTAAAGAAGGTATTTGTACGACGCAAATCAGTTAGGTCGTAACTATTACATCAGTTTCGGCAAGCGATCTCAGCGCTATCTAGCGGCAAATTTCGTAACTAATTGGCTCACGATAAAAAATAATTTAATTGTCGTTATAAATAACAACCTTATATTGTAAATTTAAAAAGAATAATATTTTATTTTATTTTATATTGGTAAACGAAATACTTAAAATTATTTTCTCCTTTTTTCAGCCGTGAAATTTGGCCGTATGTCAAAGAAGCAACGTGAGAAAGTAGAGGACGAGGTTCGATTCCACCGCGCGCAAATGCGCGCTCAAACGGATGCAGCACCGGACTCAGTATATGATGCCCAGCAGCAAACTCCGAGTTCCAGCGATCAATTCCATGGTCATTACAATGGGTAAGCGATTTAATAAGTGAAATTAGTTACTCAAGGGCAACAATAATTTTATAATTCTTAAATATACAATCATTATATAAAACGGCTATCAAAAAGCGTGAAAGATACTGTTTTGCTTCAATATCACCTAGCGCCGTTCGTATACAATAGTACCATCTAGTGTTCAATAGAATAAGCACGATGTAGCTGTGAACTAAAACGTGGAAAATTTTATATTAGTTGAATTTAATTGAGTTGCAGTCTAACAAAAACACGATAACTCTTATATGCGTTAGCTTGATAAAAATTATGCAGTGTCCACCGTTACTCTTCTAGTAATCATTGCATTTTTCATTCGTTGCTAGTTTCCCGTTATATAATCGTCTAAGCGGAGATGCTTTCTCCAGTGTCTACATAAAGGCCCTTACCGTTGTTTACCCGCAATTCGTCGCAGACATTCGTGTCAGCGGTGCATCAGACGTCATTACCACAACGGTAACCGCCCGTGACAGTGAATGATGCCTAGCGGTAAATGTAAATAGCGCCACCTAGTATCGAATAGCGGTACTCAGATAATTCCTGTAATCGCCAATAGATAGCGGTGTGATGAGAGCATTCATGGCAATCGTTGTATACGTTTGAATTTATTGATTTTAATTGACGGGTCGCATTAAACATCATGAGACCTTAGCTTTTTGTATATATATTTTTGTTTCCGTCTATATTACGTGATTTTAGAACTTTCAGCTTCCAAATGGTATTACTGTTTGTATAATTTGAGCTACCTGTCCTGTTAAAGACAAAAAAAAGTGGTAAATTTATACGTGGTAGAGCCATGCTGAAGTTATATTAGTAGTATAGTTGTAGCACCAATGGGTCGGCTCGACCGGGGAAGGACCACGCTCTCACAGAATACCAGCGTGAAATAGTAGCTTAATGCTGCTGTGTTTCGTATGATGAATGTTGAGAACCGGAGACTCTTTTTACTAGAAACGAGGCATTCCATCTTAGTCCTCACGGGTGACAGCGCAATCTGCATTTTGATTCTTAATCGAGGATAGATGTAGATGTTTATGGGCCACAGCAACCACTTACCATCAGGTGGACTGTGTGCTCGTTTGTCACCCTATCCTATAAAAAAAAATCAGGTTGCAAATCTTTTACTCTGATGATATTATTTGGTATATACTGTACTCTGGGACCTACTTATACCAGTAGTAATTTATAAGTAATATAAAACTAATAGGTAGCAACCGCGTTTGCCAATCCGTCTGCCAAGCGTGGTAGCTATGGCACAGTGAGGAGCCAATATATGGGGGAGGGTGATGGATAAAAAATACTTTTATGCACCTAATACCAAATAATAAATTCCGATATTCGGGAACTTTATTTAAACTATACTTTAAACTTCTCACAAGGTTTCCAGCGATAGAGCAATGTAGGTAGTTATTTTGTTTAAAAATGTATATTGAAAGGCCGATTTTGAATAATATTTTAATTTTGAATTTGACTTTAAAATATTGGAGAAAATAAGGCCAACAAAATCAAAGTTTTTACATAGTACGCTCATAAGTAGGGTAGGCAGGACAATGCAGGACACTTTCATACTTTCTACTCTTCCTTTCAGTTACATTATGAACGGTTCTTTCAAATTAAGTGATTCACGAGCTACAATTAATTCACTGTCCTTCTATGAGCTTGTTCTAAGGACTCGATATAGAGTAATTAACATTATTCTTTAGTTAAATTTGTATTAATTTCTTCTTAAAGAATGTGTTATATATGTTACAGTTATATCTAGTTCCCGATTAAAACTATTTTGACCAACAAAAGCAATTAGAAGTGATTTTTTTGTGTAGTCTAAAGCACTTTGTTACCGGCCAAATACAATATATTAGGACAAACTGCAATTACCCCAGTGTTGCAGGTGTTCGTGGGCGGCGGTAATCACTTACCATCAACTGAGTCGTACGCTCGTTTAGAAGCAATCAAACAAACTTAAGACAAATAAGCAGGAAGTCTATGAATGTAGGTGGCTCAGGACTATGCTTTGTGGCGTTCCTTGGGGGAGGCCTATGTACCTCAGTTGACGGGTGACGGGTTGTAATGACTCCTGGTCAAAAGTGATTTTTACCACAAGTCTTGGTCAAAACTATATTTAACCTGTAAAGTAAAAAAAAGTAAAGTTACAGCCTATATACGTCTCACTGCTGGGCACAGGCCTCCTCTCATTTCTGAGAGGTTTTTAGGGCAAGGAAGTGTCCGCTGCGCTGCCCCAATGCGTGTTGGCGAACTTCACATGTCCTCGAAATATTTTATTTTTATTTCTCAGACATGCAGGTTTCCTCACGATGTTTTCCTTCACCGCCGAGCACGTGGTAAATCAGCACTTAAAATTGTAATTAACAATTTCATAGGTGCCGGTGGGATCGAACCCGGGTTGCTAGCGTACTGTGAAATTTACAGCGAGCGCTAACCATCTGAGCTACCACGGCTTATTTAACCTATATTTACATAAAAAATCTCTATTAACCGTTATTTTTAGTCAATTCTACTTTTGACTGTACCTAATCGTCGGACAAAATTAGTTTTGTTCAGGTGAGAAGCTTGGCTGTAACGTATAAGTATATACATATTTTCATAGATTATTATTTTATTAACAAGTAAAAAGTATTGATAAATTAATAATAATCAATAAATAATAACACAGAAAATAAATACATAACCGAATTATATATTGGTATTTCATTAACATTAACTTTTATTTCAATAGCGCGTAAAGGTTACACGCACTAATTTTTGTTAGTAATTTTTACTGTCAAATTTTCAGTTACCCGGGCTACAGCTCGCCGCTGTCATCTTACGGCTATAGCAACACGGGGCCGGCCCTCACGTCCAACATGAGCGGCATTCAGCCCCAGCCGCAGCAGCAGCAGCCGTACGACGTGTCCGCTGACTACGTGGACTCCACTACTGCTTACGAGCCCAAGCAAACCAGCGGCTTTTTGGACACAGACTTTATTGGACATGGTGAGTTGAAATTTCAATAAATCTAGATAGTAAAGAAGCGACGGTGGAATAGTGGTTAAGGTCTACGGACTGCAAACTAATAGAGTCATTGTTTGGTTGAATCCAAAAAATGTTTGAATCCACCAAGCGATTACCATCGAATGATGAATTCAAACCCGTGCAACAAGCATTTTAAACTTACTTGGAGAGGTTAACAGGAGTATTAGTGTAAGTAGTATTTAAAAAAAAGATAATGAGTTAATTTTTGAAAGTAGTATAATTAGGAAATATATAAAATGAAAATTTGCTTATTATATAATGAATAGTTTTATCGCTTTGTGTTAAGTAAAAAATATAATTAAAAAAAATTGTCAATAGACGAACAACAAAAAAGTTCAACCATCGTCCGACCAACCGGTTCAACATCCACCACAACCGCGACCACCTCAACGACGTCCATGCGGCAGACGTCGATAAACGATATCACGCGAACTCGAATACAGCAAGATTTCGAGCGTTACGACCAAGATAGGATCCAATCGCCCGCATCCATATCATCCGGGGTCATTAACATAAAGCAGGAAATAAAGCCAGAGACATCCATGGGCGTTGATAACCTGGTTGCCAGCTATGTTGACTCTACGACTTTCCTGCATAGTCCTTCAAATATACAACATAGTCCAATGGACATACAGAACACAGTTTTAGTTAGCGGCCAGAGTTCAGTGTCACTGACGAGCGAGGAGCTTAGCCCAGATGATCTGACATCAAGTAGTGGGCACGGAAGGTTAATGGATCCTTTAAATATGAATAATATGTCCGGAATGGGAATGGTCAATCCGAATGCAGTTACAAATCGGAGACATCCGGGGTCCAGTCAGAGCGGTTCGAGTGGAGACGATTTGCCTTGTAAGTGGTAGAAATTTGGATGTCGTTTGGTTATGATTTTAATTTGGTTGGATTTATTTTGATCGCTATTTCAAATTTTCGTTTCGTTTGATTTATTATTTTGTACGCTAGTTAGTTTACGTTTTTCGTTATAGATTTGACTTTATTACAATTATGATAGTTTTGTTATTTTCTATGTAATGAAAAATAAGAGAATTTAATAATTTTATATTTAATATAGCTACGTATACATTAATAACAATATTTATATTAATTCATTTCGATGATCTGTGTCTTTTAAGATATATTTTATTTTTATTAAAACATACGTAGTAGAACGGGCCGTCACACTAAAAAAGAAAATATACATACATTTAAAATCCGTTCGTGAATTTATAATATATTAAATTACTAAAGAGAAATAATAAAATTAATTGCATAATATGTCACAGATATTTTTAATTGTATATCCTTACTTGAATTTTGGAGAAAGTGAGTGTAGAATTTTATAAATAAATAGATCCAATGTTGGGTGTAGTAATAAATTTGGATAAAGCCATAAATACCGTACTATGATGATCTCTCGGATATTTCTTTGATTCAACAATTATTAGTGGATATGGTATAATTGGCATGGCAAGACAACAGCTGATCAAGCAAGCTGGAAATAAAAAAAATACGTTTTGATATCACATTAAAATACCAAACTGCTATAATATCGCCACTGCCGGCAGCTAATTTCAAGCACAAAATATACAATCGCGTTCACAAACAATACCTAAAATAAACTAGATTGTACCCTAATACCTATATTCCTTTCTAAAGAGTAATTTTCTAAAAATGAATGATTAAACTAAGCTGTTCCAAAAATATAGTACATTAAAACAAAATAAGCAAATACTTACGCCAACAAGAAAATAAACATGTGGTCAATATTATGGCTGATATAGGGTCTAATACCATGTTAATATATTATTTTTTCACACTCACAAACATTATATTTATTTCGTAAAATAGTTATACTTGTCATTTTATTTGTAACTGTCACTGTAAAATATATATTTTTAAAGGTTAATTTTGTGCAGGGCATCATTATGAAATAGTTTTTTTACCTTTTTATTTTCAGATTTAATTAATAAATATGCTTATTTTTTATTTTGTACTTAGGTACATAGTTATAATTATATATAGCTTATGATTTTTGTGCTAGGCAACAAAATTACGAACGGAAAATAGTATTGCTTATAGTTTTTTTTACTGTTCACCACAAGGTATAGTGGTTGTAATACGTGATTACTATATCAGTTGTAAACCTAACCGACAATTTGTTTAAAACAATTGTTAATTTCGAGTCTGGGGTGTAGAATTATGTACTCGTGTCTGACACTGCAATACGGGCTACGTCTAATTTTATCTTAAGCAATACGTCGGATATGGTTAGACAGAATGAGTGAAGAGTATGAATATTTTGCGGGCACACTTCCGAAATTAGTTTTTATAAACTACTTTTTACCGTGTGCGGTGCAAGAATATCCACTATCACTCCCTATCATCCAGCGGGTATCGTAGGAGGCGACAGAGGTTAATAAATTAGAAGATAGGCAGTAGCGTCCTAATAATGACTAAAAATAAAAAAAACTTCGGTTGTCAACTTGCTTGTCAAGCGTGGAAACTATGGCAAATATCCCCCTTTGAGGCAATCTCTGGTAGTACTAAAGGGGTAGGCCTTTGTTCAGCAGTGGACAAAGGCCTACCCCTTTAGTAGGGAGTAACGGTAATGATAACGGTAAACAAATAAGGGCGATAATGGATGGACGCAGGTGGCTCAGGACCGGGCTTTCTGGAATTTCTTCGGTCTCAGCAGTGGACTTGTGAAAGGCTGTAATGATGAAGAAGGCCAGTAAATAGCACTCGGTCCACTTGGTAATGAAAAGGGGATGCTGTGGTTTACACTTATATCCCTTATCTATTAAAACTCAAAGTGCCTCTGATTTTTTATATTTTATATTTGCATTTCGAATATTTCGAATCAATTTTAATAGAGCCTCTGGAACCTCTGGGGCTCATATATTATAATATCTCGTTACCAGTAAAAAGGACTACGTTTCAAAATAGGAAACAAGAAAGCGTTTGACTATGGCTATGCTACAAGTTTCGATATGATTATTGCTTAGTATCTATTATTTTATATGGTATCCTAAATGTTTCTGTTTTAAGAGTTTCATAAAAAGACATTTCCACAATTTGTTAATAGCTGAAGGCGATATAAGCAAGGTGCTGGTAAAGAGCTTGGCCGAGGCACACGCAAACACAAATCCCAAGTTGGAGTACATACATGAAATGTTTCGGAAACCACCAGACGTATCCAAGTGAGTATACACGAATATTTTCCATTTACTATTTAAGTTTGGCTTTTCTCTTTTTGTCTAATTGATTCCATTTCATGTGGTATGGTAACGCTGTAGCTATATTACGGTTGCAGCACGGATGGGTCGGCTTAACAGGAGAAGGACCACGTTCTCCACAGATTACCAGCGCTAGGTTTCCTCGCGATGTTTTCTTTCACTGATAAGTTAAATCGCATATATGGCATCGCAAGGAAACGTTACGCTGACTTATGAGACTAATTGGTGATGTAGCTGAAGATATTAGGGTGCAATGACATACGATTAACTAAACAAAAGCCATTCACTTCAGCTATTCACTCTTGCCTTGAAGACACCTACGCTTAAAATTAATTTTTCTTAGTGGTGGAACTCTTTCGAACTGGAAACTTCTTTAACCGCGTTGAGCGATGTTTGGTAGGGAAAAAACTAATGGGTTCGCGTTACCGATGACCTCGACATGAATATGTTTACTACGCATATAGTTACTGGTTTCTACCAGACTAGCGACGCGTAGTATAGCGGCCAGTGTACATGTACACATACCCATATATCATTGAGTTTTCACTTCTGATTTGTTTGTTTGTTTTTTTGCCTTAATTTCGTCGTTCAGTGCGTACACTGTTTTATTCCGGTCTAAAGGATAAAGAGAACAAGTATAATAACAAGCTGTTAGGCATTCCATCTTAGTCCTCAGAAGTGACAACTCATTTGTAGCTTCTTTATTTAAGGTTAGTTGATGGTGTTCATGGGATACGGTAGCTACTTACCATCAGGTGACCATGAGGACCTTAAGTTCGCTTGCCACTTTATCGTTATTAAATAATAATTATTGATGACGGCAGGAATTGAATTCGGTTAGCTCGCTTACTATGAAATTTAATATAAGCACTTCCTCGATCCTCTGAGCTGCTACGTCATATTACACATTAAATCTTCATCATCTTAATCACCTCGCTTTTTGCCTTAATCGTTACCTTTAGCAGGTGAATTGGGATCCGTAGTAGCAAAAATTTTGCACTATTGACGCTGTTACCGTCGCCGGTCTAGATATTTTGTCTGTGTTCCGAAATAGAACCCAGTATACTGGCGAAAGCAAATGACGTCATTAATTGACGCTATATTGCACTGGCGTATCGCCCCCATCATGTGTCGGATATCCCACTATATTATATCATTTTTAAACAGCCAAGCACTAAATCATCGTCATCAGTATCACTATCGGATGAATCAGAATGAATTTCAATAGCAACACGACTCACTAACATAATTGCTGATATCTCCATTCTTCACAAATTAATTGAAACAGGATATAATAACTTTTGGAGCACAAAATGACATAAAATAATTACCAATACTTTTCCAATATGGCGCAAATGTATGATGTCATATACTGGTCAATGTTTTGAAACGAATCACCAGTATGGCGACGATTTATGACGTCATTTGCATTGGCCAGTTTACTGGGTTCTATTTCGAACTTTAATATACTTTAAAATAAGTTCATAATATAATATTGGAAACCTATTTTCTATATAAAATGCTCTTACGCCAATATTAATTGTTTAATAATGCTCTAAGCGCTTGAAATTCTAAAGCGATAGATACTGCGCTTAACACCGATGAATTCTTTATGAACATCCTACTTCTACATCGATTATCCAATAGCTTCTAACGTCAACTAACTGTTCAACAGGCTGTTATTCTACAATTCGATGACATACGAGGAGATGTGGCTTGACTGCGCCGACAAACTTACCGGAATGATACAGAATATCATCGAGTTCGCTAAACTCATTCCTGGTTTCATGAAGCTCACGCAGGACGATCAGATACTGCTGCTCAAGTCGGGTAAGACTTTTATTTGAATTGTAACGTCTTTTTTACAAGTACTCTATTCAATGAAAATAGACTATCTTGCTGGAAATATAATTAAATTAGTAGAAACATAATACGTTATCAGTTTTGAACAGATAAAAAATAATGATAAATTTATCATAAAAGGACATATGAAGGCTCATCATCATCATCATTAGACCTACGCAAGCCGAAGTAATAATTGGTTAACAAATTTTAACCTTTACAATTTAAATATTAAATTAATTACAATAAGAAATATCACTTTTTACGCGCTGCCCCAATGCGTGTTGGCGAACTTCACATGTTTTCGAAATATTTTTTTTCTTATTACTCAGACATGCCAGTTTCCTTACGATGTTTTCTTTCACCGCCCAGCACGTGGTAAATCAGCATTTATAATTGCAATTAACAATTTCATTGGTGCCGTCGGGGATCGAACCCGGGTTACTCGTGTTCTGTTACATTTACAGCGAACGTTAACCATCTGATCTACCACGGCTCTGACCCATAGGTAAGTGTATATGGCCCATATACACCTAACTAAATCCATTGTGGATAAAGTATCAAAATGTAGACAAGCTACCATTTTCCGCCGGTATTTTATAAGGGAATGGTCCTTTCTCTGTCGAGCCAACCATTATACTGATGCTTTATATTTTATTAACTATAACTTTTTTTAAGGGTGACAAACGAGCACACAGTCTACCTCGATCTATCCTCGATTAAGAATCAAAATGCAGATACGTTGCCACTCAGGGGTGGCGACGTACCTACATTTTGATTCTTAACGATTCGGACTAAGATAGAATGCCTTGTTTTCAGTAAAAAGGGTCTCGGGTTTTCTACACTCACCATACTAAATACAGCAGCATCAAGCTGCTATTTTACACTGGTATTCTATGAGAGCGTTGCCCCTGTCGAACCGACACATTCGCGCTACAATCATAATATTGGCGTGGCTCAACCACTTATAAAATAGCGAACTTGACACAGTGTTTTCTGAATATGCGACTTACACAATTGGTAGTTCCTATAATTTATTAGGAGTATGTTTTTTGCAGGTTCGTTCGAATTAGCAATAGTGCGTCTGTCGCGGCTGATCGACGTTAACCGTGAGCAAGTGTTGTACGGCGACGTTGTGTTGCCGATACGAGAGTGCGTGCACGCTCGGTAAGATACATTCACATTTGTATTAACTAAAATATCTTTATATTTTATACATAATTCATTATCTCACCTGAAATTTCACGTCACTTACTCACTCACGATCTAGTAGCTGCGGAAAAAAATCCTGTACTCCACGTCGGTTCGAGGGTGTCGTGAGATAAAGTTTCTTTCTCTCTTTTCTTATTGAATGACAATGGAAAGAGACAGGTAAAGAGATAATGAATACATTTAAGTAAGCAACAATGAACGATTATAAGAAAGGTCGTATGTGTTAACATTCCAGTGATCCTCGGGATATGGCTCTAGTTGTGGGTATTTTTGACGCGGCGAAGACCATCGCTCGACTCAAGTTGACTGAGACTGAACTGGCTCTGTACCAGAGCCTTGTGCTACTGTGGCCAGGTGAGTATTGTATGACCATATGTATTATTTAAATAGTTGTAGATAGCATAGCATTAAATTAATAGTTTTTACAAATTAAATTTACCATGATATAACACGAAACTGTATAGAACATTTTATTGGTGCCGTTGGAGATTGAACTCGGTTAACTTGGATTGCACGCTCACCAGCGCTCATTTCCTTTTTACATCTTACAAAAAAAGATACACAAATAAAAATTAGTGACGTACTCTAATACAACAAAATATTGGTAGTAACTAGTGGAATAATTTATTAATTATCCTTATTTTTACAAAATATTTCATGTACTTATGTTAACAAGTAACTAACATATAAAAATATTATGATGGACAACTCTTGTGAAATTCCATAAATAAGAAACCTGTGTTTTTTATACAATAAGGTTAATAAACGAGCACACGGTCCAACTGATGGTAAGTGGTTGTTGTGGCCCATAGATATCTACATCTATTCTCGATTGCGAATCAAAATGCAGATGTGTTATCACCCGTGAGAACTAAGATGAAATGCCACGTTTCCAGTAAAATGGGTCTCCGGTTCTCTACACTCATTATAGGAATACAGCAGTGTTATGCTGATACTTTACGCTGGTATTCTGTGAGAACGTGGTCCTTACCCGCTCGAGCCGGCCCGTTCGTACTACAACTAATATGGCTCTACCACATAAAAAATGTGTTCGTTTCCATAAATCAGAAACGTATACATTTATTGCAACTTTTTATATACTTCATTTAAAGTGGTAGGTAAGCGCTAGGGTGTGAGGGGGGAGATATGTTTCCTTTTCTATCTATAAATCTCTCCTACACGCGGTGAAGCCAGCTGACGAAAAGTCCACACAAAAATGCTGAATCCCAGTATTGGTGATATAGGAGCAGCACCATCAGGCATAGGGCTTTAGGTATGTGGTCTACGTTCACCAACATTTCTGCCCAGCGTAGCATCATCAAACTCCAGCGTTGTAATTAAAAGGGGTGATGATCATAATTACATTTATTAATATAATGTGATTACATTTACAAATGTACATGTATCGTACAGTTGTAAATGTAATCATATTCTGTTAGTAAATGTAAATGTTCACGTTAATTATATATTTTTTAAAAATATATCCAGAACGACATGGCGTGCGTGGTAATCCGGAGATCCAGTGCTTGTTCAACATGTCGATGGCGGCGATGCGACACGAGATAGAAACAAACCATGCGCCTCTCAAGGGTGATGTTACTGTGTTAGACACGCTGCTCACTAAGATACCCACCTTCAGGTACGTGATGTTTTTGTAAAGATCTTTCATGCAATGAAATTAATTTATCTTTGTAAAAATTATAAACACCCAATGCCTGGTAATCAGCCAATCTGCTATTCAACGTATGCGTTGTAGGAGATTCGCCTTTTATTTCTTCAAACCAGTGGCTTCGCATGGACTTCTGGCGCCCCGGAACACTAGATTCAAAAATGCCTCCCTTAACACGTCCCTCATTTTCGAGTATAAAATCTTGCAAGTATAAAATCGGCAAGTCTTCTGTTGTTTTGTTTACTATTTAAAAATGAATAAAACAATACGATGTATAAATATCGTAAAAATTTTCACATTACAACTGGAAATAACAAAAAAGTGGTAAAATAAAAAAAATATACAACCGACTTCAATATAAATAAAATAAGAACATCATCGATGTAGTCGAAGTCAATTAATACGCATTATTTATCATAACTCAAACTACTTGTTTCGTTAAGCACAAGCGCATTATTTTCGATTTAACTTTACTATCACGCGTTGAGATACTAAAGGGAAATTGAAGCTGATTATATTTTTGAAATATCACTGTGCTTTTTTGAGAACTCAACCTATTTTTCTCTTACGATAAACTGTTCAAATTTAGATTTCGAGGTGTGGTTTTATATGCATATAATCAAATGTTATAGCATATAATGTCCGCGTGTATAAGTCTTCAGAGCCCTAGATTACTAAATGTTAGTTTTCATACTAAAATACATATCTATCTACCAATATTAACCTCACCTTTACGCGGTACATTCTGCTGATCTACGGGCCTCTCTCTGACAACCAACTGATAGCGTAAAATTCATTCATGAATTCTGACTCTAAATCTCATAAATTGCTTATGGAGAGCATCATTATTACTGTAAGGGTTTTTGCTCATCACTCATCATCCCGCTTATCCAACGTAGTGAATATTCTAAGAAGTGCCCTGGTAGCTCAGGGTCAATGTTACAACATTCGAGCATCCCGGGTTCGATTCTCGTCGGCACCAATGAAGTTGTTACTTGCAATTTTAAGTGCTGATTTACTACTCATAAGTTTTTAATGCAGACATTTGTATATCTAAGGAGTAAAAATATTTCGTGGACAATGTGAAGTTCACAAAAAAGGCAGCGCTCGTACTAATTCTTAACATACTTAGAAATGATACAGGACGTATAAGCTGTAATTTTCATCATTAGAACCCTTCACAAGTCTACTGCTGAACATAGGCCTCCCCTATATAATGCCACAAAGCCCGTAAGTTGTGGTGTAAGAATATCCATTACCTCATATCTTCACGTGGGTGTCGTAAGAGGAGCAACTTTCTTATAACAGCGAAATAACAATAAAAAACTGCGGTTCGCAACCCGCTCGCCAAGCGTGGCAACTATGGCAATATACTCCCTTCCCCCATAGCGAGAGATTGAGAGATAATTTTAATTTTAACTAATTAGCTTTGAAGAAATGCCTGCCAGCATATTCTTGAGATGAAGAGATGAGAATAACAAGAAATGATAATTGACTTCTTGGTCATGAAAATGTTGGTAAATCATTTGTAATACTTTCGGTTATAGTACGGTTATATTCTTTTTGTTTACAGAGAACTTTCGCTAATGCATTTGGAGGCGCTATGCCGTTTCAAAGCGGCCCACCCGCACCACGTGTTCCCGGCGCTCTATAAGGAACTCTTCTCTTTAGACAGCGTCCTGGACTATACACACGGTTAGGTCGGTCGCGGCATGGCGATTCGCGACTAGTTCGATCTCATTTTTGCCTACGAAAGCAGGATGCTGGCAGCAGTGAGGCGGGCTCGGGATTTCACTTATCAAGACTTGACAGCTATGTTTCGTTTAGTTTCCCCTTTCCCCGTAGCTGGAACTGAAGACATCCGCGCGTCGTTTGTTAACCTATTTATAATTGTATGTATGTACTTTGAGACTGTTATTATATGATATTTACGTATAGGTACGTACGTACAATATTAATATATAAATGTTTATTTAATTCGAATCTAGGGACGAGCGGATGTCTTCAGTTTATAATTTACATTTAATGTCATAATGTATGGATAAATATTATGGGTTTATATGTTCGCGAGACTTATGCAGAGTAACGGGAACGCGTGAAACCTGAACGTGTGGCCTCTATGTCAATATATAATGTAACATATTATACTATGTATGTTATATTACGTATTGTATAGATGGGTTATATTATAATTGACGTAAAGTGTATCTAACTTTGAATGAAGAAATAATAATTATATATAAAGATATAATAATAGAAATAGAGTTTTTATTAAGGAATAAATAAAAGTTATAAAGATGTAGACAGGTTTAAAGATCACACAACAGTTTCTTATAAGCGAGACATTTTATTGATAGGTTTTTTAATTATTTTATTAGTTATTTTAAAGAGAATTGTAACTTGTTATTTATTTCAAATGATTATTAATATTGATGTTTTTTTATCCTTTCAGTGTAGAATGTCGATTATGTTAGGTATACTGAATACTGCCCATTATTTTGTATTTTTTCTTAAGCTTCCTTTAATGAAACAAATGAGTCGAACACGTTAAATGAAGCAATGGAAAAATATTGAAAAGTTTAATTACGTAATTTAAATTAAAGTAAGTTGCATCATAACGTATTGATGTGCAGTTTATTGAACAAAATTACAGTCTAAAGGAACCATTCCGTTATTGTGTGCCTTGAGTTCAAATCGATTTATACGATGTATCATGTATTTGCCTTCCACTTTAGGTTCACTTTTGTGTTTAATGAAGTTGCGGTGAACATAATATATCATCATAAGTATACCACCAGCGTTTTTCATGTGTTCATTTTTCAAATTAAAATTAATTTGTAGCGCACGATTTTTATATATTGATATTTTTACTGTATCGCAATTTTATTTCGAATTATCGTAATTTATACAATCGATGTTCGTTTTTTCTCAAATTATTTGTAAAATGAACGCTTTCATTTTTGGCACTCAAAACCGGAATGGGTATAATATGTCATTTTGTATAGACAAAATGCGATTTATATGTTTTCATAGCAGGCAATTTACAATTTTATATCTTTATATAGTAAAATTTGATCTCATTGTTTTTGCACTTTTCTTCGCTTGGGTGCCATGTTCGGATTGTTTTATACTGCATAATAAAAATAAAGTCGACGCATAATAATAACGATATTATATATATGAACCGTAAAGTACATTTTATTTACATATACAATGTAATTTGTTATTCCTTTATGTCGCTTATTATTTTTTATTATTGCTGAACGTTTATTTTACATTTTCTTAGTATTTGTTTTTTTGATGCATCCAAATTGCCTGCTAGGTTTTTAGAATTATGGATAACCATCAATTTTCTAACAATTATGCTAAGTTTTGTCGAATAGCCTTTACTATAGACTGGTTTATAATAGTGTTAAAAAGTATAAATCTTAACTCGTATTTTGTAAATAGCTAATATTCATATGTATTTTATATTAAATATTATTATAAGGTTCGATGGGTTATTTTAATTTTACATTCTATTACAAAATAAAAACAAATTTTCCACTTGAGATGAAAGATGTAAGTCTTGAAAAGTCACGTGTAAAATGTTGTTTTTTCTTTTCTATATATTATATATTTTTTGTTAAATAAAGCAATCTGTTATTGTCTATGTTCTTTTTGTTTCATTTTTATGCCATTTTTAAGCTTTTAGTTTTTATATTTTATTTCAATTTGACAGTCTCATAATCACATACACAGTTTTTTTTTAATTTCAATTAACATAGATGTTATTATACATATATAGTGAGAATATTATATAGAGTTTACCAAAATTATACGGGTGGTTCAAATATTACTTTAAAGTACACACTGTTACATAAAATATATATTTCCAATATTTTTGGTTAATATTAATATATATGATTATAGTCGATAGAAAGCCGTTGAATATTTAATCCATAAATTACTTACGCAGCCATAACTATCGCATTATAGTGACGTCACGTGTTACAAAGTATATTTGGAACGTTTAAATTTGTGTTTAATTTTAAAATTGTGTAATAATTGGTCGCTTGTAATTAGATTACTTAATACAATCAGTACAATGATTTCGGCATACCAATGAGCAATGTCCGATTTATTTTAATGAAAATAGAGACTGATTCATTTGTAACTTAAAAGGATAATATGAAAATTATCTAAATGTATGTTTTGACCGTGACCTTAAATTTAATGACGAGAATTTTCATACAAAAACGGACATTTCCTATTCAAGTATTGTTTTAGAGCACGGTACAATTTAAAGCACTAAGACTGAAAAATCGGCTGAAACCGTTTAAGCTTTTGCCTAAACAATAAAAAAATAACCGTCTAATCATAAAATGGAACACACAACCTTGTCAAAATCTAAAAAACAAAAGAAAAAATATACATTAAAATCAAGTAATATAAAATTATATTCTACCGCTGTAAAAACATCTACGCGTAGTTAATATCACGCATATTGGATTTAGATACAGGTTGTTCCCACTTTTCTCGAATTTATTTTCGAATTTTTGAAAAAAATAAATAACGGAAATCTTTTCATAAACCAACATGTATGTTGTTAACATACATAATGTGTGTTATTATAACGAAATTGTGTCCATTCTATATACTTCGTCTTGAGAACTCGTAGACTTGGTGACTGGTGCAGAAAATTGAAGAATGATGTAAGACGCCGTATCTCTTTTTCGCAAGCGAATAAGAGATGTTAGAGCGATAGTGATAGGCATAGGGTAAACGTTTAATTGCTGAGTAGATTTAGTAGATATTTCTAAAACTTTTATACTATGTTTTGCTAAATTTTCACTAAAACATTAGAGCATTGGACACTAAATAATAGAGTGTAATGTAAACAATTTGGTATAAAGGCAAGAATGATAATTGCGGGAATAATGGTTAATAAGTTCGTGTTTTTGTGTGGTTTTACATAGAAGGTAATTTGTTTCATTTGTTACTTTTTATATCGGTTATTCTAAAGGAGCTTCTATTATATACTTAAATAATACCAATTGTACGGGTGTTTCGATCATTATGGAATAGTAAATTTTGTACTTCTTGTTTTTCTATGAGATAATTATTTTATATTACAAAAAATATTGATTTGTTAACTGAATATTACGTATTTTTACACATTATCTAAGCATATTAAAAATCAAAATATAAAACTTATATATATGTAAAAAAATCAGAATATATAAATACATATTTAGTATGTGCACGTTGGTCGAAAGATAAGAGAACCCGCAACATTTTTTTTGCAATTCGGTTTTCTAAAACTGATAACTTTTTCGATCAACCTGTACCTACATTAGCTTTGTTGATTTGAGAACTCAATACAAAACATTGTACCTAAAAGTAGATAAAAATGGAGTTTGAGAACCAATAGAAAATAAATGTTATTGTTTTTATTATTATTCTCGAATCACTTGCAAGGGATCTTGTTTCATTTCTCGTCCTTTTTTGTTTTTTATTGTATGCGAGTGTTAAAAGCCAGTATTACTGCAACTACTATTGTGATCGCCGCTGTTGCTATAGTGTAGTTCACTGCTAGGGTCTTTGTTCAATATTAATGAGCAACAGCTGTTGATTAATTATGCAACTATGATTAACATGCCTTTTTTTATAAAACTGAAACGACAAAAATTACTGGTACGCGGCTACTGCAGTCTACGGACACATGTACCCTTAAAGAAAGATGATCACATCTGTTCAGCTTAGTGGTTCCCTAGTTAAAGGTCGCAGGTGCCACATTTTATTTAATAAACAAGTCTTAGTATGCTCTTAACTATTTTTGTATTTTCACGGTTATTTTTTATAGTAGGGTGGCAAACGGGCACACAGTCCACCTGATGATAAGTGGATGCTGTCGCCCATAGACATCTTTATTTATCCTCGATTAAGAATCAAAACGCAGACGCGCTGTCACCCCTGATAACTAAGATAAAATACCTCATTTCCAGTAAAAAGGGTCTCCTGATCTCTACACTCACCATACGAAATACATCAGTATTAAGCAACTATTTTAAGCTGGTATTCTGTGAGAGATCGCTCGACCGGGGAAGGACGTGGTCCTTACCTTGCCTCACTCGTGCTACAACCATAATATAGCTGCAGCGTGGCTCTACCACGTATGGAAACCATTTACAGATACTACCAGAATACGCTTATGTTTACGCAGACACTCTTGTATTATAATCTTGACCTGCATGACCGAAATTTACAATTTCAACGGCTTTTTAAAATTATAATCAAATATTTGGTCTACGCTCAACTTAAAATTTTACATTTTGATATCAAGCGAAAGTTAGAGAAGCAGTTATCATAGTTTGCCACTCTAAATTTCGCTATTGTTTTTCGGAAAATAACATATTGGGTCAGGAAAAAGAGAATAAATCGTATAAATTACAGTATTAGTCATTTTAGTTATACATATCCAATGGTCTAAGTGTAATTATGTATACTTCTTGCGTAAAAGCCACCTTATTTTATGATTGTAGTACGAATGGATCGGCTTGAGCGGGTTAGAATACCAGCGTAAAGTAGCGTTAATGCAGTTTGTTATGTTTCGTATGGTAAGTGTAGAACGGGGGACCCTTTTCGCTACAAACGGGACATTCCATCTTAGTCCTCAGGGGAGACAACCAACCTGAATTTTGGTTTTTAATCGAGGATAAATGTAGATCTCAATGAGCCACAGCATTATCTTACCATCAGGTGAACTGTGTGCTCGTTTGTCACCCTTATTCTATTACAAATATCCGATGGACTGTGAGCCAGTTTATCACCCTTGCCATACAAAAACCTAAATTTTATAACTTTTGTTTCTGATCAATTTTTCACCGGTCACAGCTCAAACATTTGTTATAAGATGACAGCATAAAAATACGACAAAAATTAGTTTTTTTAAAATGTCACCTTCACTATTGTAACATATCCGGAGTTTTGGAACTATTTACAGTAAGAAATTGCTTATCTGTTAAGGCGTACAAACATTTACAATAACATTAAAATTTAAATTCTATTATTCATTAAAATTATTTACCTTCATAGAATTTATTCAGTGCTGTAATAATGGTCTGTTTAATTTGGGAAATAAAATCATCAGATTTTCTTTTCTTAATAATTTAATTTAAGTCACACTAAATATTCTTAACAAATTTTCTCTTTTGACGTAACATTAGTCCCCCACAGTAGTGCGTTAACACGCCATTGACCATAGTATAATAAATACAACATTATGGTGATAACTATGAAAATCGTTGGGAAGTATATGGACCCGTAACAAATTTTTAAAATGGGATAAGGCCATATACCACGGCGGGCGAATGTTGAGAATAATCTGTAAAGAAAACATATTTCTAGGTAAACAAGGAATTCATAATAAACATAGAGCAACACGTGCTCTATGATAATAAACAATGAGTATGTATGATATTTTATCGACAAGTGCCTATTACAGGCCACGAGCAGGGGAAAATCTAGATGTTTTTTTCTGAAAGGAACACCCAGGCTAGAAGAATAAGACTATTTTTTACGGATTTTGTCGCGTTTACGTTTGTACGAAACTCACAACGTTTTTGAGAGATATTTTTAATATGGATGGCTTTTGATATTCCTTCCTTATTGAAGTGAGTTAGTATTGAGTTACGTCTTGCAACCAGAATCTGTCATATTTACTCATGTTAAAGCTACAGCCTATATACGCCCCACTGCTGGGCACAGGCTTAATCTCACTTCTGACTGTACTATTATTTATTGTGTGCTTCTGAGAAGGTTTTCTACAAGGAACTGTCCGCGCGCTGCCCCGATGCTTGTTGGGAGACTTCACAACATGTCTTTAAATTTTTTTTAAATTCTCAGACATGCAGGTTTCCTCACGATTTTTTCCTTAACCGTCGAGTACGCAGTTAATCAGCACTTAAAATTACAATTAACAATTTAATTTGGTGCCGGCGGGGATCGAAACAAAGTTGCTCGTGTACTGTGAAATTTACAGCGAGCGCTAAGCTCCTGAATTATGAGTCCTCTTTCCAGAGGTAAAATTATTTGTTTTTGAAATCGTTTTAAGACAAAATTTTTATTTTCCATAATTTTGTTAAGTATCCAGGTGGTGTGATGGGTATTGTGAATTTTGGCGCGATGTGTGATGATCAAGTTTGGCGGCAGAAATTAATCTCAACAATTTCTCTGGACACTTCTCGTACTAAATGAAACAGGAAATGCAAAGATAAGAAAAAAATATCTCTTCTTAAAGAAAGAATATCTCTTCGCAACTCCAATGAATTAGCCGATCAGAAAGAACTTGGTCATAGACGATGATTCATCTGAGACCTTAGGGTTGACAATGCATCTGCACTTTGATAATCGGGGATAGATGCAGGTGTCTATAGGCTGTATCATCCACTCCATCCATCAATATGAATGTATATACCATGGAATGTGTGCTCATTAGTCAGCCTTATACCATGTATATAGGAAAAACAACTGGAATAAATTAAGTTGTTCCCAATCCCTCGACTTTAGACACAACTTTGTTTTGGCACTTGACTATGAGTCCCCGAGAAATATTGGCACGGTCGATATAAAAAGCATTACTGGTTCTGTAATCTGCATAATATTAAAATATCTCTTCTTAAAGAAAGAATCATCATCATCATCATTACAGCCCTTCACAAGTCCACTGCTGAACATAGGCCTCCCCCAAGTAATGCCACAAAGCACGGTCCTGAGCCACCTGCATCCATCGACATCGGCGAATACGGGACAATCCAGCTATTATCTAAGGTTTCGAACGCTCCAGAGCGAGATTTGATTGTAACTTTCCTGCCACCATCTTCGGGAGCTCTGCGTCTGTATAAAGGGTAGCCATTGTCATTGTGCACTCAATGTTTCTTTTAATAGCTGTTTAGGGAATTTCTTTGTACATTTTCCTTCTTTCATACATGGCGATATTGAATTTCGTGCTCCACATGGACCGTGAATCATATTTCGGACGATGGTATCATACAATTCTTTATCTTAATGATTTCTTACGAGTATATTTACGCGAACACTACACATTGAAATAATACTAGTTTTTATGGAATTTATCGCGTATATTTAACTTTTTAATTACCCGAGCGATGGGCTCACATGTATCTCCCATTGTCGCCGACATATTCATGGAAGACTTTGAGGAGAAAGCCCTGCTTACTTCTCCCATAAATCCAAGTTTCTACAAGCGGTACATAGACGACACTTTCACAATTCTACCTTTAGATAAAGTAACTGCATTTTTAGACCATCTTAACTCTATAAATTCTAAAATTCAGTTCACAATGGAGTTAGAGGCAAACAATTCCTTAGCTTTTCTAGATGTGTTAGTAATTCGGAATCCTGATAACACCTTGAGCCATACTGTGTATAGAAAAAAGACCCATACAGATAGATATTTAAACGGTGATTCTCACCACCATCCTTCACAGTTAGCTACCGTGGGTAAATCTTTGTTTCAGAGAGCACGAGGGATCTGTGACAGTAAACACCTGGCTGCCGAGCTCCAACATGTCAAGCAAGTTTTGCATGACAATAAGCTTCGGGTCCCGCGCCTACATCACAGAGAACGAGTGAAGCCGGCCACAGTCGAGCGTGTACCTGCGTACTGCCATATGTTAGAGGAGTCACTGACAAGATTGGCTACATCTTGAAGCGCGCTTCCATCAAAACATACTTCAAGCCGCCGAAGAAGATTGGTCAGTTTTTACCATCAGTCAAGTGTAACGTCCCTCTGCAAGATGCAGGAGTGTACAAGCTTGATTGTGAATGTGGTCTCTCCTACATAGGACAAACTAAAAGATCCATTAAAACCCGCGTCAAAGAACATATAGCTGATGTGAAGAATCGACGCTCCGGGAAGTCTGCAGTCTGTGAACATGTACAGGGTCGCCCCCGTCACTACATCAGATTTGACAGACCACAAATCCTCGCTAAAGAACACCGATTCCTTCCAAGGATGATTCGCGAGGCTATTGAAATCAAAAAACATCCTAATTTCAATAGAGAAGATGGCTGGGTGCTACCATCTGCTTGGGATCCTATAATAAATAAAATTAAATCCCAACCCAAGCATACAACTGCAAGACTTCATGATACCATAAGTTCATACTGTGTAGATCGGAACAAAAGTTAAATTTTAATCTATGGTAACCGCGGTTAACTATGACAGCTGGACGTTGAACATCTCAGTCCTTCCCGTGACCATGGGTGCTGTAAAGCTCTCGAAACGTCGGGTAATTAAAAAGTTAAATATACGCGATAAATTCCGTAAAAACTAGTATTATTTCAATTCTTTATCTTGCTCAGGATCCGGAATCTCGGTGCTTATTATGTCGTCTATTTGGCTGGGCCGCAACTTCTCTTTAAGCCATATTAAAATGTGGGCATGCGGTAATCCTCTTTTTTGCCATTCAATTGAATACATGAAGCACTGCACCTCTCCGAAAATTTTCCCTTTGTTAATTACATGCATTAATTTTTGTACTTTTAATCTAAATACTCTAGCAACTAAATCGTGTCTGTCAGTACGTTTTTGGCCCGGCATTAGCTCCTCGGTTACTTCTTTCCATGTGGGATTGCAAGTAAAAGTAACAAAAAGATCAGGTCTTCCGTAAGTTCGTACATAGGCGAATGCGTCTTGTGTGTACTCATGTAGGTAGCGGGGACTGTTAACGAATAATGAGGGCAGAATTACGATTTTACCTAAATCTCTGGGGATTACATTGGCGTCGCTAGAAACTGCATCTTGTAAATGTATGTAATTCTCAGCGCACAGCTTTTTTTATTTAAATATATATAACGGAGACGTTCACTTTCTACCTTCACATACATGTCGACCAAAAATTGATGAAATAATTGTCTACAATGGGCTAAGAGGTTAAAATCATTTTCTCGCAACATCATATGATACGCATAAAAATCAATACATGGTACTTTTTTGTTCGGAGTAGGATTCTTTGTGACCGGGTTAATGGGTGGAATTTGAAAATGATAACCCTCTTGTCCTTTGCAATAAATCAATGGGTATTGCAGAGCGTCATAAAACTTGTGTGTATCGGCTACCCGTTGCAACGTATCATCACGTGCTCGCAAGACAATGTCTCGTGAAGAAAATTGATCACCACTAATTAGGGCTGCTATTTCGTTTATCAAAGGTGCATTGTAGCCCCTATCATGCTCTCCTCGAAGGGTCCGATCTGCGTGAATGACGACTTTATAATCCTCTTCAGGTAGGTTTTCTAAAGAAGTTTTAAATCTTTTGACTAAAATGTTACGTTCATGCAAGAATCTTTGAATTTTGAACACTGTGTCTCTCTGAACTCCCTGAATAAATTGGCAGCGGCGGTCTACCTAAATTTCTTCGTCACCCATAAAATATACTTGTAAAAATTTATGTTGTTCGTTTACAGCTGGAAAAAGTGAACCTATTCTATGATAAATTTGCCCTTGCACCGTAGATGTAGGCGAAAATCCAGGCATTGTTATTTCCCGGTCAACTCCGAAGGACGTCATTTGAAGGCATTAGTTATATTTCCGGATCCTGTTTAAAAAGCGCCGTGACTCATTAGCATCATACAAAAAGAGAGTTTTCAAAGGATCTTCTGGTTTCTCAAGTAACGGAAGAGACACTTTGCCATTGGAACAGCACATGCCTGCGGTTTCATCTTTCCATTTTACAGCGCTGCAAAATCGACACGCCTTGTCTATCAGTCCGATAACAACTAACCTGTGATTTTATAATAAATCAACGGATCATAATTGAATGCTGCGTCATTAAAAACCGACCAATTGTTTCTTTGAAAATTTTGTCGACGTTCAGCTTGGAGCTGTGCATTTGCATCTCTTCGCGCCTGTGTCTGTTCTGGTGTTTCAGATGCCCATATAGTAGATTGATGTTCAGCTTCATTCATCTAAAAGGAATAAATATTCCTTTTAAATATTTTTTTAAAATCAAAACAACAAAACCAATTCAAGACACAACACGAATCCGAAAACGACAGCCAAAAAAAATCGAATCAACTTAAACTAAATCACAAAAAATCGCAGAAAACCGAAATCGAAAGCAGTAGTCAATATAAATATAACCAACGAAAAAAGAAGTAAGTGTATAGGTACCGTATACACTATCTATACTATTAATATTCCTTTGAAATATTGTTAAACAACTTAAAACAACGAAAACCAATTCACGATTCTAAATAAACAAAATCCAAAATCAAAGCCAGAGTCTAAATATGTATAAAGGAATACCAACCAAATCAACAAAACCGATCCAAGAAAATACACAAATCCGAAAATGAAAGCCAATATAAATCCATTCAACCTTAACCAAATCACAAAGCAAATAACAAACAACCGAAATCGAAAGCAGGTAGTCGAATAAGCTACGAAATAGATTCAATTTAAGCGTATAGGTACCGTATGCACTATAAGTTGACGCGCGGGTCAACGGCGGGAGTTAAGTACATGTCAGGAAACATTTCGTTACCGCGTTTTAAAAACCTAGTAACGACATCTAGCGGAATCAATTTAAATTATGTATACGTTAGTTAATAAGAACTCTCAAAAATATTTTTTTTATAATTTTACACAATTTTTCTTATTGTAATACCGATTCATTCATAACCACATACATATAAGAACTGTATTCATTTCCGTTCAATAAATATTACTAAGGATTATTAATAAGGCTTACTAAGAACTGTTTCTACTACAGTTAAGTAATAGTTAAGGGTGAAAGCGTGACAGGTGGTGATAGTATTTCTGATCCATACTTATAATCACGCCTGTAACCCTTGCGGGGTAGGCAGAGCATCAACGGATTACTTAATATCGTCTGCGAGGTTATCGCCTATTCTGTGAATTACAGTGCACCAAAACGTTTGAAAAATATCAGCTGGTAAATTTTATGTTTTTTATCGCTCTCTTCCCGGTCCTGCGTGGAAAAATACAGATCCATACATTTTTTATCCTAATTTTGGTAAAAAGGCAAATAATCCAGATATTCTGACCTTCTGTGTTCGTCCATCGTACCGTCGTCCGTCTTGTAGAATCACGGTGGCGCCACCTAGCTGTATTTAATTTTGCAACATATTCGATTTTCCCACGGGAAAGAGCTGTTTTTCCGCGGAAAAAAGTAGCCTATGTTACTCTACAGCCACCGAACTATCCCCATACCTAAATTCATGCCATGCCGACGCTCTGTTGCGACGTGAAAGAAGGACAAACTTTTGCAACATATTCTATTTTCCCACGGGAATGAGATGTTTTTCCGCGGAAAAAAGTAACCTATGTCACTCTACAGCCACCGAACTATCCCCATACAAAAAATCATGCCATGCCGACGCTCTGTTGCGACGTGAAAGAAGGACAAACAAACAAACAAACAAACGAACACACTTTCGCATTTATAATATTAGTACGGATTTCTCAGGCATGCGTGCTTTCTGACGATGCTTTTCTTTATCGCCGACCACGTCGTAAATCAGTATTTAAAATTGTAACTAGCAGTGTCATTGGTGTCGATGAAGATCGAATCCGGGTTTACCTCCCTTTGAGCTACTAACGTGTCTGCTACTCCTTAAATCCTATAATTACACTAGCTTTCTTACATTTCAAACTAGAGCATAACAATGTATCCACCGTAAACTTGGCGGTAGATAAAATAACCAAGGAATAATAATACACATTTTTAAATTACTAAAATAATAGCAGTCGTACTTACACATATAAATAAGTTATGTAGCATCCGTAAGTAGCAGCTAAATTCCACTTATGCGATTTAGGTTCAGTTTTGGGTAGGAAAACGAATTCCCAGAGAACTATAGGGAGTATAGCCGTATGCATTATATGGTTGGATTCTTGCCTCAGAACTTTGTCAATAAATGCCGGAAATACCATTTCTCTGTCATATATATAAATTGGCCAGAATATGATAAATATCACCTGGAAACGCATAATAGTATAAGTTATTATGTAATGTGAAGTATCAGCCTGTAAGCATTCTACTGCTGGATACAATCCTCCCATTGTCAAGAGAATGACGGAGTTAATAAATGTACGCCAGACTATTTTACATATAGATGATATTGGTCATGTGGAAAGAATGAATGAGGAAAGAGTGACAAAGAAAATTTATGTTGCAGAAGTGAATGGCAGAGTCGGAAAGGGACGTCTTGGCGAAAATTTATCGACCAAATTGGCGATTTATTGAAAACGGTTCAAATTAGGAGTACCCTTAACCGACGAGCATGTATGCGTAGGTATATGGATGTGAAGGAGGCGAGAGAGGTGTGTCAGGATCGTGCCAAATGGAAGTCTGTAGTCTCTGCCTACCCCTCTGGGTGACAGGCCTGGGTGTTTATGTTTATGTTTGTTTTTATGATATTGGAGTGAAAGTGACAAAGGCAAACTATCACACAGTCTACCTGATCGAAGGTTTATGCTGTGGACTATAGATAACGACATATATCTTCAATCAAGGCTTCAAACCGCTATTCGACTTCTGGAGTGAACACAAGCACAAGTATTTTAGCAAAGGTTGAGTAGTTAATGGTAATATTAGTAATATTTGCAGCACTTCTTATAAAAAAGAATTGGCTTTTAAAATACTTGCGAGCGTGTTTTTGGCTGGTCGAGCCGACCTATTTGTTCCACAGCCATAATAGCATCATCGTTGCTCCATATCGTCTTATAAGAAAAGTTTTGTTAAGTTTTGTTAAAGATATGTATTAGAGACAAAAAAAAACTCACAAAACCGAGAGGTAAAATTATACTAGTGAATATCACTTCACGATAATATTTTAGGTATTTTGTGATAGTCGTTTCCTTAACCACGAGTGAGGTTGGCGAATCACATAAGATTCCAAGAAACGAGTATATTATTTGAAATGCCTGAAACAAAAATTTTATATATATAAAAATTATATTAGAATAAGAAAAATAAATATTAGGGAGACGAATAAAGAACACGGGCCTCCTGCAAATGTCGTTAAAAAGGTAATGAAGCTCCACTACCTTTTGAATAAGGTATCTGTTAAAACGGTAAAGGGGCTCAATTTTAAGGTAATTAGAAACGTGTTGTAGCTGTAGACAAAAGGCTAGTTGATACTTATACTAATTGAAATACTTTTTATGAGCTGGCTAAGCGAAACTTTTTTTATAGAAATTGTATGAGAGTATAAGTCAAGAACGTCATAGTTTTATGGACTGAAATAAACATCCTAATTGTATGTTTTTGAATAAGAAAAATCTGGTATCTGACGCATTGCTGCCGCAGTAGAGATAATTGTGGAAAGATCCTTTTTAAATATGGAAGAGTTATATTGTTGAATTAGGAATGATAATACATTCAATGAAGTATCTATAACTGTCAAATAAATTTGTCAGTGCGGTACGCGGGACGTCGTCGTCGCGCTTTGCGCGCAAGCAAGGTACCGTCTGATGTACGGTATGGTAGCGTATAAAATACAAACAAACCAATATAAATTTTTATATGTTAGATGTAGTAATAGTTTTAATTAAAATTGAATGAAATGGTAACTGGCCACTGCAGTACATGGACACTTGCAGCCAACTTCAAATAAAGAAGGCTAAAGATGTGTTATCGTCTCTGAAAACTAAGATGGAATGTCTAATAGCCTGGAATCATACTATATATATATGGCTCTCCATAACTTTTAGACAGGAACATAGCAGTGCTAACACTTTTATTTGGCGACAGTAATAGATAATACGGTGGTATCTATCAAGCCAGACTCCTTGTGTAATAAAGAACTAGTTCTATCACCTTTTTTTAAAAACGCTGACTAGAATTTCACACATCGATTATTGAAGCAAGAATCAGTATCAGGATATCACTTATCCGCCCGCCCAGCGTGGTCGAGGCCATCTTCGAGCAACGTATTTTAGCCGTAGTTTTTGGGAGCTACCACGGTTTTAAAAAAATATTTATATACACATGTCTTTTCCGTACACGTTACACTGATATAATACTGTGGGCAAAAAGTAGTAAGACTTTGTTCATAATTTTAAAATTCTTTATTTATTCGGCCAAATCTATTTCGTCCCCCTCAAAGTAATCCCCCCCCGCCGCAATACACTTATGCCAACGTTTTTTCCAATTCTCGTAACAGTTGTTAAAGTCAATTTCCGAAAGAGCCTTCAATGCGCGTAGCGACTCACGTTTAGGGTATGTTCCGAAATACAACCCAGTACACTGGAGAATGCGAATGACGTCATTAATTGACGCCGTATTCCACTATACGCGATACAACGAATCACCAATATGGCGTTGATTTATGACGTCATTTGCATTGGCCAGGGTACTGGGTTGTATTTCGGAACATACCCTTAATATTTTCAATTGACTCAAAACGGTTTCCCCGGAGCAGTCGCTTGAGTTTGCTGAACAGCCAGAAATCGCACGGAGCTAAATCAGGCAAATACGGTGGTTGTGGAACGATATTGGTTGAATTTTCGGCGAAAAACTCACGAAGAATCAATGCAGTATGCGACGGTGCATTATCGTGGTGCAAAAAGCAAGAGTTGTCGGCCCATAATTCCGGCCTTTTTTACGAATAGCTTCACGCAAACGACGCATAACACTCAAATAGTATTCCTTGTTGACAGTTTGGCCGGTCGGAAGGAAGTCGGAGTGCACCACACCTCGATGATCGAAGAAAACTGTCAACATGACCTTGATTTTTGACTTGCTTTGACGTGGTTTTTTCGGCTTCGGCTCACCTTTGACACGATATTCGGCCGATTGATCGTCTGTTTCCGGATCGTAAGCGTAGATCCAAGACTCATCGCCAGTTATAATACGTTTCATGACATCCTGGTAGTCGGAAATCATTGTTTTACAGACGTCAACGCGACGCTGTTTTTCAAGAAAATTGAGTGATTTTGGAACCAATCGTGCATTCACTTTTCTTAGGCCCAAATGCTCTTTTAAAATGGTTTTCACTGATCCTTCCGATATTCCAACGATATCAGTAAGGTCTCTGACTGTTAATCGTCGATTCTCGAGCACAAATTCCTTGATTTTATTGACGTGATCATCAGTTGATGTTGATAGCCATCTTGGACGTGGTTCGTCGTCAAAACGTTCTCGACCCGCTTTGAATAATTTTTACCAATCAAAAACACTTGCTCGCAACATACAATTATTACCGAATGCCTTTTGCAACATTCTGAACGTTTCGGCACCAGAAATTTGATTCCGCACACAAAATGTAATGGAACTTCTTTGTTAAAAAATTTCACTCATTGTAAAAATCGCCAAATGCACTTTTTGTACTTCAGAAAGACAAGCGTATATTAAACACTAAGGATTACTTTGATGTGATATTTATATGTATACCTCAATCTCTAAAAACTAGATTGTACCACCAGTGCGTGTTGCCAGTAATGACTTACGGATCTGAGACGTGGTCCTTCACTGCTGGCCGTATGAGGACGCTCAAGGTCGCTCAGCGAGCTATGGAGAGGGCTATGCTCGGAGTTTCTCTGCGTTATAGACTCAGAAATGAGGATATCCGCAGTAAAACCAGAGTGACCGACATAGCCCAACGGATTAGTAAGCTGAAGTGGCAATGGGCCGGCCGTTGGAGTGACGACCTGGTAAGATATGCAGGAAGTCGATGGATGCAGGTGGCTCAGGACCGTGCTTTGTGGCATTACTTGGGGGAGGCCTATGTTCAGCAGTGGACTTGTGAAGGGCTGTAATGATGATATTTGGCTCAGATATCACTGACAGTCATACCAACGTAGAAAAAAAATCGACGAATGGGTTTCCGCGTGAAATTTAAATTAAAATGTCTTACTATTTTTTGCCCACGGTACATAAGCTCAGAGCTTGCGCACTCCTACTAGTTTGTCCAGCGGAGTAAAACGGGGAATTCACTAGACGAACTTGCCCACGGGCATGTCTGCAGAAATGCCTGCCTACTTCGCTACTATAGGTCTGTGCAAAGTTTGATAGTGTAGGACCGTCGCAGTCGGTCTGGCAGACTTGCCTGTTAAATGTCCGTACGAACTCAGTTAGTCCGCGCGGGCACAGACATGCCCGAACTTGAGTTTTAACTGCGGGCTGTCTGTTCGCAGACACAAGAGCGACAGCAACTGGTGCAGAAGGCCTTTTATTATTATTTAACGAACTTTGGAGATTTTGATTTTGAGAATTTGTAATGAGTGTCAATGATAATAAAATATTCTGGGAAGAGTTTAAACGACTCTATATCCATGCGCCATGCGTAAGTAATTGTACAGGTCTCCTGGTTCATTTTCTCATTCTTTATGTAAATTGATATGGCTAAACTTATTTCTATTTTTATACCATTCTTTGCACCAAATTAATAATAAATAAATAATAAGCATTGCAAGTCTAGGTTGTCATCTTAATGTGCACGCACAACTAATCACGTAGCCGGTCTAAAACAAACTGATGAGTTTGAGTTTATGTAGTGTAGTGCGGCGACAGACATGCCCGGATAAACAGCCCGTGGACATGTCCGTCGAGTGAATTCATTGAAAATATAATTTTATTTATTTTCATGCATACATATATTTTTATTACGCATATATAGATTTAAAAGGAAGCTTAAAATGCTTATACATAGATTTTAACCTACCACATTCCAAATGGTGATGTACACCCATTGTAAGGAGTAGAATGTTTCTAGCTCAGGATCCTTTATGATATCGCCTTGCAACGCGATAAGCATCGTTATTCCATTACCTCCGTGTAAAACAAGTGCAGTCAAGTAACCAAAAAGTCGGTAGTAGGCGTAATTATTTATAGCTCTGAAAATATAAAACGGTTAAAATAAAAAAAATGTGTCGGGAAATGTGTTAGGTATCGTGTTGATTATAGCTTATATTTTATAAATTATAAATATTACAGGTTCGCAATAATTTTAATAGTAGATAGATTTGCTTATCTTTTATTTTTCATCATCATCATCATCATTACAGCCCTTCACAAGTCCACTGCTGAACATAGGCCTCCCCCAAGTAACGCCACAAAGCACGGTCCTGAGCCACCTGCATCCATCGACTTCCTGCATGTCTTACCAGGTCGTCACTCCATCTAGTGGGGGGTCGCCCTACACTACGCCTACCGGTACGAGGCTGCCACTCGAGAACCTTTCTTCCGTCCGTCTTTAAATATTCTATAAGGCCCCTAAATCGAGGGTACATTTATAGAAACAAGAGATCTCCGGATAACATCGTGGTAGAGCCACGCTCTTTCTGAACGTGGTAGAGCCACGCTGCAGTTTTGTTATGGTTGTAGCACAAATGGGGTGATCGCGCTCTCACAGAATACTAGCGTAAAGTAGCAGTTTAACGCTGCTGTGTTTCGTATGGTGAGTGTAGAGAACCAGAGACCTATTGCTGGAAACGAGGCTTTCGATCTTAGTCTTCAGGGGTGTCAACGCATTTGCATTTTGATTCTTAATTGAGGATACATGCACATGTCTATGGGGCACAGTATCCACTTACCATTAGGTGGACTATGTACTCGTTTGTCAACCTATAAAAATCGTTCAAAAGAGCGTGACGGGAAAACCTGTAAGCACTTTTCTTACATGAAAGTCCGTGGATCCCAAACTCATCGATGCCGTTATTAAGGGTGTTATTAGAATATATTGTACCGAATTTTAGAACTATTGAAGTAAAAAAAAAAACCTTAAAGTATACATAAGCAAGATATTCTAATGTAGTATAGTGAGTAGTACATGAGACTTCAGTGTTTATATTCTACCAACATTTAGTAAAGTTTTTGGAAAATCTTTACGATCATGAATAACTATTAAGGTATTTTTAATTTTTTAAATTCTAAATAACAAAAGAATCAATTTTTTTAGTATGAAACTAAATAAAGTTTAATCCTTAGAAAGAAAAAAGTGCATCCATAGAAATTATTACAAAAATAATTTACAATTGAAACTTTTGCAACGATGAGTATATTTTGCGCCTTAAGTTTGTTATACCCTGAATTAAATATGATAGTATCTAATGTATGTAATAGACCATTTGGTTTTAAAACAGTACAGCAATCAGTATTTAACATTGGGCGTTGCGTTTACATAATATCGACAAGGTTAAGGGTAATTTTTAGTACACGACATTTTTTTGTTAAAACATATTTCTCTATAGATGACAAATAAGCAAATAGCATTTGTTTTTCCTCAGTTAAAAATGTTAAGAATAAAATCTAAGTTTATTTCACAACAGACCTCCACTTTCAAGGATATGGCGATTTTCCCTTATAGTAGTAACTACATATAAATGTAGTTGTCATCTGATGGATCCGAGGAGATTAATTCATAAAGTGGTTCAATAATTAAAGTAAATGTTAAAAATATAAAGTAAGGTCACCTACATACGTTCTACTGCTAAACACTGGCCTTTTGTAGTTACTGAGTAAGTTTTTTTTGAAGCAGGGAAGAGTCTGCCGCACTACCAGACTACCACAAAGCGCTTCCCGGACTTCACATATCTTCGATTTTTCAAAAATAAGACTCAACCCTGAGCTGAGAGATTAATTTCATACCTAGGTGGTACAAAATCATAAAACTAAAAAACTATACTAATTTGATTAGGAAACTGTTTAGCTTGTGATTGTGGCGTTATCATCATGCAAATGCAAATATGATCTATGAATGTCGAATTATTTGAAGTAGTCGTCTCTTGTCATGAAGCATTTTTAGTGGCTTCATAATATAACCAGCTGGTCTGTGCCGGATTAACCACGTAGCAAGAGTAGTAATTGCTACGGGCCCCGCGCAAAAAGGGGCATCGCGTATCCAAACCTGCCCATCACCGCCTAAACGTAATTTTTTTGAGTGAAACTTATGAACATTGTATAATGAATTACTTGATGTCACAAAAACGTATAACGTTGCACCTTCTCCACCTAAGACAATCCACGTGATCGTCCAACCGATAACCGTTTATTTCGTTACCGAAAATAAAACACAGAGTTTCATACGGTAAACGCACAAGTTTCAACGCCCATCACGAGAATGATTTAGTTCTCGTACTACCGATCATACGGGAAGATCTGTTAACGACTTTGCCTTGGCATATGGTCTTATACAACTGAAGGATCTTACAGGATCTTACCCTGTTGAACCTTCTGCTGACCTTTCATCCGGACGGCTATCAGGTCTCCGTCAAAGCCCCTCTTGGCTCTTTGGATCACTGTTTGATCTGGAGTACAGTGCCCGATTGGGAGGCTGTCGCCGTGTATGGTACTATAGATCAGCGTATTTGATTCACGCTAAATTGTAGCTGAGTTTGTAGTCAATGTGATGCTTCAGGGGATGGAACTTTTCATCCCATTATCTATAGCGTCTATCGACAGCGAATCCCAGTCTTGATTTAGATTCTCCTGAGAAATTGCGTCGAGTGCTACAAGACCTGAGCTGACGCATCGGTGTCCTGGGATGCAAACATTAGCGCACTCAAAAAAGTACAACTCTGTCTCCAACGCCTTCAAAAGAGTTATAGCTAGGACAAAGTTGGAGAATTGGCGAGAAACTAGTTCCTTCCTTCGAGAAGTCGTGCATTCTGATCCTTCGTCAAGGCTGCCCAAGGGAATTTCTGTAAGCCATCATTATCATCTCTGTGCAGGAAATATGACTCGCAGACCCACGTCGCAAAGGAGAATACCGATCTTTTAGGTTCTCTTTTTGCATCCAACTCAACTCTCGACGACAGGGGAAACATACTTTCGACCATCCCGTGGTGTGAGTGCTCAATACAGGATGTGCTGTTTATACATCGCTCGGTACGCACAACGTTCCGGTCCTTAGACTTCAACAAGTCGAGTGGGCCTGGTGGAATCCTCCGACTTTTTTTGAGCAAATGAGACATATGCTCAAAAGTTGGCACCGGTTCTTACGTGTCTTTTCCGATTCTCTTAAGGCATCTTTCCGGGCTCATAGAAGACAGCCTTAGTGCACCCGGTCCTTAAAAAGGTGACCACTCAGACTTGTCCAACTACAGGCCTATGGCCATCACCTTGTTCTCCAAAATAATGGCATCCATTATTAACTGCCGACTCATGCCGTACCTTGAAGAGCATCAGCTAATGTGTGACTGCCACTACGGTGGACTGTCGAGGTCACTTAGCTGGCGATCTTCTTATCTAACTGACTCACCGATGGGCGGAGGCAGTTGAGACCAAGAGGCCTTGGCGGTTAGTTTGGACAGAGCGAAGTACTTTATCGGGCTTGGCTTATTTTAAAGCTTCCCTTTTATGGGTTTCCCGAAGAATTATGCAATTGGTCATCATTTTTCTTACAGGTTAAGGTCGCAGTCGCCTGTGCATGCTTCGACTACAACCCTGTGAATGCTATCCCTTTCCTTCTGCATATTAATTATATGTTGCATACTAGTAACATTCATTGTTATGCAGACGACATACGCCGACGCCGGCCGTGATAATATTTCTCGGGAACACGTCGTCGAGTGCCGGAACAAATTTGTGTCTGAAGTCGAGCCTTTGTTAAACAAAGTCTCAGATTGGGGGCGACTAAATCTAGCCCAGTTCTACCCTCAAAAGACACAAATCTTCAAAAAGAAATCCTTGGTCATACCTCCTCGATTTCAGTACACCATTGATAAAATATAAAATTAGCTATTCCTTAAAATATAGTATACTTTGTAATAAGTATAAACTTAGAAATAACTTGAAAAGTTCGAAAGTAAAATGGTTATTTGTGTAGTATTGTCAGTTTTAAATTAATAATTATTTATAAAAATTATTCTCAATTGAAAGGACAATCTTATTTCTGACTCTTTGTACCCGTCAGAATCTAACAGGGCCTATAGTATTGTATTACTAAACACCAACAAAATTGTAATCTATAGATGGTAAATAAACGTATTGATTATTTAATTGATTTAACCGCTTTATACTTAAGCATCCATAGTAGATGAAGGGCACCTCGATAGAATTTGCTATAGGCCCCGCGCTTGCTTAATCCTGTACTGCAGCTGGTTCTTTAAAAAAAAAGATAGGTTGAGGTATTTATTTGGCACATTCACAATATTCATTTTGCAATAGCAAGTAGGTAATACAAGCAAAATATTATAACTTGGGGCTTTGCTAGGTGCTTCGCGATCTTTTCTTTACCTCATTGTTTGTTTTTGAGAGCATTCAGAACTTACAAACAGTGTAAAAAAACGGACTGTCCCCTGTTGATTAGATCGATGTAATACGCTAGAGGTTTCTTAGTTTTAGATTAGCTAAAACTTTTAAAACTAAATTTTTTTTTGATTAAATTCATAAAATTTTACATTAAAAAAAAAACGAGCGAGCCAAAGGACCGCTACATACATACGGAATTCCGTTTTGAGATTCCGAACGCAGGAACTCCTTATAAAATTAATGACCCGTCACAAACCTACGCTAGTTTTCCGTTCGAAATTTTGCGGCCAAAACGAGATTCCGTATGTTGTTCGTATGGCGTTCATTCTGTATATATCTGTAGTGTTTGGCGGGCCTAAGACCCGCCACGCCACATACATATACGGAATTCCCTTTCGGGATTCCGTTTCAGAATTCCGATTCGGGGTTCCGAACACAGCATGTCCATATAAAATCAAGGTCCCGTCACACACCTACGGTAGTTTTCCTTTCTAAATTTTGCGGACAAAAGTTCGTTCGTTTGTTCCGTTTCGGAATTCCGTATGTAATGTGTGGCCTTAATGTCCAAAAGTTTTATTAGTTATTAAGATGTAAAAAGATTAGTTTTATATTATGTTAATTTTACTCTAGTTAGACTATTTAACTTAAATTTGCTATTGGATTTCCTATTTATAACCTAATTAGACTGACTAAAGTAAGTTTGAAGAGAATTTTGAATGTTGTTAGAATATTTGTATTATTACTTAAGTTGAAAATGAGATTTTATGTTTGCAAAGATATTTCAATAATTTTAGGTCTTAAAAGTAGGTTTAGGTCTACAACTAATATCCTAGTTGGAATTATAAAAATTGGATAATCTGTTTGGAAGACATGAGTAAAAATTGTGTAAGAGATATGTGAAAACCTTTATTATTTATTTAAGGTTTATGTTCTAGGAACTTTTTGGGTATTTTATATTGTTGTTATATTTAGAAAAAGCATAAGGGAATACGTGTGATACAAATAATATGGTTTCGTTTTAATCAAAATTAAAAACATCGGTTTAGTAGCGACAGAAAAAAACTTAAAAAAATTTAAATAGGAATAATTGTTATTCATAGGCACCCTGGTTTTTTTATTAATGATCTGCACCTTTTTTAGACACTTATTAACTACAGTAAATACATTTATTAAATCAATATAAATGTATTTACTGTAGCAATAAAAGACAAAACTAATGAAATTGTGTCACTAAAAACGATAAAAATGAATTCTACAAGAAAATATAATGCGTTTAAATTATTTGTATCAAAAAATAAATTGAGTTTATTCTTAGATGATGAATTTTGGCCAGACGGCATAACCTTTAGGAGGTTTGTTTATTTTAGGTACAAAACTGCACGTGAGGAGGTTAGTGATAAAGTTCATAAATAAATTTTTAATATGTATTGTGAAAATAAAACAAATTACTGCAGATGTATAGCTATAACTGTAGGAACTTTAAGACATCTATTAACGATGTTCGGAATTTATGTAGAACGGGTAATACGAGTATAGTGTGTCTACAGGAGACTTGGCTTCTTAGTCATGACATTCCGTTATTAGGGACTGTTTCTGAGTACACCGGTAAGTTTGCTGTGGACACTTCCTCTGGTATTCTGAGGAGACCATACAGTGGAGTAGCTATTCTCTGGAAGAAGGGCTTGTGCGATTGTGTATCAGTTATAGAATGTTCTAGTAAGCGGCTAGCTACCATCAAGGGTGTAGTAGGGGATAGATCCATCTTGGTATTTTCTGTTTATATGCCGACTAAGTCGGATAAAAACTTATCTATTTTTACAGAAATATTAAGTGAAATAAGTGCAATTGAAGCTAGTAACAACGTGGAGAATATGTATATATTAGGAGATTATAATGCACATCCCGAAGAACTTTTCTACACCGAACTAAGTCGTTTCTGTACGGATCAGCCTTGGGTATGTGCAGATGTACAAATGCTAGGGTCAAATGCGTATACCTTTTTAGACCAGTGTCATGGTGGTACGAGGTGAATAGACCACTGTGTGGTCTCCTTATCAGCCTGTCATAACGTCACTGATGTGTGATGACTTAGAGTGTAGTTTAGAGAATGTAAGGCCTAAACGGGTGACGCGTGACATGCAACGCTGTACGGTTACGTTTGGAGAAATAAAAGAGTCTTAGATAAGAAAGTACCTAGAGTTATGTCATAAAGAGCTACCAGACATTGATTTTCCTTTCGAATTCGCTAGTTGCAGTCACGAGTCATGCGATAACGCCTGTCATAAAAGTTTGGTCGACAATTTTTATGAACAAATTGTAAGTACACTAAAAATGTCAGCTATTAAAACAAATAACGTAAAAATTGATAAGCCTCGTAGAAAAAAAGGTCCTGTGTGGATGGAATAAAAATGTAAGGGATGCTAATCGGGAGGCCAGGCTTAAATTTCAAATGTGGGTTTTATATAATAGCTGCAGGCGAAATATATGAGCAGATGCGCGAATCACGCAAGGTTCTTAAAAGTAGACTCAAATGGTGCATAAATAACCACTACTAGTAAACTGGAGATTAAGCTTAGCCTGAACGCCAGAGTAGATGGGATTAGTGACCCGGAGGTAATTGCAAACTTGTTTATGGAACATTTTAGGGTATGATCGCCGCTGGGCCTCTCCACGTGGATGCCTGAGCCTGAGCCTAGCGTGCGGGTAAATGAGCCTATGCTATTGTTTACGGCTAGTCAAGTCAGAGATGTAATCAAGCGGATGAGCAGGAACAAATCTCCCGGACACGACCGGCTCAGTATCGAGCACCTAAAACATGTGGGTGTACCTACCTAGGTCCTACCTAGTACCTGCCAAGGGTCCTGTCTCTATTATTCAATATGTGCATTGGACATTCATATCTACCACCGGATCTAATGAAAACTATTGTGGTGCCCATTGTCTAAAACAGGGTAGGTGATATCTCGGATAAGGGAAATTACCGCCCTCTTTCTCTTTCTACCATGGTGGTCAAAGTATTGGACAGTCTGCTTGATTCATGCTTGCAAAAGTATCTGAAGCTACACGACGCGCAGTTCGGGTTTAGGCCCGGACTATCCAATGAAAGCGTAATACTAAGCCTAGACACTGTCCAATATTATACAAGCCGGAGGATGCCGGTGTACGCCTGCTTTCTAGATCTCTCCAAAACATTTCATTTGGTTTCATAGGGTTGACAGGGGTGTTCCGGTGGAAGTGCTAAATCTCTTTCGGTATTGGTACACAAAGCAAGTAAATAACGTTAAATGGGCTGACCAATTGTCCAAGTCGTACAGGTTGGAGTACGGAGTAAGGCAAGGTGGGCTGTCGTCTCCAAAGCTGTTCAACCTGTACATACATGATCTCATAGTGGAGCTTAGCAGCATGCGAGTCGGATGCAAGGTAAGTGGTGTTAATGTAAATAACATTAGTTACGCGGACGATATAGTGCTGCTGGGCCCCAATACGAGTGCTATCAGAGAAATGTTGAACGTATGTGAGAGCTATGCTAAGTCGCATGGCCAAAAAAACCTAATTTATGGTCTTTAAGGCCGCCGGTAAGTGTCCCGAACTTATACCTCCAATTAGCCTCGGTGGAGTGGAGCTGAACAGAGTTTTCAAATTTAAGTACCTGGGCCACATACTTACCGACGACCTTAGAGACGATTTAGACATAAACCGGGAGCCCTACGGCTTTGGCGGTTCTTGGTAACATGCTGGCCCGTAGATTCGCTCGTTGTACGGATGAAGTCAAGATTACGCTTTATAAAGCATTTTGTCAAAACATGTACACGAGCGGTCTGTATACCAGCTACACCAAAGGATCGTTAAACACCTTACGTGTCCAATATAATAATATCTTCAGGATGATGTTGCAACTTCCTCGTTTCTGCAGTGCATCCGAAATGTTTGCGCAGGCGAGAACGGATGGTTTTCACTCATGCGCAAGAAAATGGCGTCACTAATAAGCCGCGTACGGGGAAGTGACAACAGCATCCTGAGGACGGTAGCAGATGATCCACATGCACCTATATTAAGAAGCTATGTGCGGACAATGTCCGAATTCGTAAATTCTTTAAATTAAATTATAATAATAATTATAGTACTACTAACCCCCTTACTATTAGAATTAATTACTAACCCTTATGGATCTATGTTGTCGGAAAATAAAGTGATTTGATTTGATTAATATAGTTTACACATATAAATTAATTTATTTTACAGAACGCTTTACAACCACCGTGCGCGCTCATTGGTCAAATCAAATTGCGCGCACTTCCCCGGCTTTCTGTTACACACTTTCGTCCCTTTTCACGAAATCGCTACCACAGATTGGGGGAAAGCAAGAAGAAAGATTATACACGTCAAAAACTAAAAAAAACTTGTGGAGAAATATTGTTAAAACCATAGAATACTATAATACATACATAATAGAACGGGGGAGTGGGCGGAGCCCGTGTAGCCACTAAAATATCACTAATACCTCAATTCACACGTATAAATGTCAACACGAGATTTGTTTTGACGTTACAATCGTTTCCAAATTTCGCATGCAAATTATTTAAAAAATGCCAAATTGCACCCTATTTACAAATAAATATGTATAAAAATTTAAACGATTTCTTTAATAATGATCTTGAACATTAATTAAAGGTCTAAAATGTGTAAATTTATCCAGTCTCTCAACACTGCGTATCGGGTTTGACGACGCCAAACCTCGTACAAAATAAAGTTGATAGCCATTCTATTGTGTATTATAGTATTCTATGGTTAAAACGAACTACTAAGAAAATCAATATATTGAAGAAAACGATACACGATCTGTGCAAGGCTTCTGGTAGCAACTAAATGCATGAAGCCGAAGACCGGGTTAAGACGTTTCCCCTAGCGAAAGACATTGAGCGTTCGGTCCTATACAATCCACGCGCTCTCGCTACAATATATCGCGTAAAAATACGCCCGAATATTTGGAATTATTTCAATTAAAAAAGATAAGTGAACTTAAGAAATTAAATAAAACGTGTAGAATATAGATTTTTAAATTATCTATCTACTAGTGTAATCCTCAAATTATGCGTTTCCTTTAGCAACAGATGCATGTAATCAATAATTTTAGTCATTTTTTAAAAGTAGATTTTAAATGTATTCATAACACATAAAACAAATTAGAACGTGGAATGTGATGATAGAATATCGAACATTAATAATGTGCTTTTAGATGTAGCTTATTTCTTATAACTAATGAGATAATAGTCTCTGAAAAACGCACTTTAACAAGTGGCGCGCCTTGGAAGAGGCCTGTGCCCGGCAGTGGATGAGTGCTTAAGAACAAAATCTAAAGCACGTCATCCATATGATTTCTTAACAGATGGGTCGCTTAAAGTAACGAGCTTGTAAGGAGTCATCATCATCATCATTACAGCCCTTCATAAGTCCACTGCTGAACATAGGCCTCCCCCAAGTAATGCCACAAAGCACGGTCCTGAGCCACCTGCATCCATCGACTTCCTGCATGTCTTACAAGGTCGTCACTCCATCTAGTGGGGGTCGCCCTACACTACGCCTACCGGTACGAGGCTGCCACTCGAGAACCTTTCTTTCCCATCGGTTATCGGTTCTTCGAGTTATATGGCCGGGCCATTTCCACTTTAGCTTACTAATCCGTTGGGCTATGTCGGTCACTCTGGTTTTACTGCGGATATCCTCATTTCTGAGTCTATCACACAGAAAAACTCCGAGTATAGCCCTCTCCATAGCTCGCTGAGCGACCTTGAGCGTCCTCATACAGCCAGCAGTGAAGGACCACGTCTCTGATCCGTAAGTCATCACTGGCAACACGCACTGGTTGTACACTTTAGTTTTCAGAGATTGAGGTATACCTGACGAGAAGATGTGTAGCAATTTCCCGTATGCTGCCCAGCCGAGTTGAATCCGTCGATTGACCTCTCGGTCGAAGTTGGACTTACCTGGTCGGACTATTTGTCCCAGGTAAACGTACTCGTCAACAACTTCGAGCATAGTGCTCCCAACAACTACCGGCATAGGTGAGACATGGACTTGTAAGGAGTGTCATTGTCAACTTACAAATGCAATACGTTGTCAGCGTTCTAAATTTTCTTCCGAGGAGGAGATTAAATAATAATAACAGTTTTTAAAATTCTATATGTGTTGGCGACGCGCCTATAAGAATATTTCAGTTTATTAAGTCAACCGATGACGAATAGCTTCTAAAAGGCAAATTGTCCAATAGCAATGTTCTAATAAGAAAATGCTTAGTTAAATCTTAAAGAATGTCGAATTAATGATATGAAGGTCTTTTTACTAGTTTATTGTTTTCTTAAGTAATATCTCTTAATAAATTCAAAGGAATATTAAAGTGAAGTTAGAGATCGGATTTGTTCCCCGGTCGAGATGATCACTCTGTGCATAAATAGAATTAACGGAAATTAATTGCATAAGTATTGCCTTATAAGAGTTTGATATGTTTTATATGAAAATAAATGCCTATTTGCTATGATTGATTTATGAGAACATTCACTTATATTGTTATCTGATAAGAAACATGATAACTGATAAGAATCTGATTAGAAATAGTTTCCTACAGTTTGAAAATTGTGTGAAGCACCTAATACTGTCGATATTGGTGTATATTAGACTTTTCATTTTTTCTGATAGTCGAGAGCCGTGCAAAGTTAGTTGTTCAAATAGTGTGAGTTCACGGACGCACGCTAGCCACGTACTTAGGAGGCCAAATATGTAAAAATTTAAATATTTGTAACTTCAGCAATTTATGTAAAAATGATTTGTAAAACATTTCTGGTTGATTGTATGTGCAAAAAGGTGAATTCTGTGTTATTTTTATGTGAAAATTCCTGTGTATAAGTGAAATAATGATAGTTTTGTATAAGAAATATAAAAGTGTTTTTAATAGTGAAATGAATAGAGAAAATGTAAATTAAACAGTTGTATTGGTTAACTTATTTATAATTTCAAGTGGAAAACATTTTTTTAACTTTCTATGTTAAATATTTAAGAAATTTCGACTTTGAACTTGTGAGTAAAATAGGCATATTTTGTTAAATAAATAAAAGGTTTTTTGTGATATGAAAATGTAATGTATATTGTAGTGTAGATATTGTTTTGTGCTATCTATACAGGTAAATTATGTTGATGTATGACTTATGCAAATAAAGTAATTAAGTAAAACGTGAGAGAGTAATAGAACAAATTCATGTAATTGAGTTGCGCAAGCGCGCGAATGGCGCGGCTCACTTTCGCGTATAGCTCTGGGGTAGCTCAGTAAATGAGTTTTATTGCAATTCGTTCGGGAATCCTTCGGGAAAGTTCGGGAAAAAAGTTCGGGAATCTTTCGGGAAATGTTCGAGAAATAAGTACGAAAATCCTTCGGGAAAAGTGCAAGACCAGCAGTCAATAAGAAGAAAGAAAAAGTGTAGGGAAGTGATAAGGAAAAGTAATTACTCTTTCACGGAACGGTTTGAAGATAATTGCTGTTTTATTCCCAAGGAATTCATCCCTCAAAATTATACAGTCCACATCGAAGAATTAAGGCGTTGGGACCGGGACGACTTCGAAAGACCCGTAATCCCCGCCTGAACCTATTTGCTGAAAAGGAAGAGGTTATCGCCCTTGTGTGTTACTCCGTTGCGGAGATCACATACGTTGTTCCCGAACCCAACGTAGGCGTTATAGGAGGCCGGATCGAGAGAAGCCTCGATTCCTCCTTTCTGTTTCTTAGTTGAACGTTTACACACCATTTGGTTCTTTTTCAATTGGACCTTCGGAGCCGGATTAAGAGGACCACCGAAGCTCGCTGGTTCCTTTTAATTGGTCCTTCGCAGCCAGGATCAAGGAACCAGCTGTGGACTGCTGGTTGTGGAAAAGAAGACCTTCGGAGCCGAGTGAAGATCAGCAACCGAAGGAAGCCGGAGGTTTGAGCTGAAGCAATAGGACCAAAGGCCAGAAGACCAGGTCGTCAGCGCAGAAGGACTGGACCTGGAACTACCGGAAGAAAGAAAACCGGGATTGCGGCTTGGGGCGTGTGCTCGCATGGGGCACGTATCGCAGCCAGGCGCAAGTGCCTTGTGAAAGACGCTCATCGTGGCCAAGCAGGGCTTGGCATTTTTCCTGTCGGGCAAGCGTGCTCGGCATTTCCTGTCGGACGACCGTGTCCGGCATTTCCTGTCGGGTCATCAGAGGGTGCAAGAAGAAGCATCCACCGCTGCTGCTGCCAGGCGAGGGTGCGCGCGGGCACCTGACTGCATTGCGGCCGGAGGAGGGCGCCTTGGACGAGGCGTGACCGGCGACTGGGCGGCGAGCACAGCATACATCCCGACCACCTAACGGTGCCAAACGGTCGGGCTCTGGCACAACACCTTCGGGTGGAGCAGTTCTCTCGAGCGAGACTGCGCTTGCACTACCGCTCGACTGTTTCGTCATATTCCTTGGCGGGACAGTTCCTAAACCTTTCCTCCATTCCATTCCTGCACGACTCCATCCCTGGACGGCTCACCTCGGTAGGCCCCGTTCAGGATTGATAGGGCTGATAGGGCTGTTAGGGTGGTAGTAGAGTTGTAGGGTTGGGAGATAAGGGGGGGAGGGGTAGTGGGGTTAGGTTGGGGTGTAGAAGGGTTGTAGGTAAGGGGTTGTAGGGACCGTAGGGACAGTTAGGGACTGTAGGCCAACAATCACCTTCCTGCAAGATGAAGAAGGCACAAGACCAGACAGGGAGGAGCGAAGGGAGCAGGACAAGAACAGGGCTCTCAAGAAAAGCTAAAGAGGCGGAACCATCTGGAGCGACCACAGCTACTACGTCAAATGGGGCAACTCCTTCAAGTGGAGCCACCACCGACACGTCCACATGCACGTGGGACTCAGGGACGTCCATGGCAACGACAAGCGCAGAACGGACACCATTGGTACGCAGGTCAGCACCGCGCAACAATCCGTTATATCCAGGAGTGAAACGGTGGTCGAAAAAGTAGGTCAAAGGACCGAAGAAGCGGCATCGTCAAGGACAGTAATCGGGCACACTAGTGACAAAGGGTCACAGAGAGGTAGTAGGTCATCGCGATCGGCGAGGCTGAAAGCCGAATTAGAGGCGCGGATTAAATTCGAACGCTCAGAGCTCGAACGAGCACAGGCAGCTGCTGCCTTAGCCAAGTCTCAATTGGAGTTGGCACGACTCAACCGAGAAGAGGAGATCGACTCGAGTGAGGATGAAGAGCGGAATACTCAGGTGGAACCTTTCGTAAGGAGTTGGGTTCAGCAGACCATAATGAGCGCGCCGGTTAGTGTAACGCAACCCGATATTACTGATAAGGAAGCGTGTAAAGGATCACGCCGCAAAGGGGCGGAGATCGAGCGCAACCAAGGAAATGCACAGAAAACACACGCGAGTGAGGTGTCAGAATTGACCGAAGCGATTGTGAGTGCAATAAAGATAGCGGGTAAAGATAAGTCTTCCCAGCTTCATTTCCTCCAGGAATTACCGGTGTTCGATGGAGACCCGGGTGAATGGATAATTTTCAAAACGGTGTTTGAAGACACGAGAATTTTCCAATTTTCAGGGGTGAGAATGTCGCACGCCTTAGGAGGGCATTAAAAGGCACCGCTAAAGAAGCGGTCAAGTCGTTATTATTTAGTTTGTGTGAACCTGAAGAAATAATGAACGCTCTCGAAAGAAGATTCGGTAGGGTTGAGATGCTCATTCTAGCCGAAATCGAGAATGTAAAACGTATGCCAAGATTGGCAGAAGATTGCCGGAATATAGGATCTTTTGCAAGTCGTATTACGAACGTGGTTGCCACAATACAAGCGTTGAATCAACCACAGTATTTATACTCACCGGAGTTAGTGAGCCGCATAGTGGAGAAACTCGGAACTATGATTAAATTTAAATGGTTTGAATATCGAGCTCAGTATCCTTTGGAGCCAGAGTTACAGAAGATGGCCAAGTTTTTAAATTTATTGAGTGAACAATTTGGAACGTCCTTAAGCAATGAAAATGTGCCTGAAAAACGGAAGCTTCCTGAATTCAGGAAGCAAACTGTACACACTGCAAAGGGATGTGTACGCAGTCGTGCCAAGAGCGAGCGCTATGTGTGCCGAAGTAATACGAGCGAGCGTCTAGAACGCCGAAATAATAAAGGGCACAACCGACAAGTGGTTATGACAACCCAGGACAAGCCTGTAAGTCGGGTAACACATAAGTGTGTTAAATGAAACAAGGAGCACTCTATAGTGAGTTGTTACAAGTTTAAGGACATGAATATTCGCGAGAAATGGGACGTAGTCAAAAAGGCGAAAGTATGTTTCCAATGTTTGTCACCTAACCATAGGAGGTTAGAGTGCAAAGCGAAAAAATGTGGTGTAGAGGGATGTAGAATGTCACATCATCGGATGCTACACCGATACCCCAATGAAAATACCTCGCCGCAAGGGGACGAGGGGGGTAAAGAGGCTCAGATTACAACTGTTAGTACAGTGAATGCACTGGCATGTGCATACTTAAAGATTATACCGATCGAGTTGTATGGACCTAGAGGAAAGGTCAAGACAACAGCTCTTCTGGATGAGGGATCGACCATGACACTCATAGAGGAGTGGATGGCTCAGAAGTTAGCGCCTCGCGGACGTAAAGAAGAATTACGTATTGAAGCCGTGGGAGGTAAGCGAATTAACGACGACAGTTCGTATCGCTTAAACGTTAAGATAAAAGGCATTTACTCGAACGACTTAGAAGAGATAAGTTTACAAACAATTAAGTCACTTAACCTTTCTCCGCAGTCAGTAAGCCGAGAATTATTGCAACGGTGTTCTCATTTGACACCGATTAAGGACGAGTTAATGTATGAGAGGTCCAGACCTACCATATTAATTGGCCAGGACAATTGGCATCTCATAGTTACTCGTGAATTAATTTCAGGAGGTAAGAACCTACCTGTAGCATCGCTCACCAAACTTGGATGGGTTTTACATGGTCACATATCGGGTGGCATTAAACCAATCAAGATTGTTAACCATATTTTCACGAAGAAGGAGGAAACTGGATAAGTTAATCAAGGATTATTTTAGTTTGGAATCTCTGGGAGTGTCCGCGAGAAAGCCCGCGAACGACCCAGAAGAACGAGCTTTAAATATTTTGAGCAAAACGGTACGTCGTATACCTAATAATAGGTACGAGACTGCTTTGTTATGGCGCACAGATAATGAGTGCATGCCGTCGAATAGAGCGCAGGTTGAAAGTCGCCTGTTTAATATCGAAAAGAAGCTCGATAAAAATAGCGAGTTGAAAAAGGAATATGAGAAGCAAATAGAAAATCTCATCGTTAACGGTTACGCAGAGAAAGCGAACCATATTTCCATTTCCCCACGCACGTGATATCTTCCCCACTTCGCAGTGACTCATCCACAAAAAAGAAAATAAGAATAGTTTTCGACGCCGCCGCAAGGACGGGCGGACGTTGTCTGAATGATGCATTGTTAACCGGACCGGACTTATTGAAGTCGTTATTTGGAGTTCTGCTACGATTCAGAGAAGGAAGCGTGGCAGTGATGGCAGACATTAAAGAAATGTTCCTGCAAGTGAAAATCCGGGAAGAAGACAGGGATAGCCTTCGATTCTTATGGCGGCACAATCGTGACGCGCCACCGGAAGAGTATAGAATGACGTCACTCATATTTGGAGCGGCATCATCACCATGCATCGCTATGTATGTGAAGAATAGAAATGCGCAGGATAACGCACATATCTATCCAGAAGCAGCTTCCGCTACGGAAAGCAATTTATATATGGATGACTATCTACAGGCATTTCCCGACGTGACGACGGCCGAAAGGATAGTAAACGATATGTATGAATTACATAAACATGCTTCTTTCCAATTGAGGGGATGGGCTAGAAACCGACCCGAAGTTATATGTAAAGTGGAAAATAAATATAAGAGCGACAGTGCTTCGCTGGGAGATAAAGAGCACACAGAGCGCACTTTAGGTTTGATTTGGAATATCAAACAGGATATAATAAGGTTCTCCATAAGTCTTCGTAACACACCGGAAGAGGTGATGGAAGGTTTACGACCGCCTACGAAGAGGGAGATAACTAGCGCTGTGATGTCAATCTTCGATCCTTTAGGACTCGCATCACCCATAACGATTCAAGGGAAGTCGCTGATCCAGCAAGTATGGAGGACAGGCATCTCTTGGGATGAAGAAGTTTCACACGAATTACACGTGTTATTTTGTAAATGGATATCGGAAGTGAAGAAATTAGGTCATTTAGAAGTACCTAGACCCGTTGCTGAAGGCGTCGGCAAGGGAGAGTTGCACACTTTCACGGATGCTAGTGAAAAAGCATACGCTGCCGCGGTGTATTACGTCACCACGGACGAGCTAGGAGAGAGGCGGATTACGCTGATCGCTGCAAAGGCAAGAGTAGCGCCGCTGAAACCAACTTCGATTCCAAGGCTTGAATTACAAGTAGCTCTTATGGGCAGCAGACTGGCTGCATCAGTTAGTGAAGAGAGCAAGTACGAGATATCGGAGAGAGTATTTTGGACAGACTCACGTACAGTATTAGCGTGGATTAAGTCAGATCCTCGCGCTTTTAAACCAATCGTTGCTCATCGATTGGCTGAGATCGAAGATCACAGTAAGCCATGTGAATGGCGATGGGTTCCGACGTCACAGAACGTGGCAGACGACGCCACTAGAAATTTTCCTTCCACCTTCGATGTAAGTCATCGCTGGTTTCAAGGACCTGAATTCCTCAGGAAAAGTCCTGATTTATGGCCCAAACAAGTGGACACCATAAAAAGCTAGAAACAGGTGAAGAAAAATCGCCAAAAGGCGTAAATGCGCTGAGAAAGCAAGAACCGTTAAGTCTACCAGACTACGGACGATTTAGCAGCTTTAAGAAATTCCTTGGGGCAACTACACGCACCTTACAAGCGGTAGAAAAATTCAAGAGTTTAAGAAAGTCGGTTAAAGGACCCGACAGCGCAGCCGAAAAGTTGGTTATGTGTTCCAACAAAGTTTTAGCAAAGTCGGTTAAAGGACCCGATGGCGCGTTGGACATAGCGCTCTTGAGAAAAGCGGAATTGTTAATTTGGAAATTCGTTCAAGACGAGTGTTTTCATTCGGAAATAAAATGCTTGAAAGCAGGCAAAAGCATTGAAAGAAGTTCATGCTTAAGTAAATTATCTATGGAAATAGGAGAAGATAACTTACTCCGTTTAAATGGACGTTTACCTTTTAAGTCTAATTTGACTAAGGAAAGTAGAAAACTTGTCGTATTAGACGGTAAACACGAAATCGTTAAAATGATGATTAGAGAAGTTCATCATAATTTTGGACATGCCTATCACCAGACGGTGATGAATGAGGTGAACCAGAAATTTTATGTCTTGAACTTGCGTAATGTAGTACGAAGTGTGTCACATCACTGTCAGTGGTGCAGGACATACAGGTCAAAACCACAGAACGTGCCACAAGGAAATATTCCTCTGGAGAGAATAGCTCATCATGAACCACCTTTTACATGCTCAGCTGTGGATTATTTCGGACCTATGAGTGTGACTATAGGAAGGCGACACGAAAAACGTTGGGGTGTTTTATTCACGTGTCTGACCACCAGAGCAGTACATCTGGAATTAGCAGCCTCATTGACACCAGCGTCAATGATAATGGCATTGAGGCGATTTATCGCCAGAAGAGGAAAACCAGCCGTTATATACAGCGATAACGGGACGAATTTCAAAGCTGCGAATAAAGAATTATTGAAAGCATGCGAAGAATGCTATGAGGGCACGAAAAATGAGTCATTTAAGAAATATATTAAATGGAAATTTATACCTCCGGGAGCACCGCACATGGGTGGCGCCTGGGAAAGGTTAATAAGATCGATTAAAATTGCGTTGACCGCTACGCTCAAAGAAAGGAGCCCACGGGAGGAGGTTCTGCATACGCTGCTTTTAGAAGCGGAGCATACGGTAAATTCCAGGCCTCTGGTAACATTCAGTATGGATAGTTCTGAAGAGGGTTTGACACCCAATCATTTTCTTCTGGGACGCTCATGTGGTGATCGACCACCTGGATTATTTTTAGAGCAACATCTGACGGGTCAACTCAATTGGAAAGCTGCACAGAGGTTAGCCGACCATTTTTGGACAAGATGGTTGAAAGAATACATGCCTACTTTAATACCTCGAACAGGTAATAACGGAAAGTTCATGGAACCTAAAGAAGGTGATATTGTTTTGATAATAGATCATTCGTTGCCACGAAATACGTGGCCGAAAGGCAAAATTAGTAGAACGCTACCGGGACCAGACGGTCACACCAGAGTGGTTGACGTCATTACTAACACAGGTATCTTGAGGAGACCTACATCCAGAATAATAGTGTTGGTACCCGCGATACCTCCCAAATAATGGTGCTTACGCACGGAGGGGGAGATTGTTGTTTTTTTTTTTTTTTTTTTTTGTTCGGTTGTTATATGTTTGTGGGGGGGGGGTTTTTTTTTTAAAGAATAGTGAAAATGTAAATTAAACTGTTGTATTGGTTAACTTATGTATAATTTCAAGTGGAAAACATAGTTTTTTTGTTTGCACAGTTTAATTTACATTTTCACTATTCATTTCACTATTAAAACACTTTTAAATTTCTTATACAAAACTATCATTATTTCACTTATACACAGGAATTTTCACATAAAAATAACACAGAATTCACCTTTTTTGCACGTACAATCAACCTGAAATGTTTTACAAGTCATTTTTACATAAATTGCTGAAATTACAAATATTTAAATTTTTACATATTTGGCCTCCTAAGTACGTGGCTAGCGTGCGTCCGTGAACTCACACTATTTGAACAACTAACTTTACACGGCTCTCGACTATCAGAAAAAATGAAAAGTCTAATATACACCAATATCGACAGTATTAGGTGAATAAATGCTTCTACACAATTTTCAAACTGTAGGAAACTATTTCTAATCAGATTCTTATCAGTTATCATGTTTAACATAACATAAACACTCACGCCTGTCACCCAGAAGGGTAGGCAGAGACTACAGACTTCCATTTAGCACGATCCTGACATACCTTTCTCGCCTCTTCCACATCCATATACCTACGCATACTTTCTTATCAGATAACAATATAAGTGAATGTTCTCACAAATCAATCATAGCAAATAGGGATTTATTTTCATACAAAACATATCAAACTCATATAAGGCAATACTTATGCAATTAATTTCCGTTAATTCTATTTATGCACAGAGTGATCATCTCGACCGGGGAACAAATCCGATCTCTAACTTCACTTTAATATTCCTTTGAATTTATTAAGAGATATTACTTAAGAAAACAATAAACTAGTCCGGCCTGGGAGTCGAACCCAAGACCTTCATATCATTAATTCGACATTCTTTAAAATTTAACTAAGCATTTTCTTATTAGAACATTGCTATTGGACAATTTGCCTTTTAAAAGCTATTCGTCATCGGTTGACTTAATTAACTGAAATATTCTTATAGGCGCGTCGCCAACAATCTCCCCTCCGTGCGTAAGCACCATTATTTGGGAGGTATCGCGGGTACCAACACTATTATTCAGGATGTAGGTCTCCTCAAGATACCTGTGTTAGTAATGACGTCAACCACTCTGGTGTGACCGTCTGGTCCCGGTAGCGTTCTACTAATTTTGCCTTTCGGCCACGTATTTCGTGGCAACGAATGATCTATTATCAAAACAATATCACCTTCTTTAGGTTCATGAACTTTCCGTTATTACCTGTTCGAGGTATTAAAGTAGGCATGTATTCTTTCAACCATCTTGTCCAAAAATGGTCGGCTAACCTCTGTGCAGCTTTCCAATTGAGTTGACCCGTCAGATGTTGCTCTAAAAATAATCCAGGTGGTCGATCACCACATGAGCGTCCCAGAAGAAAATGATTGGGTGTCAAACCCTCTTCAGGACTATCCATACTGAATGTTACTAGAGGCCTGGAATTTACCGTATGCTCCGCTTCTAAAAGCAGCGTATGCAGAACCTCCTCCCGTGGGCTCCTTTCTTTGAGCGTAGCGGTCAACGCAATTTTAATCGATCTTATTAACCTTTCCCAAGGCGCCACCCATGTGCGGTGCTCCCGGAGGTATAAATTTCCATTTAATATATTTCTTAAATGACTCATTTTTCGTGCCCTCATAGCATTCTTCGCATGCTTTCAATAATTCTTTATTCGCAGCTTTGAAATTCGTCCCGTTATCGCTGTATATAACGGCTGGTTTTTCTCTTCTGGCGATAAATCGCCTCAATGCCATTATCATTGACGCTGGTGTCAATGAGGCTGCTAATTCCAGATGTACTGCTCTGGTGGTCAGACACGTGAATAAAACACCCCAACGTTTTTCGTGTCGCCTTCCTATAGTCACACTCATAGGTCCGAAATAATCCACAGCTGAGCATGTAAAAGGTGGTTCATGATGAGCTATTCTCTCCAGAGGAATATTTCCTTGTGGCACGTTCTGCGGTTTTGACCTGTATGTCCTGCACCACTGACAGTGATGTGACACACTTCGTACTACATTACGCAAGTTCAAGACATAAAATTTCTGGTTCACCTCATTCATCACCGTCTGGTGATAGGCATGTCCAAAATTATGATGAACTTCTCTAATCATCATTTTAACGATTTCGTGTTTACCGTCTAATACGACAGGTTTTCTACTTTCCTTAGTCAAATTAGACTTAAAAGGTAAACGTCCATTTAAACGGAGTAAGTTATCTTCTCCTATTTCCATAGATAATTTACTTAAGCATGAACTTCTTTCAACGCGTTTGCTTTTGCTTGAACTTGTGAGTAAAATAGGCATATTTTGTTAAATAAATAAAAGGTTTTTGTGATATGAAAATGTAATGTATATCGTAGTGTAGATATTGTTTTGTGCTATCTATACAGGTAAATTATGTTGATGTATGACTTATGCAAATAAAGTAATTAAGTAAAACGTGAGAGAGTAATAGAACAAATTCATGTAATTGAGTTGCGCAAGCGCGCGAATGGCGCGGCTCACTTTCGCGTATAGCTCTGGGGTAGCTCAGTAAATGAGTTTTATTGCTATTCGTTCGGGAATCCTTCGGGAAAGTTCGGGAAAAAAGTTCGGGAATCTTTCGGGAAATGTTCGAGAAATAAGTACGAAAATCCTTCGGGAAAAGTGCAAGACCAGCAGTCAATAAGAAGAAAGAAAAAGTGTAGGGAAGTGATAAGGAAAAGTAATTACTCTCTCACGGAACGGTTTGAAGATAATTGCTGTTTTATTCCCAAGGAATTCTTCCCTCAAAATAATACAGTCCACATCGAAGAATTAAGGCGTTGGGACCGGGACGACTTCGGAAGACCCGTAATCCCCGCCTGAACCTATTTGCTGAAAAGGAAGAGGTTATCGCTCTTGTGTGTTACTCCGTTGCGGAGATCACATACGTTGTTCCCGAACCCAACGTAGGCGTTATAGGAGGCCGGATCGAGAGAAGCCTCGATTCCTCCCTTCTGTTTCTTAATCACCTCGCTGGTTCCTTTTCAATATGAAATAAAATTTAATAAGTATACATTTTTTTGTTATAAATTCTTTGACATTTTAATGAGAATTACAACGTCAATTAATTTGTGAAGGATATGTATGTGAGAGATAGGGAGAGAGAGAATGAACCCGAGTTTAGCGCCTTTTTAACTAATAACTTACCCCATATTAAATAATGAATCTTATCAAGGATAAGCTAAAATCTGGCAGGTACATGTAGGAAATCTGGTATCTGGCAAATGCATATGTAGGACCTAGAAATCCTGAAACAACATTGAGACAAGTTAATTTTGAAAACAAGTAACAATATAGTGATTAATGTCTGTACTGTTTATGGGCTACATCACCCTTTTACTACACCTTTATATTATAAAATACATTACATATTAAGAAATTGTATATTGAAACTATTGATTGGCCATATTTAGGCAATAATGATCCGACCTTTGTAGAATAGTTGTAATTCTCTGCTTTTGGCCCCTTAAAACAAATTAGTATTAAATTAATTCTTTGTTCTGACATTTTAACGTTTTTAACTCAACTCCTATTGGAATTTGTTTAATTAACAAAGGAAGTAAGAAAAGATCTGGTTGACCTTTCTTTACTTCGTGTACAAAGACACGCTACATAGCAGGTATAATCATTATTTAATGTAATGTATTTGCTTGCTAGAGAGAAAAATCCAATAACTTTTGGCCCAACCCGGGATTTAAACCCAAGACCATTAGACCAAGGCACAAGTGCACCCTATTTTGGCCACCAGAAAATCCATCCAACTTGAACACAAATAACACAGGTTGGTTAAGCAACATTACTATTGTGAGTATATCGGCTCTCTGTTTACCAATATCTCTGCCCAGGTGTTAAGTAAGGGCCAACCTTCCAATTGATGCATTCATAAGACTCGATGTGATATAAAATCTAAAAATTCTAGCCTGATTTGGTAATCGATATACTTGTTATCGTATTGATTGTAATGATTCCTTTATTGAATAAGTTATTGTACTTCAAGGATAATGCCACATAAATTTTAGCAAAATGTGGGAGACATTATGCTAAAAATTTATAATTTTTATTTTTATCTAAGGGCGAAATAATAAGTTAATAAGTAATATAAAGAATCATGTCCACTTTTCATACATTTAAAAACCTGATAATGAAAGTTTATGTATAGTTATAAGGTATAGTAGACAAACTACATGTAAGTTTAGGAAATAATGTCATATAGTCATTTTTACGATTTAAACGCTATGAAGTCCAAAAAATATTAAAGGCACTTTTCAGATTAGGATTTGTCGTTATCAAATAGTAAATAAAAAGGTTATTTTATTATTTTTAATTAACCTGTACTATACGATAGACTTAAAAAATGCTTACTGATTAAATGAAACATGAAATAATGCATAAAACTCAGAAACAGAGTTGCATAAAGTAAAGTAGTAGTGTGTAAATGAGACGCGTTAAAAATATGGTAATACGTTTACACTTGACGTAGCGTAACGTAATAAGCTTTAAGAAATATGAAAAAAATCCTGCGTTTCTTTTAATTTTGTGATAAGCGTAATTAATTTACAATTCAATTAGCCGAATTTTAAGGTTTTATTTCTATAGATAGCCTGGTGGAAAATGAGCATCTTTTTTTGTAAGCTAAATTTCGTCACCTATTATTTATTACTATTAAGATAACATCAAGAATGTTATGAATATCATTTTTGTTGTTATCTTCAACTAGTGATTTTCTTTAATTTATCCAAAAGTGTAAAATAATTAAACATTAAATATAAAAAATTTAAAGCCCATAATTCAGAAGCTACTGTGACTGTACGGAACTATGTGGAAATTATTTATTTACTGCGGTTTGATTCCTTTGTTTCCTTTTTTATTTAAGTTTATTTTTTTACTGTGGTATTGTAATCAAATCCAAAAATCAATGGATGTTTATTGATTGTATGCGTTCCTACATTCCATTAATCCAATGACGATGAAAGGTTTCAGACCTAAACGAGGCATTGCATAACATGTCGGGCACGGCTAGTATTAAAAAAGCTTAATTTTGTCAAATTATAATATAAATTTAATTTAATATAAATTTTGCTAATTTCTCTCTTAAGATTAAGAAAAATATCTATGTGTTAGAAGTTAGATTAGTAGGTTCTCCATGCAGTCTTGTTGAAATAAACTTAAGAATAACAATATAATTTAAATGAAATGTAGCCCGTTTAATTTCTAGCATAATGTTGATAGTAACGCAGAAACAGGTTTTCGCAGCAACGCTTCCTTAATTTTTTGCAATACGTTTTATAAGGAAATATTTTTAAAATACGTTTTATAAATTGTTTAATAAGGAGCTCTATTATATACAGATGAATAAAAATTCAATTTAAATTATTCACATTGGTTTCATGCGCATGATTAAAAATAATAATAAATAACATTACCATATTGCGCACGAATTACATTTTGATTCAAGAGAACGTTATAAATATATACATATTTTTTACAGTTTTAACCTCTATACCTAAATATAATAAAAACATATTTGTATTAAATTGCAAACCTGAATATTATATTTAGGCGACTTGTACAATTTATGTTTCGCAGAAGTATCACAAAACAGACGAGTAATTTAGCACAAAGCCTTAAAAGAAATACAACAAATTGCTGGTAATTTTTTACAAACTACTACTTCGTCGAGGAGTCTAAAGAGTACTAATGAAATTCTAAAGCAATCAAATTATCTTAACTAACGTGTTAAACGGGTACGCTGCTTGTGACGACGCGTTCGATACATAATATTACATTTGAGCTTTTGAGCAAGCAAACTGTAGATAATTGTAAACTCATAAGACTACAAAGCATTTAAAAAATTTTTTTGTTATAATTGTTAGAATCCATCGCTGCAAATATTCGCTATGTAATGAAATCTCCACTAATTGTCAAGGAAGGCAAACAAGTCTCCACAGACACATTAATTAGCGGACTCCTGAGATATATCGACTTTATATTCTGTTTTTATAAACTGTGACGTAGATGTGATCCTTCGTGTTTATTAATAGACTCTCATTTTAACAAATTACATCTATGTATATAATATATATATACATATATATATATATATATATATATATATATATTAACTTATTAAATTAATTCATACACAATTAAACCACGAAAACAGTTAAATGGTACTCGTATGCAACATCCATTTTGAGCAGTTTGAAATATTTCCTTGGCTGTTATTTAAATGAATATAAACTTAACTTCTTGATTAATTTGCTAATCTATAATTGTTTACGCCCGATTGTCTTATCTCGAAAGGACGGTTAGCGAGGTGCGGGAGGAGGAGGCTAGCTGCATAAAAAAGCGGAAAGTATTTAGACTGTCCGTTTAGTTTACTTTTAAATAAGGAGAGGTCCTCAAGTAGGCACTCAATCTTTGGGTCCCGGCAACTTGACGTATGTGATAAGCTTTTTCAACTTTCATAACTTTTCCGACATCCATTTGTTTTTCCACTTTACGCAACAGCTTTAGGTAAGACAATCACTACACTCTTATAAAGGGTTTTCTAAGAAGTTTAGTCTTTCTTAGAAGAAATAATAAGGTTATAGAATCTTCGAATGATATTTGTCGCTACTTAAAATTCAATTTATACAAAATACTGGTGTAATTGATTTAAGTGTACAAACTCCATCGATGTATCTTTCCGACGTGCTTTAAAGGATACGAACTTATTATTCAGGCCATGCACAAAGTTTTGAGAAAAAAGGTTTTTCCTTGAGACATTATAATTTAATCAGAAAAGTCGTGTTTATTGAAAAAGTAGATTAGAGTCGAGAACCTCAGAGTAATTACTAGCGTAGAGGGAATCTTAAAAAAAGAACAAAATTCTTCAAAAAAAAAAAAAGACGTTTCATATGGTGCAGAAGAAGAAAGCTTTACCATTTGTGGTTGCGGAAACACAAACAGAAATTTTTTTATTCAACGTAGATTATAAACAATACTTATTGAAAGTCACTTTTTCATTTACCACTGGTTCGCAAAAAACATCTGTCCTGCGAAGAACCAGCAAGAAACCCAGCGGGACTATTTTTTTTTCAAATAATAGCTTACAATCATGTGTAAAATTAACAACACAAGACAAATTAGAAATAGCTTGGTACCATCGATCACCCTTCCCAGGGGTTATTATCATCCATAAATTACTTAATATTATAATAACCCTATTCATACAAACTTAGTTTAATAAAATTTGCCATTTTTCCATCCATAGATATCTCAAATGATGTGCAATCAGCAAAATAGTCTATCGTCATAAATATAATCATCATTCTTTAAAAGTCCATTGCTAAACATAGGCCTCCCCCAAGTAATGTCCACCCGATCCATTGAGTTCCTGCATGTCTTCAGGTTGTCACTTCATCTAGTGGGAAGATGCCCAACATCTTTTTGGACTTTAAGGATTTTGATTAATTATTAATAAACCAACTTTAAACAACAAGAAATTGAATGACTCTTCTGACATCCGTATCGGAGAAAAATAGTCTTACTAATTTAATTTTTTTTCCAAAAGTCAATTCATCAAACAAAATTACACTTCCACATTACCATATTCATTCTTATTTCTTATTCACTTTTTCACTCAGTTTATTAGGTATTCTCGCATCCCTCACGTCGTCCAAAATATTACGAATTGTTGGTTATCTAACACGGACATACTAGTGAACTTAACTTATTTTAAGTGTTGAAAATGTGTAAAACTGACTTAAAATTATGTTATTAAAAATTAATTAATAATTTAGTCAATCACTTGACTACTTAATACGTACAAATCAGATATTATTATTCGAGCGATCATATTAATTGTTTTCGAAATCAAGTGATGATGATTATATGACATTTCAAATGTAATACTTACTCGTAATGACCTCATTATTAGTTATGATTATTAAGTCTTAACAGTCAATTAATAGGTATGAAACAGTCACACGGTATTAAAGCGAGTTGGATACCATTACGTAGTAACATTACATTTTCTTTAAGTATTCTTGGGAAACATTAGTGTAGTATTTTCCACTTCGATGTTTTCTAAAAGGATCTTCAACCTCACGAATTACGAACGGATCACTTCGCCAAATTATCATTTGAAAGAAGTGCTATCAGTGAAAAAAATATTGAAAAGAATAGGCGAATTACGTTTACGGAAGAGTTTTAAGCTCATAATACAGTAGGAAAGTCATGCGTTGGTTTGCAACATCCCACTAATACTTAGAAGCAGGTCTGCGTGAAATGTAGAAATGACATTGTAACGCTTCCCCCTCTCTCATAATAATAAATATATTCATATTAGATTAAATATAATTAATTCCCCTTTATAATAAAAATTATATATATGTGACTAGGATAAATAAAATATGTTTTGATCTTTCTAAATGATCTTTCTAAAGGTTTAATAATAGGCCGTTTGTAATATTTTGGCGTGATCGACTTAGTTAGGACCCTTATTTACGTTGTGTTTGTTTAGTAACTTAGTTCTTTTAGGTGTCTTTTGGAAGAATGAATATTCACTAGAGCGATTGAAAGCTGTTGGTAGTGCTTTATAAGTTAAGTGAACCCCGTTCACGAAGACAGGGCTCGAAAAAGGTTAAGAACATAAAACGTCCCTATTCCGCTTGTATCAGGTTTACATTATTAATTATCCCTTCTCGCTCGGAAAAGGCTCAAAATATATTTATACAAAATACCCGATACAAGGGCTTCGCTCTCCTAAATTTATTTAAAAAAATGTAGGGGAGGGGTACACGGCCCCACACACGCCGTGCACGGTGAGCGCCAACCATTTTGATGCACTCCCCCCGCAGGGAACGCTAATTCGGGAACTGGACCGTAGTCCACAGCAAAATAACTGGCGAACCAGTAAAAGAGGCTTGGCCCCTTGCTAGTGCGTAAGCACAAACATCGACCGAAGTCGCGCATGTCAATGCGTACGCCAAACAGAATACGAACGAATCCAGCCACAGTGAATGTACGTCACACGGTTTAGGCAAATAGGCACACTGGCCGTAAACCCTCCGTGAGCGCCACCACCTGCCAGACCGCCGCTCCTGCAGACGTGATGTAAGTGTATGGCATCACCACCAATTGCATGATCAGCACGGCTACTAGCCGCAGAGCGTGTCATGAGTCTACCGCTCACCTCAAGGGAATGGGGTCCCACGTTGTGCGGCTTTCGGCCGCAGCCTTGAGAGTCTCCTCAGATCCTCCCGCCAGCTACCACCCGCATGAGGTCGACACATATGCTCCACCAACCAATACAACGGCAGATATAGCCAGAAGGCAGTTATAAGATAAGAGTAATAATTCGCCATCAGAAAGGGTTTGTGTCACTGACGTTGAGTAAATGCATTTTCAATCATGTTTGTCTCACCCACCGACAAGTTGCCTTCAATCATTCAAAGGTGGGAAAGTTACAGAGATATAATATTATGTTGTTATATAAAACATCGTGGAGGGCAGACAGTCTGCAGCCCCGAAATGAAGGGACCCGACTTGGGCAAAGCTACTTAGTTGTGAGTCAAACGAAGACGCAGAGAGCGCCATTGAGAATAGCGTCCCACCAAACAACCATCGCAGAGACGCAATGCTGCAGAACGCAACAAGCATCAATACGACTATCGTCGGGCTTACACCATCCCAAGGTCCCCCATACATCCCAGCAGACATCACCACCCGCATACCTCCATCGACCAGAACCACAAGAGAGCGTCGAATCAGGCGCAGCACACCTGCAGATCCATCACAAGACGCAATACCACAAGTAGCAGTAAGCATTAATGCAACTATCATACGGATGGCGGCCCCTCACAACACACCCACATGATCCCTATCGACTTTGGTAACAAAGTTGGCATTGTTGTTATATAAAAAATATCACCAACGTATCATAGTAGCACGCCACTAAGACGCCAATGAACAAAACTCCACGTATCATAGCGCTAATGCACTAAGACATGAAGTTGAGTATGCCTGTTACACTTAAAAGTGCTACCAAACACACTTATCATCCCGATCCGAAGGACAGACGACGCATCGCTATGCACTACGACGTCGCCCACAAACGGTATGGGTGTGCGATGTCCACGGGAGAGCCGTATTGCTACAACAAACCCGCTTACCATCGGCACTTAGATGTTAATTGTATACCTCCATCGACCAGAACCACAGGAATGCGTCGAATCAGGCGCAGCACACCCGCAGATCCATCATAAGACGCAATACCGCAAGTAGCAGTAAGCATCAATGCAACTATCATACGGGTGGCGCCCCCTCACAACACACCCACATGACTTCTATCGATATTGGCAACAAAGTTTTTATTGTTGTTATATAAAAAATATCACCAACGTATCATAGTAGCACGCTACTAAGACGCCAATGAACAAAACTTTACGTATCATAGCGTTAATGCACTAAGACATGAAGTTGAGTATGCCTGCTACACTTAAAAGTGCTACCAAACACACTCATCATCCCAATCAGAAAGATAGACGACACATCGCTATGCGCAATGACGTCGCCCACAAACGATATGGGTGTGCGATGTCCACGGGAAAGCCGTATTGCTACAACAAACCCGCTTACCATCGGCACTAAGATGTTAATTGTATACCTCGATCGACCAGAACCACAGGAATGCGTCGAATCAGGCGCAGCACACCCGCAGATCCATCACAAGACGCAATACCGCAAGTAGCAGTAAGCATCAATGCAACTATCATACGGGTGGCGCCCCCTCACAACACACCCACATGATCCTTATCGACTTTGGTAACAAAGTTTGTATTGTTGTTATATAAAAAATATCACCAACGTATCATAGTAGCACGCTACTAAGACGCCAATGAACAAAACTCCACGTATCATAGCGCTAATGCACTAAGACATGAAGTTGAGTATGCCTGTTACACTTAAAAGTGCTACCAAACACACTCATCATCCCAATCCGAAATATGGACGACGCATCGCTATGCGCTACTACGCCGCCCACAAACGGTATGGGTGTGCGATGTCCACGGGAAAGCCGTATTGCTACAACAAACCCGCTTACCACCGGCACTAAGATGATATGTCTAGGATACATCGGTTAGCGAGTCCAAGTTTACCTCAGACCAATTGCTCGTGAAGCAGCACACACGCCACCATAATATTCCTTTTCAAGTCCCTAATAAGGACTAGTCATTTTGCTACAGTACTAGGAGCAGTCAGTCACCCGACCACCCCATACAATGCTTATGCATCAAGGAGACCTCCTATAATATTGCTTTTGTATCATAGACCTTACTTTCATAAGTCATGTATATATAGGATTCGAACCCACGACCCTACTATTGTAATGCATATTAATCATAGAGACCTTCTATAGTATTGCTTTTGAATCATAGACCTTACTTTCATAAGTCATTCATATAGAGGATTCGAACCCACGACCCTACTATTGTAATGCATATTAATCATAGAGACCTTCTATAGTATTGCTTTTGGATCATAGACCTTACTTTCATAAGTCATTAATATATAGGGTTCGAACCCACGACCCTACTATTGTAATGCAAATTCATCATGGAGACCTTCCTTAGTATTGCTTTTGTATCATTGAGTTTAATATCATAAGTCCCTAATATAGGACTAGTCATTGTGCTACAGTACAGTTGTTGTTATATACTTCAGGCAGTCGGGCTCCCGACCACCCCATATATATGTACAACTGCAGGAATGTATCTCCGGCAGCTCCTCAATACAAGACATCTATACATGAACACCTTCAATAACTTAGGAAAATTTTCCTTTATACGTGAACTCCTTCCACAACTTAGGAAATTTCTTTTATACGTGAACTCCTTCCACAACTTAGGAAAATTTTCTTTTATACATGAACACCTCCCATGACTTAAACAATTTTTAACAAATTTTCTAATTATCTTATAAACGTTATTTAACTTAATTTTATAATATTTTTTGACTTGTATTTCTATTATTTATCTTATTTTAAATATTTTTTTCAAGTTTTTAAATAAATTTATTTATTACGAAAAACAATAATTTTGCCTTTAATTTACTATGTTATTGGGATAATGTCTGAAATATATTAACTTTATGTTTATTAATTTAACTTAATTGCTTAATATATATCTTTTAAGACTATTTTTGACGCCCCTTTATATTGAATTTAATTATTAATAATAATATTGGGCCGTCACAACATGATTAATTTTGGAGCAGGATCATTTCGGCGTTACGACTTTAAAAGATGTGATGAATCTTGGATCAATACGATTTAGAAGCGAAGCGCCAGTCAGCATCTGGTTGTCTACAAAATGGTTACATTGAAGAAGCGCAGGAAAGATTTTGATCGCTGGTTTTTTCACTTTTTTGAAATCGAAGTAAGATTAATACCGAATGAAATGTTACCAAATGCTTGCTAGAAGTGTTCACTACCGGGAGCGTGAGTAACAAGCGAACGAATACAGGGTTCCGCGAGTTGATACTGATTAGTTACTTGACACCACGAGAGTCAGTAATTCACTTATAGGGCAATATATACACTTTTATAACAAAGTCCCAGAAAATGTACAAGGTTTTATTATCATACATAATATATACATACATAAACACTCACGCCTGTCACCCAGAGGGGTAGGCAGAGACTACAGACTTCCATTTGGCACGATCCTGACACACCTCTCTTGCCTCCTTCACATCCATACACCTACGCATACATGCTCGTTGGTTAAGGGTACTCCTAATTTGGCCCGTTTTCAATAAATCGCCAATTTGGTCGATAAATTTTCGCCTAGGACGTCCCTTTACGACTCTGCCATTCACTTCTGCACCATAAATTTTCTTTGTCACTCTTTCCTCATTCATTCTTTCCACATGACCAAACCACAGAAGCATTCCTTTCTTAATCCTGGTCACAACGTCATCTTGCAAACCACACTCTTCTCTTGTTACACAATTTCTTACCCTGTCATTCAGATTAAGCCCTAACATACTCCTTAACGACCGCATTTCTACTGCGTTTATTCTACTCTCGTGCTTCTTCTGCCACACCCAACTTTCACTACCATACGTTAAAGTAGGGACCAACACAGCATTGTGAATTGCCATACGTGCCTTTTTCGACACATTTTGACTCTTCACAATAGAGTGCAAGGCCCCATTTACTCTATTTCCCGCATTCACTCGTCGTTCTATATCCTTATCATATCTCCCATCCCTGCTAAATACGCAGCCCAAATATACAAACTCATCTACTTGCTCGATCAACTCCCCTTCTATTCTTATTTCACAAATCGTTTTACTTTCTTCTCTTTCAAAAACCATAACCTTCGTCTTACTTGCGTTCACTTTCATACCCCTTTCTTTTAATGATACGTTCATTAATGTAACCATCATTTGCAACTCGGCCGCCGACGACGCCAGAATAACTTGATCATCGGCGTACAAAAGGATTTTCTTCAACTTTCAAATTTTGCAAACAACTGTCCATAAATAGGTTGAACAGCCACGGGGAAGCCACACAGCCCTGTCAGACACCTTTATGGATGTCAAACCAGTCCGAGTAGGCCCCGTTGATCCTAACACAAGCACTAGAGTCCCTATAAAGATACTCCAATGCCTGTATCAAGCCAGCGCTCAACCCAAATGAGTTCAGTGTTTGCCATAGCAAATCCCTATCCACTCTGTCATAGGCCTTTTCCAAGTCCATGAACGCACAAAAAACCTTTTGGTGTTTGGCCAGAAACTTCTCCGCGATCATGCGCATGGAAAAGACTTGATCTGTACATCCCATTCCCTTTCTAAATCCCGCTTGCACTTCCCAAATTTTTCCATCAGTTTCTTTCATGACCCTTTCAATCAGTACCTTAGCATACAGTTTTCCCACAATGCTAAGAAGGCTGATGCCACGGTAGTTTTTACAGTCCTGCTGCGACCCTCTTCCCTTATATACTGGGACTATCACGGCTTTGCACTAGTCTACCGGTACCCGCTTCAGTTCCCAGCATAAATTAAACAAGGTGTGCAGCAGGCCTGCCACCACTTCCTCTCCAGCCCTTAGCATTTCGAGTGAAACTCTATCATATCCGGCAGCCTTACCTGCTTTCATGCTTTTCATTGCTTTCATTATTTCATCTATACTTATCTCGCTACCTCTTTCCTCTTCTTTCGGTGTTTCTACTTCACTTAGTACGTTGTCTCCTCACTCATAAATACGCTTTCAAAATATTCCTTCCATCTCTTTAAACTCAAAACTTCGTCATTCAGAATATAGCCATTCTCGTCTTAAGAGACGAGAATGGCTATATTCTGATTCAAAACAGCCTATGATGAATGCTATAAGTAGCATTCATCATAGGCTGTTTTGAATAAACAGAAACTGTACAAAAAGGTTATTATAATATTAATGTGTACATCGTAGATAATATACGTAGTCGCTAATATTATTGTATCAATGTATAATTTTACTTTGAAATAAAAAGTCTCGATGGTCAAGGTATTTTTGCTGGTACTTTCCAAGACAGAGGTTTTTCCTAACAAGTAGTAAAATTAAAAAATTGCTTTCAATAAAAATTACTACTAATCTATATGAAATTAAAGAATTATTGTATTCTATTCCATATTGCTTCACTATGACAACATCGCGTTTTTTTTTTAGAATAGGGTTAAAAAAAAAATTTAAAATATGTAAAATATAATAAAAAAAACCGTTTACTCACCAAGTCCTTACAATCGTACTGGAACACTCGTTGTTCTCACTTCTAATTGCAATAATCTTTTACTTAATATAACTATTAATTAAATTAATTATTAATTGAATTAAAGGATTGTAACAGTTGAAATTAAATTTTAGAGCGAAATGATAGTTGGCAGTCCAGTTAGCGTGTGAAAATTTTTTTGACTATCGGTGTTTCAACCAATGAACCTTCAAGAAAAGAGCCTACTCCTTTCTAAAGATAGTAACCATTCCACTGGAATCGCAGATGTTCATGGAAGACGACGATCACTTACCATCAGATTAGCCGTATGCTGTTTGCCTTCTCCTTTCACAAATAGATATGAAACAATAACTGTTCAATGTTAATGCAGAGTGCTTTGGCAGATTCATATTAAATTTATTTTCATCTTTTAAGAAACCTTGATTATCGGTTATGCGAAAAATAATTATGAATCGAAAATGACGTTTAGTGCTGTAGCAAGCTGAAGGGTCCTGCTAGAGATTTAATCATTTATTTATTAACTGAAAAATAATGATATGATGATAATGATTCCGTATTTGTATGTTTGTCCCCGTGCAATTTGTCTATGTACACCGCCTCCACGATACAGGAAAAAGTCATGCCCTTGGCATATAAAAAAACAAAAGACTAAACTGTGTAAAACAATAACAACTTATTAAAACAAAAGGACATCTGCTTGTCCATCTGTTGTCAGACATCTGAAAGGCGTTCTATCAACATAATACAGGTAATATCATCTGTCACAATTCACGCCATATGTGAATATTAAGAAAAATATATACGTAGAGGATGTTGCCGATATTTTAACTGATATCGTATTGGTAATTATCTTCAATGGCGTAACCCACATTCACTTCGGACAATATGTGAATAAGCAAGATTTTCATTACTGGGATGTCAGAATCCTAAAGTAAATGCATCGAGAACCTAAGCATACGCTTGCATCTGTCATTATACGGCTATTTTTTTCGAAAACTAGCGCGACCGTGAATCTAGCTGATGTTCCAAGATGATAAACTACTTTTTTAAACTGGAGCTTTAGAGTAGATTATACTTCAACCAAAACAGGTAAACAGGAAGGAACAGATCAATTCTAAAATAACCGTTAGAGTAGAAATCAGCAAGATTATCAGCAAGGTTATTTAGTCTTTGTGTGTATATAAGCATGTTTTTAAGATATGTGAGTAGACTAAACATGTTAATTATGCGAGGCTCGATGGTCGCACATTTGGAAAAGGTGTTATTAAAAAAATCCGCATATTATATGTTTTTACTTTTTACTTCTTTGTATATATTTTGTATTTTGGTGTGTTTATTAATTAATTTATGCTTCATTTTTATCACATTTAATATATGAGTTACAAAGGGCGGACTAATGTCTTTCTGCTCCGGGCGTGGCGAGATATGACGGCAGACGCAAAAAAAGGAAAAATTAAAAACATTTGCAATAAAATAAAGAACACAGCAATAATATTTGATAACTGGCTAGTAAAAGTTATTACGGGAATACTTTTTTTACAATTATCCAATGCTAGAAATATGCGGTTGGACACTAGGTAGATTCACGAATTATTGCTATTACATTTAAAACACTCCTCAAAATTATTACTTACATTAACGCGAACTCTACACATTGAATAAAACTGTATACTTTTACGGATTTTATCGCGTTCAAGTGTCCTTTTTTATAATTCCCGACTTGTGCTCCCCTAATTTCAAATAATTTCAAAATATTTTATTACTAACTTTTTCCCAGCGACCTAATTTGGTTTAACAACATAATTTGTGTTCCATGCCAATATTATATAAACTGAAATTCTGACTGGTACGCAACAACTGAATGGTGATTATATAGTTATAGACAGAAATTATAAAAATTCTAGTTTGACTTTAGTGTCGTCTATTTATTCAAAATTATTCCTTAAACTTGTTTTTTCTATAAAATTATGTAATTATTTAGTTAGGCAAATTTTATACAGATTAATTATACTAGTAGATTAAAATAATACTAGAGCCTAAAAATACGAACCGAATATGATTGTTTGTGTTGTGAAAACTTAGTCAGAATACAAGGTCTTAATAATTTTTTTAACCGTTGTTAATACGTTTGTAAAATTTCAGCTTATTTCGATATTTTGAAGTTGGTGAAAATTGAAAAACAAAATTCTAGAAGGAGAATTTGTCTGAATCACTACGCTTGGCAGATGAATTGGCAGTCGTAGTACTGGCCATCTCACACTTCTGATGCTGCTTTCGGCCACTGGTCATTCTACCTTTGGCACAAACGATATGGTTATACCGCTATCTATCGGAAGCCATGACATTTGTCACTCTTACAGCACCCACAGATCGAAACGTAATGGTAGATATTCCTACACTATCACCACATGGCCCGTTTACCACGTAAAATGTGCTTTAAATGAGCATTAGTAACTTTGGGTTTCAGGGGTATCATTGAAACAGTCAATTGTAACTCAATAAGTACTAATTTATAAAGAGCTTGACGGCGAAGGAAAATAACGCGAGGAGATTTGCACTTGAAGGTGACAACGTCATAACAAAACATTGATGAAATGTTTGCATACTTCGTGGAAGAGAGATAGATATGGTGCAAGCCGAACGCTCAAGACGATCGTGCCTTTCGCTCGCTTGTGCAGCGCTCCCGCTCCGATCGTAACGTTATAACGAGCGTAACGTTACAATGAGTCATCCTCTTTCATGCGTGTAGCCGGCGTTCATCGATTTATTAGACGTTGTCACGTCAAAAATATTTCGAGAATACGTGAATTCCGCCTACACGCATTGGGGCTGAGCGACGGACACTCATCTAAACCCTACTTTCAACCGTAACCGGAACAGCCTGTCAAAAGTCTACTGCTGCACATAGGCCTCTCTCATATATTGCCTGACAGGGGGGATAGTTGCCACATTGCCACAGATAGGGCCACAGTTGCCACGCCTGACAGATGTGTTGACAATCGCAATTGTTTTACTTGTTTATTTGTTATCAGAAAGTTGCTAGTGCCCATCTTCTGGTTTTTTTCCTCTGCCGCTTCATACGATACTCACGGGTCCATATGTGGTATTCTATATTCTTACATCGCCACCAAACAGTTATACACTACCCATAATTTTAACTCTTTTGGAATAGCTCTGAGGTCTACAGTAAGACATATGCAAGCAGTTACTCTACTTTTTTACGTGAAGTAAAGAGATGCTATACTTATGTGTGTCTGTAGCCAATATAGACATAGATACCGACATGTCTCACAAGTGATCCAGTTTTTTAAATTTAATTTTAGAATTTTAGTACGAAATAATATTATCGATGTTTCTAAATTCAAGCCCACGCGAGCGAAGCCGCGCGTAAAAAGCTAGTTAACAATATAACAGTCATAATTTAGATGAGATAGGATAATACTACCAAGGAACTATAATTTTATATACATAGAAATCTTTATTTAATTTAAAACTTTTCAATGGCCATAACATCGATTTTTGTTGATAAACAGATAAATTTTCTTAAAACACAAGAACCCTGTTCCAAAGTCTACTAGACTACTCTCTCTAAGGCTCTAAAGAACGAAGGTGAACCACAAATAATAATTAGGTCGAAAGTGTAGTGTGTTATCATATAATATAAAGTGAAGTTCCTAAAGGTACTGTATCCACGGTTGGTCGTCGCTGCTGGTGATAAGAGTGCTGGTTCTTTCCTCGTTCAAAGGCTTAGTATAGCTATTCAGCGAGGAAACGTAGCCAGCGTTCTTGGCACTATACCACGGGGAGCAGGACTTTTTGACCATTTACATTTTTAGTGTTAGTTTTTCTACATTAAAGTTTCTTTTTTGTATTGTATATAATTAATATTAATTGTAAATATTGTAATTTTAATTATTATTTTTATTTAATTTTAAACATAATTTGTAACATCTAAGAGTTGACCTTTTTGAATATTAAATAATAAATGGATGTGTCATGTATATACACAATACGACGTATTATATAAAATTTAAGTTTAAGTTATAGTCCACTGCTGAACATCCGCCATAGTTTCCATATTTGGCAAGCAAGTTGCTAACCGCACCTTTTTTATAGGATAGAATGACAAACGAGCTCACAGACTATCTGATGGTAAGTGATTGCTGTAGCCCATAGACATCTACATCTATCCTCGATTACGAATCAAAATACAGATGCCTTGTCACCCGTGAGGACTTAGATGGAATGCCTCGTCTCCTGTAAAAAGGGTCTCCGGTTCTCTACACTCACCATACGAAACACAGCAGCATTAAGCTACTATTTGAAGCTGGTATTCTGTGAGAGCGTGGTCCTTCCCCGGTCGAGCCGACCCATTTGTGCTACAACTATACTACTAATATAATTATTAGAAGTTTATGGTAAAATAAACGAGGCCAATCGTTTTCTTTTAGTTATATACCCAAATCCTGTCCCATACCCAAATTTTGTCATCAGCCTTTCGTTTTAAATTCATACTAACTTGCTTTAGACGATCTTTTTATTAAGGGTTCCATAGGACACGTTTAAACCATATCCGATTAAAGTCTTACTCCAGCGCTTAATGCCTCCATGCCAATCACTCGAGCACCACTTAAAAGTAAAGGTAAAACTGATCTAAATATACCCCCTAAGAAGCTCCCAATACCAAGACTGTGTTGGTATTGTGAACCCGTATAAATTACTCCGACTCCTGACCCAGCTTGATGTGTATAATAATTTTCATATGAACATTTATGATGATCACGTTGAGAATTCATTATTATAATTTTCAGAAATGTAGTTTAATACACACGGTTCCAAACAGAAATGGTATTTTTTGTCCTGTGCTCGATCTTATAACTATTTCCAGTGTATCGAACTCTCTTGGCATAACAAATAAGTAGTGGAGTGGAGATAAAACGTGCATTCATTTGAACATTACATATATTTTGTAGGATCTAACGAAATGACTCTTAGTAAAGGAGTCATAACATTACCCACAATCTGAGAAATAGTAGAGCCGTCGTAAATCAGATTGTTAACGCTCGCTGTAAATACAATACAAATACCAAGGGAATCAATGTCAATGGAATCAAAAGTAGGATGTTTTTATCGATTCTGATGAAAAAAATACGCTTAAATAATAATAATGAAATAAATAAATAATGATCACTAAAGCTGTTCCGTAAGTCATCACTGGCAACACGCACTGGTTGTACACTTTAGTTTTCAGAGATTGAGGTATACCTGACGAGAAGATGTGTCGTAATTTCCCGAACGCTGCCCAGCCGAGTTGAATCCATCGATTGACCTCTCGGTCGAAGTTGGAGTTACTTAGTCGGACTATTTGTCCCAGATTTTTTTTTTGGTGGGGTGTTTCTTGTGTTTTTTGTGTCTCGGAGTTTCTCTGCGTGATAGACTCAGAAATGAGGATATCCGCAGTGAAACCAGAGTGACCGACATAGCCCAACGGATTAGTAAGCTGAAGTGGCAATGGACCAGCCATATAGCTCGAAGAACCGATAGCCGATGGGGAAGAAAGAATCTCGAGTGGCAGCCTCGTACCGGTAGGCGTAGTGTTGGGCGACCCCCCACTAGATGGAGTGACGACATGGTGAGACATGCAGGAAGTCGATGGATGCAGGTGGCTCAGGAGTTAGGACCGTGCTTTGTGGCATTACTTGGGGGAGGCCTATGTTCAGCAGTGGAGTTGTGAAGGGCTGTAATGATGATGATGATGAAAGCTGTTCCATTAACACCCGACAACAAATCCTTAAAACTCAAATTACATTTTTAACATGGTCAGGGTAATCAATGACCTAGCGAAACAAAACCAGAGGAATATCTTTACCTTCGTAATTTCGTCCCGGACCAACGTGCACCGTAATCTTCCGCAACTACTTTCGAAGTGCTCATGCGACTACGCGGAGGCACTCCTCTAGAACATTTTACTAGAGATGTACGATGTACGATGTAGGTACGTAGTTTTATGACACGCCACGGGAATCACTACTTAGTCTCGGACAAACTTTATATTTTAATTCTTAATAAAACTGTCATAAATACTAACACGGTATATTTTTTTATATATCAGCAACTAACCCGGTGCGATCAGACTGCATTGTTTATTTTATTTCCGTTCATAAGTAAGTATTATTGTTGGTAAGTTGTTCGCATTATGTGTAGCGGACGCACCAGGGGTATCAATATTTGGGCCTTTCGCAATTTTTTTCGACTATTTTGTACCAAATTAGACGCAAAAACTATCGAGTTTCAGTTAGGTCATACATTATAGTAGCAAAAAAATATTTTGGTTTCTAATTTGAATACTACGGGTACTTTTTTACTCAGGACAACGAAAATTGAGCCTATCAAGATTCACCCATTTTTTTATAGATTTTTTTATCTCTACTGCTCGATGTAGAAAACTCTATTTTAGTTATAGATTTTGTATCTCCACTGCTTGGTGTAGAAAACTCTTGAACTTCAATTTCAGAGGGTTTGTTCAGATCTTTTGCTTGAAGCTGGTTAATAAACTCACATCTCTTTGAATTTCCGATATAAGTAAGTGGTACATTAATATCTTTTAATGCTTCAGCAAATCTATCCCACCCTACTGGATCACTTCTTTTTAAGGGTCTTAGTGAATCATTTATTAAATCAACAATATTACTTCCAGGAACATTTTCATTATCAGTTATGACTGTGCCTTTATTATCCCAATGTACTTTACTCTTACTTATTCTGACTACGTTTAATAATAACTGACCTTTTTATTATAAGTTTTTGGTATTAAACTGAGTATTTGAGCTGGTGTGTAAAGTGAATTTGCATCATTTTCTTCATTTTTAATGAATTGATTCTTCTCCAACAAAGATTAAGCATCAAATGAAGTTTTTAGATCTTTATCTTTATTTTTGAAACCAATTTTAGACTTATAGAATCATCAATAGATGTATCAGAATAAATTGGTAATCTGAGTGAACATCTACTTCTTTCAGTGTTCTGTCTTACTATTCATAATATTTTGCATTTTAGTATCACACGAAAAAAAACTAATATAGGAAAACTAAAACTAAAAATTCAAACTGTCAAAAAGTCCTGCTTCCAGTGGCATAGTGCCAAGAACGCTGGCTGCGTTTCCTCGCTGAATAGCTATACTTAGCCTTTGAGTGAGAAAAGAACCAGCCCTTTTGTCACCAGCAGCGACGACCAGTTGCAATTTTTTTCAATTTTTTCAATATCTAATCGAGACAAATTACTATTAACCTTGTTTTTTTTGTTTTAATTTTTCAATTAATCCAGATTCGATAAGTATCATTTTCTTTGCATTTCCCACGTTAACTGGCCAGTCCACTTACTAATCCACTCAATATTGCACTTAATATTGTTGGTAAGAAAAAGAAGCCCTTCCTTTTTGTATAATTATATTTTTTCTTAGTTTATATTTACAATTACGAAACAGTTTACGGAGTATATTTTTGTGTTTATTCAATTTTTGTTTACCTTGATCTTCAAGAGGTACCTTTCCTTGTAAAACGTTACGAATACATTCACAAATACAAATTTTTTCTTCAATACACGTTTTTTTGAATTGTTTGATTCTTGGTGTATTTAAACTCTTTTCTGGGGACGTAGACTCTAAAAAAGTTTTCACTTCAATATACGCGTCGACTAGAGAACCTCCGTTTTTTCGTCGGTTGAAAATGACTACGCTAGGCTTTACTGGGACCGGGTTATGGTCACAGACAGGACTATTCTTATCAGAAACAAAAAACAGATAAGAAAACAAAATATCTGGACCTGGCTCACGAGGTGACGGACATATGGTATGGTCTGCCGACCGAAGTTATTCCTGTAGTCGTTTCTGCGAATGGGTTCATCCCAGTCAGCCTTTCGACTCATTTCTGGCGACTGGGACTCCATGATGCATCGCTCCGGGCTCAAATGAATGTGCTCTTTAAGATCACGCCACAAACAACACAACACGCGTGCGTGCGTGTGTGCGCGCGCGTGCATAATTGTGAGTGTGTGTGTGTGTGTGTGTGTGTGTGTGTGTGTGTCTGCGTGCGTGCGGACGCTCTCATGTATAAACGTCGTAATATTATATAAAAATTATTTAGAGAAAACAATAAGATTTCCAGTTGCGTCATAGTCAAAATTACTTAAGCACTAAGTGGTAATAAAATTAGGCAGTGGTTATAGTGTCTTCTAGCAAAGTTACTCTTTGGGCAGGCAAGGGACAACGGACCATCTTCTTATCACTTATTTTTATTTGAGAAGCAGCAGTTTTGTGAGATTTATAAATAGAGTAGAAAATGTACAGTTTTTGTATGGTAAGTACACCCCTTTAAAGACCTCAGTCGGGTGTCTAAAAGATAGGCCTTTAACGACTCTCAATAAAGCACGCTGTGCACGTTAGAGTACAATGAGCTGTGTTTTAACTACCCATCCCATGAACTAATGCAGTAAGTATGACACATTATGCAAGGGCTTTATAAAATTTTATAATGGTATAATTATTTAAAACATCTCTTAAGTTTTTAAACACATATATGAGCTTCCTTATTCTGATATTAACCGCAGTGATGTGTGCTAACAAATTTAACTTATCATCAATGATGTCGCCCAAGTATTATACATTGTCACTACGCAATAAGTGTGGACAGTTGCAGTCAGGTGTGGTGGTTGGAATCCTATTACAAGGAATTTTTTTTTATATTTATTTATAACATAATTATAACATATTACAGTTATTAAATCTACGCGATGCTATAAGTAACCTAAACATTAAAAAAAAACTACTGACTTATAAATAATGATATCTAATATGAAATCTATCAACATGATTGTAAAATAAAATACTAATTAAAAAAATACAAATATTAACGTATTTGTACGCTGCAATTGTATTTCGTCTACTACATGTAAATATGTCAATATTCTGTGAGATGATAATAACATAGTGTATAAGCACGTGACAATGGTGTATTCTGAAGCAACTTCGTCCTAGTAGCGGGCACGAGGAGTAACGCGGGAAGACGACAAGAACACACGTTATTATTACGCATCCGCAGCTTTAAAGCAGCGAGCACATCTGGGTGATATATCCATCCACGTAATACGTTCCACACATATTTAATGAGCGCGATGTCTCTCCTCACGCTTAGCAACTGTAACTAACAATACCCAGTACAAATAGACTCGGATACATCAGTGAAAAACAAGGATAGATTCCATACTGCTTAAAGTATAAAAATCGTGTAAATTTATTTTGAATTTTTTCGTTCATTTCAAGTTGACTTCTTACGAGAGCATTATATAAAATTCTAATATAAATTTATTGTGAAAATGCCTTTATATAAAGCCGAGAATCCGAAAAGATATTTTACAAATATTTAAAATGTGCTTAAGAAAATTAAGTGTCTAATATGTGTAATGCGCGGGATTACGAGATCGTTCATTTCATAGGCATAATTAGGAGGGCTTTTGCATGACCATAACTCATGATACAACATTTATTCACATTGAAATTCAACTTGTTTTCGGTTACCCACAGTGGTCCAATGTCCCTATGCGGACTGCGGCAGTCAGAAGCATTGTTTATTTTCAAAAAGAAAAATTAGGATAATCGGCAAATAGCAAACACTGCGACTCTTCAACGACTGTAGAAAGATCGGTAACTATTAACATAAATAATAGGCAGATTGCCCCATTGACTCACTCCAGAATAAGTACAATACGGTTGAGATTCAAAACCAGCGAAATCTACGTGTTGTTTACGTTCACTCAGATAATTCGCAAAGAAATCTACGTGTAAAAACTAACTTAGCAATATTTATCATCAAGATGTCGTTATCAACGGTATCGGCGGCTTTTCTAAAATCGAAATATGCGGTGTCCACCTGGCACTACTGGCATCACATAATTTATAAAAGACAATAAATTACTCGCAGTACCTCGAACTGGCCGAAAACCATGCTGAGCTACGGTAAGCAGCTAGTTCACTTGATTAAAAACATACTTATAAATAATCGACTCAAATACCTCAGCGATTGCACACACTACGACTACCGGTCGATATTCATCCACCTTGCAACTCGATCCTCCTTTAAGCACAGGAATCACTCGGGACACTATTCATACGTCCGGGTAGTAAATTTCTCTTAGACACAGGTTAAAATATGTAAGAGTGGCAATTCCAACACCACACGGCAGTCTTTTAAAATGAATTTCTCACAGAATACCAGCGTAAAATAGTAGCTTAATGTTGCTGTGTTTCGTATGGTGAGTGTAGAGAACCGGCGACCCTTTTTACTGGAAACGAGGCATTACATCTTGATCCTCATGGGTGACAACGTATCTGCATTTTTATTCCTAATCGAGGATAGATGTAGATGTCTATAGACTACAGCAACCACTTACCATTAGGTGGACTGTGTGCTTGTTTGTCACCCTAACCTATAAAAAAATGAACGCTGGTATACCAATTGGACCCACGGACATTTTGAGCTTAAGACGTGTGAGGGCGCCTCGAACATCTCGGACGTTTATCCACCCGGCCGTTCGCTCCGCTTCCCTCTGATCTAACGTGGGCCGCTCCTTACTATATACTGAATGAAAAAATGAAGCAAAATACTCTACTCAGTCCGCATCCCTAATCACTTGCCCGTCTTTAGTAATTTAAGTTCTTTTAAGTTTTAACTGTTACTCTTAACAAAATCCCTAAAATTTTTGGATCGTCTTTTATATTACTTTGTAATCTACACTAATATCCCTCTTAAGCAAATCTTATTTTACTCATTGCACTGCACGATATCGTGAGAATGAATCCCGTGATATTAAATAATTTATGATATTTCCGTTTGAGTCTTATATCTAATATTAAATCAGCTGTCAGTAATCAGGGTAAGTATACTTCGCATTATGATTACTTTATTTACCTATCTTCCTAGGCACATTTACTAATCTCATTCTTTATAATGTCGTAAAAGTAATACAAGGAGGATTTGGCATCCTCTAACATAACGAAATCCAGTTAATTGAACCCCATAAATTAAATAATTTGAAGAAGTCACATTTCCTAAAAATCCAACTAGAGACTCCGTGGCGCAGTGGCTTAGCAATGAGTTACAGCGCTAAGGGCCGCGGGTTCGAATCCCGCACGGAACAAGTATTTGTATGGCGTACAAGTAATTGTTCCGGGTCTGGATGTTTGTCCTTGTGAAATTTGTGTTTGTAAACTGCCCCACGATACAGGAGAAAATCCTAGTGTGGAGGTATAAAATAAGAAAAAAAAGAAAAGAAATTATTATATTATTATCATTAGGATTATTATCAGTAATACTAAGAGGGGATCGCCCACTCCAAGCGTCCACTGTCGTGATTTTTACGGTCAGAGGTGGGTGCTGCTCATCAATATTAACCGAAGACTTACCAGAAAGTGATACTTCTGCGTCACTTACCGACAAAGTTGTTAATACCAAATCTAGAATGCGATTATTTACAATAAACACTTCATTTACTTGACGAAATCCACAATATACTGCGACATACCCAAAATAGTTTTGTATTCCTAAAGTCAAAAAATTCAAATATTCAATTTTCAATTCCGTCCTCCATGGTGGCACTACTCCGGAGGCGTGGAGCAGAAGTGCGGTAGTCTTTATTTATTTAACTTCATATACACAGATGTATATAGGCGGACTTAATGCCTGAGGCATTATCTACCAGTCTACCTTAGAGTAGTGCGAAGATAAAAGAGGTAGGTGTTATAAGAAGTATGTACAATATATAAATATTATATATATATATATATATATATATATATATATATATATATATATATATATATATATATTTTATATATAAACGTATTATACATATATATATATATATATATATATATATATATATATATATATATATATATATATATACATATATATACATACATACACACACACACACATACATATATTAAATATAATATTAAACACGGCTAACTACGAACGCTAAGTTGATTTCGCCATTTTATTGACGTGCATTTCTCTGGTCTTGTTCTTCAAGAAAGGTGACAACGCCCTCTTGAAGAACTACAGACCGATATCCCTTCTGAGCCGCGTCTACGTGCTGTTTTCGAGAGTCATTACGAATCGTCTCGCACGCAGACTCGACGACTTCCAGCCTCCCGAACAAGCCGGTTTCCGAAAAGGCTTCAGTACCATAGACCACATACATACCCTTCGGCAGATTGTACAGAAGTCCGAAGAGACAATCTGCCACTATGCCTGGCGTATGTGGACTATGAGAAAGCCTTTGATTCCGTCGAAATTTGGGCGGTGCTACAGTCCCTTCAGCGGTGCCAAGTTGACTATCGGTATATCGAAGTGCTGAAGTGTTTGTACAGTAGGGATACGGTGGCTATCCGAGTACAGAACCAGAGTTCGAAACCTATCCAACTGCAGAGAAGTGTAAGACAGGGTGACTTTATATCCCCGAAACTCTTCACCGCTGAATTGGAAGACGTTTTCAAGCTACTGGACTGGAAAGAATACGGTATAAAAATCAATGGCGAGTACATCACTCACCTTCGATTTGCCGACGATATAGTCCTTATGGCAGAATGGAGGAGCTAAGCACTATGTTTAGTGACCTCAATGGTGTCTCCCAACGGATAGGTCTTAAGATGAACGTGGAAAAAACAAAGATCATGTTTAATGTCCATGCCACACCTATGCCGGTAGTGGTTGGGAGCACTATGCTCGAAGTTGTTGACGAATACGTTTACCTGGGACAAATAGTCCGACTAGGTAAGTCCAACTTCGACCGAGAGGTCAATCGACGGATTCAACTCGGCTGGGCAGCGTTCGGGAAATTACAACACATCTTCTCGCCAGGTATACCTCAATCTCTGAAAACTAAAGTGTACAACCAGTGCGTGCTACCAGTGATGACTTACGGATCTGAGGCGTGGTCCTTCACTGCTGGCTGTATGAGGACGCTCAAGGTCGCTCAGCGAGCTATGGAGAGGGCTATGCTCGGGGTTTCTCTGCGTGATAGACTCAGAAATGAGGATATCCGCAGTAAAACCAGAGTGACCGACATAGCCCAACGGATTTGTAAGCTGAAGTGGCAATGGGCCGGCCATATAGCTCGAAGAACCGATAACCGATGGGGAAGAAAGGTTCTCGAGTGGCAGCCTCGTACCGGTAGGCGTAGTGTAGGGCGACCCCCCACTAGATGGAGTGACGACCTGGTAAGATATACAGGAAGTAGATGGATGCAGGTGGCTCAGGACCGTGCTTTGGGGCATTACTCGGGGGAGGCCTATGTTCAGCAGTGGACTTGTGAAGGGCTGTAATGATGATGATGATGATGATGATGAAAGTCGAAGAAGGCATGTTAAAATCTCCGATCACTAACACTTTATCATATTTAGTACACTCCTTTTCTATCAGATGAAATAAATACATATGTTCTTTAACGTCGCAATTTCGCGGTATATAAACAACACTACGAAAGAACAAACATTTTTCACTACGGTACATGTGCGCGTGTGTGTGCGTGTGTGCGTGCGTGTGCGCGTGCATGTGCACGTGATTGTGCGCGTGCGTCTACACGTGCGCGTGCGTGTGCGTAAGCGCGTGCGGGTGTGTGATGTGCACGTGATTGTGCGCTTGCGTGTGCACGTGCGTGTTCACGTGCTTGTGCGAGTGTGTGCGCGTGTGTGCGCGTGTGCGTGGGTGTATGTATATGTGGTTGCAGGTACACAAACAGTGTACCCTTGTTTAAAAAGATGAAGAATATGATAGCATTAGTATAAAATTAGTACATTACTTACATTAGCACCATTCCATCAATGTTATATGGTCTTTCAGAGTCATGAGGTCTAAAAGCCGACAATATTCTGTATACCGGGTAGCCGAATTAGAATATTTAAAAATAAGATGTATGTGAATCTTTTTTTATATTGGTTCAATGTGTTTCACCTAAACACCGAAGCACGGAGACCATATGGAAAGCGCATACTCCAAAACGCTGCATACGTAGGCATTATAAATGAGACTAAAGTAGCCCTGAAAAATGTATGTGGTAGAGCAATGCTGCAGTGCAGCTGTAATAAGGTAACACGAAAGGATCAGCTCGACTAGGGAGGGATCACGCTTTTACAATACCGTAAAGTACAGCTCAATGATGCTGTGTTTCATACGGTGAGTGTAGAGAACCAGAGACCCTTTTTACTGGAAACGAGGCATTCCATCTTAGTCCTCAGGAGTCACATCCAATCTGCATTTTGATTTTTAATCCAGGATAAATGTAGATGATGGATGAATTTGGGATGTATGTAGATGTGTAGTTCCATTTACCATCAGGAACTTGTTTGTCACCTTCTATTAGGTATATTAATTTCGATTTCGATTCTATTAAAAAAGTATCCGGTGGACTTTGTGCTGGTTTGTCATCCTTGTATAAAGCCAACTTTTACGACTGATTGACTTTTATTTCTGATTAATTCTTTTGCCGCTCAGAAATTAATTAATTTTATAAGATGGCGGCATAAAATAAGAAGAAAATGTTTTGTTCTTTTTAATATGTCACTTTTACTATTGTAACATATGTTTTGAATCTAGTTAAGTTCCGGGAGCGGTGCTGAAGCTTTTTAAAAACTACAAATATGTCTCGATGGTATTAATTACTATTTCATTACAATAATGAATTAAAACTGGTTCAGTCCAATACTTCCTTAACTAAGTCGCCTGTTTAATAAAAAAAGATGGAAGTAAAAAACCATGGATTTTGAGTTTTTCTGATAAAACGCATTAACGTAAAGAATAGGCTAAGTTCGACAGCGGCGCGATTCCGAATGATGTGAGCGAGATGCATAGTCATCGCTCTCTTTTCAAATAACAAAAATTGACAAGTCGATTCCGAAATGTAGCGTGATTCGGTGATTCACCGGCAGTGATTGAAGGAGGAAGTGGAAGAGGAAGTTTTGCGTATCATAGATTAATTGTGCAATAATTCTATTTTGTTTTAAAAGGTGACTATTGAAATTTACGTTATTTAATAGAAAAAATGATGATAGTAGATAAGTAGTACCACTTCTGGCTCACTGAGTCAGAAGTGGTACAACGTTCGTCGACTCATGATCAAAAGAAAAGGTTTTGGCAAGCTCTGATCACGCATCTGCGGTCCGTTTTTGCATAGGATGCACGGTTCCGGAGATGTGCAGATCAATTAACTCTTATCTAATTGATATCCGGTGAGGGCCTCCACCGTCATTAGCGCCCCATTGTTCTTATCTATTTATCTATTGTTCATTGAATACCGTCATTGTCTATTTTTCCTTCGGCGTATGCGTCGGCTTATCAGTGCTATTGTATTATATTTCTTTGTTCCTATCTACAACGCTAATCTGAATCATCAATGAAACACATTACCTAATTTTGTTACAATTTTTATTTACAAAATACAAAATCTTATTACTTATTGTATATAAAATAGGAGCGAAACATCTCATCCACTAAAATATCATTGTACAATGTGTTCCCTGTAAATATACTCGCTGTAAAACTATGCATTGAACATCCCTGAGACTTAAATAGCAAATACTTTAAGCAATATTTGCCACAAACTGAAGTCCACTCATTCTGAATCCTATAAACATTCCAGTTCCATCTTTTACAATTCCTTTTTATAAACTCTAGTGATATCGTACAGGTGATCGTCCATATGAATCAAAATATTGACCGACATCATTCGTATCGATATATAAAGCTACCCAATGTGACCCTGGTTTATCATCTGTATCCAAATTGCATATTGCAATTTGTATATGTTGGTACTTGGGTATACATGGGCAGTCTATTAGCAGCATAAACATTATTTTTTAGACTGGGGTGAATCCTTTTCAGATGTTGTTGTACATCTAGTGTATCCATGATATTACTGCTATTAGTAGATTATTACAGTACCAATCTACTCAATGACTAATATAGGAATGATCAATTATAGTGATTACTAAATACTAAATTGCATTCTTTTGTGTTATACAAATCGTATTTGAGTCATCAATACACTGAACAAGACGCAACACGAAGGAATGTTGAGATAAGCAACAGAATGTGAGATAAGCTTGTTGACGCATAAAGTTACTCGTACTATCAGTTCCACTGCAGAAATTCTTTAGATTAGAATTATTACTTACTGGTACTATATAAGACCGCCTATAGCAGCTAGAGCAGTCATGGAGTTAGTGTATGGTTGTTTGACCGCAGTGGATCTATCAATACTACATTTGTGTCACTTCAATGCATCAAAGGCCATGGATGTAAGTGTTTATTCTATTGACAAACTTACTTTTCTTTCTGTTATTTTCTTACGTGTGTATGATTTAGTGTTAACAAATTATATTTAAATATTATGTGTGTATATGATTAAGCCGTGGTAGCTCAGATGTTCAGCGAAAGCTGTAAATTTCACAGTATGCGACTCTGGTTCAACCCCCGCCGGCACCAATTAAATTGTTAATTGCAATTTTAAGTGCTGATTTACCACGTACTCAGCGGTGAAGGAAAACATCGTGAGGAAACCTGCATGTCTGAGAAAATTTCGAAGGCATGTGAGGTTCTCCAACACGCATTGAGGCAGCACGGCGGACATTTCCTAGCTCTGAATACAAAGACAATAGCAGAAAGTGAAAAAGTTAAAAAATACTTTTTTAACAATGACAGTCATTAGTTGATTATTAGTGAATGTGATTCTGTTTACTTAAATTACAGGAAGGCAATAGCAGAAGGAAGAGATGGGATGATGGGAAGTAATGAAGCACTGTATGTGAAGTTTGTTGGAACAAATATATTTTTAGTCACGTGTAAATACTTTTAACTTTTTGGTTCAAAATGACACAAAATCTAAAAAAATATTATATACATCATCGACATGGACGGATTCTACATAATATATCCACATAAATACTTTCAATGTAGAGAAATGGCTATTCTAGACGTAAAACTATCTATAAAAATTATGCATTTATCGATCATTATTTGTTTCGGCCAAGTTATCCTTTCAATTATTTGTTGCCAAAAGACAAAAAAACTGTTCGTTATTGCGAAACACACGTGCACGGCATTCCATATTTTGACGTGATGGACCGAAGAATTAAAATGTGCCTACAAAAAAGAGAACATCATTCCCATATTAAATTGGTACATTAGAAATTTGTGCAAAGACGAAGTGATCGCATACAAAGGTGGTTCAGCAGAAAAACAATTTTTAAAAATGTTGACGACGAATGATAGAATTTTTAATATTGAAGAATACAAATGTCCAAAATACAATGATTTGGTAAATGTCATAAATTTAAACAAACGTTATGTGTGTAATAATCATATATTTGCAAAAAATAATCACAAAATTTTACATTGTTCTTGTGATGAAGTGTGGGTTTTTTACAAGTGGTTATTGCTTGAAAACAAAATTTTAAATTAACCATCAATTTTGTTTGATTTCCCAAAATCATTAGTTATAGTACACAATATATATTAATTGTTTACCTACACCAACACTTTCATTTTTTATTTCACCCCTTAGAACTTTAGACGTGTGTGTGGGCTTTAGAAGTGGATGTGGGAAGTCAAATTTTGTAACAAATTACATAAAATCAGTTACAGAAATATGTAATTGTGATTTTAATCAGATCACATGGTGCTTTGATAAAATGTGACCTTTATATAATTTACCAAATGTTAACTATCATGGAGGAATTCCAAATCTTAATATGTTTGATGGTGAAAACCCACATCATGTTATTATTGATGATCTAATGAGAGAGTCCGATGGAACTTTGAACTCGAACAGTGTTTTGTATTAGATTAAATAGAAGATTTATAAAGAAATAAAAAATAATATATTGCATACAATTTGTTTTATTTAATTTTATAACGTTTCACATAGTTACATACACACAAAATGCATTACACATAACACATGAAATCTAACACACAACACATATTATAACCTTAACTACTATAGTCTACAGTAAAATTTCTGTTTTTATCTATCTCAGTAATATTATAACAATATAACTATACAGTTAATTGTTTGTATTAGTGAGGATTCAAATCGTACTTCTAATCTTACACAACCATGCTTTATGAGATTCCAATGAGCTGATGAGTTGGCTGATAAATCAGGAGTTAAGCCAAATGCTAATAGACAGTAACCTTTGGCATACTGTTCACAAGAGATTCCATTTCCTTCATTAAGAAAGTGAATACCAGTTCCCGAGAATAGAGTATGATATGCTGATGTAAATATACTATTATTAAAAGATGATTGCAAAGCTTTTGAAGGTATTTGTTGACCATCAATATATAAGCTGAAAGAATTAATACCATAGTTTTCAAAGTTAAATGGATTTTTAGTAAGGGAACCATTAAATGCAGAATTGGTCACAAATCCAATTATACATCCTTTGGGTACCTGTCCTGAAAATATATTATCAAGAGTTTTTCCTTGAATACCCGATGGAATTGTTAAAACTTTTACTTCAGCTCGATTATTGGGATATTTAGCAGTAGTAGAAGCAAAAACTTTTTGATGTGCGAGTAATACACTTGGATTAATTCGTGCTCGTCGAACAATAAGAGTTGCGTCCGTAATGCAAACTCTAAACTTTACATCGTTTGACCCAGCAATTAAATTAAAACTCTCTCTTGATCGTACCAATTTAACACTCATTTCAACTCCATTAATTAAAAATTTATCTTGGTTGAAAATGTCACCGTGAAGATGACCAATCATTTCTTATTTCCTTACTTTCACTAATCAATTCCTGTCTTTTAAAAATCCTATGTTTTTACCATCTATAGAATCCATTTTTCCTGCTATATCCTCATATCAAAGACTACAAGTAAGATGAGATTGTTTAGCAGCGGGAGCATAGTTTAAAAGGGTTTCCATGTATGCTCGATATGCATAGGTATTATTAGGTGGTGATACAAGTTTTTGGTTTAAATAAACATCAAGTTGACTAAAAAGTGAATGCAGCCAATTATTTACAGGTGCTACTATTGTGTGGAAATCAAGATAGTTGAATCTTGATTTAATACTTCTGCCTTTATGTGGAGTAATGTATGAGACAAATCTATGTAGTCATCGCCTGTCCCAGGAACTTGAAATTCGATAGGTAGCAAGAAATGAAATTGGTTTATATAATCCACAATCCATTTTCAATGCTAGTTTGTGTAGACAGTAGTGCAAACAAATCCAATTCTGACTTAACGCACTCGCAAGAATGATTATGAAGGAAAGACATATTTAATTTGAAAATATATCTTTGATATTTTTTGGTTTGAGACCAAGTTTTTTCGCAGCTTGCACTTTAGCAGTTAATGGTGGAATGAACGAGGTCAATCGTTTTATTTTAGTTTTATACCCAGATCCTTTCATTTTAAATTGATCAATTTTCTCATCAACCTTTCGTTTTAATTTCGTACTAACTTGCTTTAAACGATCTTTTATTGAGACTTCCATAGGACCCGCTTGAACCATATCCGATAAAAGTCCTACTCCAGCGCTTAATGCCTCCTTACCAATCACTCAAGCACCACTTGAAAGTAAAGGTAAAACTGATCTAAATACCCCCCTAAGAAGCTCCCAATACCATGACCGCGTTAGTATGGTGAACCCTTATAAATTACTCCAACTCCTCACCCAGCTTGATGTGTATTAATAATTTTCATATGGACATTTATGATGATCATGAAGAGAAATTCATTATTATAATTTTCGGAAATGTAGTACAAACGGTTCCAAACTGGAATGGTATTTTTTGTCCTATGCTCGATCTTATAACTATTTTCAGCGTATCGAACTCTCTTCGCATAACAGGTAAGTAGTGAGGTAGAGAGAAAACGTGCATTTTATTTGCACCATAAATGTATTTTGTGGAATCTAATGAAATTACTCTTAGTAAATGATTCACATCACCCACAATCTGAGGATCGATAATGTCGCAATATAGAAATAGTTGAGATGGTAACCCAAAGTGAAAATTAGCAGGACACTTTCCAAAATTTCTCTCTAGGCGATTTTTATTTGTTTCATAACCTAGTTGTAAACTTAATTTTGGTGATAATGTTACGGATGTTATATTTTTATCCAAAACGGAAATAGACACAAATTTTGTTATTTCATCATAGCGAAATTTCAAGTTCTCTCTGATACCATTTAACACTTAAAATATGCTCAACGTTATCATAGTTGGTAGCTGGAATATGTTTTTTGTAGTACACTATGGATGGTTTATCTTCATTAGGCATTAACATAGATTTTGTAATGTGTATAACATTTTCACGATCTTGAACAGTAAACATGGTACATGGATATTGAAACTCGACAACTCCAACCGACCATTCACCTTCTAATTTTGGTAATTTCGTTGAAAAATTTGTGGTCTTGTTATCAGGAAAGTATTCCATTGAACTATTGCTGAGCAAAGTTAAATAAAAACTTTCTTTATTCATATTTCCTTTAAACTAGAAGCTAAAATCCAACTGTTAAATTTATCTGGATAACCTTTCCATTTCACTTATACTTCTTTTCTGTTACCTGAATAACGAGTGTGAATTATTTTATCTATTTTATATTGTGAGGTGGGGTTGTAAGTGATTTTCCGTAATTCTCTTTCATAAAAAGTACCAACTATTGGTTCATTTTGTAAATCTGTTATTGTATAAACAACCAATGGAGATCTATCAATTTTTGAAGATATAATAAATATTTCATCACTCCAATTTGATTCATATCCTTTTTTGGAAAACATGTTTATATTTAGTTACTCGAACATAATCGCCCACATTGAAATTTGGTTTAGGATTTTCTAAAGAAAGTTTGTTTGACCGTCTATCATAAAAATTAGTCCAAACTGTCATAATATTGTTGGAATTTACATCACATGGGCACAACTTAATACTAGAGTGAAAGCTGTGATTATAAGATTATATTAAATCTTGTAAAACATCTATATATACAGTGTGTCCGGTCACGGACTAGCGATATTTTAGGTACTTATAATACAGCTATTTTAATATAAAAATACACTACACACTGAGGTCTAATCCCCTCCCCCTCTATTTGGCAGCCATTTTGTTTTTCTCTTGAGATATTCTCTACGCGTTTACGAAAAAAGTCATATCTCTGAAAGTTTTGTCTTACTGAGATAAAAATTAACTCATTCGGAGGCCAATAATATTGTTAATCGTTTACATTATCAAAATTTTTGTTGACATAGTTGTAACTTTGAAGAAAAAAATTTTACTTCAAATAAATATAAAAAAATATGCTAATCGGCAAATTATTGTAAATTACTGCAAAAACAACCCCGTTCATCCTTTTTATTTTTATACTAGATCGACAGATTTTGAGTTAAGCTACAATACAACATAAAGTTTACAGCTGTATCTTTATTACTTTAAGAATTATTGTTGTTTGAACATAGCATATACGCAAACACAAAAGGCCTTTGTTAAATGACAACTGGCATTGCCTGCCTAGGAGTAATAGTAATCTGAGATTACTTATGATCTTCGATGAATTAGAGATGATGAATTAGAGATCAGAGAATCAGAATCATCATTTATAAGTAGTATAATTTGAGAACAGGCAGCACAGAACACTATTACTCCTAGGCAGGCAGTGCCAGTTGTCACTTAACAAAGGCCTTTTGTGTTTGGGCATACGCCATGTTCAACCAACAATAATTCTTAAAGTAATAAACATCGCGTAAAATTTATTTTGCATTGTAGCTTAACTCAAAATCTGTCGATCTAGTATAAAAATAAGTAGGGTAAATGGGGTTGTTTTTGCAGTAATTTACAATAATTTGCCGATTAGCATATTTTTTTGATATTTATTTGAAGTTAAATTTTTTTTCTTCAAAGTTACAAGTATGTCAACAAAAATTTTGATAATGTAAACGATAAACAGTATTATTGGCCTCCGAATGAGTTAATTTTTATCTCATTAAGACTAAAACTTTCAGAGATATGACTTTTTTCGTAAACGCGTGGAGAATATCTCAAAAGAAAAACAAAATGGCTGCCAAATAGAGGGGGGAGGGGATTAGACCTCAGTGTGTAGTGTATTTTTATATTAAAATTGCTGTATTATAAGTACCTAAAATATCGCTAGTCCGTGACCGGACACACTGTATATATAAGTATTATTATGAGTGAAATAACGCCACATTTTCATTTTTAGTGTTCTTTGAAATCGTTAAACAATACTGGCCTTAATATCAGGATTGTTAGTGGTATAGTAATTAATCTTTTTGGATTTAAAATATTTTTGTACATCTTTTGAAACAAATTCTGTACCTTTATCAGATTGTATGTGAGTAGGTGTTAAATTACTTTCTGTAAATATTATTTCAAAACATTCTTTAGTTGTTTCCGAGTTTTACTTTTTCATTGGTCTTGCAAAAGCATATTTACTAAATACATCAAGAACACAAAGTATATACTTGAAACCATCATTATATTGAGAATAAGTTCGCATATCACTTAAATCAGCTTGCCACAGTTCATTTATATTCGATGGAATGTACCTCACCTCACCTTCGGTAAACAATATTACTTCCAGGAATTTTTTCGTTATCAATTATGACTGTACCTTCATTATCCCAATGTATTTTACTTTTACTTGTTTCAACTAAGTTTAATAATAACTGTCTATATATTATAAGTTTTTGGTATTAAACTGAGTATTCGAGCTGGTGTGCAAAGTGGATTTTCATCATTTTCTTTCCTTTAATGGATCGATTCTCCTCCAACAAAGATTCAGCATAAATTGAAGTTTTGAGATCTCTATCTTTATTTTTAAAACCAATTTTAGACTCATTTGAATCTTCCTTAGATGTATCAGAATAAATTTGTAATCTGAGTGGTTGACGATCCTCTTCGGTAAAATGAAGGTATCTTTGCAGTGTTTGTAAATATAACATCCATTTCTTTCGTTCTTCCGTCTTACTACTATTCATAATATTTTGTATTTCAATATCTAATCGAGATAAATTAATATTAACCTTATTTTCTTATTTTAATTTATCAATCAATCCAGATTCGATAAGTATCATTTTCTCTGTATTTTCCATGTTAACTGGCTAGTCCACTAACTAATCCACTCAATATTGCACCTAATATTATTGGTAAGAAAGGCCCTCCTTTTTGTATAATTATATCTTTTCTTAGTTTATGTTTACACTTACGCACTAGTTTACGGAGTATTTTTTTGTGTTTATTAAATTTTTGTTTATCTTGATCTTTAAGCGGTACTTTTCCTTGTAAAGCGTTATAAATACACTCACAAATACAGTTAATTTCTTCTTCATCACACGTTTTAAGTAATGCTCGATATTTTGAAGCGTATGAAGTTTGCGTGATATAAGATTTGATTGTTTAATTCTTGGTTTATTTAAATTCTTTTGTGGGGACGTAGACCGTAGAGAAACCATTAAATGGGACGACATTTGTCTTGATACGACAAAAATCATTGGTATTATGTTTTAAATCTACCATTAAATATCCATGCGCCTCTAGACTTGCATCCCTGTAGACATCTTCAATGAATTTTGGGTTATCTGGTGACACTTGTCGTGCTAAATATCTTATTTGAGTTTTATCTTGAGGGTTTTTAAAATAAATTATATAACTTAAGTTTAAAGATATGTCTCTTTGCCCTTTACCCTGATGAAATAAATTTTGTGTTAAATAAAATACACTGAAATTCCTGTGATGACTACCTTTTGTAAATATATCTACAATTCTTCCATCGGACTCTCTCTCTCGATCATCAATAATAACAAGATGTGGGTTTTCACTATCAAATATATTAAGATTTGGAATTCCTTGATGATAGTTAACATTTGGTAAATTATATAAAGGTTGCATTTCATCAAAGCATCATGTGATCTGATTAAAATCACAATTACATATTTCTGTAACTGATTTTATTAAATTTGTTACAAAATTTGACTTCCCACATCCACTTCTAAAGCCCACACACACGTCTAAATTTCTAAGGGGTGAAATAAAAAATGAAAGTGTTGGTGTAGGTAAACAATTAATATATATTGTGTACTATAACTAATGTTTTTGGGAAATCAAACAAAATTTATGGTTAATTTAAAATTTTATTTTCAAGCAATAACCACTTGTAAAAAACCCACACTTCATCACAAGAACAATGTAAAATTTTGTGATTATTTTTTGCAAATATATGATTATTGCAAATACATAACGTTTGTTTAAATTTATGACGTTTACCAAATGATTGTATTTTGGACATTTGTATTCTTCAATATTAAAAATTCTATCATTCGTCGTCAACATTTTTAAAAATTGTTTTTCTGCTGAACCACCTTTGTATGCGATCACTTCGTCTTTGCACAAATTTCTAATGTAACAATTTAATATGGGAATGATGTTCTCTTGTTTGTAGGCACATTTTAATTCTTCGGTCCATGACGTCAAAATATGGAATGCCGTGCACGTGTGTTTCGCAATAACGAACAGTTTTTTTGTCTTTTGGCAACAAATAATTGAAAGGATAACTTGGCCGAAACAAATAATGATCGATAAACGCATAATTTTTATTAGATAGTTTTACGTCTAGAATAGCCCTTTCTCTACATTGAAAATGTTTATGAGGATATGTTATGTAAAATCCGTCCATGTCGATGATGCATATAATATTTTTTAGATTTTGTGTCATTTTGAACCAAAAAGTTAAAAGTATTTATACTTGACTAAAAATATATTTGTTCCAACAAAATTCACATGCTTCATTATTTCCCATCATCCCATCTCTTCCTTCTGCTATTGTCTTCCTGTAATTTAAGTAAACGGAATCACATTCACTAATGATCAACTAATGACTGTCATTGTTAAGAAAGTATTTTTTTAACTTTTTCACTTTCTGCTATTGTCTTTGTATTCAGGGCTAGGAAATGTCCGCCGCTTCCTCAGTGCGTGTTGGCAAACTTCACATGCCTTCAAAATTTTCTCAGACATGCCGGTTTCCTCACGATGTTTTCCTTCACCGCTGAGCACGTGGTAAATCAGCACTTAAAATTGCAATTAACAATTTAATTGGTGCCGGCGAGGATCGAACACGGTTCACGTACAGTGAAATTTACAGCTTGCGCTAACCATCTGGGCTACCACGGCTTAATCATATACACACATAATATTTAAATATAATTTATTAACACTAGATCATACACACGTAAGAAAATAACAGAAAGAAAAGTAAGCTTGTCAATAGAACAAACACTTACATCTATGGTCTTTGATGCGTTGAAGTAACACAAATGTAGTATTGATAGATCCACTGCGGTCAAACAACCATACACTAACTCCATGACTGCAACTGCTCGGTCTTATATAGTACCAGTAAGTAATAATTCTAATCTAAAGAATTTCTGCAGTGGAACTGATAGTACCAGTAACTTTATGCGTCAACAAGCTTATCTCACATTCTGTTGCTTATCTCAACATTCCTTCGTGTTGCGTCTTGTTCAGTGTATTGATGACTCAAATACGATTAGTATAACACAAAAGAATGCAATTTAATATTTAGTAATCACTATAATTGATCATTCCTATGTTAGTCATTGAGTAGATTGGTACTGTAATAATCTACTAATAGCAGTAATATCAAAATTAGATAGTGTGTTTCATTGATGATTTAGATTAGGATTGTAGATAGGAACAAAGATAAATGGCACGTCGAATGTAATAATTTTAACCATGTTCAATATTTTTATGCCTTTAAGAATGATCTCCTGGAGGGCTAAGAAAATCCTAGGCTTGATTCCTCAAGCCAGGAATGAAACATATAACACCGTTCGAGAAAACTATGATGAGGTAAATACTTTATTTAACTTATTAATACTATACCTCTTGTATAAAATAAATGCAAGTTGATCAGAGTAGGTACATTAGTTAAGCATAGGTATAGTTATGACTTATTAGGCTTAGTTTTCCCAAGTTAGGCTTTTAATATTTAATTATACAGTTCAATTGATGATTTGGTTCATAATCAGCCATTTAAAGTCCCCGCTGCTGAGATACAGACCTTTTTATGGATGGTTAAGGTGGGTGACTTCACGCCCCGATTGGAATTGGAGGGCATTAACAACTGCATACGCAGCCGGCACCAAAGGTACTATATACCTCCCGTAGCACGAAGGGGTTTGAGATAGTAATTTTTTGGTCACCCATCTTATGACCAGCCCTTGCAATCGTTGCTTAAACGCAACAATCGCGTATTTTAACTTTTTGAGATAGTAATTTATTGGAAACCCATCTTGTGACCAGCCCTTGCGATCGTTGCTAAAACGCAACAATCGCGTATTTTAACTTGTTATTGTTACATTTAATTTGTAATTGTTGGGTATACCCTCTCTCAAAGAGAAGGCCTAAATCCCAGCAGTGGGATGTTAAAAGGCTTTAGATTTGAATTGATTTTGTAATTGTTGTGATTGTAATTTATAATTATTTTTTTTTTTAGAAAAGAATATTAACAATGCTATAAACATTACTAACCCTTAACCACTCGTGGTAAGCTTAAATTTGCTTGTGTTACGAGTGGTTCACGACAGTAGTCGAATGGCGGATTCAAACCCACGACCTTTTTGAGTTCGCGGTCAGCGCCCTGCCATTAGGCTACAGTCGCTTATTTAAAATTATATATAATTATTATATTAATTAAATGGCAATCAAGAGTATTGTCTTAAGAAATTATGATTAAAACCATTAAGACTTGTGTAGATTATTTATTTATTTTTCTTTCAGATAATAAACAGTTAGAAGCAGAAAACAAGGAAAATACGTCTCCAAAGCCCAATTCGGTCACAGAAGTAGAAATGACGGCTCCGATAGAATGATTGCTACAGACTGAAAAACAACCTGTTAAACTTGTATCTGACTATAGAAGCGATTCATCTTTTAGCGAAAATGAAAATATAGACGAAAAAAATGAGCCTGACACATGGTCGTAATACCTCTGATAATTTAACATCATCATTCATTAATAATTCTAAATGTTCACCGTCTAAAAGTACCAAGGTTTCGGTCGCTTCAAGATTGTCTTCATCTAGTTCCTCGACATCTAATTCGTCGTCATCGTGTCCTGCATCGTCTAGTTCATCGTCATCGAGCTTATCGTCCAGCAATAGTGTAACACATGAACAAGATTTATTCAGACAGGGTGTGAAGAAAATATACCATCTTGCTCCTATTTCTCAAATAATAGAGAGGGACGGCAAAGGGAGCGTAGAGGTAACAACAAAGCTAATTATAATATTTCTCCAATATAGACTGATCAAAGTGACGTTGATATCAGTGATGATGATCCTACTATAGATTTTAATACGATATTGGATAGGCCTGTCAGAAGAAAAAATTTTTTTGTTCGGGAACCAACTTCCAATTCCTCCGATTCTAACAATAGTATTTAAAAAAGCAGAGGCCGAAAGCAGTCAAGAAATATTAATAAATGGCACCAAATTAAATCAAAACGGCTGAGAAATACAAGAGAATCTTATGTTTCGATGTCAAAATTTCGTAAAAGGATTCCAGCACGCAATATAAAAGATGCTTGTACAGAAAAATGTAAATTAAAATTGTCAATAAATATAACTTCAGAAAGTAGATTCAAACTCTAGTAACTTTTGTGTTCTAGGTAACTTAGTTGCCCAGAGGGCTTATATTCGAACATGTATGGTAGATGTGAGTCCGAAATACAAATATACTAACGCTGAACATCCTAGGCGTCCTAACAAAGCCTTTTATTTTACTGTTAGTGACCAATGCATTAGGGTGTGTAAGACTTTTTTCAAAAATACACTGTCAATTTCGGAACGAATGGTCCACACTGTTCAATCTAAAATGAATGATGATTTCGCGATGAATGAGTTACGAGGTAAACACAATAACTATAAAAAGCTTAATCCAGACTACCTACTAGATGATATAAGAAAACATATTAATAGGATACCAAAAGTGGAATCATATTATGTAAGGTCCTCAACTTCAAAAGAGTAAATTGGTGGTGATAAAACAATAAAAGATTTACATACTGATTTTGTTTCACAGCAAATTCAGTTCAGCAAGAACACATGTAATTATATGGCATTTTATAAATTTTTCACAAATGAATTTAACTTATGGTTCGACCAGCCAAAGAAAGATCAGTGTGATCTATGTGTTTCGTACAATAATTCAAATAATGAACAAAAAAAAGATTTGGAATACTAATATTAGAAGTATTTAGAGGAGAAGACTTTAAGTCGTCGAGACAAACAAGCTAATCGTCAAAACGTTACAAAAGATAACAAAGTCGCAGTTTACGATTTAGAAGCTGTATTACAATGTCCACGTGGCGACACATCAGCTTTCTATTATAAGTTCAAGTTAAATAGTTACAATTTGACTATGACAGAATTATTAATCGGAGAAAAGAAAGCTTACGAAAATGTACACTGTTACTTTTTGACTGAGGTTGATGCCAAACGAGGTGCAAATGAAATAGGGTCATGTGTATGGGAATATTTAAAAAATGTGTGTGCGGAAGATACAGAACCGAAACAGATTACATTTTACTCAGATAACTGTTGTGGGCAGAACAAAAATAAATACATAGCAACCTTATACTTATACGCTGTAACTCATTTAAATATAACCAGCATAACACATAAGTTTTTATAAGGGGTCACCTCAAAGCGAAGTGGATAGCGTTTGCTGTGAACGCTATAAATAGAAAGAGAAGTTTAGAAAACCTAAAATCCGGTCTAATTAACAGTCCAGATCAATATGTCACACTAATAAAAAATGCAAAAAAGCAACCCAATTAACGTGCATGTATTAACATTCGACTCATTTTTGGACTTTAAGGCCCTTCAAGAAGAATGGGGATATAATTGTAATATTGACAGAGACGGAAGTACTATAAACTGGAATGATATAGAGGTTTTAAGAATGGTGAAATCAGAACCCCTCAGATTTTATTGTAAAACTTCATATAACGATAACACTTTTAAACAAGTTGACGTTAGAAATAAAAGAAAGAAAATGATCAATATATCCGAAATTTCTTTAAATCAAGCATATAGATAAAAACAAAAACTGAGTGGTAATAAAAAAGATTTGAATGAGTTGGTAACGAAGAAGTTGATTCCTTCCGTTTATGCCAATTTTTATAATTCAATAATTTAATTATGATTCCATTTCTCATTTTTTTTTGCTATAATTTGATTAAATCATTAAAATATTGATTAGGTAGACGATAGTGATTGTAACATTTGTAAAAAATAATAACAATTATAATTTAGAAATTTAAAATTTACTTTTGATAAAAATATGTTTTAGTTAAGAATAATTTTCGTTTTGATTGTGTTTGCCTATGTTATGCCTGTGATATTAATTTCTTTTGATAAGAGGTACAAAAGACTGGTTATTTCATTCGTAAGTAGAAGTTTTTATTTTTGTTAAAGAATTTAATTTTTTGTTATTTTTGTAGTCACACTCAAGACTGATTGTTGGTTAATTTTTGTTTAAATTTATAATTATAAAAATCAGATTGTTCAATTCATTATTTTGTTAAAAAAACAAGTTTATTCTTAGTTTTTATTTTCTTTAAAAATGATGAGTTCAATAATCTCATTTCAAATTTCTTTGGTACCGAATTTGTCAAATTTTGTCTAAACCCATTACTTACACTTTTCAATTAAAAAGAAGTTTTACGGCTTGCTACACTTTTCTTAGTTTATTTTTTGCATAAAGTGAATTAATTCAGAAGTTTTTTTGGCCTCAAAATTATTTAACTTGTATATTTTTGAACAAAATTTTGGTATTGTCATTAAAATCTCTATAGTCCAATATATAAATAGCGATAGCTAAAGTAGTCAATAGCATAATACAATTTTTTTAATTTTTAATCAAAGGTGACAAGGAGGAAGTGGTAAACTTTAAACGCCATTTCCCACAAATTGATATTTTTGAGTTCATGTTTTTATTTTTAAGCAAGCGAAGTGATTACATTATTTCGATGAAGACTACAATGAATATTATATATATGAAACAATATTATATTGGATAGTCAAAACAAGTCTGTTGACTGAAAGTCAAAGTCAAAAGACACCTTGGTTTGACCAGCGATAATAATTTTACACTAGAGTCAGCGTTTTCTATTAAATAATATTTAGAATAAACAATTCCATAGAATAAACAGGTTGTTATGATATTACAGCTACTGCCAGACTACATTATTATCCATACAATTATTTACAATGACTTAAAAAAATACACGAAGATAGAATTAAATCTGTGTTGTAGTGATGGTCTGTTTAATTTGGAAAACAAAATCAACAGGTTTTTTTTTTCAAATTTAATTTAAGTCGTACTAAATATCCTTAACAAACTTTCTCTTTTAATGTACCCCACAGAAGTGCGTTAACGCGCCATTGACCGTAGTAAATGAAATAAAGCATTATGGCAGGAACTATGAATAACATTGGGAAGTATATGGACCCATAACAAATTTTTAATAAGGGATAAGGCCATAAGCCACAGCGGGCGAACGTTGAGAATAATCTGAAAAAAAAAGACATCTCTAGGTAAATAAGCAATTCATAATAAACATACAGCAACACGTGCTTAAGCAGGGGTGAATCTAGAAATTTTTTTCTGAACGGAACATCCAGGCTAGTTAGGCCAGTATGTATAATATTGTGTCGACAAATAGCTACTAGATGCCACCAGCAAGAGCGGATCAAGAACTTTTTCTAGAATTGGCACCTAGAACAATGCAGGCCAGTAATGAAAAATAATGTCACAAGAATAATAAGAATAAATATTTATGTATTGTAATATGTTTTTATTTTTATATTTATTGCATGATAAACATAAAAATTCATCAATCAGAAAAACTGATATACGCAACCCGGATACCCTTTAAACTGGAAACGAGGCAGTCCTCGGGGGTGGCAACGCATTTGCATTTTGATTCTTAGTCGAGGTTGCGGTCCTCACTTCTTTTTTAAAGGGCTTTGAAGCAGGGATGAGTCAATTCACTAGTAGATTTCACGTGTCTTTAAAATACTAAAAATTTTTTGGACATGCTGGTTTCCTTACAATGTTTTTCTTTACCGCCGTGCACAGCGCTTAAAATTGCAATTGACAATGTCATTGGTGTTGATGGAGATCGAATCCGGGTTGCTCGCATACTGTGTAATTTACAGCGAGCGTGTCAGGTATACTTTAAATCCTATATTTACACTAGCTTTTTTGCTTTTTAAACTAGAGCATAACAAATGGTGCGATGTACTCTACTGCTTGGCGGTTGAAAAAGCGCCCAAGAATTCGTTCTTGGGTGCTTTATAAGCCTTTGCTTGCTTAGGCAATTTGCATTTTTAAATTACTGAAATAATAATGGTTATACTCACACATATAAATAAGTTATGTAACATCCGTAAGTAGCAGCTAAATTCCACTTATGCGATTTAGGTTCAGTTTTGGGTAGGAAAACGAATTCCCAGAGAACTATAGGGAGAATAGCCGTATGCATTATATGGTTGGATTCTTGCCTCACAACTTTGTCAATAAATGCCGGAAATACCAATTCCCTGTCATATATATAAATTGTCCAAAATAAGATAAATATTATCTGGAAACGCATAATACTATAAGTTATTATGTAATGTGAAGTATCATCACCCTATAAGTATTCTACTGCTAGGTACATTTCTCCCATTTTCAAGTAATAAAGATAATGTTCGCGCCTGATAGTGGATTGTCTTATCTCGAGAGGTGTGGAGAGAGGTTTGGCGGGGCGAGGGGACTTAGCGGCTGGCTGCATCGTGCGCGCAGTCAGTCGCGCCCTGTTTGCATCGAGCCGAGTGAGAAGAAGGTCGGCGACGGCGTAAGCCGCTGGCGCGGCGTGCGCGTCGGTGCGCCGACGTTCTCGGGCGCCGGCGTTCCCCGTTTTAGCTCGTGAGAGTAATATAGAGGACGGCTAGGAATTTTTATTGATTAAGGGACCTTTATGCAGTTAATTGAATCGACGTGGTGTTCGTTTGTGCTACGTTGGAATGTGACATTGAACTTTGATCCACTGTCCTTGAGTTGTACCGCGTATCCCTAATTAACGTCGATGGACTTGATTGTTTGAACTTAAAGACAATTAATTGGACAATAAATAATAAGTGATAAACGAACATAGTAGTTATAAATATAGTTTCATATAGTTTCCATATAGTTTCCTAGAAGCTGAGGTGTTCTGTGGCTGCCTGCCCCTTAGATGGATCCCATATTTGAAGAGAGGCGACGCCTTTGGATCTGCTGTTCTGCAACCAGCGGGGATGTCACGTTACACATTGAACACGTACTAAACACAACTTCCACACACATCTACTATTTCACCTGAATCTTCCTATGGTTAACCCTACTTCGACGGTAAAAGGTAAGTTTTGTTTGGTTCTTTGTTAGCCGCTATAGCTTAATATTTCACAGGTCTCTCCTCTTGTCTACTCATCGAGCGGAATTCGTGATGGGCCCGAGTTCCGATCGGCTATTGTCAGGGTAGCCTGCGGCAGTAACAGATAATCTTCAAAGAAATGAGAGGAAGCCTGTGCCCAGGAGTGGGAAGTATATAGGCTGTAACTTTAACTTCGCGGGGCTTTTTTAGATTTTTTATTGGAGTAAAAGTGACTACCACGAACAAGAATGTACATTTACCTTCTGCAACAGACCTGTGGTAGTGTGGCAGAAGATAGGCAGCAGCATCTTTTTGATAACAGCAAAATAAAAAATTAAAACTGCGGTTGCCAACCTAACCTTGTTGGGTTAGCACTAATTTCAAGTTGTTGACGAGTATGTTTACATGGGAAAAATAGTTCAACTAGGTAAATCGAACTTCGACGGAGTGATTAATCGATTCAACTTGGCTGAGCGGCGTTCGGGACATATCTTCTCGTTAAGTATACCTCAAAACTAGTTAACAAGATTGTACAATCAGTGCGTGTTGCCAGTGATGTCTTATGGAATTGAGACGTGGTCCTTCACTGCTTGTGTGACCTGGAGCTTCGTGAGGAAGCGCAAGGTTGCTCAGTGATATATGGAGAAGGAAATGCTTGGTGTTTCTCAGCGAGATAAACTTAGAAATGAGGATATCCGCGGAAGAACCATAGTGACAGACATAGCGCAACGAACTGAAGTGGCAATGAGGCGGCTATATTGCTCTATGAACCGACAACCGACGGGAAAGCAAGGTACTGGAGTGGTAGCCCCGTACCGGTAGGCGAAGTGTAGGGCGGCTCCTTACAAGATGGAGTTACGACCTGCTAAGATATGTTTGTAGTCGATGGATGCAGGTGGCTCAGACCGTGTTTTATGGAATTCTTTGGGGGCGGCCTATATTCAGCACTAGAATTGTAAAGGGCTATAATGATGATGATGATGAAAAGTGACAACTTTAAAAAGCTCTAATTATTGTAAAACACATACGAAATAGATACTCACAAAAGAGAGTGGTAAAATGATACTAGTGAATATGAATTCACGATAAAATTTTAGGTTTTTTGTGAGAGTCGTTTCCTTAATCTTAAGCGATGTTGGTAAATCACATAGGATTCCTAGAAATGAGTATATTATTTGAAAAACCTGAAACAACACATTTAATACATTTAAAAACTTATTTTAGAAAAGGAATGTTTGGGAGATGAATGAAAAACACTCGCCTCCTTCAAATGTTGTTAAAAAGGTAATGGATCTCCATTTTAAGGTAATTATAGTCAGTAATGGAGCTGTTGACAAAAGGCGAATTGTTACGCATATTAATTAAAATACTTTTTATAAGTTGGCAAAGTGAAAGTTTTCTATAGAAATTGTATAAGAATATAAATAAAAGACGTAATAATTTTATAGGCTGAAATAAACGTAATATATTTTTGTATAATAAAACTCTATGCAAAGTGTATCCGGCTCGAAAGACCAAAATATGTACGAACTAAAAGCCCTAAACTAAGCTATAACATTTATACAATAGTTAAAGTGCTGAATACATCTGTAGGGTTGCAACGTACAATCTTATTACACTAAAAAGGAAAAACAGAAAAGGATTTTTTTAAATGTTATCCAATAACCTATATTATGTATGTAGCGATACTTTTTAAATTAAAACATTTTTTTCTATGACAATTACCGAAAAGATTATTGCCTTAGTTTTGTAGACAATCGAATTTACAGTCAACCTGATGGTAAGTGATTACTGCAGTATATGGACATTTGCAGCCAAATTCAAATAAAGAAGGCTAAAATGTGTTGTCATCTTAGACGACTAAGATGGAATGCTTAATAGCTATCGTACAGTCTCTCTATAACCTTTAGGTCGGAATGTATCAGTGTTAACACTACTATTTGGCGACACTGATATTATAAGATGATAGTACCTTCCAAGTCAGATTACTTAAGCAAAAAACGACTAGCTCTATCACCTTTCATTAAAAACACTGAACTAGAATTTCACACATTGATGATGGAAAGTAGCATAACCAGAGTAAGTATTTACTTACCCGCTTGCATAGCGCGGTGAGGTTAAAATATTAAGGAGCAACTCATCCCAGCTGAAGCAATTTGGGAGATACCACAGTATTCAAAAAAATGTGTGTATACTATTTTATGATACTTACATCGATTTACATGAGCTTAAAGCTTTCGCACTACTGGTTTCTCCAGCGTAGTAAAGGCGAATTATCCGATGTAATATTTATATACAGGGTTAATTTTTTAAAGATTATCCAAATTTTGAACTAAAGTTTAAATACATAAATAATGATATACCGTTATTGCAGTTTTTGAAAATACGAGTAAATAAGGCAATAACGTTTTTGCCCACCGATCGACCCTTACGAATGTGTCCGTGCGCAGAAAAATCAGTTAAAGTAATGCATTACCACGCATTTCGAATTTAAAAGATAAAAAAGACAGAATGATTGAGAGGTTTTTAAATTAATTTTTTGGCACCATTTGTTTATATTACACATTGTCAATCTTCTCTGCAAATTTGGCCGGTTATTGCAAAAAAAACTTTTGGTAAATCCAAACGTGCATACCTGAAACGCTTATGTTATACGTCAATTTTTTAAAGTATTTTAAATACACACAAGTTTTCACAAATAACCTTAATACTATTACTTCTAATTTTCCGATTATGTCAAGTCAATAAAAAAAGTTTGATAAATCCTAAAGTGCACGACTCATAACGCTCATATGATCGTGAAAAATGTAAAAACATAATTCTCAATCAACAACAGAAAATATTCTTTTTAATTTTACTAATTATGTAATTATTATTGAGATTAAATTCTTTTATTAATCTTAAATGAAAAAAAAACAACTTTTAACAGAATTATCTTAAAACGATCAGAAATCAACTTTAATATTATTTTAATTTTTAGCTATTTGTACTCAGGCATTATCGTAAAAACTAGTCTTTTTTACCTGCATTTTTTCTCATCAACTTTATTTCGTTTTCAAAAAGTTTTTCATCTAGTCATAACCAGTATTTTAATTTAGCATTCACCAAAGTACACCTTCAGGTAAGATCTTATCATATCTAACAAAACGAAGCCAAACTCGGCATACCTTCCTTCTTCTTTTCGAGGAGCACCAGTAGGAGATACCGAAGAACACCTTCAGGCCACTCCATAAAGTCCAAGACGTATAAGTATATTTATATATAAACCCTACGTAATTTTAGCGAAATAATATATTGTAACGAAAATCTTTGATTATAAAAATAATAATGATATCCCATCTTGGTTAAGTATGCACCAAGTTTGGTTTTTAGAATATTTTGTATTTCTACAGCGATCGATATTTTTCATCACGAGCCGCTGTAAACAAACGATACAGTAACCCACTCACGATACGGTGTGAATATGAAAGACCTCAGTAACTTGCTTTTACGTTGATGCTAGCACCATCTCGTAGTCATTAAAGCACTATTTTCCCTACTATTATTACAAATTTTACTCAAAAGATAACGCCACGTAGTATTTCAAAGTTTTGAAATACTGCGTTATATGTATAACATAACTGATTACATCATGATTATATAAGAGAAACCGACTATAAAGTAATAAATATTAAATAAAACGATTGCTTAATAGTTAGTTACTAATTATAAACATTTTATTTTATTTATTAAAACGTACGAAATAATACCGAACCAATTATGATTTCTTATATTTACTCGAACACTACACATTGAAATAATACTAGTTTTTACGGAATTTATCGCGTATATTTAACTTTTTAAATACCCGACGTTTCGAACGCTTTACAGCACTCATGGTCACGGGCGGGACTGAGATGTTCAACGTCCAGATGTCATAGTTAACCGCGGTTACTATAGATTAAAATTTAACTTTTGTTCCGATCTACACAGTATGAACTTATGGTATCTTGAAGTCTTGCAGTTGTATGCTTGGGTTGGGATTTAATTTTATTTATTATAAGATCCCAAGCAGATGGTAGCACCCAGCCATCTTCTCTATTGAAATTAGGATGTTTTTTGATTTCAATAGCCTCGCGAATCATCCTTGGAAGGAATCGGTGTTCTTTAGCGAGGATTTGTGGTCTATCAATTCTGATATAGTGACGGGGGCGATCCTGTACGTGTTCACGGACTGCAGACTTCCCGGAGCGTCGAGTCTTCACATCAGCTATATGTTCTTTAACGCGGGTTTTAATTGATCTTTTAGTTTGTCCTATGTAGGAGAGACCACATTCACAATCAAGCTTGTACACTCCTGCATCTTGCAGAGGGACATTACACTTGACTGATGGTAAAAACTGACCAATCTTCTTCAGCGGCTTGAAGTATGTTTTGATGAAAGCGCGCTTAGGATGTAGCCAATCTTGTCAGTGACTCCTCTAACATATGGCAGTACAGCGGGTACACGCTCGACCGTGGCCGGCTTCACTCGTTCACTGTCACGTAGGCGCGGGACCCGAAGCTTGTTGTCATGCAAAACTTGCTTGACATGGTGGAGCTCCGCAGCCAGGTGTTTATTATCACAGATCCCTCGTGCTCTCTGAAACAAAGATTTACCCACGGTAGCTAACTGTGAAGGATGGTGGTGAGAATCACTGTTTAAATATCTATCTGTATGGGTCTTTTTTCTATACACAGTATGGCTCAAGGTGTTATCAGGATTCCGAATTACTAACACATCTAGAAAAGCTAAGGAATTGTTTGCCTCTAACTCCATTGTGAACTGAAGTTTAGAATTTATGGAGTTAAGATGGTCTAAAAATGCAGTTACTTTATCTAAAGGTAAAATTGTGAAAGTGTCGTCTACGTACCGCTTGTAGAATCTTGCGTTTATGGGAAAATTAAGCAGGGCTTTCTCCTCAAAGTCTTCCATGAATATGTCGGCGACAATGGGAGATACAGGTGAGCCCATCGCCACACCATCTACTTGCTTGTAGAACTCCCCCTTCCACAATAGGTAGCCAGATGTAAGGCAGTGTCTGAGTAATACTGCATATTCTACGGGCATGTTGTTTTCTTCCAGCCTTCTAGTTACAATTGAGATGCAGTCTTCAACAGGTAAGCATGTAAACAATGACTGCACATCAAAATTGACCATAGTTTCATTGTCTGCCAGATGTAGGTCTTTAATCTCGCTGACAAAATGGTAGGTATCCTTTATGTGTGCTCTTGTATGTCCTCTTAGCGGTGAGAGTATTTTCGCTAAGTATTGAGCCAATCTGTAAGTTACTTATAAAAAGGTTAAAAACGACCCAACAAATAGCACACTAAAAACAACTAGTGACCGCATAAAGAAACACTCCGAAAAATTAAATCTGGACGTAAAATGGATAATACCTACGTGCGCCAAATAACCAAAATTGTGTGAGTTACCAAAAATACACAAGCCCAATGCTCCATTACGTCCCATAGTGAGCCAAATCGATTCACCAACTTACAAATTGGCTCAACACTTAGCGAAAATACTCTCACCGCTCAGAGGACATACAAGAGCATACATAAAGGATTCCTACCATTTTGTCAGCGAGATTAAAGACCTACATCTGGCAGACAATGAAACTATGGTCAGTTTTGATGTGCAGTCATTGTTTACATGCTTCCTGTTGAAGACTGCATCTCAATTGTAACTAGAAGGCTGGAAGAAAACAATATGCCCGTAGAATATGCAGTATTACTCAGACACTGCCTTACATCTGGCTACCTATTGTGGAAGGAGGAGTTCTACAAGCAAGTAGATGGTGTGGCGTGGGCTCACCTGTATCTCCCATTGTCGCCGACACATTCATGGAAGACTTTGAGGAGAAAGCCCTGCTTATTTTTCCCATAAATCCAAGATTCTACAAGCGGTACGTAGACGACACTTTCACAATTCTACCTTTAGATAAAGTAACTGCAGTTTTAGACCATCTTAACTCTATAAATTCTAAAATTCAGTTCACAATGGAGTTAGAGGCAAACAATTCCTTAGCTTTTCTAGATGTGTTAGTAATTCGGAATCCTGATAACACCTTGAGCCATACTGTGTATAGAAAAAAGACCCATACAGATAGATATTTAAACGGTGATTCTCACCACCATCCTTCACAGTTAGCTACCGTGGGTAAATCTTTGTTTTAGAGCGCACGAGGGACTGTGATAATAAACACCTGGCTGCGGAGCTCCACCATGTCAAGCAAGTTTTGCATGACAACAAGCTTCGGGTCCCGCGCCTACGTCACAGTGAACGAGTGAAGCCGGCCTCGGTCGAGCGTGTACCCGCTGTACTGCCATATGTTAGAGGAGTCACTTACAAGATTGGCTACATCTTGAAGCGCGCTTCCATCAAAACATACTTCAAGCCGCTGAAGAAGATTTGTCAGTTTTTACCATCAGTCGAGTGTAATGTCCCTCTGCAAGATGCAGGAGTCTACAAGCTTGATTGTGAATGTGGTCTCTCCTACATAGGACAAACTAAAAAATCAATTAAAACCCGCGTTAAAGAACATATAGCTGATGTGAAAAATCGACGCTCCGGGAAGTCTGCAGTCTGTGAACACGTAAAGGATCGCCCCCGTCACTACATCAGATTTGATAGACCACAAATCCTCGCTAAAAAACACCGATTCCTTACAAAGATGATTCGCGAGGCTATTGAAATCAAAAAACATCCTAATTTCAATAGAGAAGATGGCTGGGTGCTACCATCTGCTTGGGATCCTATAATAAATAAAATTAAATCCCAACCCAAGCATACAACTGCAAGACTTCAAGATACCATAAGTTCATACTGTGTAGATCGTAACAAAAGTTAAATTTTAATCTATGGTAACCGCGGTTAACTATGACATCTGGACGTTGAACATCTCAGTCCCGCCCGTGACCATGAGTGCTGTAAAGCGTTCGAAACGTCGGGTATTTAAAAAGTTAAATATACGCGATAAATTCCGTAAAAACTAGTATTATTTTAAAATACTGAACCAAGTTAATAGCGCCCTATGGTATATTTTTCGGTAATTTATAATTCCAACGCCATCTATTACATCGAAGAAAAAACTTTCCTTGTTTCGGCATCTAATCATTTGTCTGAGTGGCTCATCTATGCCTTAAATATTATTATCTATGCCCAGAGTGAGTCCCGGTTTACATTTTGAGAAGTGACAAATGCGAGTGGCTAGTGCAACTGACAAATGACAAGTGCTTAGTGCGAATTTTATTCACACTTATCACTTTTCACACACGCACACAGCACTTGTCATTTGTCAGTTGCATTTGCTACTCGCACCTGTCACTTCTCAAAATGTGAACCGAACAAGTCTCCTCAAGATACCGAAAATTTCGGAATTTCTCAGCCGAAAAAAAATATTATAATTAAATAAAACAAAATTAAACAGCCATTTACATTCCATGGCTTTCCACATGATAGATGAAGGAATTTAAAAAAGTAGATTAACAAATAAGTTAATGATTATTGAATTAACAAATAAGTTCAATAATAATTTATCTTTTTGACAATATGCTTTTTATATCATTAATACATTCAATATGATTGTTAGATACGATTTCATGCAAATATGCAAAAATACGTTGGATTTTTGACTTTTAGGCGCTAGTAGAACATACTTACGCGCTTTGCGCTTAAGGCATGCATATACATAACCCTGTATATATATATTGTTAGCGACAATAAGTGAATTTAATTATTTAATATATATATATATATATATATATATATATATATATATATATAAATATTATAATAAGCCAACAAAAATGTATATAAGCGGCTATATCTACCCCTAGAAGAAGAACACTTAAAGAAGGCCGAAGAGTTATTAATGAAGATAAGCCAAAACGACAGTTTCCCGTCAGTCATAAGAAAATTGAAGGCAGAAAAACCGCTAGAAAACTCAAGTCGACTCAAGAAAATCGAAGTTTACATTGGAGACGATGGAATTACCAAATTAAGAAGTAGAACAATGAAATTCCACGACCAAAACGAAAGAAGAATGAATCCTATCGTTATAGACGGGAAACAAAAGATAACCTGTCTAATAATACAATAATATCATAAGAAATTTTTTTCACGGAAACACTGCTACAGTAATGAACGAGATTCGTCAAAAGTTCTGGATCCTTGGCTTAAGAGCGACTCTAAAGGCGGTCGCACACAGCTGTCAATGGTGCAAGACAAAGAAGAGTTCACCAGAGATACCCCCGACGGAAGATCTACCGAGTGAGAGACTACAGCATCATCAGTTTTCGTTCTCCTGCACGGCCGTAGACTACTTCGGGCCGATGCAAGTCACCATCGGAAGAAGAACTGAGAAGCGCTGGGGAGCTTTATTCACTTGCCTTACTCACAGAAGAGGGACCCACTTAGGAGGGAAAACTATATTCAGCGACAACGGAACCAACTTCGTCGGAGCCAAAAGGGAACTAGACGAGGCCGCACAAGAAAAAGGCTATCAAGTGGAAGTTTATTCCCCCGGGAACTCCGAATATGAGAGGCGCTTGGGAGAGACTTGTACGAACAGTCAAGACGGCGCTAGCAGTAGTCCTCAACGAGAGAAGCCCGTCCGAAGAAGTACTCCATACACTAATGACCGAGGTTGAACACATCGGCAATTCGAGACCCCTCACGCCGATCAGCATGGATCCAGAAGACGAAGAGAGCCTAACACCGAACCACTTTCTGCTGGGAAGATCATGCGGAGCGATGGCGCCGGGAGAATTCAGTGACACGGAGCTGATCGGAAAGGCAAATTTGAGGACCACTCAAAGACTTGCAGACCATTTCTAGAAAAGATGGATCAAAGAATATTTACCTCTCCTGATGCCAAGAAAACTTGAAAAGAGCGAAACCAAAGACCCAAGAGAAGGAGACATTGTGCTGATAGTGGACGCTACGTTACCACGAAACTCATGGCCTCGCGGAGAAGTTATCAAGACCTATCCCAGACCAGACGAAAGAACCAGAGTGCTGGACGTGTGGACATCAGGAGGAATACTTCGCCGCCCAACTCGACGTGTCATCGTGCTGGTACCAGCGGAATCGTCGCCTCCGGAAGATGAAGTGCTACGCACCATGGGGGAGAATGTTAGCGACGACAAGTGAATTTAATTATTTAATTTCAATTTATTTGTATTTGTGATCTAAAACTACGTAAAGACTGATAATGTTAATAACAAAAAAGTTAATTAATTACTTATACTAGCTTCAATTCTTACTTGCAATCCAAAATAACGTAACGAAAGTTAGTAACGAAAGTCAGTAACGAAATGTGAGTCTAATTACTTATTTGAGTTTAATTAGAATATTAGAAACGAAATACGAATCTAGTTACTTATTGGAACTTACTGTTATTATAATCTAAAGAACCACATTAGAAACATTAGCATCTAAGTGTGCATTTAATTACTTGTCTAATTCTTTTTCTTTTTAGTGTAATTTAAAACTACGACAATACGTCAATTAATCAATTGTATAATCTCGTTTCTTATTGTAAAAATATATTTAGTTCAATAAGAAGTTCAAATGTATTCTGCAATAGTTTCTTAAGAAGCGTAATGTTGTTATCACGATAAGCATTGTGCATTCCTGCCGCCTGGCGGCGCTACGTGTATGTTATGCGGAAAAAAGCTCAGCTACTATAGAGCTATACCGTAGGAAGATCGCTCCGCTATTTTTATTTATTAAAGAGTTAAATTAAGGGTTTTATGAATGATTAATGTTTGAAATAATAATTTAAAATAATAGAGATAAGCTATTTCTATTACCAGGAATGCATAAACACATTGTAAGGGATGTTTTATCACAAAAATAAAAGAAATTTGTAAGTTTCTCTTAGAAAAGGTTGCTCTGCGCTCTGATTGGTCGATGGAAATCATTAGTGCCGTGTGCAAATTCGTTAGTGCCGTGTGCAAAATTTAACCATTTTGATTGGTCGAAATTGTCTATAAAAAGAGGCGTTTTTTGTGGTTAAACATTCCAAATCCGGCAATGTAAGAAAAACTCTGAAGAAGTGTTATTTATTGCTCATCTAACTGCTACTGTATGCTCTCCAGTTAACATCCCGCCAGCATAACCCGCTCCATTACTAACATTCTCACACACGAGCAACAACATTGGTCCTTCGAAAAGCCGGATCGGGTTTAAGGAAAAACTAGGAAGATGCCTTCAAATACAAGATCAAAATCAGTGCAGTCGAAGACTACGAGTGAAAGTAACGCTACTACGGGTACCAGTACGACGGATTGGAGTATAAATATGCCGAGTGAATCTACAAGCACGACGACTACGAATGCGTCAACATCAGATCGATCGATGCTTACAAGATCATCGCCCAGCAGCGTACACAGACAACCCCTACTTCTTACTAAGAACATTGCCGGAAAGGAATCAACACCCGGGGGACGTAACCCATACCACCCCTCCGACTCGCACCGTCGAAGCGTCAGTTCCTCACCAAAAAGAGAGTCATTCAACGCCGCAGATTCAAGAAAGAAGTATCGCAGTGAAGACATGTCTGAACGAGGGAAGCATACTAACGTCCAGAGAAAAGAGTCTGCAGCAGCCTCACCCTAAGAAGACGACCCGCGATCCAGACACACCCTCCATTCGCTCGTCGCATAGAAAGAGAGCAGAAGCGCAAGCAAAAATGACAATGGTATTAAGGGAATTAGAACTGGCAGAAGCTCGGTCAAAAGTTGCTCAAGCGGAACTAGAACTCATTACCGCAAAGTTAGAAGAAGAAGATGGTGCCGGAGAAGAACTGTTCGAACGAACTCGAGAAGTTGAACGATGGTTCATTCAGACCGGAGACATGCCTAATAAGAACCACAAATCAATAGAGGTAGAAGAAAAGAAGATATCCAGGAACTAGCTTCAGTCATACTCAAGCTATCCGAAAAGTCACGTGACACCGTTTCACCAAAGCACCTCGAACTCCCTCACTTCAACGGGGCCTGTGAAGAATGGTTAGCTTTCAAGAGATCATACAAGGATATGGCCGCTTCTTTCAGTAACAATAAGAACCTAGCGCACCTTAGAATAGCGATCCAAGGAAAAGCTAGAGAAGCCGTCCAAAGCCTACAATTCACCGCCGAAGACCCACGCGAAGTAATCAAGGGACTAGAAGCAAGATTTGGAAGACCTGGAGTACTGGCACTAGCAGAACTAGAAAAAATGAAGAACCTCCCAAAAGTTGGCAAGAACCCAAGCGACATATGCATATTTACGAGCAAAGTAGAGAACGCAGTTGAGACAATCAAAGCCCTGAAGAAACCACAGTATCTCAGTTCCCTGAAACACTGAGAGTTATAGTAGACAAGACGCCGATATCAATGAAGTTTCGTTGGTTTGCCTACCACAGAAGCAGAAGAGATGAGGAAATTCAGGAGCTATTACTCGTCGATGCGTTCCTAGAAACAGAAGCCGACATGTGCGGAGACTTCGCTCCGCCTGAAGCATCCTCAGAGCAAAGAAGAGGAATAAGAAAACCCGTTCCTTTGGTACAAGAAGCGTCAAAAGAAAAATATAAGAAGTCACGTTCGTTCTGTGAAGAAGAACACTTCGCACTAGAATGCAAGAAGTTCAAAGAAGCTAACCTGAATGGAAAATGGGATATGACCAGGAAGGCAAAGATATGCTTCAAGTGCTTCGATGCATTCAAGGATCAACTGTAAAGCGCCAGTCTGCAAGCTGTGTAAAAGATGGCATATACCATCTTACATTCTGACAAACCACCAGCACCAATATAAAAAGAAGCAAAGGAAAAAGACATCAGCAGCACGTCAGAAGAAAAGGTCGCCTCAATTCACAACGCCAAAGGAGAAGAAAAGGCCTACCTGAAGATGATCCCAGTGAACCTCTATGGCCCAAAAGGACAAGTTCGCGTGTTAGCATTACTAGACGAAGGGTCAACGGTCACACTCTTAGACGCATCAATCGCTGAGAAGATCGGAGTCGAAGGGAAACAAGAAAAACTTACTATCGAAACAGTCGGCGGGAAGGTGTTGAGAAAAGATAGTTCACAGAAGATCGAGTTCAAAATAAAAGCGTACTAAAGAGGACTATCGTAGCAAGAATCATCAACGACCTGAAGCTGTCTGAACAATGTATAAACAAGGACACCGTGAGAAACTGCGAGCATCTAAAGGCAATTGAAAGCCAACTCCTCTACGTCACCGAAAGACCCAAGCTACTGATAGGCCAAGACAATTGGGGACTAATAGTAACAAGAAAGCTGAAGAAGGGCAAACCGTCAGATCCTGTAGCCTCCCTCACAAACTTAGGGTGGGTGTTACACGGATGTGAAACAGGAGCAACTGCCACAGTAAACTTCACTCATTATGGCAGAGCGACCACTGGCGAAGAAAACATAGAAAAAATCGTCCGAGAACACTTTCAGTTGGAATCTCTCGGGATCCAGAATCGGTCGCCAACCAACGACACCGATAGAAGAGCATTAGAAACCCTTGAGAAGACTACAAAGAAACTGTCAATCGGTCAATAAGAAACGGGACTCCTGTGGAAAAAGGAAGACGAAACCCTACCCAACAATTATAATCAAGCATTCCGACGCCTGGTCAACATCGAGAAGAAACTAGATCAAGACCAAGAAGCAAGAAAGCACTACGAGGAGCAGATCCTGAGTCTAATTGAGAAGGGATACGCAGAGATAGCTCCAGAAACCTCCAACAAAGGAAGAACATTCTACTTACCCCACTTCGCTGTTGTGCACCCAGTTAAGAAGAAGCTGAGAATAGTGTTCGACGCAGCTGCCAAGTATGAAGGGAAGAGCCTCAACGACGCCTTGCTCTCGGGCCCAGACTTGTTACAGTCACTATTTGGATTACTGTTGCGCTTCAGAGAGGGACAAGTGGCCGTCATGGCCGACATACAAGATATGTTCCTCCGAGTCAAAGTTAGAGAGGACGACCGAGACAGTCTCAGGTTCCTGTGGCGCGGAAGCCAAAGAACTGGCAAGCCTGAAGAGTATAGAATGTCTTCAATCATTCTTGGGGCAGCGTCATCACTGGCAACAGCGATATACGTAATGAATAAGAACGCATAAGAATTTAAGAACACTCATCCCGAAGCAGCGAAAGCAATTAAAAGAAACCATTACATGGACGACTATCTACAGAGCTTCGCGTCTACAACTGAAGCAAAGAAGATATCCAAAGAAGTGAAAGATATTCACTCAGGAGCAAATATTCATCTGAAGGGTTGGGCCAGTAACAATTCAGGGGTACTATCAGAAGTAGAAGACACCAATAAAGAAAACTCTTTACAACTGACAAAGGAAGAAAAGACTCTGAGGCTAAGATGGCTTGTAAAAGAAGACGCATTAGCTTTCAACGTCGGGCTACGCAACGATCTACAAGATGGCAGAAGAACTCCAACAAAGAGAGAAGTCACAAGCGCAGTGATGTCCACCTTCGATCCAATGGGTTTTGCAACACCGGTCCTAATACAGGGAAAGAAACTAATCCAAGATATCTGGCGAAAGGAAATAGACTGGGATGAACCAATTAGCGAACAACAAAAGGAAGCCTGGATGAAATACTTAGAAGAAATAACAACATTAGCAAGGTTGAAGATCCCAAGATGCGTCTCACCCAAAGACAGAAAAGGACAGCTACATACATTCACCGATGCGAGTGAGAAAGCCTACGCAGCAGTAGTCTACAGGAGAATAGTCGAGGAAGGAGGAAAAGTTCATGTCTCCATGATCGCCGGCAAAGCAAGGGTAACACCGACGAAACCAGTATCAATTCCGAGGCTAGAGCTACAAGCGGCTTTACTCGGAAGCAGACTAGCCACCACAATTGAAGAGGAGTCAGAGCTCGAAATATCGAAAAAGATTTACTGGACCGACTCCAGCACAGTACTGCAGTGGATAAAGTCGGAACCAAGAAAATTCAAAACTTTCGTGGCCAACCGACTTGCAGAGATTGAAGAGAAGTCCAAGCCAGAAGACTGGAGATGGGTACCAACTAAGAAGAATCCAGCAGACGACGCCACGAGGGGAACCCCAATCGAATTCGACCACAACGCCAGATGGTTCAAAGGCCCTTTACATTTCTCCGTCAACCAGAAGAAGAATGGCCGTTTCACGACTTCAAACCAGAGAGTATTATGCCAGAAGAAAAGCACAAACAAAAGGTGTTGGCAACAATGGCAGCAGAAGACATCCTTTTGAATCCGGAAAGGTTCTCGAGCTTGGAGCGACTGCTGCGCACTACAGCCAGAGTGGTTCCCTTTGCACACTACCTAAGGATGCCTTGGAAACCACAACACAAAACCCAGAAGAAAGAAGTACACGCCTCAAACCCATCAGCCAACAAAAATGAAAATAAGCGGCTATATCTACCCCTATAAGAAGAACTCTTAAAGAAGACCGAAGAGTTATTAATGAAGATAAGCCAAAACGACAGTTTCGCGTCAGACATAAGAAAATTGAAGGCAGAAAAACCGCTAGAAAACTCAAGTCGACTCAAGAAAATCGACGTTTACGTTGGAGACGATGGAATTATCAATTTAAGAAGTAGGACAATGAAATTCCACGACCAAAACGAAAGAAGAATGAATCCTATCGTTTAAGATGGGAAACAAAAGATAACCCGTCTAATAATACAATACTATCATAAGAAATTCCTTCACGGAAACACCGCTACAGTAATGAACGAGATTCGTCCAAAGTTCTGGATCCTAGGCTTAATAGCGACTCTAAAGGCCGTCGCACACAGCTGTCAATGGTGCAAGACAAAGAAGAGTTCACCAGAGATACCCCCGACGGGAGACATACCGAGCGAGAGACTACAGCATCATCAGTTTCCGTTCTCCTGCACGGCCATAGACTACTTCGGGCCGATGCAAGTCACCATCGGAAGAAGAATTGAGAAGCGCTGGGGAGCTTTATACACTTGCCTCACTACTAGAGCAGTACATCCGGAGCTAGTACCTTCTCTCAGCACTAGCTCAATGATCATGGCTCTCCGACGAATGGCAGCCAGAAGAGGGACCCCGAAAACTATATTCAGCGACAACGGAACCAACTTCGTCGAAGCCAAAAGGGGAACTCGAAGAGGCCGCACAAAAAAAAGTGGAAGTTTATTCCGCCGGGAGCTCCAAATATGGGAGGCGCCTGGGAGCAGACTTGTACGGACAGTCAAGACGGCGCTAGCAGTAGTCCTCAACGAGAGAAGCCCGCCCGAAGATGTACTCCATACACTAATGACCGAGGTTGAACACATCGTCGATTCGAGACCCCTCACCCCGATCAGCATGGACCCAGAAGACGAAGAGAGCCTAACACCGAACCACTTTCTGCTGGGAAGATCATGCGGAGCGATGGCGCCGGGAGAATTCAGTGATACGGAGCTGATCGGTAAGGTAAATTGGAGGACCACTCAAAGACTCTCAGACCATTTCTGGAAAAGATGGATCAAAGAATATTTACCTCTCCTGATGCCTAGAAAACTTGAAAAGAGCGAAACCAAAGACCCAAGAGAAGGAGACATTGTGCTGATAGTGGACGCTACGTTACCACGAAACTCATGGCCTCGCGGAGAAGTTATCAAGACCTATCCCAGACCAGACGGAAGAACCAGAGTGCTGGACGTGTGGACATCAGGAGGAATACTTCGCCGCCCAACTCGACGTGTCATCGTGCTGGTACCAGCGGAATCGTCGCCTCCGGAAGATGAAGTGCTACGCACCATGGGGGAGAATGTTAGCGACGACAAGTGAATTTAATTATTTAATTTCAATTTATTTGTATTTGTGATCTAAAACTACGTAAAGACTGATAATGTTAATAACAAAAAAAGTTAATTAATTACTTATACTTCAATTCTTATTTGCAATCTAAAATAACGTAACGAAAGTTAGTAACGAAAGTCAGTAACGAAATGTGAGTCTAATTACTTATTTGAGTTTAATTAGAATATTAGAAACGAAATATGAATCTAGTTACTTATTGGAACTTACTGTTCTTATAATCTAAAGAACTACATTAGAAACATTAGCATCTAAGTGTGAATTTAATTACTTGTCTAATTCTTTTTCTTTTTAATGTAATTTAAAACTACAACAATACGTCAATTAACCAATTGTATAATCTCGTTTCTTATTGTAAAAATAGATTTAGTTCAATAAGAAGTTCAAATGTATTCTGCAATAGTTTCTTAAGATTAAGCGTAATGTTGTTATCACGATAAGCATTGTGCATTCCTGCCGCCTGGCGGCGCTACGTGTATGTTATGCGGAAAAAAGCTCAGCTACTATAGAGCTATACCGTAGGAAGATCGCTCCGCTATTTTTATTTATTAAAGAGTTAAATTAAGGGTTTTATGAATGATTAATGTTTGAAATAATAAAGATAAGCTATTTCTATTACCAGGAATGCATAAAAACATTGTAAGGGATGTTTTACCACAAAAATAAAAGAAATTTGTAAGTTTCTCTTAGAAGAGGTTGCTCTGCGCTCTGATTGGTCGATGGAAATCATTAGTGCCGTGTGCAAATTCGTTAGCGCCGTGTGCACAATTTAACCATTTTGATTGGTCGAAATTAACTATAAAAAGAGGCGTTTTTTGTGGTTAAACATTCCAAATCCGGCAATGTAAGAAAAACTCAGAAGAAGTGTTATTTATTGCTCATCTAACTGCTACTGCATGCTCTCCAGTTAACATCCCGCTAGCATAACCCGCTCCATTACTAATATTCTCACACACGAGCAACAACATTGGTCCTTCGAAAAGCCGGATCGGGTTTAAGGAAAAACTAGGAAGATGCCTTCAAATACAAGATCAAAATCAGTGTAGTCGAAGGCTACGAGTGAAAGTAACGCTACTATGGGTACCAGTACGACGGATTGGAGTATGAATACGCCGAGTGAACCTACAAGCACGACGACTACGAACGCGTCAACATCAAGAAAATATATAGAAGAAAAACTCTGAAGAAGTGTTATTTATTGCTCATCTAACTGCTACTGCATGCTCTCCAGTTAACATCCCGCCAGCATAAACCGCTCCATTACTAACATTCTCACACACTAGCAACAACAATATATATATATATATATATATATATATATATTTTATTTTTTTATAAAGAAGATTAAAATTGTTGATATATAGATTTTAACTTACCACATTCCAAATGGTGATGAACACACACAGTAAAGAATATAATGTTTCTAGCTCAGGATCCTTCACAGTAATGTTTCGAACCACGAAAAACGTCATAATTCCATTGCTTCCATGTAAAACAAGTGCAGCGAAGTAGCCAAAAAGTCGGTAGTAGGCGTGATTATTGATAGTTCTGAAAATATAAAAGCATTTATATAAAACGGGAATGAATAGGATTGACAAAGTTCCACAATCGGAGTGTTAGGTATGGCAGTGTATAAGATAGAGAAGAGAAGAAATAGTCGTGGAAATATCGTTTTGAATTTGGAGGAGTTATATTGTTTAATTAGGAATAATAATATATTCATTGAAATTTAATGATATATGACTTTAAATAAATTTGTCGGTATTCATTAACGGTCATTATTTTTTATATAGAATGTGGCGGGAATAGTGGTTCACCGTTAAGGATTCGATAAAACAAATAATTTACTATAACATGTTATAATTTTAACCATTATTACATGAGGCTTCCCGCATTTTGGGTATTTTTTTACGAAGTTTCTATCTTTTGTTACCATTTTTGCTGTAGTTTTATCAAAAGCCATTATTTTTCATTTTCATTTCTGTTAATTACTGCTAAATACTAGAACATTCAGTAAAGATATTGATTTTCATATAATTTTAGAGATTTTGAGAAGACTATAAGTTCTTCTCAATTGTAATATAACATTTTACATATCATGAAAATTCGATAGTGCGATTTCTGTAAAAAATTGTACCACACTCATTTCCCATTCATTTCAAAACATGCCTACTTATTATCAATTTCAAAATGGTATCACAATAACGGGTTTTATTGTTTAACAGAAATGTATCCAATTTTAATTAAAGAGAAAATTTTCATTGAAATACTTTTTTAAAAGTTAGTTAATATTGTTACAAACGTATTAAATTCTATAAAACTATCAGTGCCTGTTCGCTAAAAACTATGCCTACTAAACACCGATTTTAAAATGTTTTGTTATTATTAGGTCTCATTATTTTATTGTAATTTTAATTGAAAACGAATTAAAATAAAATAACTTTTTTTGTAACTAATGTTGCGGAGATGCTTAGAACCAACTAGTTTCTTTATTGAAAAAACATTTAAAAAAACAAGTAATACTTTTCATATTAGATTATCTGTTTTATCGAATCCTTAACAGTGAATGACTATTTACACCACAGCCCCTATATAGATTAAATAATTTTAATAATATTAATTTTGATATATTAAGTTAATTTCATTAATTATTATTTCATAAGAATTTATGTTTATTTATTTTTGTATTTTTTTTAAACCAATCAGAAGCCAGAGGTTCATGGCCTGATTAATGTTACCAATAAAAGCAAGGGGTTGCTGGTAAAGTGCCTCGAGTGGAGTGATGCAACTGGCTGGAAAAGACAAAATAGGAGCAAATGAATGACAATATCGTGGTGGCGTCGGGGTTAGATTTCGTAGTATATTCATACTATTAATATCATTATTTTATAGTGTGTAGTATGTAATTTGCTTAACCTATATCATAACATGGTCCATTAACAGTGTTAAATATCATGAAATGACAACATTTTAAGAAATGATATACTACTTTGTGATATGATTAGTTTTAAAATTAAATAATTAAAAAACTAAAAAATAAACGTAAGGAATTTTTAAAATTTTCAAAACCTCATTATTTAAACATAAAAATGTTAGTTATCTAAATTATTTAATTTATTAGTAACTGATGCAAAATATAGGTACAACTATTTGCATTTGATGGTAGATGGCGCCGTGTTGAAAACTAAAACGTACATTGTCAGCGTAGTATCAAATTATTTTACAAAGGTTAAACTCAGGGGCGTAGCTACTGCCGTATCAGCCGTATCAATGATACGGGGCCTCCGAGCTACAGGGCCCCCCAATGCGTATAATCAAAAATTCGTAAAATGTTATCCACAAATCCAATTGAACTCTTAGGCCGTACTTCCCGAAAAAATAATCATATCATCAAATAGTTCCCAACGTGCCTAAAGAAGACCTGTCAGAAATTGTCCAATTTTCTGTAGTTTTTCGATACATCTCGATAACAGAAAATTATGATAATGTATTTAAAGAAATAATAATCTTTATTGATAAACATATTACAAGCACAAAATTTACGTCGGTTATTAGACCCTAAGTTGAAAACTTCTACCCACTTTCAGGGGCTAAATTAATAGTTGCGTAGACGGGGTGCATATTCGGAATTCATATATATTTTTTTTTTCGATTTTCTCCCTCTGCTGTGTACAGTCATTTATAGAAATATGATAAAAAACTGACCCTTGGAATTTTATTGATAATGTGACTAAAAGGTACTTTGTCGACATTATCAATAAAAATTTATACATATTTTTTGTTTGAAAGGTCAACTCCAAAATAAAAGAAGTACCTCACAGAATTATAAATTCATTGAAATCTTGGCATAAAATAATTTAAAATGAAGACAAACATTCATTACTTACGTTATAACCAACGTTTCGTTGTAACGGCTGTAACGGTGACAGTAACGGCAATACGTAATATGTTTTTGATTACATTTTTGGTTATAAAATATTAATTTTTACTTGCTTCGGCAGTACATATACTAAAATTGGAACGATACAGAGAAGATTAGCATGGCCCCTGCGCAAGGATGACACGCAAAATCGTGAAGCGTTCCACATTTTTAAAACAATCCCTCGACCAGTTAATATCAATTCCCTCTTAACTATCCCCGATTCCATATATGTCAATACAATCTCAAAATATATTCGAATGTATAATATTAAAGTATAATTATTGTGTACTAAATTTAGCTTAACCTAATTCTATATTCCCTGCCCAGGCTATTACCCTCCTTTAACTAGATTTTTACTCTATATTGTGTGGTCCTCAATTCATATATTTAGTTGCTTTGTTTTTATCCACATTCTCATCTAATAACCACTAATTCCTTTTCCACCGGAGAGCCTCAAGACAAGGTGTGACAGACCGAAGACCGGACATTGGCAGAATTATTGTGACATTATCACAATACCAAGGGCCATATATGTAGTTATTTAAAAAAAAATAATTAATAATTAAAGTGTATGTATTAAACTGTACTTGGGGTAAAAAGTCGGAAGAAAAAATAATAGTGAACTCCGATTATTAACCTCCGTCTGGGATGGATAGATGAACACGCGTTTGCAAGAAACCACTCTAGGGTGGATTTTTTAGGGTGGACAAACGGAACAACCCAAAAAATATACTTTTTTAAGCAATAGTATATAAGTGCTTGTTAATTCTGAGTAACGACTAACGATTCATCTAAAAATATAAAATTACCCTTAAAAAGGTGTCCTAGGTCTACAAGAAACGACGCCTTATCAGCTATGAGGAAAAATTATTTTTTTAATGACTTATATTAATAATGAAAACATTGTAACAACTAAATTTAATTTCCACTAAAAAGACAAACCTTTTTTCTTCACTATTTGAAATTTCAATTCAATTTTAATTCAATTGTTTTTCTGTCTGCCAAAATTAGTGAATCCAACGAAGAAATTCGACACATTTTGAAGTTTTATTACAAAAAAGGAAGCAGCTCGCTCTGGTCATCTTCATACCAATAAAGTCGATGCCTTTTTTGAAAAAGTGGTGGAGTAGTTCTTTACAACATAGCCGAAGAATTGAAGACTGATCAGTTTTGATCAGAAAGTTTGGCTATACAAAAAAGTTCGATATTTAGGTATCACACGAGCTCACTGAAAGAAACCTAAGGAATCGTGTACTCATTTGCGATTCTCTATTGAAAAGTAATAAAACTGAACCATTTTTGCAAAGCTTAATCACTGACGATGTGAGTGGATTACCTGCGACAAAATCGTACGTAAAAGATCATAGTCAAACGGTAGTCTAGTTCACAGACGTTATGATAAGAAGGGCATCGTTTATTATGAGCTTTTATAGCTTTACAAAACCATTGATTTGGATCTCTACTACCAACAACTTGTTAGAATCAAGCAAGAAATCGAGAAAAAACAGCCAGAATAAATCATCAGAAAAGGAGTGGTCTTTCATCATGATAACACCAGACCACACAATCTTTAGCCACTCAGCAAACATTGAGAACGCTTGGTTTGGAAGTGTTTATGCATCCACCATATAACTCGAGCTGAAAGGTTTCGTGATTGTGTATTACAGCACGTGGGGGACGGAACATTGACTTCATTAGACGAGACCTCTCCAACTTAACGTTTAGGTTCGTGTGCCTCTAACTATTCGGTGATCGCTGCCAGTTTTCAGCCTTGTGATCATTAACAGTTGCCGTCTAGTCGTCAAAATGAAGTTAATCTCATTTTTTGTCGAACCATCGGGCTCGACCAGGTCCACTTTTTGTAGATCCCCTTTTGGAAGAAAGAGTTCATCATAAAGAGTCCCTCTTTCTCCATGAAGTTGGCACCTTGGGTTCCGTTGCCCTATCCCGAATTTCCCTACCTCCAGCCCACCGTTCTTTCTTGTGCCTAGTTTTGCGCTGAAGTCTCCCATTAACACCGTATACTGAGTTTTGGAGAAATGCATGACTCTAGAAATGTTCTCATACATTTCCTCCACCTCCTCATCGGGATGTTCCGACGTTGGTGCGTAAACCTGTATGACCTTCAGCGAATACCGTTTGGTGATTCTGAGTATCAGGTACGCGTAATCCTCGTCGATAAACTCTTCTCGTTGTTAACGAGAGACTTGTGGACGATAAATCCAAGACCTCCTTGGGACAGATAGTCGCCCTCCCAATGATAGAACAAGTTGCCGGATTCGAGAATCACCGCGTCCTCCCCTTCTCTTCGGACCTCGGATAATCCTATAATATTCCAGAGCAACTTGTCTATCTCTTCTTCCAGCTCTTTCACAACTTCTCGTTGGTCCTCAAGGTGCGTGCGTTATATGTTGCCAGGTCGTGTCGTCGTAGGTGGAAACCGAACCTCCATCGGAGGTTCTTAGCACCCCTGCACCGCCGTTACAATGGTCGCTACCGTAGCCAGGAATAGTGAGGCCGCCGGGGACTGGGCTGCCGTCTATTTGTGTAATTGTTCATGGAGGGTATATTGCCATAGTTGCCACGCTTGGTGAGCGGGTAGGTAACCGCAGTTTTTTCCTGCCTGTTTCCCTCTGTCGCCTTTTACGACACCCACGGGACGATATGGGGTAGTGGATGTTCTTAACCGCCACTACACTAAAATAATCCATAGTGAATGCAGATCCTGAAACATACTCTAAGCGCGCGGTTTCTCAATAACCAATCACAGCGCGAGGAGCTTACCCCCATCAGCTGCCGGCATACCTCGATAAACTATCTTCCTCGCACCTATGGCTACGCATAAGACTTTTATGTCGTATTCATTTGTAAACTTAATTCACGCCTGGGAATTGTTTAAAACCGCTTAATTCCTCCGGCGATTTGCAGATATTATTAAAATTACTCAATAAATACGGTATTAAAATTTGATATTGCCAAAATTGCGAATTTTAATAAAATATTTTTGGAGGCCTGTTAATACTTTATAACCGAGAGAAACGTCTGTGATTTTTTGAATTATATAAAAAACTAAATTAATAGATTAAAAAAATTAAGTTGCCAAAAATACTTTTTTGGATTTTTGGCAAACATTTTAAGCTGTGCAGTAACGAAATAGCCGCAAACGCTCTCCCAGACTCGTGGGACTGGATTCGCCAATTGATGAAATTATATTTTTTAACTACTAAAAAAGTAAAGCGTAAGTAGCGTTATACGTCCGGAGTACGAGCTCAGACCTCCTCCTATTTCTGCGAGGGCTTAACGCAACGCCGGATTTAACATATTCGTGCTCTAGGTTTTTATAGCAAACGGTACCCTCGTTTTTTAGTTTATATTGTTTTTTTTTTGACTATCAACTTGCATAGTTACAAATGAAAATACTTATAATATGAAATATAAGAAAAACATTGCGAATATTGCTATCATATACATATTTATTAGAGATGCATTAGGCATTACTCGGCAATTTTATTACTCTTCGAATAGCGAGTAATAGTGTTCATTATTCGATATTCAGCGAATAGTTGTCTAAATAAAATAAACTTATATTAAATGGACAGAATATATATATATATATATATATATATATATATATATATATATATATATATATATATATATATATATATATATATATATATATATATATATATATATATATATATAGACAAAATAATTACTTGTATTTATCTTTCAAACAAAACACACTTAGTATTAATTATATAATCATCATTAAAAATATATATTGTTAAGTTAGCAAAATCAGTCACGTTGATGTTAATAAGGCGTTTTAATTAATATTAAAAGTCTAAAAGAGGTAGATTGTGGTGGCGAAAAACTAATTTTTCTGCAATGAATTTTTTTTTGTAAACCAAACCTGCCTCAGAAAATAATCTTTCTGAATAAACCGAGCTTGCTGGTTTGACTTAGTATAGTTCAGCAAGCTTACTTAAAATTGGGAATCGATTGTTATTGGTACTCAAAAACCACCATTCATATGGGTTTAAGCTTCTGTCACCCTTTGCGACCTGATGTAGTAGGCAATTTCACCGGCAATGGTATTATTGGGTTATTTCATTTCGCCATTTTATTCACAAAATGAGGTTATTCCCCGTAAAATATGTTACGTACAACAAAAGGATTGCCTTGATAATAGTCATAATCTTAGATTTTTTTAAATTACAGTAACGTATAAATGATAGGTAATTTCAAGAGACTATTACAAGTGTAATATTATTATTTGATACCCAATAAATTATTTTGTATATTTTTTTTTGTCGAATAATTATAGCGAGTATTCGACTATTCGCCATGAGGAATGGCGAGTAATCAGTATTCGACTATTCGCCATAATAATTAGGTATTGTGTATTTTTCCATTTAGAATTATGTTTCACAGTTAAACAAATCTCAATCCATAATGATTTTTTATATACAATACGTACGAATAGTATATACACATTACATTAAACTAATGTTACGGACTTGGCCGCATTTAATCAAGGGTTTGTTACGGATTTTATGGCGTTTAATTTCATTTTTAAATTAAATTAAGTGCCATAAAATCTGTAAAATTAGTTTCATTTCAAATCTAAATACATTTAGAGCAATTATAAAAGCGCGAGATTAATTTCTGATTAATTCTTGATTAGTAACATGTATTTATTTCTATAATAAAATATATAATTTTTTATCAGAAGTTTAATAACTGACGCTGTCACTGCGATGGTACAAGCATGTGCCTAGAGAGTCCTATTATAAATCCCTCACTGGTTTTAGGGAATTTCTCACTTAATGTTTTTCACATAGCTTCAAAACATTTTTTTCAGACATGCAGGTTTTATTTATGATGTTTTCATTCATCGTCGAGTATGTGGTAAATCAGTATTTAAAATTGCAATTAATAATTTCATTAGTACCCGCGGGGATCGAACCCGGTTTTGCTCGCGTACAGTGAAATTTACGGCGAGTGCTTCTTTTGTAGTTAATTAAGTAACTTACTTCATATTCGACATATAAATCTTCTCTAGGATAAGCTACAATATGGCAGATAGTAGTTTAACTTCATCCAGTTGATGCATATGTGGAATCTAGATAGCCTGAAATAAAATTGAGACTAGTTAATTTTATAGAAATAAGTAATAATATAGTGTTGTCTATGGGCCACGGCGTCCATTTACCACCATTGTGTGCTTGCACATGGAAATTGTATATAAATATAGAATATGCAATGTAATAATATACAAAAGAATGTATAAGAGAGTATTAGAATTTAAATGTGGAGGTATAATGTAGGTAGAATAATAATTTTGTAATATTTCGTCATTGTGAATTGTAACAGTCACCGCAGACTCTCATCAAAGGCTTAAGAAGTACGAAGTATTTGCTTTCCTATCTTAATACGCTCAGATTCGACAGTAATCTTCTGGTCTACCTGACTCACAGATGGGCGGAAGGAGTAGAGTCCAAGGGGGAGGCATTGCCCGTTAGTTTGGACATACAAGGCCTTTGATCGGGTTTGCCGCAAAACGCATCTATCGAAGATTCTTTCCTATTGGCTTCCCGAATTCTGCAATTGTGTCACCAGTTTCAATGCTGATCGGACCATCAAGGTTGTAGTAGATATTCCGATGATAAGCCTATGTATGTAGGTATACTACAAGGCTGCGTGCTCACACCTACGCTGTTCTTTCTGCATATCAATGATATTTTGAAAAATTTATGGCTATGCAAACGACAGCACATGTAACACAGGCGTTTTAAACCGGCCGTGTCAAGTAACAAGGAATTACGTCAACAAGTACCGGAATAAACTTCCGTCTGAAGTCGAATCTCTGCTAAACGAAGTCTCGGATTAGTGACGACTAAATCTAGTTCAGTTTAACTCTCAGAAGACACAGGCTTGCGCGTTTGCCACTAAAAAGACCCCTTTATCTTATCTCTTCAATTTAGAGGAACTTTCCCAGCTGCCTCAGCTAGAATCCTTGGTGTTGACATAAGAAATGATGTGCATTTTCGTGGTCATTTGGAAAGGAAGGACGTGTTCAGCAGAGTGGGACAGTATTTCATGCCGGCAGCTTGAATACTCTTCTTATCTCTGGGCTAGGGTACTCCAGTGCCAGCTGCTTGAACTTGACCGCATCCAGCGAAGAGCGGATCGAATCGTCGGCGACCGAGTTCTTTTTAATCGGCTCGATTTACTAGCGATGCGAAGGGATGTTGCATCTCTTTGCATTTTCTACTGCATCTACCATGGGTAGTACTCTGGGAAATCGTTAGGAATAATTTGAGCCGCCAAATTACATGAACACATATCTTGACAAAACTTACGATACCATCCACACCATCTAGAATCTAGATCCACCACTGTGTGTTTTACTAGGAGTTTTCTTCCTCGTAAAACCTCTTTAGAATAAAATAGAATCGTTTATCACCTGCGATTTTTCCGGACCGATACGACTTAGTGACTTTCAATAAATCGGTAATGCACCTAAAACTCCTCTGGTGTTGCAGTTGTTCATGGGCGGTGGTAGTCATTTACCATCAGATGAGCTGCATACTTATTTGCCAGCTTTTTTATAAAAAAAGTAAATTTTAGGGTGCTAGTAAACAAACAGAAAAAAAATTGTCTATTGTTTGGTTAATTTTGTGTGGTGATAATCAATTCACACATTTTAATCTATATTGACTAAAAAATATTCTATTTTATTCTATTCTATACTGCTTCATCATGATATTACATCCGTGCACCTAGCGCTGAGAAAGTTGACTTATTTGACTTATTTGAGTCCCTACTGAAATCCCCACTATTGATAATTATGTTTGTATAAAAGTAACCACCTACTGGCCCCTAAACGTTATGGGGGGCAACAGAGCACACGGCTGTACATATGTTTTGTCAACCAGTGCACTTCTTGATGGATTTAACACCTTCCAAAATTTAATATTTTATAACAGTATGAAATTTTTCTATAGACATTAGAGTATCGAATAAGGTGAATGCAAGGAAAATCTTGCGACCTCCAACAAATACCTAGACCGGTAACGATATCAATCTACTTATAAATTGAAACGATTTTGACAAACTGTAAATACTAATAAGAAAGTACAGCAGTGATTCCAGTTTGGTTTAGTTTTATTGACGGCCATGAAGAATATTGTATAGATAATATCAAAAACGGGCGTCAAAGACAATCGTTACAAAAACTTATGCAACAGATATTTTAGTGTAAATATACAATTTAGATATTAAGTACGTAAAACAGAATTTAGGATAAAAACAGCATGGCCTCCAGACAATTAATAACCGTTTAATTGTCTGAAGGCCATGCTGTTTTTATCCTAAATTGTGTTTTAATATGTAAAGATCTATTGCACAATTATAAACTAGATAATTTTGTAACGTTTGTCTTTATTATTATATTATTGTTCACAAAAATATTTAATCACTGTGGGAAGTCAATTCAGTTCGAAGATTGTATCATAAGCAAAAAAATAACAAATCACAGTAATACATATTAAAAATATTTAATAATATGAATCAAATTTTGCGTTTTGTAAGTTGTTGTAACAATGAAAAGAAAGAGAAGAAGCACAAGAAAGGATGGGGTCACATTATAGCTTACAAAAATTGGTTTCCTTACCAAATACGAGTCGGCGGGTCACACACAAAGTATTAAAATTAAATGGAGGAAAAGTAAATAGCCGCTACATTATGATAAATCCTATTTTATTGGTCACTGTTATTGTTACTATCACAGCCTATCAAAAATCCACTACTAAATATAGACCCCTTCATGGATAATATCTTAGGGAAGGTATTTGCAATAGTTGCCACGCTCGGCAAACGGCTTGACGACCATAGTTTTATTTTTAGTTGTACTGTATCGCCTCTTCTAACTCCGCCACTACACAGTCATTTCTTGTCTACAAGAGGTCACTGTTTACGAGCTGATAAAAACAGAAAAAGTTTTCTGAATATCTTTTTCGATTAATTTTTCGTTATCGACATGCTTGGCTGGCGGATTTGCGATCCTAGTTCCAACCAAATATCTCGCACTTTTGACTTTGCAGCTTAACGTTGCCGATCTGTCGTCATCAAGGATGTCCAGTTACTACTCCAAGCATAGCTTTGTGAAGCGTATATAATAAATAATTTAATAGTATCATAATCAGTGTTTTTAAAAATGAAGAAGCCTTGACTTCAGTAGTTACTAATTTACTTAGAAATTATGTTATCTTTTTAGTTGTTTTTCGAGTTATTTTATTTACTTTAAAGTTTAATTGTTTCACTGTTTTGTTTAAATGAAAACTCTTTATAGTTTTTCGAAATCGGTTTTTTATAAGTTTAATAATATTAATTTATTTATTTTCAATTGGAATTATATATAAGTCGTTGATAAGTTGAGTTTTTTTTAAATATGTTAGCGGTTGTATACATGACACTTCACACGAAACATATAAAAATAATTAATGTCACAGACTTTAATCATATACAGAAGTTTTAATAAATGTAAAGTAATGTATTTAATTCTTTGATATTTAAGAAAAAAAAATAAGCTGCATTAAGAATAAACAGTAAAATGATTCTTAACATACAATTGCAGATAATACAGACAAATAATATAAAATCTACTATTGCCGTAAAGTTTTCAAAATGAAATTTAAATTACAAATAATTATATTTGGTCTATAATTTGTTGTTGTACCTGAAAAATATAATAAATCCGTCACAATGCAAAAAACGAACTTTATCAGCGTAAATAAAAAAAATATAGAATTAGGTGTTACTGTGCCGAAACACATCATGTTAAAGGAAGGAGAAAATTTATATGAAGGGGGAAATGATGGCCCTTGAGCCACCCTAAAGCCGAGTATATCATAATAATATAAAATATAATATTGAGGGGATTGAACTTTTTAATAAAAAAATAATATAAGTCAAAAGTAGCTAAAAATGGTATTGACCAACGTCCTTAGTCAAAACTAGTTAAAGCAAACTCTTAAATATTACTAGATTTTGCTCGTAGTGTGTTCCTAGTAAGACAGTTATCAACCACTTTCATATAACTTTATTATGGTATATAGTTATATTCCTATCACTAGATCACGACTTTAACCATATTTATATTATATTAACAGCGACATATATGTACGTAAAGACCTCTTTCCGTCGACATTTTATCAAAATTATTTTTATATGATAATAAAAAAAACAATACTTACAGACGTGCACTCTCTCAGACTACTCCAGTAACTACTAACTAATAAGACTGTTGTTAAGATTGTAATTGTTGATATATTTTAGAACGTAAAGACAGGTTTACGTGGTAGAGCCATAATGCAAGTATATTATAGTTGTAGCACAAATGAGTCGGCTTGACCGGAGTAGGACCACGCTCTCACAGAATACCAACATAAAATAGCAGCTCCATGCTGCTGTGTTTGGTATGGTGAATGTAGAGAACCGGAGACCCTTTTTGAATTACTAATTCTGTGGAGTCTGGTTACTGGTTACTCTAATCCAGAATCCCGAGACTTTTCAGCAGGAGTTACGTAACCGCTTTCAGTGCCTAGAAGATTGCAATGCAGTGGACGATATGAATGACAAGCTCGTGGAAACTGTCCATGCGGTCGGAGCCAAGTTCTGCAAGACCCGCCGCAGAAGAACACAAAAAACTCTCCGATCACACTCTTAATCTCATGGCTGTTAGACGGGAGATGAGGCTGCAATCGTCAACAGATTTGACAGCATACAGGCAACTGAACAGACAGATCTCCAAATGCATGCGGCGAGACTTACGCAACTTTAATACTGCTCATATTAAAGAAGCGATCGAGCGGAACCAGGGCTTCAAAGTCTTTGCCAGAGATCTGTCTGCCAGAAAGAGCCAACTGTCAAAGCTGAAGACTGAGTGTGGCAGCATCGTTTCCGAGACACCTGAGATTTTGAGTGAGATTGAGAGGTTCTATGGGCAGCTGTACACATCATCGTTGGAGCCACACGCAAGTGTAAGTAACGTTTAAGAGCAAGTTTACCCGACCCTATTCCGATGATATCCCGGACGTCAGTCTGAGCGAGATTAGAATGGCTCTCCAGCACCTTAAAAACGGCAGGGCCCCAGGCGAGGATGGCATTACAGCGGAGCTTCTGAAAGCGGGTGGAACACCGGTACTTGAAGTCCTTCAGAAGCTCTTCAATTCCGTCCTCCATGGTGGCACTACTCCGGAGGCGTGGAGCAGAAGTGCGGTGGTCTTGTTCTTTAAGAAAGGCGACAACGCTCTCTTGAAGAACTACAGACCGATTTCTCTTCTGAGCCGCGTCTACGTACTGTTTTCGAGAGTCACTACGAATCGTCTCGCACGCAGACTCGATGACTTCCAGCCTCCCGAACAAGCCGGTTTCCGAAAAGGCTTCAGTACCATAGACCACATACATACCCTGCGGCAGATTGTACAGAAGACCGAAGAGTACAATCTGCCACTTTGCCTGGCGTATGTGGACTAGAAGAAAGCCTTTGATTCCGTCAAAATTTGGGCGGTGCTACAGTCCCTTCAGCGGTGCCAAGTTGACTGTCGGTATATCGAAGTGCTGAAGTATTTGTACAGTAGGGCTATGATGGCTATCCGAGTACAGAATCAGAGCTCGAAACCTATCTAACTGCAGAGAGGTGTGAGACAGGGTGATGTTATATCCCCGAAACTCTTTACCGCTGCATTGGAAGACGTTTTCAAGCTACTGGACTGGAAAGGATACGGTATTAACATCAATGGCGAGTACGTCACTCATCTTCATTTTGCCGACGATATAGTCCTTATGGCAGAATCGCTGGAGGACCTTAGCACTATGCTCAATGACCTCAATAGTGTCTCCCAACGGATATGTCTTAAGATGAACATGGACAAAACAAAGATCATGTTTAATGTCCATGTCTCACCTATGTCGCTAGTTGTAGGGAGCACTATGCTCGAAGTTGTTGAGAAGTACGTTTACCTGGGACAAATAGTCCGACTAGGTAAGTCCATCTTCGATCGAGAGGTCAATCGACGGATTCAACTCGGCTGGGCAGCGTTCGGGAAATTACGACACATCTTCTCGTCAGGTGTACTTCAATTTCTGAAAACTAAAGTGTACAACCAGTGCGTGTTGCCAGTGATGACTTACGGATCAGAGACGTGGTCCTTCACTGCTGGCCGTATGAGGACGCTCAAGGTCGCTCAGTGAGCTATGGAGAGGGCTATGCTCGGAGTTTCTCTGCGTGATAGACTCAGAAATGAGGATATCCGTAGTAAAACCAGAGTGACCGACATAGCTCAACGGATTACTGTGGAAACGGTAAACTGAAGTGGCAATGGGCCGGCCATATAGCTCGAAGAACCGATAACCGATGGGGAAGAAAGGTTCTCGAGTGGCAGCCTCGTACCGGTAGGCGTAGTGTAGGGCGACCCCTCACTAGATGGAGTGACGACCTGGTAAGACATGCAGGAAAAAAGCAAAAGCAATTGCAAAAGAGAGCCGTACGGGCGATTTTTGAGGTAAATTGTAAAGGTAATCTATAATTTACCTTAAAAATCGTTTAGTTTAGCTTAGTGAAAAATCTAAAGAAATGAACATATTAACTTTGGCGTGTTAATATATTTATGAAAATGATGTGCATAAAAGCATAACTTAACTATATAACAAAGTTATTGTTAGGAATAAAAATGTTCATACTTTAAACACTGCGAACAAAAATAAGTTTTTTTTTTTTTTTTTTTTTTTTTTTTTTTTTTTTTTTTCATGTGCATATACGTATTGTATACCTGTTTATTAGTTTTTCCTTTCCTTTGTTCAAAGTCTTCACCTGCCAACACTTATATAATAGGTCAAAGCAAAAGTTTCTTCGTATTTTGTAAGGAACAAAATTGAAGAAAAATCTCTTTAGATGTACTATTTGTATCGTGTTGGTTTTAATATCAAATACATACAGGGCTATTTTATTCAATAACCGGCCAAATTTGCAGAGATAGTTCAGAATAAGTAATAAAGGCAAATGGTGTGGAAAAATTAATTAAAAAATCTTAAGCATTATGTCCTTTTTATCTTTTAAATTCAAAATGCATGGTAATGCATTATTTTAACTGATTTTACTGCGCGTTGTAAGGATCGACCGGAAGGCAAAAACGTTGTTGCCCATAAAACACATTCAATTTGGGATAACTTCGAATAAAAGTGGAAGCCTCATTTACTTTAATTTTAGAACTGCAATAACGGTATATCATTATTTATATATTTGCACTTAAGTTTAAAATTTGGCTACTCTTTGAAAGATAACACTGTATAGGACATTAAGAAAAAATATTACATTTTCAAATTATATTACAAAGGGGAAAAATGCGACTTCAGCGGCGAAACAAATTTGTGACGTTTATGGACCTAATGCAGTGTCAGTAATACTAGCATAAAGTTGATTCAAGCATTTTCAGTCCGGGAATTTTGAAATCAAAGATGCAACCCGCTCTGGTCTCCCGCAGTCATACGGATAAGGTCGATGCCATTTTTTAAAAAAAGGAGCGAGATCAGCATATACTAATATAAAAATTGGAAGGAAACTTCACAAGAAACGCGTTGTGCTAAACTCGATAAAATACCGTCGCTATATCTAAACGACCAGCGAAGGCCTCCCCATTGGATTTTACTGTTTCCGCCTATCTACGAGTCAGGTAGACCAGAAGATTACCAGCTTATCAACCCCGAAAAAAAAACCGTATTGGCAGTCTCTAATTAGCTGATGATTCCTCAAGGTATCTTATCAGCTGGCAATAAATTATATTGGACCAATTATTTTGGAGAACAATTGTTATAACAGTAACAACAGTAAGCTCGCTTTTAGTTACTTCTAATCATTAGTAACAACAATCAGAAATAAAGCAATTCTAAATCGATTTGTCACTTGCGATGAAAATTGGGCCTTCTTAGATAATCGGAAACAATTATTGATCGTGTCTCTGGAGGAAAACGCAACAGATGTGTTTTATGATAGTTTGTAGAGGTAATTTTGTGGACTCATTATGAAGACAAAATATACATAAAATATAACAAAGCTAGTTGCAGCAAGGGCTTCCAAAGATTGCTAAACGGTCGAACAGTAGGGCCACGCCGCTACATATTTTATGCGTTGACGAGCACGTTTTGTTAAAATATTTTTTACACTTATTACCTGTTCTTGAGCACTTTGAACTTCCGTAAACGCAACCATAGTTTAACGGCGTTGGTTATTTTTGGGCCGCTTTGAGGTAAAGATAACTTTATACACAGATAAAAGACTAACGGTGAAAGTTTCATAGTATAGGACCTCCGTGTGCAATCCGCCTATCTTCATATTCACTACTTAAGTTATCGCTCACTGCCCTTGAATAGTTTGATTACCTCTCAATTGTTCTTCTATTGATATGTATACGTACGTGAATTTTTGCCGCGGTACCACTTGCGTATATCTATTATGTACACAGCAATTAAACTTAATATTTTGTATTTAAGTAACAGAATGCAGAAAGTTATTATCAACGGTAAAAGTTCTTCCGGGTCGCCTATACAGATGGGTGTCCCTCGAGGATCAATTCTTGGCCCATTTCTATTTTTAGAGTACCTATATTAATGACTTACCCTCCCTTGTAGAGGATAATCACGTATTGTATTGTTTGCTGATAGTACTCCCTTGATTTTTAAACATAAACATCAATAATTTAAATGTGACTAAATTAATAATGCTATACCAAAATTAGTACAATGGTTTAACGTTAACAATCTAAAATTAAACCGCAATAAAACTAAATGTATTAAATTTATAACAACGAATATTAAAAATCTCAATACCAATGTGTTTTTAAATAAGAAAGAACTGAGCCCTGTTGAATCTTTTGATTTCTTGGCTTCACTGTTGACGCAATGCTTCAGTGGGGCCCCTATATATCCAAACTAGCAAGCAAACTAAGCTCTGTTGCTTATGCTTTAAAAAAGATTAGAGATCTAGAGATTAGTTTATTTCAGTTATTTCCGTAGCATAATGTCTTGTGGTATTTTGCTATGGAGAAATGCGGCTGATTTAGAAACTATTTATGTTTTGCAAGAAGAGGGCCATAAGAGCTATTGACAACCTAAACTAAGCCTCTATTTCTAGAGAGACCTTGTGTATTTTAAATATTAAAGCTAAGTTTAAATATTTAACTTAGCAAAAACTCTATAAAGAGGGTTATTATAGTGTAAATGAATACATTGTTGATAGTAACCACTGCGAATGAGGTGGTCGCTGCCAAGCTGTTTCTAAAATAAATTTTGTAAATAGTTTGTTACCATTCATATTGTAAAATGTATTTAGAAAAAGTCCCGCTGAGCTTATCTATCACTGATGCTTTCACCCAGGATAGCGGTTTTTTTACGAACCAATGGTAAAGTCAAAATGACTTTCAATAAGAATTACATGCGATCTACATTGAATAAAAAATACTTTATTCTATTTTATTCTAATCTTTGTGCACCACGCTACGTTTAAAAATGACAGAATGTTTGTGATTGTGTCTTTAAATTAATTTTTCTTCACCATTTGCTTATAGTACTCATTATGAACCTTCTTTGAAAATGTGGCCGGTTATTGCAAAATAACCCTCTATAGAAATAATTTTTGTAGTAATGATATTGATGATATTGATTTTGATGTAATTCAAAAATATCGCAGGTTTCTTCATACATAAGCCGATTTTAGAAGAGGCTGCGACTACAAATACACTTTAACTAATTATTATATACAAAACAAAAGATAAAGGAAAAGATGAACAGAGAAACGCGTTTGAGGAAGTTTATAAAAAGGAGACCTTCAATTCGTTCGATAATCAAAGTTCGCCGTCATAGACGGTCCTCCATATTGAATTTAGAATGACGTTTATTATCTAAACAATGTCATCAAAACTCATAAAGCAACACGGGCCGCCGAGGTACCGGACAGGAGTAGCCATACACATAACTCAATGGGAACACCATTGAGTAATATAAATCTATGGGTGTTCCCCTGAGCTAAATGGGATACAGTGGTCCTATGCGTACAACAAAACTAGTTGCAACATACTGCTCACTAGACTAAATCATAGATTAGTGACTATGTACTAGAGAGACTAAATTTAGTTGCGCGACTGAGTCGACACCTACAAAAATGCCAAATTATTTAGTTTTTTGCTGTTAAAAGAGATCTGTCATGTCAAATTTTTTAAAAGTTGGCGTTACCTGTTATATAAACAACTCTTAACGACATTAATACTATTGATTTCATTTTAATCTAAAAAATTACAACAATAACGTTTCTCAGTTTCCATAGTAACGGTCGTGGTGTTGCGGATTTGTTTACTAACACCATAGATAAGAGTAAGTAGACGGAAATAGATATGAATCTCTAAGGTAAAAATTGGCCGCGACAACTGCGCCGCCTGGAAGCTATATGGATAAATTTTAGGACTTAGGCAGAACTCCACCCTTATTAAAGCCTCCCTTAAGGAGAACGAAAGGGTCGTCCCGGTTGCTAACAATAGTGGGCTTCCCCTACATATTAGCAACCTATTAAAAGCCAAAAAAGCTGCTTTCCGGAGAGCAGCAAAATATCCCACCCCCGAATATAGGCGCGCGGCCAATCGTCTTCAACGAGAACTCCGTTTCCGCCTCTCTGAATTTCGAGACCTCGAAAAGAGTAAGCTCATGGAGAATATCTCTCCATCTCACACAGCGTACTATCAGATGGCTAGAGCCCTCCGCATAGACGCTATCACCCACACTCCCCCTCTCTCCCGTCCCGACGGCACGGTTGCCTTCGAGGACGAGGAAAAGGCTGAGTGCTTTGCAGATAGCATTGCCGCTCAATGCTCTCCCAGTTCTCAACCCGTCGACCCCTCTCATGTCCAGGCAGTGGAGGATGAGGTCCGCCACCGGAACTCACCCCCTACGGCCTCCGAACCTATCTCTGTGTCCAATGATGAGATTTCATCCCTCATCAAAGGACTTAAGCCGAAAAAGGCTCCGGGCGCGGATGGCATCTCCAACCAAGCCCTAAAACACTTTCCTGAGCAGGTGTTAACCTTTGTGCTTCAATCAGTTATTTCCCCACTACGTGGAAAGAGGCTACTGTGATTGGAATTCCCAAGCCAGGCAAGCCTCTCAACCTCCCCCTCCAGCCATCGCCCCATTAGCCTCCTCAAGGCAATGGGCAAGCTCATCGAAAGAGTCATCCAAACGCGTATGAGGCGCTATCTGTTTCCCACAGACGGCGACCCTCTTATCATTCCCCATCAATTCGGTTTCCGAGCCAAATACTCGTGTCCCCAACAAGTTCACCGCATTGTGGAATATATCCTCAGCGGTTTCTATCCTCGTCGTCATAAGACCATCGCGGTCTTTTTCGATATAGATAAAGTTTTCGATAGAGTCTGGCACACAGGCCTCATCTACAAGCTCTACAAAATAGGTCTCCCCGATCGTCTAGTTCGTCTCGTGGCCTACTATTTAAAACATCGTACCTTTCGTTTTAGACACGAAGGCACGCTTTCTTCACAGCGAACTATCAAGGCTGGTGTCCCTCAGGGCTCAGTATTTGCTCCTCTGCTGTACATCCTGTTCACCAACGACATTTCCATCCCGTTGAAAGGTGTTCAACTCTCCCTCTTCGTAGACGACACTGCCATCTACTGCAAAGGTGTCTCACTACCCTTCATACGGAACAAGATCCAAAAGTCAGTTGATGACCTAGGAGCTTGGTTCAAAAAATGGCGCATCGATGTGAACCCGGAGAAGAGCTCCGCCGTTCACTTCGATTATAAACGACGCCGTCTCAAAAACACTCCACCAATACGTATGCTAGGGACCCCTGTCCCCTGGCATACGTCCGCCAAATATTTAGGTGTCACTCTAGACACAGGGCTCACTTTCAGGCCCCACGTCAAAAGAGTAACCCGTCACGCACGGTTTTATCTGAGTAGGCTCAACAGTATGTTGGGCCGACATAGTAAAATGTCCCTTCGAAACAAGCGTAACCTTTACAAGGTCTGTATACGACCAGTCATGTCCTACGCGGGCCCCGTCTTTGCCCACGTAAACCCTAATATTTTAAATGAACTCCAAATAGTTCAGAACCTCTTCTGTCGTCGAGCTGCGAACGCACCGTGGTACGTCCGTAATGCCGACCTTCATCGGGACTTAGAGCTGCCAACAATTCAACAATTTTTTTAAAAAACTCTCTGAGAACTTCTTCAAAGCCTCAGAGTCGCACCCAAACCATTTAATTCGTGAGGCAGCTTCTTATGCAGCCCCACCCCCCCTCTCGCTATCGTGTCCGCAGGCCGAGAAATTCTCTCTCGGACCCGCCTAATAAACTGTCAAACGACCTGAACTGTCTCCTGGCGGCTCAGGCCAACTCTAATTAAATTAAATTATTGTAATAACTAACATTAATTTGCCTTCGTAGGCACTCCCTCAGCGGCACTTAATAACTGATTATGATTGTGGTCTCTCATACATAGGGTAAACAAAGAGATCAATTAGAACCCGCGTAAAGGAACACATAGCTGACGTGAAGCATCAACGTTCCGGGAAGTCTGCAGTTTGCGATCATATCCTAGACGGCCCCAACCATTACATCAGATTTGATAGACCACAAATCCTCGCGAAAGAACACCGATTCCTACCAAGGATGATACGTGAGGCTATTGAAATTAAAAAACACCCTAATTTCAATAGAGAAGGAAGCTGGGTACTACCACCTGCTTGGGACCCTATAATCAATAAAATTAAAACTAAACCCAAGCATACCACTGCAAGATCTCAAGACATAGTCAGTTCATTTTGCATAGATCGGACCATAAACAATAAATATAAAAGCTGAAGGTACTCCGGGTTTAACAATGACATCGGGACGTCGGTCACCTCAGGCCCCCGTGACCATGGGTGCTGGAAAGCACCCGAAATGTCGGGAATTAAAAATAAAAATAACTCAAATTCAAATTAAACGCGATAAAATCCGTAAAAGTAGTTTTAATCAATGTGTACTGTTCGCGTAAATATAAGAAATCATTATGAGACGTGGTCCTTCAGTGCTGACCGTATGAGGACGCTCAGTCACGCAGCGAGCCACGGAGAGGGCTATGCTCGGGGTTTCTCTACGTGATAAACTTAGAAATGAAGATATCCGCAGTAGAACCAGAGTTAACGACATAGAACAACGGATTAGTAAGCTGAAGAAGAAGAAGAAGAGACTCGAACCAAGTGCAAGAGACTAACAGCAGCGTACACACCGTCTCCGCATATAATATTCGAATAAAATAGTAAAAGTGCATAAAAAGAAAATCTTTTGTGACAAAAGTGTATATAGTGACCTGTGGATTATGTGACATTGTTTGTGACTCCATACAATTAGATATTATGGTGTATTTTGTAGTAAATAGTGTAAGACTAGATCTTCGTTGTATAAATAGGTATTAAAAAATATTAAACGCAAAAACTTTCTTAATAAGGTCCTACGTGATAAAAAATTAACAGTGATTAACAGTGTTTAGTGGAAGAGAGAGAGAGTATTTTTAAATTCAAGAATCGTAACGGAAACTTTCTTGTTCACTAAGCGGCTCATTTATGAAACGACACAATGAACTTTGGACCATATCGCTCGTGAATCAAACATCAATCGTGAATAAGACTACAAAATTTTATTGCATCTGCATTACCATCGTGGTGTATTGGTTTTGAGAACCTACTTGGAACGCTCTGTAACAGAGTTCTAATCCAACACTTTTTTTTTCACATTTTTTTTCTCATATATTTTAATTAATATAAGAAAGAATACATATATATAAAAGAGTAAAATATATGATATAAATATGGCATCCTCGTCGAAAAAAAAATGCTTTATGTGCCAAATGTAATGTTATTATAGAAAATAATGAATATCTAATATGCACTTTATGTAAGAAAAAATATGATATTCAATGTGCGAACGTGTCAGCAAAAAGGTTTTATCTAATGAGCAAAAGTAGCAAAAGCTCATGGAAATGTAAATCATGCCTAAATAATAAGAATAAGCCGATAGGCTAGTAGACGATTCACCGGTCTCTTTGAATTTGGTAAAATATGACAAAACAAAAATAATTGAACAAAATATAACAGTAAGAAAACAAAACTTTAGTAATAATCGATCAACGGACAACTGTACAGTAGTAGAGGATATTGATGACACTAACAGTTCTACCCCTAACGAAACTCTTCAGAGCCTACCCAATATGTCATTAATGGATAACTCAACCATAACTGAAATGAAATGCGAAATAGAATATTTAAAGATGCAACTGGAAAGTGCACACGCAGAAATTGCCGAACTTAACATTGAAACAACAAATTTAAAAAAAATTATCGAGGACAATAAAAAACAAATGGGTGTTTATGTCAAACTTTTGAATGTAAATACACCCAAGAAGGGCACTCCCAAAAAACGTTCAAATATTATTTTAAATAAAAAGAAGCCGGATTATGATGTTGTTACTGAATCGCCCACCACGTCCGTTTCAAAATTTAAGAATCAGAGTGCTACGAAATGCTTACAAGAGAAGTTGAAAAATGAGACTTTAAATGTTAAGGACATTAAGCAAGATACATCAAAAATCGGAAACAATGAACAAAAGATTTGTAACGAAGATATAAAAAAAATCACCAATCACAGTACAACGCAACATAAGCAAAAAATTAACAAATAGTGAAAAAAAATATATATCCTTGGCGATGAACAGGCACGAGGACATTCGCTAGAAATTAGAGATTCACGGATAAACACGTGGAACGATAACTATGATGTGTTATCTATAATTAAGCCTAACGCGACGTCTTCAGATATTTTATCATATTGTAACATCTTAAATAATGAGTTGTGTAGCAACGACAGAGTTATACTTATAATGGGACAGAATGAAACAAACCCATTTAAACTGTCTAGTGAGGTAAGCGTAGCTTTAGAGAAATTAAAATTTGTGCGAGTATTTGTTTTAGAGACTTTAAAAAATAATTATCTAAAAGAAAAATCTCTGAATAATCATATGTACTGTGTTACTCGGTTATATCAAAATTGTAAATTTTTAAGACTTCATGGTAATATTAATAGAGCAAAAATAATAAACTTTCACATTGACTCTGAAGATTACGATAAAAAATTTATAGTTAGTAAACATAAACTTAATTCAAATAGTACAAATTACTTTAAAACAAATAAAGGCTTTAAAAAATCTTACACAAATCTGCCATACGAATTCAAAAAAGGTACAATTCCATATTTATTTAAACAACAATTAAAAAAACAAGAAACACATATTCACATTGACCTTGCCACAGCTAGTAAGAAACAACCTTTAAAAGGTACGATACCCTATTATTTTAAGCCACAGAATAAAAGTGTACAGTCAACAAATAATTTTTTTCGTGAACAAACCTAAATTGAATATATTACATTAGAACATTGCAGGACGTTTCAGCAAAATTGATTCTTTGGAAATAGTATTGGATCAATTAAAAACAACAAAAATAGATGGAGAACATTATTTCCATTAATAACTTTAAAATAGCCGCAAGATTTTCACGTTTTAATGAAAAAAGAGGTGGTAGTTGTATTTTTGTTAAGAAAGGGATTAAATATAAATCAATTGTGATAACAAACGAATTAGGCTGTAAGTATTGTTTTGAATGTTGTGGAATTAAATTAAGTCAATTAAACATGATTATTATTTGCATATATAGAATACCTAAACCTGAAACATTGCCAGCATTTTTTGAAAACTTAATATATTATTACAAAAACTGACTAATAAAAAAGGGAGTACTAAATTAGTATTAACGGGTGATTGGAATATAGATATATTAAAACAGACTAAACCAACAGTTGAATTAACAAGTATATTAAATAATTATAATATTGACGTGTATTGATCATATTGCTAGCAACATAACACAAGCTGATTCGGGCATTCATTTTCTGGGTTGGTCAGATCATGAAACAGCGCAGACCCTCAGCGTAAATATGTCTGAAATACATATAACTACATATTGGTTTGAATATAGAAAATATTATTGTAAAAGTAATATAATTAAGTTTAATCATTGTATGAGGGCATTATCCTGGTCTGACATATATACAATAGAAGATATTGACGTAGCTTTTGACTATTTTCATGATCTATTTTTAGTTTTTTATAATTTGTGCTTTCCAAACATTAGAATAAAAATAGTAAATACAAATATGAGAGCACGGTGGATTACTAAAGGGATAAAAAAGGCAACGATCACAAAAAGAATTCTGTATTTAAAATATATTCATGGCAATGCTAATAAAAATCTAAATAAACTAAAATACAATGCTTATAGTCGCATATTGAAAACATGTATCCACACTGCAAGAAAAAATGTAAATAATAAATATATAGGCAACAGTTCTAATAAATGCAAAGCAACTTGGGATGTTATCAAAAACAATGTTGTTATCAAAAATAATGTGTAAACCACACTCTCAGGGCGTAGATTACATAACGTATAATAAATAACATTAAGTACACTGATGCACAAAAAATTGCGGAAGTTTTTAATAACCACTTTATAGGTAATATTACAAAACGCGACAAAAATCATAATCTTCTTAAACAGATTGTAACGAATGACAAAACAATTTTTCTATATCCTACGGATTTTTATGAGGTTCGTAAAATAATAATGAATTTTAATAATAGTAAATCTGTCGGATACGACGAAATTTTAACGAAAATAATAAAAGCGTGTGCAAATAGCATATCTGAAATTTTAAGCTTTTTGATAAATTTATCGTTTTGTAAAGGCATCTTTCCATCGAAGTTAAAACAAGTAATTGTAAAACCACTTTTTAAGAAAGGTGACAAGGCTACAGTAAATAATTATAGACCAGTTACTCTCGTGCCTGTGTTATCGAAAATATTTGAAAAAGCTATGTGTAATAGATTAAACTTATTCTTTACAAAGCATAATATATTAAATCGGCAGCAGTTTGGATTTGTAAAGAAAAGTTCAACTACACTTGCATGCTTTCATCTTATTAAATTTGTCACTGAAAACATATCTCAAAGGATACCTGTAGTAGCAGTACTATTAGACATGACTCAGGCCTTTGACCACATAAAACATGAAAGTTTGCTTCAAAAATTAGAAAAATATGGCTCCAGTGTTGATGACCTTGAGGTAGCTTTCATTTCCTCGTAGAAGCGTTGCTGGCAGGGAGAATGATATTTCTTAGAACTCGAAATGTCTCGCAGGTGTTAGTACGTGATTACTGGCCACATTGCCAATAATTTTAACCTTGATAATTGAGATACCTGGTGGTAAACGTTCACTTGCAGCAGTGACGACACGAAATCTGCTGTTAGCTTCAGTAACATCAAGATTGGAAAGGAAATTGAGCTCCTTCTGAAGTGTAGCTTTGCCTTCGTGTACAACTAATGACACACCTTCACTGTTTATAACCGGTTGCCCGATCAAAAGATTTACGCCACTCATTTCGGCCTCGGTTAGGTATGCGTTACAGGTCATATGCAGGTTATCAATTTCAAGCTCAAACTCGACTTCGCTGTTACTATTTATGCAACCGCCAGAGAATCCCTTCAAAATAACGGAGACTGGTTTAGCTTCGAGACCCAGGAGAGTAGCAACTTCACTCGTGAGCACATTTACTTGACTGCCCGTATCGATGTACGATTTCACGAAAGCACCGTTGATCTTTGCAGTCTATTTGTAAACATCGTTGTAGTTTTGAAGTAAATTTATTTCTTTCACACTACCTGCTTTCGGGGCAGATACGAGTGTATATCTAGGATTTGGCGGGCAACGTGGAACAATGTGACCTCCTGTGGTCCAATGGACAGTTGCGTACTAAATGTCCAATTTTCTTGCAGCGCGGACATGGATCAGTGTTAGGGTTCGCGGAAGGTTTATTTTCTATGAGGCGTGGCATATCCTTGTAGCCTCCTCTTGTATTCGTTACAGGAACTTTGTAGTCATCGAGTGCCGACAAGAAAATTTCATATAACTCGTCAGATCGTTCGCATTGGAATGCTCTCATTTGATTGTAATGCTAAAGGCAACCCTCGTATGATGCAGGACACCGTAGTGATATCTGACAATTTGCTTCTGAAGCACAAAGCAACCTTTTCTTGATAATATTTTGTCATGCTTTCAGAAGGTAGTTTTTTCTATGAAGCATTTCTTCCAGAACATGAGTGTATCAAAAGTGGTTTAAAAGATAAACAAAAACTGATTTATACTTTTATTCGGGCAGAGTGTTCCCTTACAATTATTATTATAAATGAATGCACAAAATCATCGCTCATGACTTTTATATCATTCGGTGGCTGGCGGCTACTTCACCTCTCCCGACTCGCGATTTGGCAGGGTAAGGCTCACGTCGTGGGGAAGTGACGTAATGGCTGAGCGTGGCGGGCTTGATAGCTGGCTTAATGGCTAGCTAGCGACATCTAGCGTTACAAATGCTTAATTTTTTGTTGCGGCCACACTACCTTTATTGATTTACATAAAGTAGCTAAAAATGAAGGGTTCCAGAGCAGCTATAAATTAAAAAGTATTATGTGTTTCATAAAGCAATGACTAGATGGCGGTAGTTTAACCATCAGTGAAATTTCTTAGAAGACATTGTGTCTTCAGCATGAGCATGACTATTAACATCTATTCATTATATATGTCATTACTCAATATATTAACATCTAACACATGTCGCTCGCCCGCGCTCATAGATTACTGTATATGTACTAGAGACCCGCGCTCACGCTCATGTTCGCAGCAGCTTAGGGAGGGTTGAAATGGAAGGAGACGAAAACTTTTTTCCATATCACATATTTTCTAACTTACAAGCTAACTTAACTACTGTGACAACGTGAGTACACCTACCACTGGGCTTTTCCAAAAATTAAGCCTTGGTTTTTATTTTATGTTGAATATATAAGTTAGTAAATTGAGTCATGTCTTTGAAGATGAGCTGTGATTTGCTTAGCAGGTGGTGCTGTATGATAGGTGACTTCCTGATTGGTGACTCGGTTGGCATATGTAACTCCCTCATACAATATGCTGTTCGGTCAAGCGACTAATCCGAGTCTGTATAAGAGTCACCGAGCGATAGGCTAGCTGCACACGCACAATAATATTGTCAATGCACGATTGTCAAACATTTTCATCAATATATCGTCCCGCGCACTACGCAATATTATTGGCAATTTGTCATGGTACAATCAGACTCAAGTTGTGTGTGATGCAAAGTTACAAATTCGTGACATAGATGCTCGCTGGCATGAATCAACACATGACAGTACAGTTTTTAATAACTCATTACTCCGAGCACACCTGAATAACAATGAACTAGATGGTCACCTCCTTGGAGACAGTGCATAGTCTTGTGGACGGTATATGATGACACCATTTTTTAACCCAGCTACAAATGTAGAAAAACTCTACAATGAAGCACAAATCAAGACCAGAAATACAGTTGAAAGGACATGTGGTGTGTGGAAGAGAAGATTTCCATGCCTTTCTCAAAAATTAAGGCTAAAATTGGATCATACGTTAGCTGTGATTGTTGCAAAAGCTGTGTTACACAATATAGCTCTACAGTAAAATGACACTGTAGCGATTGATTCTGCTTCGGAAGAAGATATTACGATTATTTGAAGGAAACCATTTTCGTCGTTTATTGGTAGAAAAATATTTTAGGTTGGTAAAATTTTTCTTTTGTTGATGTCTCTAAAGCTAAATTTACACAATGTTGAATGAATGAAAATAAAGCAACAGAAAAAGCAAAGGCCCCTAGACATCTAGATCTATCCTCTATTAAGAATCAAAATGCAGATGCTTTGTCATCCTTGAGGAGTAAGATTGAATGCCTAAAGGTTCTCCACTTGTGTACATTCACCAAACGAAACTGCAGCATATTTAGCTGTAAATTCAATCAGTCTTCGGTGAGGGCACGGTCTTTCCCCAGTTGAACTGACCTATTCGTGCTACAATTATAATATATCCGCAGCATGGCTACCATGTATCAATAATGTATTATGTTAATGAAAACAAATTAGAGTATGTACATTTTATTTGTATTTTTAGTAAAAATATAAAATGAAATAGAATATATAAACAAGAATTTTAATAAATAAAAACTATAACTAAATACTAATATAAAACTAAATTAATTTATTATACTTTGGCCATATAAAATATAGAGAATAGAATTTATAAACAAGTTTCAATTAATAAAAACCAAAACATTGAACAACCAATATTGAAGATTCAACATAATATGAAATTATCAAATAACAAAAACAAAAAATTTACTGGATTTTGATATAAAGTTAAAGAAAATCTTTTACAAAATGCAAAAATGGACTTAAAATTTAAAATAAGTATTTTAATTTATTATACTTTAGCCATGTAAAGATAATATAGAGAATAGAATTTAGAAACAAGAGTTATAATTAATAAAAACTAAAACATTACGAATTTTAAAAGCGACAGTAGCCTAATGGCAGGGCGCGGACCGCGAACTCAAAAAAGTCGTGGGTTGGAATCCACCATTCGACTACTGGCGTGAACCACGCGTAACACAGGCAATTGAAACTTACCACGAGTGGTTAAGGGGAATATTAGTAATGTTTATAGCATTGTTAATATTCTTTTAAAAAAATAAATAAAAATTGAAGATTCAACATCAATATGAAATTATCAAATAACAAAAACAAAAAATTTACTGGATTTTAATACAGAGTTAAAGAAAATCTTTTGCAAAATGCAAAAATGGACTTAAAATTTAAAATAAGAATTTTTATTTATTATACTTTGGCCATGTAAAAACAGAGAATATAATTTATAAACAAGAGTTTTAATTAATAAAAATCAAAACATTACCAATTGTTCTGTATATACAATGTTTCGTTCGTACTTACGTCATATATATATGACACTGGAATTCAAATCCAAATAAAAATTCCAGTATTTTATTATATCAATATGCATTTTTATTATTCTCACATCTGGTCAGTCTTTATAATCATTTTTATCAATTAATATAATTTTGGTATGCAAAATAACTTTTCGGAATACAATGTTTTGTATAGTGCCAGTTGCGAGAAAACATTTTTGTCGTAATATGTAGGCTAATTTCACCATGATAAAGTACCTATCAAAATAAATGTGGTGACCTCTCACAAGCGTTTTCTGAAAATAGACTTCACCAAGAGTATATCCTTCTTCAGTCAACTCGGGACAAGTAGTATCTACTTGGTATGGAGGCATGTCTAAGAGAATGCCTTGTGGAGCTGCCAATAAAAAAAATTCAGTACAACAGGGTTGGGCTTCCCTGGACAATGTTGCCATATTTCATACTGACCGCTAAACGGCACTATCATCTCATCAATGCTTAATTCAACAAGTTTTTCTTGTGCGTGACACCCTCACAATACAGACTGAAAAACTTGATTTGCCTTCATATCTTATTTTTTAGTTTTTCTTCGTTTGATACCTCAGTATCGAAAACTACTTTTAGACTATTTCTTATATTAAAATTTTTATTTTGTCTCGTAGCCTTTATTATAACATAACTCCCGTATTTCTTAGACCAGAATAATGCTATATTTGGTAATTTGGTAGAAGAACTAACCATCCAAATGCCAAAAAAGACTTTTAGTTCTTTAACTGTTAGACCAAAGTTGTAGCCTATTCTTAGTATATTGGTTCTATTTGTGGTAATTATCATTTCTTCCAGTATATCATCATTGATATATTGTGTAAAATAATCTTCACGTTTTCACGACTCAGTCTCAACTTTTAATTAACCGGGTTAGTAAAACGGGAATTCTAAAGGTTCAAACTGACCATTCCATGAGTCGGAGATAGACGTTCTAACTGTAACTGCTGAATGTTCCTGGTTATAGTTCCCCCCTTGTCTCTTTCTCTACTCTACTCAGATGATTGCAGAGATACATCTGATTGTGAAACTATTTACTCATCTGAAGACCTGGAAGATGAAGTACTGGATTCTTCGTCTTCTTTAGGTCCTGGTGTAAAATTCATTTTCATCAGCATCAGAGAGATCTATGTCTGATTCTTCGAAGTGTAATAAATATTCGTCATCGCATAAGGTTATACGAGTATATATGTGACAAATAATAAGTTAGTTGTCATACTGAGAACCATTGTAATACCAGTATGACATTAAAAAGTTTCTGACCTTAATGTCCACAATAATTGACCATTTGAATAAATAATCTGCTTATTAGTTACGTGAGTATGTTATTACTACAAAACAAGCATAGTAATTGTGATAAATAAAAACAAAACAATAATAATTTTCAGATAACATAGCACGTTCATCTGTGCGACGTGCCATCTTCCACGTGGCGCCTTAAAATTTTTCCGTTTTTTTTAAATTTTCTGGATTAAAATTGAAGCACTGATTCATATAACATATAAAGATGTGACAGACATGATGAAAGCTGAAGCCGCAAAATTAGGGTTGGAATATACTCAATCGAATAGATCTGACAACAACCATTGGTACAAAATAGCCAACCCGTTATTCAATATTCTATCTGCATTTAAGATGAGATATGATAAAATCAGAATAGTAGTCTCGAGAATCCCCGTAGGAAAGAAAGGAAATACCACTGACTATGTAGATATATCTCAATATGGGCTAACTCCTGCACACCATGTGCTTTTAGAGGGCTCTACCTACAAACCAGAGAGGAGATCAGCAATGGCACAAACTCTAGGACCCCTTACAGCAGTTTTGGCAGCTTACAAATCAAGAGACCCATACAGAAACAAGTGGATTGAAACTGTTAAAAGAGACTTGGTGTACATTCGTAATGCTATTAACCTGTGTAATGCAATGCAAGAGAAAAGGGCTGAAGAAATAGCGCCTGCCTTGAGTGCCTTCGCTGATGTAATATTGATTGCAGGTACAAGGAACGCGCAAAGAGCTTTCTTTCCTCTTTGCTTTATAATATATTGCCTTGGGACTGCGGACCAGCTGAAGAAATGTGAGATAACCAGAGCACATACTCCCATGGATCCTACTCAAGTGGACTTTTCAGGGAAGGGAATGTGGCTTGTATACCAACCGTGATTTAAGATGAAATAGTCCCTTGAGATCACTATGGATGATGTTTCAGCTGCACAAGTAGTGTACCATACTATATTTGGGACACAGAATGAGGACTTAGGTATGCTACAATCAATAACCAATTTTAAAACTCCCTGGAAATTAAGGTCTGAGATTGCGGACAAGTTTAGGAGTGAAGGAAAATCTCTTAAACTAGTCAACCTGCCTAAACTGAGGCTGTATGCCAAATTAGCCCAGGCTAACATGACCGGACTATTAACGGAATCTGCTTTCCAGATACGGTGCAAGCAAGTTATTGCGGGGAAGCGGACAGTAAATTACATTGAAGCTTTCTATAAACGCATGTCATCGGATGGACCTCAAACAATTCAAGGAGGCCTAACACTCCACGCACAGGCTGCATTCTACAGAAGCCTCAAGGTTGAGTTAAGTGGCGCCCTAAAGAGAGAGTCATTTGACGGGTCTAACTCAAAATGACGTTTGGTGCCGTGTTTCTAATTACTGAGGTAACACAACTACCATAAAACGATTAGTTCCAAAAATTATTCACATATAACTTTAAAACGAACTTTTAATTCTTTATGTGATATAGGTATGACGCTGGCATCCAGGAGGTTAAAACAAGAATTTTTAATAAAATTAAAATTCCTTTTTTAATTCTTTTAATTAAATTTCGTTTTTAATTCTAAATCAATTTTTGAATTTTCTAAAAGATTCCGCTTTAACTCAATATCAAGATCCAGTAAAAAATTTTATTCTAATTTCATATGTTCATTTTGAAGTTGAATCTCCAATATTTCGAAATTTTTTCGTTGATAGGGTATCTTCATTCATTTGCTTCTCGTTTTTTCTTTTTATTATTGAAGCACTGATTCATATAACATATAAAGATGTGACAGACATGATGAAAGCTGAAGCCGCAAAATTAGGACTGGAACATACTCAATCGAATAGGTCTGACCATAACCATTGGTACGGAATAGCCAACCCGCTATTCAATATTTTATCCGCATTTAAGATGAGGTATGATGAACTCAGAATAGGAGTCTCGAGAATCCCCGTAGGAAAGAAGGGAAACACCACTGACTATGTAGATATATCTCAACATGGGCTTACTCCTGCACACCATGTGCCTTTAGAGGGCTCCACCTACAAAGCAGAGAGGAGATCAGCAATGGCACAAACTCTAGGACCCCTTACAGCAGTTTTGGCAGCTTACAAATCAAGAGACCCATACAGCAACAAGTGGATTGAAGCTGTTAAAAGACACTTGGTGCACATTCCTAATGCTATTAACCTATGTAATACAATGCAAGGAAAAAGGGCTGAAGAAATGGCGCCTGCTTTGAGTGCTTTCGCTGATGTAATATTGATTGCAGGTGCAAGGAGTATGCGCAAAGAGCTTTCTTTCCTCCTTGCTTTATAATATATTGCCTTGGGACTGCGGACCAGCTGAAGAAATGTGAGATAACCAGAGCACATGCTCCCATGAATCCTACTCAAGTGGACTTTTCAGGGAAAGGAATGTGGCTTATATACCAACTGTGCTCTAAGATGAAATGGTCCCTTGAGACTGCTATGGATGATGTTTCAGCTGCACAAGTAGTGTACCATACTATATTTGAGACATAGAATGAGGACTTGGGTATGCTTCAATCAATAACCAATTTTAAAACTCCTGGAAATTAACGTCTGAGATTGCGGACAAGTTTAGGAGTGAAGGAAAATCTCTTAAACTAGTCAACCAGCCTAAACAGAGGCTGTATGCCAAATTAACCCAGGCTAACATGACTGGAATATTGACGGAATCTGCTTTCCAGATACGGTGCAAGCAAGTTATTGCGGGGAAGCGGACAGTAAATTACATTGAAGCTTTCTATAAACACATGTCATCGGATGGACCTCAAACAATTCAAGGAGGCCTAACACTCCATGCACTGGCTGCATTCTACAGAAGCCTCAAGGTTGAGTTAAGTGGCGCTTTAAAGAGAGTCATTTGATGGGTCTAACTCAAAATGACGTTTGGTGCCGTGTTTCTAATTGACTGAGGTAACACAACTACCATAAAACGATTAGTTCCGAAAACAATTCACATATAACTTTAAAACGAATTTTTAATTCTTTATGTAATATAGGTATGACGCTGGCATCCAGGAGGTTAAAACAAGAATTTTAATTAAAATTAAAATTCCTTTTTTAATTCTTTTAATTAAATTTCGTTTTTAATACTAAGTCCATTTTTAAATTTTCTAAAAGATTCTTTTTTAATTTTAAGTCCATTTTTGAATATTTTAAAAGATTCCGCTGTAACTCAATATCAAGATCCAGTAAAAATTTTTTTTTCTAATTTCATATGTTCATTTTGAAGTTGAATCTCCAATATTTCGAAAATTTTTCGTTGATAGGGTATCTTCATTCATTTGATTCTGGTTATTTCTTTTTATTATTGAAGCACTGATGCATATAAAATATAAAGATGTGACAGACATGATGAAAGCTGAAGCCGCAAAATTAGGGTTGGAATATACTCAATCGAACAGGTCTGACAACAACCATTGGTACGGAATAGCCAACCCGCTATTCAATATTCTATCTGCATTTAAGATAAGGTATGATGAAATCAGAATAGGAGTCTCGAGAATCCCCGTAGGAAAGAAGGGAAACACAACTGACTATGTAGATATATCTCAATATGGGCTAACTCCTGCACACCATGTGCTTTTAGAGGGCTCCACCTACAAACCAGAGAGGAGATCAGCAATGGCACAAACTCTAGGACCTCTTACAGCAGTTTTGGCAGCTTACAAATCAAGAGAGCCATACAGAAACATGTGGGTTGAAGCTGTTAAAAGAGACTTTGTGCACATTCCTGATGCTATTAATCTGTGTAACGCAATGCGAGGGAAAAGGGCTGAAGAAATAGCGCCTGCCTTGAGTGCCTTCGCTGATGTAATATTGATTGCAAGGAATGCGCAAAGAGCTTTCTTTCCTCTTTGCTTTATAATATATTGCCTTGGAACTGCGGGCCAGCTGAAGAAATGTGAGATAACCAGAGCACATCCTGCAGGCCAGGCCCTCTGTCGCTCTTACTACCTGCGTGAAATAATTACGTATAATCGCGAGGCAACCAGGGTCATTGAGTTATACAAAAAATCAATGCCCAGGGTAATATGCAGTCGGGGCTAGTGCGCTATAGGCGATTAAATGTAAAAGTTTTTAACGCTGTTTAGGTACATAGTTTTTTGTAAATACTTGTTGAAATAGTTTTTGTTTAGTGTTTAGTATATTTAATTGTAATATAAAATAGTTGAAAAAGTTTTAATGTAATTTAAAAATTATATATATTACCTATTTGATCAATTGTAATGGCAAAAATTCGTTCCTACTATAAATAACTGTTGCGTGGATAGATGCCAAATGACCAACAAACGGTTTCTGATATATCATTCTTTAAGTTACCGAAGGATTTTAGTAGGAAGTTATGAAAGGTGGAATTATTTCATTGTTAGGTACTAATAGCAAAAGAGAATTAAGTAATAATTTGTCTGCAGAAGTAATACCTAGTACTAAGTAATACTACTACTTTATTACAAAACTTAGTTGAAATTTACTTCACTATCCAAGTATCTACTTACATACCTATAATTGTCTTTTGTAATTAAAATATGTTGAGTTATAATAACACAAAATATTGAAATTAAAACTTTGTTCACTAACAAGATTTTTAACCAAGTAGAATACGATCACATTTCTGTTAGGAATCGTATTTGAGGTTTATTTGTTGTTTCTTCCGAGTCGTGCATCGCGATTCCCGACGAATGGCCTTTCGGGTTGCTTGCGTTGGGCATCGCAAAACTCACATAGGTGCGAATATATGGTCAGTCCATCATAGTCAGAATAGGTACTTCACCTAAGTAACTTAATTATGAGTTTGTATTGTCGTTTGTTTGGCAATGTATTTTTTACCCTTTATTGACATCCTTTAGTAACCGCGGAAAGTCAGCTGTGATGTAGGAAGGGGAAAAGATGCAAAGTAATATGGACACTCGCACACAGCGATGAAGTTTTATTTAGCTTGCGTGCGCGATTCATCTAATGTCAGCTCTACACGTTGGCCAACATAGTGGCGAATGTAGTGGCGAATATATTGGCCGAGAGTTGGTGACGGCGTCCACACGTTGGAAGGTCGTTCAGTGTACTTCGGTTCGGGCCAATGTGCGGACTAATTTATTTTATTTTAGATGACGGCTCCGTGGCGCAGTGGCTTAGCAATGAGTGGTTGTGCCGGGAGCCGCGGGTTTGAATCCCGCACGGAACAAGTATTTGTATATCCTACAAATAATTGTTTCGGGTCTGAATGTGTGTCCTTGTGCAATTTATGTTTGTAACTAAATAATAATTATGTAGGCTATTAAACGTCGGCATACAGTCAACATCAAAGGGTGAAACCTTTGTACGTAGTACTATTATTTATTCCGTGCTATTATTTTCAATGCCTTTGGTTTGTAATCTATAAAACTTTAAAAAAATGTGAAATAGAAAACCACCAAATTTTCGAGATATCACCTTAATCAGTTGATGATAACTGCTTAAAAATTCAGTTACAAAATTTTACCCTAACAAATATTGTAAGTTGAATGAAAGCTTTTCAAAACAAATGACGCTACGTGGCTACTGAAGTCAGCGGACACGTGGGTCAACTTCATGCGAAGAACGCTACAGATACGTTTGTTACATCAGAAGATTAAGATAGAATACCTCATAGCCTGTAATTGTACTGGCTCTCTAATCTCCGGCGCCTCTACACGTTGGCCAACACAGTGGCCAATGTAGTGGCCAATAGCATTGGCCATCGTGTAGACGGGGTGTTTGGGCTTCATTGGTATGTATTGGAACGATGGCCCGTAATTTGGCGCGAGATCCGTGTGGTGTCGGTTTTTTACAAAAGATCAAAGGATTGTTGGCAGAGTTTGGTCGCCGCGTCCACACGTTGGCCGCGCGTTTAGTTTGCTACGAGCTTTCAAAGTGATCGCACCTAATTAAATTTTATATTTACGTAACTAATGTTTAATAAAATGGCAGCAACAATGACCAGTGAGGAAACTTTTCGTTTTTTGGAATTATACCAAGCGGAAAATTGTTTGTGGAACCCTAAAAATAAAAATCACAAAAATAAAAACATTGTAAACCTACCTTAATCTAGTAATAATTATCTAATAACGTATGCACGTGCCTCCTATGCTGTTTTCAAAATTTCGGGGTTACATACAAAATTGTTTATTTTGTATGTAACCCCGATTACCTTGTAATCTATTAAGATATTATAAAAAATTGTATTTGTTTGTTCGTATTTTTTGCGCTGCCATACAATTCATCAGACAATGCTAAAACTTTGACATCTTATTGCTTGCACTTGCGCGAACATTATAAGCATAGTACAGTTGACTTACAGTAGGGGGCGCGTGTATCGTACCGACAAATTTATTTAAAAGCTATATAATAATCAACTTCAATTAATGTATTATGTATTATCATTCCTGATTTCACTTCTTTCATTTTTATCCGTGGTAGAGCCACGCTACAGCTATGTTATGGTTGTAGCATGAATGGGCCGGCTTGACCGGGGAAGGATGACGCTCACACAGAATACCAGCGTAAAGTAGTAACTTAATACTACTGTGTTTCGTATGGTGAGTGTAGAGATCCGGTGACCTTTTTTTTTTACTGGAATCGAGGCATTCTATCTTAGTCCTCAGGAGTGACAACGCATCTGCGTTTCGACTCTTAATTGAGGATAAATGTAGATGTCTATGGGCCACAGCTCCTCATCGCTCATCCTCTTAGGTACATCAGGTGGACTGTGCGCTCGCTTGTCATCCTTTTATATAAAAAAAATCTTTTTTTTAAAACGTTACATCAACACTACAATTTTTTCCTGTATCTTGGGGATAGTTTACAAACATAAATTGCACAAGGACAAACATCCAGATTCGGTACAATTACTAGTAGGCCATTCAAATACTTGTTCCGTGCGGAATTCGAACCCGCGGCCCTTAGCGCTGTGACTCATTGCTAAGCCACTGCACCACGAAGCCGTCAAATTAAACAATATAACTGTTTTAAATTTAAAACAATATTTATCTTATTTTTTCTTATTTCCTCGATCTGGGGGTTAGCACGTTAGTGCCCCCGCCAAGTCGAGCAAAGAAACCGTAGGTACCTACCTACCATCCTTTTCTTGAAGCAGTTCAGGCCATTTTCGACCACCTATAACTTCGTTGTGGATAAAACTAGAAGCCTGAATTTTCAGTGACTAAGAAGGCATTGTATAAACACGGTATATTTCAAATTTCGTTCAATTCGAACCAGTAGTTTAAGAATTATAACTAGTCAATTTCTTAATTTTGTCACTTACTGACTGACGGATCATCAAAACTCTAAGGCACTTCTAGCAGACAAAGAAACTTCAAATTTAGAATAAAATTATTGTTTAGTATATAAATCAAGAAAAAACTAAAATATTTTGCAATTTCGGTCCAGTTTTCTAGATAAATTAACTGCATAAATAACTTTGTAATCCCATATAAATATATAGGATTACAAAGTTACATTTGCAGTGATTGAATCAGTGTACCTGTATATGTATATTATAATGGAATAATAGGTGTAGATACGTACGTTGTTGGTATTCAAGAAGTAGAAGGTACCGAAAAGAAAGTATGACTATTTACAAAAAGAAAAGAGATGCCATCAAAAACATAACTTGTAAAAAAAACTTGGTCTCGCAACGTTCTTCTACCGTAAAAAATTGTGAGATCCATGAAATATCAAGTCGGTTAATTTATTCAGTCCCTAGCTAACCTAACAACATAATATTGTGACTATATCAATATTTAAAATCTTTTATGTTTTAAATAAATAGATTGATTTCGCAGTCGCACTAAACAATTTAATTTAATATAATATGTTTTACTTGTGAGATACATTGTGTTTTCAAACTTATTTCAGATCAACGATTCTTGGAAACGTGTTGCAGATACGATGGGTGTACCAGTGCATGAACTAAAGAAAAAAAGAGAGCTTAATGACATGCTTTCGGAATAATTTAAAAAAGAAATTATCATCGTTGAAGTCAGGTATTGGAGAAGCGGACGCGTTCAAGCCTATTTGGCAGTTTTATGAAGCGATGGAAGATACGAATGCAAAAGCAACTGCAATAGTGAAGAAAATGTAAGTAAAACAAAATTGTATATCTTTTAATTTATTATTATTATATAAAACATGACAATTTAAACGTTATAGGTGCGTCTAAGCAGTTTATGCCTGACTGTGGTTTTGTCTTTCATAAATATAATTCATAAAATTTACTCTCGTTTTGTAACACGAAAATTTTCGTGTACTTCATTTTAGCATATTTATGTTATTACATTCGATGAACGGACATCAGTGCGCCACCTAACGTCATTAGTCCGAAGTAACTAGAAACGTATATTGACGAATCGAGCTAGCTAATTACATGCAATTGACCTTTCGTGTTAGTTCGAAATCCTACCACGGATCGACGATGGCGCGTAGCCCAAGGGAGGCCTAGTTTTTTTTGGGGAGTTAGCCGTTGTAATGATCGGACACGCACACATATAATTTTTGAATCGAAACGCCGGAACATGAATTTAAAGTGACGAGTACTTGGGCGTACGGCCCCTTAAACCCAATGTCTACAGGCAGTTTAATGTGTTGAAACACATCATCCCATATTTTGGATCCTTAGTCCTTACTTTGAGTATGGTCCATTATCAAGTTTAACTATGCGAACGAGGCGAGGCAGCTTCAACTAGTGGCTATATTGGGACTGGGTGGCCTGGAGACCGCGACCGGAGTACACCTGGAGGACATCTGCTACCTCACTGCTTCGCGGGATTAACCATAAACAGTGTAATATTGTGTAATCCACCAGGTTAGTCAAAAACCTCAGTTCCCAGGGTATTTTAAAGTGACAACTTGATATTTGGAGCTATCCGTATGAACTTTAGAAGGAAATAAACTACCTTTTGTCTGTATATGTATCTTTGAGTTTTCATTTACTAATCATCCAACTACAGGTACCCTGGGATATTTTTATTTTGATACTCGAGTTTTTTAACTCTCCGATGACCGTAGCCGGTGAGTAACGCCCTAAAAAGTGTTATAAAGTGGCTACCCAACGTTGAACCTAAAGTTGCTGGATGTTAGTAGATGAATTAACCTTAATTGTAACTATTTAAGCTGTTAAAAACCCATTTAATATGAAACTTAGTGAAATTTAATGTTAACATTTTTTTGATGTAGGTAGATTTAAGTAATCTTGAAAACAAAGAAAGTTTAACTTTAATGTGATTTATATGTACTTAAATGAATTAAAACTTAACATAATAAAAATATTTGTGCTATTTTAAGTAGATATTTTTAATATCAACCGATTTAAGACTTGTTTATAACCGTCAGTACATTTTAACAAAATGTCGATCCACAAGTATATAGACTCATTACATAAAGATGAAATCAGATATGAACTCGCCATTATTGGTGTTTCCACACATGAAAATGTAACCACCGATGCATTGAGGAAGCAGATCCGCCAGGTGTACAAACTCGCACGCCGTGGAAGCATGAAGTGTGACTACTCCAGTCACCCAGTATAGCCTCTGAACTAGAGATCTGCACCCCAAAGGTCGAACTTCTGGAATCTCAGCTGCAGGCGGGTACAGTAGATGATCGCAATTTGACTCTTAAAGTGTCTCGTCGTGCAAATTATTTGATGGATAGGCTGGCTCGTATCTCTGAAAGTAGTTCGCATTTGTCAGATCTTCGTAGTCGTTTTATTCGCATTTTGAGTGTCATAGACGGTGAAGATAGCGACACGGATAATGAATACAAGGAAACCCAGACACAGCCGTCTAACCAGAAAGTGGAAAGTAACGTGATCTATGTGAAAGATAAACCTTTGAACCTAAATACATTTAACTTAAAATTTGACGGACGGACGGTGTGCACGTGTATTTATTGAACGTCTTGAGGAACTTAAAGAGGCTCGCAATATTACTGAAGCTCGCATACTTTCAGCTTTTTCTGATCTTTTAGAAAACTCTGCTTTATGTTGGTTTAGAAGTAATAAGGATAATATCCACTCATATTCACAATTATAGAAATGCTTAAGGGACGACTTTGATATTCCCGATTTAGACTATAAACTATTAAATGAAATAAGGCAGCGTAAACAGGCCAGACACGAAACGATAGTAGTCTATTTTTCCATTATGCAGGGAATGTTTTCGCGACGCGAGTTGTTGTCTACTCGACAACGGGTGAGTACCCGTTGTCGAGTAGAAAACAACTCGAAATCTTGATGCATAACATTAGACCAGAGTACATGAAAGATTTAGCTTTACATGATATAACCTCTGTAGACAAACTTAAACTTTATTGTAAACAGATATTGCGCGGTCGCTTGCGGAACAATTTAGTGAACCTAACTTGAATAACTTTAAAATTACAGCGGACTTAAATAAACAAACGCCGCGATCTCACAGTACACAAGTCTCTGGGCTGAATGAAGCTGGCTCTTCGAGGCAATTGGATAGGAAATGCTTTAGGTGTGGATTAAACACTCATTTCACTAATCAATGCAATTCGAAAGAGTTAGTGTGTTTTAAGTGTGGATTAAAAGGTGTTAAGCGTACAGATTGTAGTAATTGCAATTCAAAAAACTAGTTAACACGGAACTATCCAACGCCTTTAATAAAAATAGGTCTTATACGTCCAATAATGAAGAGGTAGTTCAGTTTAAAAAAAATACTAATGATATAAGACCATACTTAAAAATATTGAACTTACAAGCTTTTGGCTTATTGGATTCGGGTGCAACTTGTAGCATTCTTGGAAATAATGCGCATTTGATCTTTTTAGAACACGGATTTCAACTCAACCGGTTTGACCCTGAGCATTACGTAAGAACTGCAGATGGTACGAGATTGCATTGCTTAGGGTATATGTCCTTATCTATTGAATTTAACAATAATTTCAGAGTGATTAACCTTTATGTTGTTGCACAAATAACTTCACCTATAATTCTAGGTGTTGATTTTTGGCAGGTGTTTGACTTAGGGAGTGACCTTGCATCCGAAGTACAGTTTGACCGAAAGTCGGAGTTACCAATAAGTAATAGCATAAATCCGGTTTCTCTTAATAAAGGCCTTGAAGAATACGAGTCTTTATCCATAGAACAAAAACAAATCATGGATAATTTAATCCAACAGTTTGATACAATTAACACAGTTAAAGTAGGTTTGGGACGTACCAATTTAATTCATCACGTCATAGACACAGGGGATAGTAAACCTATTAAGCAAAGGTACTATCCATTATCACCTGTTAAGCAACAAGCACTTGAAAAAGAATTGGATAGAATGCTTATAGTTTGGGAGTTGTGTCACCTTCACAGTCAGCTTGGAACTCACCTTTAGTAATGGTTCAGAAGCCAAATGGGGACCTAAGGCTTTGTCTAGATTGTAGAAAATTAAATGCAGTTTCCAAACCCGATGCGTATCCTCTCCCGTATATAAGCAGCATATTGGATCAGCTCCGCGACGCGAAATACCTAACGTCAATAGATCTTTCCGCTGCGTATTGGCAAATACCCTATGATAGCGAGCAATCAGCTGATAAGACCGCGTTCACAGTGCCACGCCGGGGGTTATTTAGATTCAATGTAATGTCGTTTGGCCTTGTTTCCGCGTCAAGCACAATGCAGAGATTAATGGATAGGCTATTTGGTCCCGAATTTAACAACAAAGTATTCTGTTTCCAAGATGACATAATCATAATATCCAGCACTTTCTCAGAACATCTGCAGCTCTTGCATAAGGTCTACGCAAAACTCAGGGACGCAAACTTGACTATAAACATGGATAAGTCTATCTCTTGTCGTAGAGAACTTAAGTACTTGGGATATTTAGTTGACAAATATGGACTTAGAACTGATCCGGGAAAGGTAGATATTATATTGAATTATCCAACTCCAACTTCCGCTAAAGAGGTTAAAAGGTTTCTAGGCATGGCAGGCTGGTACAAGAGGTTCATTAACAATTTTTCGAAAATTAGTAAACCGTTGAATAAATTAACTAGCAAAAATGTCCGCTTTGAATGGACTACGGAGGCAGATGAGTCATTTAACCACTTAAAAACCGCTTTAGTGTCTGCTCCGATACTTAAATGTCCAAACTTTGAGTTGCCTTTTTCTATCCATTGTGACGCTTCCTCAGTGGCTGTGGGCGGAGTCTTAACCCAGACTTATGACGGGGTAGAACATCCCATAGCATACTGCAGTCGGTCTCTTGCCAAAAATGAAATTAATTTTTCCACATCGGAAAGAGAACTTATGGCCGTGATTTACGCATTGTAGGTACACATGTAGAAGGTACAAAGTGTAAAATAATAACCGACCACGCCTCGTTATTATGGTTTTATGTATAAATTAAATAACCCATCAGGTCGCTTAGCCAGGTGGAGCATGCGATTGAGTCAATTTGATTTCGAAATAGAACACCGAAAATGTAAATTAAATGTTATTCCAGACGCACTAAGTAGGATTCAAGTTGATGCAATCGCTACGCCGGTAACCAGTGATGCGTGGTATAGACATGTATACGAAGATTGTAAGGCGAACCCTCGCAAATATCCCCACTTCATGGTAAAAGACGATAGATTGCTTAGACACTCTAAAAATAAATATGAGTTAACGAATGAGTTTAATTGGAAGTTAGTGGTACCCGAGGAAGACAGGTTAGGTATTTTAAAGAAATGTCATGATGAACCAGTTAGTGCTCATTTGGGTGTCTTTAAAACCCACAAGCGTCTTAGTCTTAATTATTACTGGCCCAGCATGTACCGAGATGTGAAAGAATATGTTAAAAAATGCGAAATAAGTAAACAATACAAACCCGTCAACACGGCTAGACCTGGTTTAATGGGAAACCCGAAGGAGGTTAACAAACCCTGGGAGGTCATATGTTGCGATTTGCTAGGCCCATTTCCGGTTTCTCGCAGTGGAATTTTAACTTAATTGTATGTACACACTATTTTAGCAAGTATGTCATGTTGCCTCCTATACGGACCGCAACAGGCGCTGCGGTCGCTAAGTTCATAGAAGAGAAAGTGTTCCTAGTACATGGCGTATGTAAGACTATCTATATTGACAATGGCCCACAGTATATGTCTAATCAGTTTAGGCAACTGTTACATAAATATAACGTACCGAATATCTATTATAACCCGCGTTATCACCCACAGGTAAATCAAGCCGAAAGAGCGATTAGGAACGTAGTTAACGGTATATCATGTTATGTAGGTACCGAGCATAAACGATGGGACGAGAACATCCCACAGTTGCAATGCGCACTTAATTCAGCCGTGAATGATACCACTAAGTTTACTCCGTATTTTCTTGTGCACGGACGGGAATTAATAATAGATAGAATGTTACACAGCTTAGATAGCACTCGGCCAGTTCAAAGATCTCAAGTAACTCTCGGTGAACCACAAACATACAGTAAAAAATTAGCGGAATTAGACACCATATTTAAAAAGGTACAAAAGCATATTAAAAATGCTCATTCTGGAAATGAAAAGTACTATAACTTAAGAAAACGACATGTTGAGTTAAAAGTAGGTCAGATTGTATATAAACGTACCCATTACCTATCTAATGCCTCAAAGAGATTTACGGCTAAACTAGCACCAAAATTTCAAAAATGTGTCATAACAGCGAAATTATCACCTTTAGTGTATACCTTAGCCAGCATGGAACGTAAGACACTAGGTAATTTTCACATAAAAGACATACTTAAACAAGATGACTAATAGTTTTGTAGAATGTGAGTGAAGAGTATGATTGAGTGAAAGAATGTAAGAATAATAAACATTTTCAAAATTTATTTCCACCGGTGAACTTTCTGAGATAAATAAGCTGTGATTGTATTGATGAACGAGCGATACATAACTAGTAGGTCACCTTATGTTGTGAACATCGGAGCAAGTTAGATAAGAACTTGTTCTTTATGCCCGCACTCTGGACATTTTATAAGAAAATGCCTACCAGGCAGTGCGTAGCATTACTTAAGCCGTTTCTTTTAACTTAATATGATTAAACGTTAATTCACTTAACTTAATGCGAGATAGATATTAACTTAATACTTAATATGATTTCCAAATCACTTAACTTCTCAACTTAATAAACCAGAACACGTTCGTTTTTCGACTATTTAGAGAAAAGGCAAGTCGAAACGTAAACATCGTGTGTAGGCTTAGTGCACTGTAGGTATTCGTTTCTGTCCCGTGATGTTACGTCACGCACCGCATGAATGGTAATAGACTATTCGCGCGTAGGATTCGGGATGCTGCGGCTACACTAACGAGCAACGTCAATTCCCATAAACGCAACAATTATTGCCTTAAATTTAACGCGATAAAATGAGTGGCTACACTTGAACGGTCAACGTCGTTTCCCGTTGAACGGCATTAAATTTGCCGTTGAACGGCGTTAAATTTGCCGTTGAACGGCGTAAAATGTTTCGACCGGGGAAGGACCACGCTCTCACAGAATAACAGCGTAAAATAGTAGCTTAATGCTGCTGTGTTTCGTATGGTGAGTGTAGAGAACCGGAGACTCTTTTTACTGGAAACGAGGCATTCCATCTTAGTCCTCACGGGTGACAACGCATCTGCATTTTGATTCGTAATCGAGGATAGATATGTAGATGTCTATGGGCTACAGTATCCACATACCATCAGGTGGACTGTATGCTCGTTTGTCACCCTATCCTATAAAATAAAAAAAAATAAACAAAGAATACAAAGAAAAAGAAGATGGTGGATGTTACAAATGCACAGGAAACGTACACTGTAAATCTATTTATGTTTTATTCTGTTTTCCCGCACCCAAATTGCACTTGAAAGACGTCCAATGGTTTAAGCTAAATAATAAGACAAATGTAAATATATTTTAAAGAAATAATAACTAATAAGCCAATTATAAATACTGGTCAAGTGCGAATTAGATACACGTACCCAGGGTTTCGTACCACTGTACACTATGAATTTTGACCTGCAAAAATTGTTTTTTTTTCTCCTTTTAAGAAAAATAATCTTAGTTTCATACCGTGAATTAAAGTACTTTTGAAATAAATTTTTTAATTAAATCTCGAAAAGCTTTTTCATTATTCCACTCCATCGCAGCCATACGTGCAACCCCGTGGCACTCACCGTGCACAATGAGACAAACGTAGTGTGGCCGCTTCAACGCGATAATTCGCGCGTCCCTTTGATGTACCGCCACTCGAGTTATCAGCAAACGGGAAACGGCATTGTTAATGCCGTTGTCAAATTATCGCGTTAATTCGTGGCCATACCTACATTCAACGTCCATCAACGCGATAATTAACGGCATTTCTCCTTAGTGAGGCCGGGCCAGGATCGTAATTATTCATAGGTAGTTGTATTTTACTAGCAAAAAAAAAAAACATGTAGGAATAAATGTAAATAAAGTTGCATGCCATTACATTAGTATAGGTGTAACAATTAGTGTAGTATTTTCTAAATTACATCACAAGTAGGTAAATTTGTGGTAGTGTTTTTTTTGGTATCAACCACACAAGTAGGTAATTACATTTTGAGGTTAAATTGTTTAGTGGAATATAATGTTACTAGGTATACAGATACAGAAACTCGTTCAGAAATTCCAGCAGTAGTTACTGAATTACCCCTTCAGGTCACTCTATCAAGTCTGGTGGTAAGGTCTCATTATAACTAACAAAACGAACCCAAACTCGGCACACCTAGTCCTACAAGTCTAGGAGTTCCACTTGTAATCACCGAACTACACTTTCAGGTCACTCCATCAAGTCCAGTGGTAAGGTCTCATCATAACCTACAAAACGAACCCAAACTCGGCACACCTAGTTCTACCAGTCTAGGAGTTCCAGTTGCAATCACCGATTTACACCTTCAGGTCACTCCATCAAGTCCGGAGGTATGGACTCGTCATAACTAACAAAACGGAGCCCAAATTCGCCACCTCTAGTTTTACTCTGCAAGAAGTTCAAATAGCGGTCACGAAAGTACACCTTCAGGTCACGCCATCAAGTCCGGAGGTAAGGTCTCATCATAACCAACAAAACGAGCCCAAACTCGGCACACCTAGTTCCGCTCGTCTAGGAGTTGCAGTAGTAGGTAAGTTTATATATTCTACTTATTTTTAGCTAAATAAAAAAATGTGAGTATAAAAATAATAATTTTATCACTTGTCAAGTACTTATGTTTCCAATTTGTTTTTTTCTAATATTTTGTGTATGTACAGCGATCTTTTCAGAATGAGCCGCTGCAAACAGGCGACACAGTGTCCACTCACGACGGCGGCCGAGCGCGGACTGTGGTTTCATCTAAATCTTTGTACAATAAATCAAAGCAGGCACCAACAATAAAATAGCCCTTATTGCAATAGATTATGATTCATCCGTATTACCAAAATATGTGAAAAAATGTGCATCAGTTTTTATTTTTTTTACGACTATTTGTGACATTTTGTTAAAAAATAAACCCAGGGTTTTTTAATTGAATATGTCTGTCATCTTATAGTATTTTTTAAATTTTTTAAATTTGTTGATAATAGACCAAAACATGTACCGAAACACAAGCCGGTATCGTTAATTTTGTAGAAAATGGCAACGAAAGTTCGTTTTTACAATATAAAAAACTACTATTTTCAACAAAAGTGTTACAGATGTTTGCAGATGAAGAACCAATCTATACATGTTAGTTTTTACTTATATTTGATTTGGTTTAGTTTTGTCACAAAATGTACCGAAAAACACCCTAATTTTGGTTGATTTGAAAACGCGTCCTTAAGTGATTAAGTGATGGCTTGGTACTTGTTAGTTGTTGGTGCATGGGTGACTTGGAATTTACTATCCGTGCGAATATTTTTAGTCAGATTGGATTAGAGACACATTACAACTTCTTCACTGTCTTTGGTATTCAGGCGTTGTTCTGCAGGTGGCACGAGATGTCTTCGGAAAAAGTATCTTCATTACGAAGAACTTTTTAACCCAAGCAAAGGGGATGTGTAACACGAAAATGTTCGTATACTTCATTTTAGCATATTTATGTTATTACATTCGATGAACGGACATCAGTGCGCCATCTAACGTCATTAGTCCGAAGTAACTAGAAACGTATATTGACGAATCGAGCTAGCTAATTGCATGCAATTGACCTTTCGTGTTAGTTCGAAATCCTACCACGGATCGACGATGGCGCGTAGCCCAAGGGAGGCCTAGTTTTTTTTGGGGAGTTAGCCGTTGTAATGATCGGACACGCACACATATAATTTTTGAATCGAAACGCCGGAACATGAATTTAAAGTGACGAGTACTTGGGCGTACGGCCCCTTAAACCCAATGTCTACAGGCGGTTTAATGTGTTGAAACACATCATCCCATAAATTGGATCCTTAGTCCTTACTTTGAGTATGGTCCATTATAAGTTTAACTATGTGAACGAGGCGAGGCAGCTTCAACTAGTGGCTATATTGGGACTGGGCGGCCTGGAGACCGCGACCGGAGTACACCTGGAGGACATCTGCTACCTCACTGCTTCGCGGGATTAACCATAAACAGTGTAATATTGTGTAATCCACCAGGTTAGTCAAAAACCTCAGTTCCCAGGGTATTTTAAAGTGACAACTTGATATTTGGAGCTATCCGTATGAACTTTAGAAGGAAATAAACTACCTTTTGTCTGTATATGTATCTTTGAATTTTCATTTACTAATCATCCAACTACAGGCGCCCTGGGATATTTTTATTTTGATACTCGAGTTTTTTAACTCTCCGATGACCGTAGCCGGTGAGTAACGCCCTAAAAAGTGTTTTAGTTTTTAGCGCATTCATTGTACTTCTACGAGGTACAGCGTCCAATGGAGTAATAATACACGTTTCTTTATTGTTACGTCTCCAGGATCCACGCTGAACTAATTCGCCATCAATGTAACTGTCTACTGTGCCTGGAGGGGTGTAAGAATTTCTAGAAGAAATGCTTTTTCTTAGAAAATTCTGTAACAAAACGCATGTTATTGTGACTTTAGAAGCTTTAACTTCGTCAAGGGGTATACTGCTTTTAAAAATTCTAAATTTGCTGGACAGAATACCAAAAGTATTTTCTACGAATACACGAGAGCGAGACAGTTCCTGATTAAATATTCTCTCTGGAGTAGGTACCCAGTGCATGATGTCCAGCAAATGGCTTCATGATTCGTGTACTCAGTGCAAATGCCGAATCGGCTAAAAATACATAGGGCAAATTATTGGTACCATTATGAGGTGGTAAATTTATGCTATTTGTTTCAATTTTATGTCGTAAAACACTTTGATTATATACTCCTGCGTCACTTATTCGCCCAGGGCAACCTATATCTACAAACATGTAACAATAGTCACTATCAACTAGCGCTAAAAGCACAATACTGAAATGCCCTTTATAATTAAAGTATTCGGAGGCAGTATGCGGTGGCGGTAGAATAATAATATGTTTTCCGTTTAAAGTGCCGATACAGTTGGGGAAACTAAAACCTTCTGCTTTCGACAACCACTCGTCCTTGGTTGTTGGAATCTGAAAAAATGCACAATAGAGTTAGTCAAATTTAGCAGTAGCCAAACATATGTATGAGAAGAAAAAAAACGGTCACATATATATATATATATTTTATATTAAAAATATATTTTACGTAGTAGAGCCACGCTGCAGTTATATTAGGTGTATAGTTGTAGCACGAATGGGTCGGCTCGACCGGGAAAGGACCACGCTCTCACAGAATACCAGTGTAAAATAGTAGCTTAATGCTGCTGTGTTTCTTGCTTGTGTATTGTGAGTGTAGAGAACCGGAAACTCTTTTTACAGGAAACGACGCATTCCATCTTAGTCCTCACGGGTGACAACGCATCTGCATTTTGATCCGTAATCGAGCATAGATGTAGACGTCTAAGGGCCACAGCAACCACTTACCATCTGGTGGACTGTGTGCTTGTTTGTCACCCTATCCTATAAAACATAAATAAAATTTAAATAAACATTATTTTGTTCCAGATCAAAGACATGGAGGAATATATAAGCATTGATGAATTTGATTGTGGGGAAAGTAGCAGTACTACTGAAGTGCAAAATAGCGAAGCAGGAAACAGTGCCTCACAAGCTACTTTAGAGAACAGTAACCCTGCTACTAAATTTAAAGTGGTACAGAAACGTCGAGCGAAAAACCCGCCGGAATTACAGGAAGCCAGCAAGCAGATGAGCGCTGCATTCAATACATTAAATAGTGTGTTGCAAACCAAGAAAAATACAGCAGATAAAGAAAACGATGACGCTGATTTGTTTTGTAAACTTCTGGCAAAACAGCTCAAGGATTTCCCTAAAGACGAAAGAGAAGAGATAATGTACGAAATTAAATAAACGTCGTCACTGCCGCGGCCGAGACTTTCAACCCATTATTTCGCCTTCTATTTACAATCGCAGTTCATCAGCACACAGCTCTTCGTACTTGCATGAATCGCTCCCACGAAACATTATTTCTCCGGACTCACCCATTTTTCAACAGTCTTCTTTGTATTGATTAAAACTACTGTAGCGGCGCTGTCGTCGCGCCACAAGCGAAATACACCGAAGCCTAAATCACGCTATCAACATTCCGAATCATAGACAGTATATATAGAACTTCTCCGAACTATCACTAGGAGTGTTGGCCGCTCCCCGGGCAGAACACCTTGCCCGGCGGGAGATCTCCCCTTTTCCTTTCACGGCCACAGTATGAACTATCACACGGAGTGTTGGCCGCTCCCCGGGCAGAACACCTTGCCCGGCGGGAGATCTCCCCTTTTCCTTCCACGGCCACAGTGGTGACCCCGACGTGATCTGAACACGCAACCGACAACCTTCGGAAACTTCAAGCTTCATCATCGTCATAGAATACCCCCCCTATTCGCTCCCGAGCAGATATCGTCTGCAGTCTTCATATCCTGCAAGCCATCTAGCTTCACAAGGTTCATCGCAGCATTGGAATAATAATGCTTCCTGTTCCTTCAAGCTACTCTCTGCGCTATACAGTGTTCGGCACGGCTCTGAGCCTTACTGCTCGCCTCTGCTTCACGGCACTCTCGCAGATTACTTGCCTTCTTCTCGACTCACCGCAGACTACAAGGCAATCCACTGGCACTTGCACATTCGTCGGCAACAAGGCTGCACTAACGACCTCCGGTCTGAGCAGGGGGGTGATGTAGCGGCGCTGTCGTCGCGCCACAAGCGAAATACACCGAAGTCTAAATCACGCTATCAACATTCCGAATCATAGACAGTATATATAGAACTTCTCCGAACTATCACTAGGAGTGTTGGCCGCTCCCCGGGCAGAACACCTTGCCCGGCGGGAGATCTCCCCTTTTCCTTTCACGGCCACAGTATGAACTATCACACGGAGTGTTGGCCGCTCCCCGGGCAGAACACCTTGCCCGGCGGGAGATCTCCCCTTTTCCTTCCACGGCCACAGTGGTGACCCCGACGTGATCTGAACACGCAACCGACAACCTTCGGAAACTTCAAGCTTCATCATCGTCATAGAATACCCCACCTATTCGCTCCCGAGCAGATATCGTCTGCAGTCTTCATATCCTGCAAGCCATCTAGCTTCACAAGGTTCATCGCAGCATTGGAATAATAATGCTTCCTGTTCCTTCAAGCTACTCTCTGCGCTATACAGTGTTCGGCACGGCTCTGAGCCTTACTGCTCGCCTCTGCTTCACGGCACTCTCGCAGATTACTTGCCTTCTTCTCGACTCACCGCAGACTACAAGGCAATCCACTGGCACTTGCACATTCGTCGGCAACAAGGCTGCACTAACGACCTCCGGTCTGAGCAGGGGGGTGATGTAGCGGCGCTGTCGTCGCGCCACAAGCGAAATACACCGAAGCCTAAATCACGCTATCAACATTCCGAATCATAGACAGTATATATAGAACTTCTCCGAACTATCACTAGGAGTGTTGGCCGCTTCCGGGCCTGAACACCTGGCCCGGCGGGAGATCTCCCCCTTCCCTTTCACGGCCACACTACTTTTACAGATTTTATCGCGTTTATTTTACTTTTAATTACTATTATTTTTAATTCTCGACGTTTCGGGCGATTTCCAGCACCCATGGTCACGGGGGACTGAGATGACTGACGTCCCGATGTCATTGTTAAACCCGGAGTACCTTCAGCTTTTTTAATTATTGTTTATGATATGTTATTTAAAAAAGCTGAAAAAACTCAGAGCTCAGACTATTAGCCAGAAAAGGAGTCCTTCTATCTAGATGTAAAATTATGTTTTGTATCTGTAGATATATTATACCTTGGTTTTTAAAATGCTCAAATATGAAAAATATATATTTATTTATGATTTATATAAAGAATAAAACTAAATTTATGGATTTTATCGCGTTTATTTCATTACTTTTACTTATTTTTAATTCCTATCTATTGTGGAAGGAAGAGTTCTACAAGCAAGTAGATGGTGTGGCGATGGGCTCACCTGTATCTCCCATAGTAGCCGACATATTTATGGAGGACTTCGAGGAGAAAGCCCTTCTTACTGCTTCTGTAAATCCAAGATTCTATAAGCGGTACGTAGACGACACTTTCACAAATTTACCATCTGACATAGTAACTGCATTTTTAAACGACCTTAACTCTATAAACTCTAAAATACAATTCACCAAGGATGATACGCGAGGCTATTGAAATTAAAAAACATCCAAATTTCAATAGAGAAGATGGATGAGTGCTGCCACCTGCTTGGGATCCTATAATTAACAAAATTAAACCCAAACCTAAGTATAACGCTGCAAGATTTCATGATACTATAAGCTCGTTTTGCGTAAATCGAACTAAAAATGAATATTCAAAAAACTGAAGGTAGCCGGACTATGACACTGGGACGTCAAACAACTCAGTCCCCCCCGTTACCATGGGTAATAGTAAAAGTAATGAAATAAACGCGATACAATCCGTAAATTTAGTTTTATTCAATGTGTAGTGTTCGCGTAAATTTAAGAAATCATTATATAAAGAACTTTATAATAGCACCTGATAATAATGGATTATTATTTGCTCTTTAGTAATATTAAAGTCACTATGGGGTAAACAATCTATCTGATCTGTTATGTAAACATTTTTACGACATTGTGTACATAATTGGATTTTACTGCGCATAATTGTAAAATATGTAATATAAAAAATATAATAATAAATAAAAATGATGATGAGATGTCCGATATATAGAATGTCATATTTCGCACAATGCACACTTAATCCATATCAAATTATTTATAAGGAATAAAAGTAGCGCCTGAAATTTTATTAACTGTTAATATATTTTTAAGTTTTTGTCTCTGAGATTATTTGGGCGCAAATTATATTTTACACACTTTAATAATAATTGATTGCTTAAATAAGATCATATATTCAATATTAATAACAAAAACTCGAAACATAAATTATTATATAGCCGGAAACATTTAGTTATTTTTTTAAATTTGAATTAGGCATTGGAAGGTCTGTCAGTACAAGCAGTTTTTATTTTGATATTGACTATCTTTTTTTTAGTGTTGGAGAGCTGTTGTAACGTGTTCCTCGTCGAATTTTGTCACAGTGGCCAGTCTCAATGAATATTAATCTTCTGCGCCGGGCGATGTTGATGTATAGATATATCAGAATAAGATATTGAAGTACAAGGTATAAACAACAATTGTCTTAATAACATGCAGAGAAAACTTTGAACCCTTGTCCAATCGTATTGCACCCATGGAGAAAAAGATTGGGAATAGTTAAGTTTACATTACAGCGGAGCTTCTGAAAGCGTGTGGAAAACCGGTACTTGAAGTCCTTTAGAGGCTCTTTAATTCCGTCCTCCATGGTGACACTACTCCGGAGGCGTGGAGCAAAAGTGCGGTGGTTTTGTTCTTCAAGAAAGGTGACAACGCCATCTTGAAGAACTACAGACCGATATCCCATCTGAGCCGCATCTACGTGCTGTTTTCGAGAGTCATTACGAAACGTCTCGCACGCAGACTCTACGACTTCCAGCCTCCCGAACAAGCCGGTTTCCGAAAAGGCTTTAGTACCATAGACCACACACATACCTTTCGGCAAATTGTATAGAAGTCCGAAGAGTACAATCTGCCACTTTGTCTGGCGTATGTATACTATGAGAAAGCCTGCCTCGAAATTTGGGCGGTGCTACAGTCTCTTCAGCGGTGCCAAGTTGACTGTCGGTATATCGAAGTACTGAAGTGTTTGTACAGTTGGGCTACGATGGCTTGCCTCCCAACGGATAGGTCTTAAGATGAACATGGACAAAACAAAGATCATGTTTAATGTCCATGTCACACCTATGCCGGTAGTTGTTGGGAGCACTAAGCTCGAAGTTGTTGATGAGTACGTTTACCTGGGACAAATAGTCCGACTAGGTAAGTCCAACTTCGACCGAGGTCGAAAAGTTCGAAAGAGGTCAATCGACGGATTCAACTCGGCTGGGCAGCGTTCGGTAAATTACGACACATCTTCTCGTCAGGTATACCTCAAAACCTGAAAACTAAACAACAAAACCTGATAACCTACTGAACCGAGACGTGGTCCTTCACTGCTGGTCGTATGAGGACACTCAAAGTCGCTCAGCGAGCTATGGAGAGGGCTATGCTCGGAGTTTCTCTGCGTGATAAACTTAGAAATGAGGATATCCGCAGTAGAACCGGAGTGACCGACATAGCCCAACGGATTAGTAAGCCGAAGTGGCAATGGGCCGGCCATATTGCTCGAAGAACCGACAACCGTTGGGGAAAAAAGGTTCTCGAGTGGCAGCCTCGTTCCGGTAGGAAAAGTGTAGGGCGACCCCCCACTAGATGGAGTGACGACCTGGTAAGACATGCGGGAAGTCGATGGATGCAGGTGGCTCAGGACCGTGCTTTGTGGCATACCTTGGGGGAGGCCTATGTTCAGCAGTGGACTTGTGAAGGGCTGTAATGATGATGATGATGATGAAGTTTGCATTAAGAAAGAATGCTTTCTGCATTAATAAATGTAATATTCATAAATTTCTAAAACATAAAATTACATTAAAAAAAATCATACTGAATATGTCAAACACATAATGTTTGCCAAAAAGTGTCGAAAAAAGTGGTCAAACTGAGTAGATTTCAAATGGTATATAACTACTGTGCGTAGATATATTACAGATAGTTAAATAGTGTGTGATTTTAAAATATTGCTAACAAATAATTACTAAAAAATACTGCCTCATTGGTCTAGAAATCCGAAATACCCGGTTGGAGCCAAAATCAGTTACCGGCTTTTTCTGTCAAGAAATGATCAGCCTTGAGTCAGGAATTTCTCGATGTCCCACGCCCGTACCTTGAAAAGCACGCAAAGCAGTTGGTCCTACAACTGATCTCTCTTTGATCGCATCGGCTTGCCGTCCGATCTAACTATGAGAGTGATGAAATAGAGAGTGCGCTAGTGCTTGTGCATATACTCGGGCATTACAATTCTGTCTTTCGTAGATTGCTAATTTCAGTTGAGACTGACTGCCGTGACCGAACATCGGTCTAGATGACATTATTTTTACTACAAAGTTAACTGAATGATGATTTCTTATGATTATGCGCACACTACATATGGAATTTAAATGATTTTATCGCGTTTAATTACTTCGCCTAAAATAAATGTTTTCTTCGCCTTCTACGTTATGGTAGCAGCAGGGTATATATTATTTCCCCCCGAACGGGTTCCCGCCTTGTCGTGGCGGGGGGCTTAGTAGCCGTGGCTTGGTCTCCCACGGTGAACAAAGAGGAACCCACATGGCTGGCCCGAGGTGAAGGGCCGGCCTGAGGTGGCCACTCCGAGTGGGCTTGGGGAGCCCACTTCGGATGTGTGCTGGTGGACTGCAGCGAGTGGGGACTCCGCACCCTCTACCGCTGCAGCCGAGGTGGAGTCGCGGAGGAAGAGGAGTGTTGGTATGACGATGCGCCACTCGCCCTATCCTCCGCGACTCAAACGGGGCCGCACCGTTGATGCGGTGGTGATGGGGCTGCGGGGGGAGAGGATTGTCGGTATTGCGAGGCACCGCTCTCCCTATCCTCCGCAGCCGAATCTTGGTTGGCGGCGGAGCCATAGACCAGATCCGCCGCTGGGGTCGGGAAGGCTAGTACTTCTAAGTGCTCGTTTTTCCTGGCCCCATGGCCTTCGCGCATCGGACGCGGGGGCGTCTGTTGCGCAGATGCAATTGGAGGCCGTGGAGGAAGGCGTGCCATGCGTTCTGGTGCGCCTTACTTGGGAAGGAGAACAGGGAGGAATATTCCTCTCCCGAGGAGGTGCTGCCATGGGGCGGTAGTCGCTGGTAGGGCCGCGGAAGTGTGCGAAAGCGTTCCCGTAGCCCTGCCAATACGCGAAGAAGGTGGAACACCATGGGGTTTTAGTCGGTGCGAGTCCGACATAACTCGTCCTTGCCCCCGCGAGGCGGGTATGCGTAGGCATTTCCCCATGTTAAAAAAAAAAAGGTATATATTATTTAGGGTTGATTAGCCTGGCTGCTACACCACTCTCCCCCTAGCAAAAGCGTACCGGAGGCTTGAAGACTCGCCCGAATCTCGTAATTTTTAAAATAGGTTTCAGCTGGGTTGATGTAGATGATGGATTTTCAAGCTTCCTCGCTGGTGGTTGTGATGATGATGAATCCTCTGAAGTATTCTCGTTAATAATATGGGCAGGCTTTAGTCGGTCAAACGATTCAATTGTAGATTTCTATTACTTAGATTTTTGAGTGCGGTCTTCAATGTACGATGCCATCGTTCGATTATTCCGTTTGACTGAGGATGGTATGCTGTTGTACGTGTCTTCTGTATTCCCATAGTTTGAAGAAGTTTGAGGAATAGGTTGCTTTCAAAATTTCTTCCTTGATCCGTTGTAATGGTTTTAGGTGATCCGAAACGAGTAATCCAGTTTTCATAAATTATCTTCGCAACGGGTTCAGCTGAAGTATCATCGGTAGGTATTGCTTCTGGCCATCTTGTTGTTCTGTCGATCATTGTTACGAGGAAACGATGTCCTTGCGGTGAAGGAGGTAATAGTCCAACGATGTCAGCGTGCGGGTGTTCGAATCTCCCCGTAGGTGGAAATGTAGCTAGGCTACTTGATGTATGCCTTTGTGCTTTGCATTTTTGGCATTGAATGCATTGCTTCGCCCAGTTGCCAACATCCACTTGCATTGAAGGCCAAAAGAATTTTTAGTGATGACTTTTCTTGTTGTTCTAACACCTGGATGACTGATGTTGTACAGTGTATTGAAGACTTCGCGACGACATTCTTCTGGTAGGTATGGTCGCATGGTTGACGTTGAGGCTTCACAGTAGATAGGTAGATGCGTCATTGGCATTGTAACTTGCTTGATGGACAAGTCACTTTGCTTCGATAGATGTTTTATGTTGTCGCTATCTCTGTCTTGTGTTGCGGCGATCTTATGATAGTCGATTGATGTAGGGCACGTTAACTGTCGATTGGTATGCGACTGAGTGCGTCGGCGACTATGTTGTCCTTTCCACTGATGTGACGTATGTAGGTCGTGAATTCACTTATGAAAATAAGTTGTCTGGCTCCTCGTGGTGTTTCTGATAGTGATGGTTTCTTCGGAAGTACATATGTTAATGGCTTGTGGTCGGTAAAAACGATCAGGTTTCGACCCTCGAACGTTTTTCTAAAGTTCTTGATAGCCATGTAAATAGCGAGTAGCTCTCGGTCGAATGTACTGTAGTTATGTTGAGTATCGGAGAACTTCTTCGAAAAATAGCCATGTGGTTGCCATTTCCAATTGCTGTATTGTTGGAGTACGGCTCCTGCTGAGAGATCGGACGCGTCGCTGAAGATAGCAAGGGTTGCTTCGTGTGATGGGTGAGCGAGCAAAGCTGCATTTTGGATCGCAACTTTACAAGCTTCAAATGCCTTCGTGGCTTCATCGTTCTGTCCGATTGACGTTTTATCTTTTTTCTTCGTGTTGTGAAGGTAGGCGTGAAGTGGTGCTTGGATTTCAGCGGCTTTAGGTATGTGTCCTCTGTAAAAATTTATCATCCCATTTTCTTGGGATGATAAATTTTTAGTTAGTTTAGCCTTAGTTCTTCGATAGTTTTAGGTTTCGCATAATCTATGATTGCTCTAACTTTTTCAGCAGGCGCTTTGATTCCTTCCTTGCTGACGGTGAAACCAAGAAATTTTATTTCTTGTTGGCCAAATATGTATTTCGAAGGGTTGATTGTGATTCCATTGTCTTCTAATCGCTGTAACACGGTGCGTAGATGGGTTTCGTACGTTTCTTTATCAGGGATTGCAACAAGGAGATCATCAATGAATGAAAAACGAAATCCAGTCCATGAAGTACTTCGTGTATGAATTTATGGAAGGTTTGACCAGCATTCTTTAATCCCGGGGTCATTCTTGGAAATTTGAATAATCCCATTGGGGTAATTATTGCTGTCTTCTCTATGTCTTCATCGCGTACTTTTATTTGTTGGTAAGCTCGGTTGAGATCGATGTTGGAGAATATAGTCTTGTCTGACAGTTGATGAGTGAAATCCTTGACTCGCGGTATTGGGTAGCGGTCAGGGGTGGTAATAGAATTCAGTCTTCTGTAATCTCCACAAACTCGTAATTCTCCATTCTTCTTCGGTACAATGTGAAGTGGTGATGACCAAGGGCTTTTGCTTGGACGGCATATCCTTGCTCAATCATTCCAAGAATTCCTTTCGAACTTGTTCATATAGGTGTGGTGCGATTGGAAGTGCGCGGCAATGAAGTGGTGGTCCATTGGTTTCGATGAAATACTCAACGTCGTTTTTCGGTTTTAATTTCATTGAAGTTATTCTTGTGATTCCAGGGTATTGTGATACGATTGTTGAACACCTATGCTTCTTATTGTGGGCAGATTGGTTGCTTGGACGAAAGACTGAGATGCAAGATTGTATTTCCCGTCAATGATTCTTCTATTTTAGATGTCGACGATCAACTGGTGATGTTGAAGAAAATCAGCACCGATGATTGGTTTGATGACTTTAGCGACAATAAATCTCCATTTGAATGGTTCCATTCTTTTTCTCCATATGTAGGAATCACCGTATAGTTTGTTGCATACAGTTGAAAATCCAGTGGCTTCAACTTTTGCCTTTGTTTCAGCGGTAACACTGAGATATTCGCTCCGGTGTCGATAAGGAAAGTAAGCTTGCTTTTCTTATCGGTGACGAAAGACGGTAGGACTTTGCTGTTATGCTGCATCCCGTCACATCGAGCGTATTAGTTAGTTTTCCGACTTCATATTTTCATATTTGAATGTACATGGTGTTGTGCATTTTCTTGCCTCGAACCCGAAACGTCGATGATAGTAGCAGTAAGGGGATCTTGTTCTTGAGCTTGTTCAACTTCTACTTGCAGAGCGGTTGCGACGAAAAGGTGATCTTTGGTGTTGCTGATTGCGCTGGTGGTACTGTAGCTGGTAACAGGTGTGATGCTGGGAAGCTTTGAGCGCGGCGACTTCGAATGATAGCTTCCGAATTTCTTCGAGAGGAAACTGGAGGAATAGGTAGGTATAATGTAGGTAGAATAATAATTTTGTAATATTTCGTCATTGTGAATTGTAACAGTCACCGCAGACTCTCATCCAAGGCTTAAGAAGTACGAAGTGTTTGCTTTCCCATCTTAATACGCTCAGATTCGACAGTAATCTTCTGGTGTACCTGACTCACAGGTGGGCGGAATGAGTAGAGTCCAAGGGATTGTTTTTTGGAATCCTTTGAGGCGCAAAACGCTTCTATCGAAGATTCTTTCCTATTGGCTTCCCGAATTGTGCAATTGGGTCACCAGTTTCAATGCTGATCGGAGCATCAAGGTTGTAGTAGATATTCCGATGACAAGCCTATCTATGTAGGTATACTACAAGGCTGCGTGCTATCACCTACGCTGTTCCTTCTACATATCAATGATATGTTGAAAAATTTATGGCTATGCAAACGACTGCACATGTAACACAGGCGTTTTACACCGGCGGTGTCAAGTAACAAGGAATTACGTCAACAAGTACCGAAATAAACTTCCGTCTGAAGTCGAATCTCTGATAAACAAAGTCTCGGATTAGTGACGACTAAATCTAGTTCAATTTAACTCTCAGAAAACACAGGCTTGCACGTTTGCCTCTAAAAAGACCCCTTTATCTTATCTCTTCAATTTAGAAGAACTTTCCCAGCTGCCCCTCTACATAAAAAAAAAGGTTTTGACATGCTCTGATCACGAATCTGCGGTCCATTTTTGCGTAGGATGCACGGTTCCCGATATGTGCAGATCAATTAACTCTTATCTAATTGATTTCCGGTGAAGGCCTCCACCGTCATTAGCACTCCATTGTTCTTATCTTCTTATCTATTGTTCATTGAATACCGTCATTATCTATTCTTCCTCAGCGTGGTGCTATTGTATTATACTCCTTTGTTCCTATCTACAACACTAATCTGAATCAACAATAAAACACATTACCTAATTTTGTTAAAATTTTTATTTATAAAATACAAAATCTTATTACTTATTATCTATAAAATAGGAGCGAAACATCTCATCCACTAAAATATCGTTGTACAATATGTTCCCTGTAAATATCCTTGTAAAACTATGCATTGAACATCCCTGAAACTTATATAGCAAATACATTAAGCAATATTCGCCACAAACTGAAGTCACTCATTCTGAATCCTTATCAACATTCCAGTTCCATCTTTTACAATTCCTTTTTAAAAACTCTAGATGATATCGTACAGGTGCTCCTCCATATAAATCAAAATATTGACCGACGTCATTCGTATCGATATATAAAGCTACTACATGTGACCCTGGTTTATCATCTGTACCCAAATTGCATATTACCTAGTCAGGTCATAAATTCTATCACATGTTTAATATAAAATAATTGAAACAAGTTTATTCATTATGTAACCTTTTATATACCAAAATGAACTTAACAAAACATAGATTCTTATGACAGTATAGTTTATTCAAAATGACCTCCGTGATTTTGAATACAGGCCTTCAATCTGCGCGGCCAGTCGTCTATCGCAGCACGAACGAGATCCATGTCAATATCGGCGGCTGCCTTAATCAAGGATGTCTTGAGTGACTCCAAATTGGGATGAGGCTTTGAGCACGCCTTTTCCTCCAAGTATTGCCATATCTTGTAATCTAACGGATTCAAATTTGGACTGGAGGAGAGCCAGTCTTCGTGCCGGATGAAGTCGATTTCACGCGCCGCCAGCCAGTCTTGTGTGCTCTTCGCTCTATGAGCTGACGCCGAGTCTTGTTGGAATACCCAGTGCCTATTATTGAACATGGTATGTAAAACAGGTTACACAAGGTTCGTCAGGACTGTATTTTGATAAACAACTGCATTCGTTTCTACACCTTTCTCACAAAAATGTACCTGTGTTAAGTCCAATAAGAAACTCCCAACCATACCATGAGCGAGGATGGAAAATGACCTCGTTGGACACGCGGAATACGGTTGCTCGCTTCTTCACTACTGTGTGCGTACACCTTATCATTTTGTTTGTTGTAGCTCTCTTCTACGGTAAAAAAAATTTCATCCGAAAAAAGAATTTCCCGATATTTTTTTCCCGCGTACCGCTTCAACAAAGCGCGGCATCTCTTCAGTCTCAGGTCCATTAGACGAGCATTCAACCGATGTCCTGTTTTTCTTCGATATGCCCAAAGCCCTAAGTCTTCATTTAACACCCTTTTCACCGTGGTTCTGCTTAACCCCATCTGAAGGGCCAACAGTTTCTGCTTACGTTTGGGAATTCTTTAAATTCGCGTCTTCACAACTTTTATCATTGCTGGAGTCCTAACAGACCGAGGGTGACCACTTCTTGACCTGTCATCTACACTAGAGTCTTCATTTTGCTTTTTGTGCGTAACGCAACGTGCAACGCAATAACTGCAACATGGTCTTCTTTAAGCGTCCACTCCATATTTAAAAATGAGTAAAATTCTAAAAAGTATACAGTTTTATTTTCATGAACAATTCGAATTCAATAAACTTTTTTCGTGGCCAGCATTCTAAAAGAAAAGTTTTTACTGTGTGACAATACTTCTGACCTGACTAGGTATATACGTTGGTACGTCGGGCGTACATGGGCAGTCTATTAGCACGCATAAACTTTATTTTCTAGACTAGGGTAAATCTTTTTTCAGATGTTGTTGTACATCTAGTGTATCCATGATATTACTGCTATTAGTAGATTATTACAGTACAATCTACTCAATGACTAACGTAGGAAGTGATTTCTAAATATTAAATTGCATTATTTTGTGTTATTTTTGTACGTATTTGAGTCATCAATACACTGAACAAGACGCGAAACGACGTAATGTTGAGATAAGCAACAAAATGTGAGATAAGCATGTTTACGCATAAAGGTTTTATTAAGTCCACTGTAGAAATTCTTTAGATTAGAATTATTACTTACTGGTACTATATAAGACCAAGCAACTGCAGTCATGGAGTTAGTGTATGGTCGTTTGACTGCAGTGGATCTATCAATACTACATTTGTGTTACTTCAACGCATCAAAGGCCATAGATGTAAGTGTTTAATCTATTGACAAACTTACTTTTCTTTCTCTTATTTTCTTACGTGTGTACGAATTAGTGTTAATAAATTATATTTAAATATTGTGTGCGTATATGATTAAGCCGCGGTAGCTCAGATGGTTAGCGCAAGCTGTAAATTTCACAGTACGCGACGTGGGTTCGATCCCCGCCACCACCAATTAAATTGTTAATTGCAATTTTAAGTGTTTATTCTATTGACAAACTTACTTTTCTTTCTCTTATTTTCTTACGTGTGTATGATTTAGTGTTAACAAATTATATCTAAATATTGTGTGTGTGTATATGATTAAGCCGTGGTAGCTCAGATGGTTAGCGCAAGCTGTAAATTTCACAATACGCGACGTGGTTTCGATCCCCGTCGGCACCAATTAAATTGTTAATCGCAATTTTAAGTGTTTATTCTATTGACAAACTTAATTTTCTTTCTGTTATTTTCTTACGTGTGTATGATTTAGTGTTAACAAATTATATTTAAATATTGTGTGTGTATATGATTAAGCCATGGTAGCTCAGATAGTTAGCGCAAGCTGTAAAAAATTTCACAGTACGCGACGCGGGTTCGATCCCCGCCGGCACCAATTAAATTGTTATTTGCAATTTTAAGTGCTAATTTACCAAGTGCTCGGCGGTGAAGGAAAACATTGTGAGGGAACCTGCATGTCTGAGAAAATTTCGAAGGCATGTAAAGTTCGCCAACACGCATTGAGGCCGCGCCGCGGACACTTCCTAGCCATAAATAGAAAGACAATAGCAGAAAGTGAAAAAGTTAAAAAATACTTTTTAACAATGACAGTCATTAGTTGATCAGTAGTGAATGTGATCCTGTTTACTTAAATTACAGGAAGACAAGAGCAGAAGGAAGAAATGGGATGATGGGAAGTAATGAAGCATTGTTATGTGAAGTTTGTTGGAACAAATATATTTTTAGTCACGTGTAAATACTTTTAATATTTTGGTTCAAAATGACACAAAATCTGAAAACTATTAGATACATCATCGACATGGACGGATTTTACATTACATATCTTCATAAACATTTTCAATGTAGAAAAATGGCTATTCTAGATGTAAAATTATCTAATAAAAATGATGCGTTTATCGATCATTATTTGTTTCGGCCAAGTTATCCTTTCAATTATTTGTCGCCAAAAGACAAAAAAAAACTGTTCGTTATTGTGAAACACACGTGCACGGCATTCCATATTTTGATGTGACCGAAGAATTAAAATGTGCCTACAAACAAGAGAACATCATTCCCTTATTAAATTGGTATGTTAGAAATTTGTGCAAAGACGAAGTGATCGCATACAAAGGTGGTTCAACAGAAAAACAATTTTTAAAAATGTTGACGACGAATGATAGAATTTTTAATATTGAAGAATACAAATGTCCAAAATACAATGATTTGGTAAATGTCATAAATTTAAACAAACGTTATGTGTGTAATAATCATGTATTTGCAAAAAATAATCCCAAAATTTTACATTGTTCTTGTGACGAAGTGTGGGTTTTTTACAAGTGGTTATTGCTTGAAAATAAAATTTTAAATTAATCATAAATTTTGTCTGATTTACCAAAAACATTAGTTATAGTATACTATATAATACAAAGGTGGTTCAACAGAAAAACAATTTTTAAAAATGTTGACGACGAATGATAGAATTTTTAATATTGAAGAATACAAATGTCCAAAATAAAATGATTTGGTAAATGTCATAAATTTAAACAAACGTTATGTGTGTAATAACCATGTATTTGCAAAAAATAATCACAAAATTTTACATTGTTCTTGTGACGAAGTGTGGGGTTTTTTACAAGTGGTTATTGCTTGAAAATAAAATTTTAAATTAATCATAAATTTTGTTTGATTTCCCAAAAACATTAGTTACAGTATACTATATAATACAAAGGTGGTTCAACAGAAAAACAATTTTTAAAAATGTTGACGACGAATGATAGAATTTTTAATATTGAAGAATACAAATGTCCAAAATACAATGATTTGGTAAATGTCATAAATTTAAACAAACGTTATGTGTGTGTATGAGTATGATATGCTGATGTAAATATACTATTATTAAAAGATGGTTATTTGTTGAGTTTCACCATCAAACATATTAAGATTTGGAATTCATTGACGATATTTAAAATTTGGTAAATTATATAAAGGTTACATTTCATCAAAGCACCATGTGATCTGATTAAAATCACAATTACATATTTCTGTAACTGATTTTACGAAATTTGTTACAAAATTTGACTTTCCCACATCCACTTGGTCCTGCCACAATAGCAGTAAACGGATGTATAAAGTGAAACATTACACACATAGCGTTTGTTTAAATTTATTGTTTTTCCGTTGAACCACCTTTGTATTATATAGTATACTATGACTAATGTTTTTGGTAAATCAAACAAAATTTATGATTAATTTAAAATTTTATTTTCAAGCAATAACCACTTGTAAAAAACCCACACTTCGTCACAAGAACAATGTAAAATTTTGGGATTATTTTTTGCAAATACATGATTATTACGCACATAACGTTTGTTTAAATTTATGACATTTACCAAATCATTTTATTTTGGACATTTGTATTCTTCAATATTAAAAATTCTATCATTGGTCGTCAACATTTTTAAAAATTGTTTTTGTGTTGAACCACCTTTGTATGCGATCACTTCTTCTTTGCACAATTATGTTCTCTTGTTTGTAGGCGCATTTTAATTCTTCGGTCACATCAAAATATGGAATGCCGTGCACGTGTGTTTCATAATAACGAACAGTTTTTTTGTCTTTTGGCGACAAATAATTGAAAGGATAACTTGGCCGAAACAAATAATGATCGATAAACGCATCATTTTTATTAGATAGTTTTACATCTAGAATAGCCATTTCTCTACTTCTCTACTTCTGTTTATGAAGATATGTAATGTAAAATCCGTCCATGTTGATGATGTATCTAATATTTTTTAGATTTTGTGTCATTTTGAACCAAAATATTAAAAGTATTTACACGTGACTAAAAATATGTTTGTTCCAACAAACTTCACATAACAATGCTTCATTACTTCCCATCATCCCATTTCTTCCTTCTGCTCTTGTCTTCCTGTAATTTAAGTAAACAGAATCACATTCACTAATGATCAACTAATGACTGTCATTGTTAAAAAGTATTTTTTAACTTTTTCACTTTCTGCTATTGTCTTTGTATTTATGGCTAGGAAATGTCCGCGGCGCGGCCTCAATGCGTGTTGGCGAACTTTACATGCCTTCGAAATTTTCTCAGACATGCACGTTCCCTCACGATGTTTTCCTTCACCGCCGAGCACGTGGTAAATTAGCACTTAAAATTGCAATTAACAATTTAATTGGTGTCGGCGGGGATCGAACCCGCTTCGCGTACTGTGAAATTTACAGCTTGCGCTAACCATCTGAGCTACCATGGCTTAATCATATACACATACAATATTTAAATATAATTTGTTAACACTAAATCATACACACGTAAGAAAATAACAGAAAGAAAAGTAAGTTTGGCAATAGAATAAACATTTAAAATTGCGATTAACAATTTAATTGGTGCCGGCGGGGATCAAACCCACGTCGCGTACTGTGAAATTTACAGCTTGCGCTAACCATCTGAGCTACCACGGTTTAATCATATATACACACAATATTTAAATATAATTTGTTAACACTAAATCATACACACGTAAGAAAATAACAGAAAGAAAAGTAAGTTTGTCAATAGAACAACCGCTTAAAATTGCAATTAACAATTTAATTGGTGCCGGCGGGGATCGAACCCACGTCGCGTACTGTGAAATTTACAGCTTGCGCTAACCATCTGAGCTACCACGGCTTAATCGTATACACACACAATATTTAAATATAATTTGTTAACACTAAATCATACACACGTAAGAAAATAACAGAAATAAAAGTAAGTTTGTCAATAGATTAAACACTTACATCTATGGCCTTTGATGCGTTGAAGTAACACAAATGTAGTATTGATAGATCCACTGCGGTCAAACGACCATACACTAACTCCATGACTGCAGTTGCTTGGTCTTATATAGTACCAGTAAGTAATAATTCTAATCTAAAGAATTTCTACAGTGGAATTGATAATAACTTTATGCGTCCACAAGCTTATCTCACATTTTGTTGCTTATCTCAACATTACGTCGTGTCGCGTCTTGTTCAGTGTATTGATGACTCAAATACGTTTTGTATGACACAAAATAATGCAATTTAATATTTAGAAATCACTATAATTTATCATTCCTATGTTAGTCATTGAGTAGATTGTACTGTAATAATCTACTAATAGCAGTAATATCATGGATACACAAGATGTACAACAACGTCTGAAAAAGATTCACCCCAGTCTAGAAAATAATGTTTATGCTGCGTTAATAGACTGCCCATGTACACCAGTTTTTACTGTGTGACAATACTTATGACCTGACTAGGTATATACGTACCAACGTATATACCTAGTCAGGTCATAAGTATTGTCACACAGTAAAAACTTTTCTTTTAGAATGCTGGCCACCAAACAAAGTTTATTGAATTCAAATTGTCCATGAAAATAAAACTGTATACTTTTAGAATTTTACTCATTTTTAAGCTATTGCATAGTTTCTATCTCGGGCCTTGAGTGCGGGAAAATCCAGAAATTTCGTAACGAAAAAAACCTCACGCTCTCCGACGGGCACGGAGGTGTGGCTTGAAGGCCGTGCATTATCTAACGATGGTCTAACGTCGTTTCTTTTCCTCAGTCTTCGACACGGTGTTTGTGTATAAAGTGTTTTGAAATTTTGAATATGAATGAACATAGTGCATTTATTATTAAGGCTGCTCTCTTGCAAAAAGCTTGAAAAAAGCGTGCAGATGAACCAACTTTTCGTCGACCCTTACAGAGAAATTACATATGAAAAAAATAGCTAGTAATCTACATGATCTGATACGTAATTTGGTTTAGCCATAATTTTTCTATCGGTGTCACATAATAAATAAAAAAATACCCAAATCACCTCCAAATCGTTGAGATGAAACCACTTTACTCCTTCGTTGTTTATCAAAGGAATATAAAAAAATATCTACTGCTTTGCAATAAAAATAAAATAATTTGGTTTGGTTACTTTTTAGAAATATGTATTATTTTTATGATAATAAATTAAAAATGCGTCCCGATTAAATACTGCGTCTATATCACCCCCCGCATTCGTCTACGAATTCAGTGCGGGGCGCATCGTGTTACTAGGTGGACTATATTTTAAATGTGCTATAGTTTAAATTCTCAATTTAGATTCTCAAGATGTATATATATACTCGATTAACCGGACTAATTGTTGCCGTTAGGGATTCGGATAATCGAAAATCCGGATGATCGAATGTATGAAGAAAAGCGGGTTTTGTGCATTTGTAGTACATATGTACATACATAATGTTATGTGTTTATTAAAAACAACAATTTCAACGAAAATCAATGTTTATTAAGAAATTATTATTTTTTAATAAACATTGGTTAAATTCCATGAAGAGATATAAATATATATAACCATCCGTTACTTGCGACAAACGAGCCGCCGTCAACTAATTTTTTATTTAACTGTAATGCTTTTTCACAAAGCAAAGGGCCAGATATCATTTGCCCAGTTGATCGTTTTTGTAAAAACCAACAATACAAAGCGTCTTCTAATTGCCAATTTACTCGCGGACATAGGTCTTTATGTCCGGGACGGGGGTTTGTTAGCGCCTGATAGTAGATCGTCTTATCTCAAGCGGTGTGAAGCGACGATTAGTGAGGTGCGGGAGGGGGAGGCTAGCTGCATTTGTGCGCGCGGTCGGTCACCCCTGTTGGCATCGAGCCGAGCTAGGGAGCAGACGGCGGGGCCGGGCTGCACCCGGCCCGCCGCTAGGGCGCGCTCCTAGCTAGGCACGCGGCGCCTGCGCCGATGACGTTCTCCAGTCGCATTATAGGGGTCGCGAGAGTTTTTGCGCGAAGCCGGGTTGTTCATATATTGAAAGTCTCCTTGTTTTGTCTTAGACTTATGTTAATAAAGCGTGCCATTTGTATTTAAAGACAATCAATTGGACAATAAATAATAAGTGACAAATCTTGCCGTGGAGCGTGGAACTGAGTAGTTGCGCGTCTTGTTAATATAATTGCCGTACGGCCGCCCTGACGTATGTACTGCGCGAACCTGAGTTTTTTGCGACGCGGTCCGGTGATACAGTATTTTTCACAAATAGTGAGTTCGTTATAACGCGGGTTCGGTTGAATCTGGTTGAATTTGATTGGATTAACCTAATGACTATTGACTTAACTATAATTAATGAGTGATAAAACGAGCGTAATTTCCTAGACTCCGAAGTTTCTGTGACAGCTTGCCCCTTCGATGGATCCCATACTGGAATAGAGGTGAAGCCTTGGGATCTGCTGTTCAGCAACCAGCGGAAAGTCAGGTTACATAATATAACACGTACTGAGCATAACACTATCACACACATATACTTACACCTGAATCTTCCTAGGTTTGACCATACGTCGACGAAATAGGTAAGTCTTGTTTGGTTCCTTTTTAACTGCTATTGTCTCATATTCCACAAGCCATTTACGCCGACATCCTGTTACTCGTCGAGTTGAACCCCTGGTGGGCCCGGGTTCTACGACCTTTGCCCGGGTAACTAGAGGCCGTAACAATAGCAGAGTAAAAAATTAGAGATTGTGGTGTTTGAAATTTGTCATCTATGAGAGTGAATTTTATCTGTGTACTCTGTAACAAATAACTATATAGAAAAAAATGTGAAAATGACATTTCGCCATTTTTGTTTGTGTACTGGTTAGGAACTCGATTAAAAATTTGATCATTTTTCTGTTTTTATACGTTATTTCTAAAAAAATGTGAAAATGACTATTCGCTATTTTTGTTTGTGTACTGGTTAGGAACTCGATCAAAAATTTGATAATTTCTCCGTTTTTATACGTTATTTCTAATGTTATTTTACATCAAATTAATTGTGGAGATATTTTCTTTAGGAAATATGTATCATTACGACGATTCAAAAACGTTTACATATAATAATTTACCTCGAAATTCACTATACGTGATTATCGTTTATTGATTATATGTTGTTTAAAAAGTATTTTTATCAGTTTTTTTTTGTGTTAAATGGATGCTAAATATAAAAGAATGCTTCAGTATTGATAGCAATTTATTTACGAAATATCTGTTGAGATGTGTCTAGAAATTAGTAATATTTTAATAAATAAATAAAAATAAGTATACATTTATCTATATTGAGTACTAGTTATTCCCCGCGATCTCGCCCGCGGGGAATATGTATTTCATGGGTTTTAATTTTTTTGCGCGGAACCCTAATTCTTTTTCTAAAACAAAAGTAGTTCAAGTTATTCCTTATATCATCAGCTATCTGCCAGTGAAAGTCCCGTCAAAATAGATCCAGCTGTTTCGGAGATTAGCTGGAACAAACAGACAGACAGACAGACAGACCGACAGACAGACAAAAAATTTAAAAATTGTGTTTTTGTTACTAGTACTTTCATATGCATTTAATAAAAAGCTGTTATTTTAACATTACAAACAATTTATATATTCAATTTTATTTATTTGTAGATATAGATATAAGATATTATTCATATTGGTGTCATTTTAAAGGGAATATCATGTACTATTATAATAATAAAATAATTGATAGGACTATGACACCACTAATGGAAGTGAAATTTTGATATAGGTAAATTCATGTCTTTATCTTGAATTTGATTGCTCAAAAACACGATAGTATAATTTTGACTCGATCATAATTATTTGCGAAAACACCTCTAAAAAACCACTATAGTTGAAATTACAACGAAATTACTTAATCTATATGCTTCGAAATCACTCAAATATATTCATAACATTAATATTCATAATTTACTTGCTCATTATTTTGATTACTCAAATCAATAATTTTTACAAAAATATTTTAAAGTTTCTGAGAATTTCTAAGCGCTTTTAATCGTCGCGGGCGTTACGCTATTTTAGACCTTATGAGGGCGTTTTTTCAAGTTTTTATAGAAATCATGCATTCACTCGGATCAGTCCGGCGATAGCCCTTTCGAGGTGTCGTCTTAACGCAATTCCTTTGTATAGTGCGACGTTGCCACTCTTATTAGTTATTCCGCTTCGTAATATTTTATTTATAGGTGATATTTTGTTTATGTAGGTATTCGATAGATTTCTATAGTCTGTTTTTTTTCGCAGGAGACAAAAATAACAGATCTTTATTAGATTCGTTTAGCCCGAATAATACAGTTTTTATGATTCTGGTTCAGATTTGTTTTCTTATCGGTCACCACGCTCAAAAAGTGTAACTTGATTTAATATTAAAGACTTAACTGCATAAATAAAATAAATAATTAATTATAATTGCATAAGTTGATAAAAAATGCTATGCAATAGCTTTACCGCGGCAGTCCCCGAGTGCCACACGTCTTTTTTTAAATATGGAGTGGACGTTTAAAGAAGAACATGTTGCAGTTATTGCGTTGCATCGTTGCGGTTACGCACCAATTCAAATTTTTGACATACTGAAAAATTTGAATATAACCAAAAGATTCGTTTATCGTACCATCAAACGATACAATGAAGACTCTAGTGTAGATGACAGGTCAAGAAGTGGTCACCCTCGGTCTGTTAGGACTCCAGCAGTGATAAAAGCTGTGAAGACGCGAATTTAAAGAAATCCCAAACGTAAGCAGAAACTGTTGGCCCTTCAGATGGGGTTAAGCAGAACCACGGTGAAAAGGGTGTTAAATGAAGACTTAGGGCTTTGGGCATATCGAAGAAAACCAGGATGTCGGTTGAATGCTCGTCTAATGGACCTGAGACTGAAGAGATGCCGCGCTTTGTTGAAGCGGTACGCGGGAAAAAATATCGGGAAATTCTTTTTTCGGATGAAAAATTTTTTACCGTAGAAGAGAGTTACAACAAACAAAATGATAAGGTGTACGCACACAGTAGTGAAGAAGCGAGCAACCGTATTCCGCGTGTCCAACGAGGTCATTTTCCATCCTCGCTCATGGTATGGTTGGGAGTTTCTTGTTGGGGCTTAACAGAGGTACATTTTTGTGAGAAAGGTGTAAAAACGAATGCAGTTGTTTATCAAAATACAGTCCTGACGAACCTTGTGTAACCTGTTTCTCATACCATGTTCAATAACAGGCACTGGGTATTCCAACAAGATTCGGCGTCAGCTCATAGAGCGAAGAGCACACAAGACTGGCTGGCGGCGCGTGAAATCGACTTCATCCGGCACGAAGACTGGCCCTCCTCCAGTCCAGATTTGAATCCGTTAGATTACAAGATATGGCAACACTTGGAGGAAAAGGCGTGCTCAAAGCCTCATCCCAATTTGGAGTCACTCAAGACATCCTTGATTAAGGCAGCCGCCGATATTGACATGGACCTCGTTCGTGCTGCGATAGACGACTGGCCGCGCAGATTGAAGGCCTGTATTCAAAATCACGGAGGTCATTATGAATAAACTATAGTGTCACAAGAATCTATGTTTTGTTAAGTTCGTTTTGGTATATAAATGGTTACATAATGAATAAACTTGTTTCAATTATTTTATATTAAACATGTGATAGAATTTATGACCTGACTAGGTAATATGCAATTTGGGTACAGATGATAAACCAGGGTCACATTTAGTAGCTTTATATATCGATACGAATGACGTCGGTCAATATTTTGATTTATATGGAGGAGCACCTGTACGATATCATCTAGAGTTTTTAAAAAGGAATTGTAAAAGATGGAACTGGAATGTTGATTTCAGAATGAGTGGACTTCAGTTTGTGGCGAATATTGTTTAATGTATTTGCTATATAAGTTTCAAGGATGTTCAATGCATAGTTTTACGAGGATATTTACAGGGAACACATTGTACAACGATATTTTAGTGGATGAGATGTTTCGCTCCTATTTTATAGATAATAAGTAATAAGATTTTGTATTTTATAAATAAAAATTTTAACAAAATTAGGTAATGTGTTTTATTGTTGATTCAGATTAGTGTTGTAGATAGCAACAAAGGAGTATAATACAATAGCACCACGCTGAGGAAGAATAGATAATGACGGTATTCAATGAACAATAGATAAGAAGATAAGAACAATGGAGCGCTAATGACGGTGGAGGCCTTCAACGGATATCAATTAGATAAGAGTTAATTGATCTGAACATCTCCGGAACCGTGCGTCCTACGCAAAAATGGACCGCAGATTCGTGATCAGAGCATGCCAAAACCTTTTCCTTTTTTTTAGGATCGTAAGTCGACGAAGGTCGTACTTGTACCACTTCTGACTCAGTGAGCCAGAACTGGTACAACGTAACTACTGCTGCTTGCACTTGACCACATCCAGCGAAGAGCGGGTCGAATCGTCGGCGACCGAGTTCTTTTTAATCGGCTCGATTTACTAGCGATGCGAAGGGATGTTGCATCCCTTTGCATTTTATACTGCATCTACCATGGGTAGTACTTTGGGAAATCGTTAGGATTAATTTGAACCGCCAAATTCCACGAACACGTATCTTGACAAAACTTACGATACCATCCACACCATCTAGAATCTAGATGCTTGGTGGTCCACCACTGTGTTTTACTAGGAGTTTTCTTCCTCGTAAAACCTCTTTAGAATAGAATAGAATCGTTTATCACCTGCGAATTTTCCAGACCGATACGACTTAGTGACTTTCAATAAACCGGTAATGCACCTCAAACTCCTCTGGTGTTGCAGTTGTTCGTGGGCAGTGGTAGTCATTTACCATCAGATGAGCCGCATACTCGTTTGCCAGCTTTTTTATAAAAAAAAGTAAATTTTTGGGGTGCTAGTAAACAAACAGAAAAAAATTGTCTATTGTTTGGTTAATTTTGTGTGGTGGATAATCAATTGACACATTTTAATCTATATTGACTAAAAATTATTTTATTTTATTGTATTCTATACTGCTTCATCATGGTATTACATCCGTGCACCTAGCGCTGAGAAAGTTGACTTATTTGACTTTTTATTTGAGACCCTACTGGAATCCCCACTATTGTTAATTATGGTTGTATAAAAGTAACCACCTACTCACCCCTAAACGTTATGGGGGGCAATAGAGCACACGGCTGTACATATGTTTTGTCAACCAGTGCACTTCTTGATGGATTTAACACCTTCCAAAATTGAATATTTTATGAGTATGAAATTTTTCTATAGACATTAGAGTATCGAATAAGGTGAATGCAAGAAAAATCTTGCGACCTCCAACAAATACCTAGACCGGTGACGATGTCAATCTACTCATAAATTGAAATAAAAATACTAATAAGAAAGTACAGCAGTGATTTCAGTTTGGTTTAGTTTTATTGACGGCCATGAAGAATATTGACGCTTTTGATATTGTTACGCGCTCCAATGCCTCAAATCGGCGCACTAGCGCCATCTAGTCTCGAACCGAAGAACTAAACTTCTTGAAGTTTAAAAAACTCGAACTCTCGGTACCTTGCGCGTGTTTACTTGAACATTCTGGATATTTTGCCAATTTATATAAGTAGGCGCTGCAAGATGCGATCGAAGTAGACTTGAACTCGGCGACACAAGCGAAGCTCCGGAGCGGAATTAAGTGTGTTTAATCATTAGTGTTTTTAACTTTAATTTGTGTAAAGTAAATTAAAGTGTTAATTTAGGTAATTTTATCGGCAATTTTTATTGTCACGAACCTCAAGCTCGTAACAATTGGTGTCAGAAGTGGGATTAAATCATGCCGATTTTACCTAAGGAGGAAACGGAGGGTGTCCGTACCCGAAGTCAACGCCAGCAGGAGACGGACCAACGAAGATTTGGTGGTGCAACGCCGCAGACGTCGGAGGGCCAGCCACCGGCTGCAGGCCCGTCGGTAGCTCCTACATCTGCAGCACCTGACTTAGGTGCTCTGATGGTGATGCTGCAGGAGCAGGCTCGCCGACAGGAGGAGCAGGCCGGCCGTCAGTTGAAAGAGCAGCTGCAGAGCGGACAGGATGAACAGGCCCGCCGACAAGAGGAACAGGCCCGCCAACAGGAGGAACAGGCCCGTCGGTTGGAAGATCAGCAGGCGGAACGGGCTCGTCGGTCGGAAGAGCAGATGCTCCTTATGAAGGACCTTCATGCTACCTTTGGGAAAGAGATAAGGGAGGTGAAGGATAGGGTTGCTCAACATGACAACCGCCTGTCGGAAGCTGAAACCCAAATCAAGGAAGCTAAAACCCAAATCGACCAAGTGAACAATCGGGTTGATTACGTGGTGGCTGACGTGAAGAAAACGCTGGACAACCTCAAACTGGGTGATGGAACTACAGCTCCCGTAGTAGCTACTACACCTTCGCTACGTGCGTTCAAAGTGCCACCGTTCGACGGGACTTCTTCCTGGTCAGCCTACAAAATCCAGTTCGAGGCTGTTATGAAGGCGAACGGCTGGAATAAAAGTCAGGCCATGACTGCTCTCACACTAGGCCTGCGCGACCAGGCCTTAACAGTTCTGGAAGCTCTCGGTGAGGAAGTGACTTATGAGCAACTCCTTGAGGCATTGGAGGCGAGATATGGCGACGCTCACCTGGAACACGTCTTTCGTGCGCAGCTTAAAGATCGTGTGCAGCGCATCAACGAAAACCTGCAGCAGTGGGCTCTAGAAGTGGAGAAGCTGGTGCGAAAAGCATACCGGTCTGTACCTGCGGTCATTGAAGGTAACCTGGTGCAGACATTCATCGACGGCATCCGCGACCTGGAAGTCAGAGCTGCTGTGAGACTCGGGCACCACGAGACGCTTAAGAACGCCTTGGCCCATGCACTGGAGGTGGAAGCCGTGCGGCAGGATCATCGTTCTCATCGCGTCAGGGAGGTTTCAGCAGCCACAGCCCGTGACCGCAGCAAAGGATACAGCCCTAGGTGCTATGGCTGTGGGGAAAAGGGCCATTTTGGATCCAGCTGCCCTAAACTAACCGTGGAAAGGAGAGTGGATCGATCTAGAGAGGGTAGTACAGCTAACGTCACTGCCTGCCGACGACAGGATCATCGTTCACCTCACGCTAGGGAGGTTACAGCAGTTACGGTTCGCGACCACAATAAAAGATACAGCCCTAGGTGCTATGGCTGTGGGGAAAGGGGCCATCTTCGTTCCAGCTGCCCTAAGCACACCCTAGGAAGGGAAGGTGAACGGTCTCAGAAAGGAAGTGCGGCTAACAGCACCGCCCAGCAGCAGCAGGAATACGACTTTACTATCAGACACTGCAGCGGGAAATCTCACGGCAACGCAGATGCATTGACAAGAAGACCTTGTCCTAAAGATTGCAACCATTGTAGCAGGCAAGAGAGTAAGGAAATGGTATCCGTGAGGATGCTCAGGGCAGACCACCTCAGCAACGAGTGGAAGGACAGCTTACAACGTGCACAGCAGGAAGATCCGGACATCAAGCCGATCCTGGAATGGATGAAGGCCAGTGCTCCCAAGCCCAAGTGGAGCGACGTCTCAGCGATGAGTTCGACCACTAAAAGCTATTGGGCCCAGTGGGACAGCTTGCTGCTTCAGGATGGAGTTCTGTGCCGTAAATGGGAAAATGTTCGGGGAGACAGCTGTCATTTACAAATGGTTGTCCCTAAAGCTAAAGTACCGGATGTTCTACAGCTGTACCATAATGATTATTCAGGAGGCCATCTGGGAGTTAAACGAACTCTACTGAAGATCCGAGAACGGTTTTACTGGGTCCACTGTCGAAACGATGTCGAGGACTGGCGTCGCAAATGTACAAGTTGTGCGGCTGTAAAGGGACCTCATACTCGTAGTAGAGGTGCATTGAAGTTGTACAATGTTGGTGCACCATGGGAAAGAATAGCCATTGACGTGGCGGGGCCGTTTCCGGAGAGTGAAAGCGGTAACAGATATTTCATGGTTGTGATGGATTACTTCACTAAGTGGCCAGAAGTCTTCGCCATTCCAAATCAAGAAGCTTCAACAGTTGCTGATAAGCTAGTTCATGAAGTCTTCTGTCGTTTTGGTGTACCTTTAGAGATTCACAGCGATCAAGGAAGGAATTTTGAGTCTCAAATATTCCAGGAAACTTGCCGAGTTATGGGTACTCATAAAACAAGGACGACTTCTTATCACCCGCAATCTGATGGAATGGTAGAACAATTTAATCAGACATTGGAGAGGTACCTAGCAAAAGTTGTAGACAATCGGCAACGAGATTGGCACAAGCACATACAACCGTTTTTGTTGTCATATCGAAGCGCTGTTCACGAAAGTACAGCAGTGACACCAGCTTTCGCAAACTTTGGAAGAGAATTACGGCTGCCTGCAGACCTGATCACCGGGACACCACCTGATGCTCCACGCAGTATAACCGATTATGCATATGACTTGCGGAACAAAATGAATGACGTTTATGAGCACGTCAGACAATCGGGCCAGCAAATGTCTGAAAAGATGAAAACCCGGTATGACCGCAAAATGAACAACAAAGGGTTCGACGAAGGTTCACTTGTGTGGTTGCACAATCCAGTCCGCAGCAAAGGGAAATCTCCTAATTTCAAGCTAAATGGGACGGCCCGTACCGGATTGTGACCAGGATCAACGATGTAACCTACCGGATACAGAAAGGCGCAAGAGGGACTCCTAAGATCGTCCATGTGGATCGCCTAGCGCGTTATTATGGGACCGATAATGCTCGGGACGAGCATGTCTTAGGAGGGGGCAGTTTTACGCGCTCCAATGCCTCAAATCGGCGCACTAGCGCCATCTAGTCTCGAACCGAAGAACTAAACTTCTTGAAGTTTAAAAAACTCGAACTCTCGGTACCTTGCGCGTGTTTACTTGAACATTCTGGATATTTTGCCAATTTATATAAGTAGGCGCTGCAAGATGCGATCGAAGTAGACTTGAACTCGGCGACACAAGCGAAGCTTCGGAGCGGAATTAAGTGTGTTTAATCATTAGTGTTTTTAACTTTAATTTGTGTAAAGTAAATTAAAGTATTAATTTAGGTAATTTTATCGGCAATTTTTATTGTCACGAACCTCAAGCTCGTAAAACACAGGGGGACACGTTACAAAAACTTATGTGATTCTGCATCAGATATTTTAGAGTAAATATACAATTTAGATATTAGGTACGTAAAACAGAATTTAGCATAAAAATGTAACATATATATAAAATTTAGGATAATAAATAAGCATGGCCTCCAAACAATTAATAACCGCTTAATTGTCTGAAGGCCATGCTGTTTTTATCCTAAATTGTGTTTTATGTAAAAATCTATTGCACAATTATATACTACATAAGTGTGTAACGTTTGTCTTTATTACATTATTGTACACAAAAATATTTAATTACTGTGGGAAGTCAATTCAGTTCGAAGCTTGTATCATAAGCAAAAAAATAACAAATCACAGTAATAAATATTAAAAATATTTAATAATATGAATCAAATTTTGCGTTTTGTAAGTTGTTGTACCAATGAAAAGAAAAAGAAAGGCTTAATAAAGTAAGGATGGGGTCACATTATACCTTACAAAAATTGGTTTCCTTACCAAATACGAGTCGGCGGGTCACACACAAAGTACTATTAAGTGGAGGAAAAGTAAATAGCCGCTACATTTTGATAAATCCTATTTTATTGTTCACTGTTTTTGTTACTATCACAGCCTATCAAAAATCCACTACTGAATATGGACCCCTTCATAGATAACATCTTAGGGAAGGTATTTACAATAGTTGCCACGCTCGGCAAACGGCTTGACGACCATAGTTTTATTTTTAGTTGTACAGAAAATGTCGCCTCTTCTTATTCCGCCACTACACAGTCATTTCTTGTCTACAAAAGTTTTCTGAATATCTTCTTCGATTTTTCGTTATCGACATGCTTGGCTGGCGGATTTGCGATCCTATTTCCAACCAAATATCTCGCACTTTTGACTTCGCAGCTTAAAGTTGCCGATCTGTCGTCATCAAGGATGTCCAGTTACTACTCCAAGTGGGAGGTAAGTAAATTGATGAAGGTTAAATTTATTAAAAAAATTAAAATAAATAGCTTAATTGATACTCTTTTATTCAATCTTTTTTGATCCAAATCCTACATTTTGAAGATAACTTCTGTTTTTTTCTTTTCGAAATCGAGTACCACGTCCACAAATAGTATTCCCTAGTACTGGTGTTTTCAAATAATTCTTTATTTACCATTCATACCATATTACTCTGGAACCTACCTGAAGGTATTAAAAAATGCTACGAGTAAACAATGTTTAAATACACTGCTTCGACACTATTATCTGAAGGTAAACCCATAACATATCATTTACCTTTCATTTTATTTAAAATAATTATATATATGTTTGCACGTATATTTATTAATTTATGTATGTATTTATTTGTGTTTTATATATTCATGTGTATATTCATGTGCATATATGTAATGTATACCTGTTTATTAGTTTTTCCTTTCCTTTATTCAAATTCTTCACCTGTCAACACTAATATAATAGGTCAGAGCAAAAGTTTCTGCGTATTTTGTTTGTACAAAATTGAAGAAAAATCTCTTTATTTTATTCAATAACCGGCCAAATTTGCTGAGATGGTTCAGAATAAGTAATAAAGGCAAATGGTGTAGAAAAATTACTTAAAAAAATCTTAAGCATTATGTCCTTTTTATCTTTTAAATTCAAAATGCGTGGTAATGCATTATTTTAACTGATTTTACTGCGCAGGCATACCTACGTTGTAAGGATCGATCGGTAGGCAAAAACGTTGTTGCTCATAAATCACATTCAATTTGGGATAACTTCGAATAAAAGTGGAAGCCTCATTTACTTTAGTTTTAAAATTGCAACAACTGTATATCATTATTTATATATTTGCACTTAAGTTTAAAATTTGGCTACTCTGAAAGATAACACTGTATAGGACATTAAGAAAAAAAAGTAGAAAACATTACCTGTCATTTTTAAATTGTTTTTCTGTCCGCCAATATGAGTGAATCTAACGAAGATATTCGATACATTTTAAAATTTTATTACAAAAGGGAAAAATGTGACTCAAGCGGCGAAACAAATTTGTGACGTTTATGGACCTAATGCAGTGTCAATAAGAGTAGAATAAAGTTGATTCAAGCGTTTTCAGTCCGGGGATTTTGAAATCAAAGATGCAGCTCGCTCTGGTCGCCCGTCCTCATACGGATAAGGTCGATGCCATTTTAAAAAAAGGAGCAAGATCGGCATATACTAATATAAACATTGGAAGGAAGCTTCACAGGAAGCGCGTAGTGCTAAACCCGATAAAATACCGTCGCTATATCTAAACAAACAGCCAAGGCCTCCCTATTGGATTTTACTGTTTACGCCTATCTACGAGTCAGGTAGACCAGAAGATTACCTACCAGCTTATCAACCCCAAAGAAAACCGTATTGGCAGTCTCTAATTAACTGATGATCCTCAAGGTTCCTTATGAGCTGGCAATTTATAATGGACCAATTATTTTGGAGATCAATTGATATAACAGTAACAAAACACACAGACACACACACACACACACACACACACACACACGCACGCACGCACGCACGCACGCACGCACGCACGCACGCACGCACGCACGCACGCACGCACGCACGCACGCACGCACGCGCACACACACACACACACACACACGCACACACACACACACACACACACACACACACACACACACATACACACACTTACATTTTACTTACATTTTACGCGCGCGCGCGGTAAAATGTAAGTAAAAAATAGTTTTCTAACGTATTTCAAATAACTTGACGTTGTATTTATTTCAAATTCACACAAAAATATTTTTGAAATATTGTTCGAAATGTCATACAGATAAATATTAAGGTAGTTGATACAAATAAGGCCTACCTAATTTTAAATGGCTATATTATCAAAAATATAAATGAATGTAATAAAATACATAGTTAATTAGCATCTTTTATTCATTAATTAAACGAATCACAAAAAACGTTTTCAACTTTTTAACAAAATCTTAACAAAAAAATTAACTTTCAAAAACAAACATTTTCGCCAGATTGCGTATACGCAACAAGGCCTATATACTTCAAATTAAAAATTCTCCAAAACTAATCTAAGAAAAAAAAAATCACTCTGAACTTTCGGCGTTTCACGTGTCGCATTGATGAAGGTGCTCCGTCTTTTTTATAGAATTTTATATTTGTGTCTGGACTAAATCCGAAAGTATTATACTTTTTTATATTCCTTGTAATATAGTAAACACGTAGATATATAATTTGTGATATAAAAAGTGAAAAGTAAATTGCCAAAGTACTTCGAAATCCGGAAGGCCCATTTTGGCGGTTGGGTCAAAAATGTGTTATTTTTCCAATTCTCATTTATTTTTAGTGTAAAATGTAAGTAAAAAATAGTTTTCTAACATATTTCAAATAACTTGACGTTGTATTTATTTCAAATTCACACAAAATTATTTTTGAAATATTGTTCGAAATGTAATACAGATAAATATTACTTATTTTTTTTATATTTTGGTATGAGTAACGAATAGAAACACATAAAACATAAAAATATACATATTTCCAAACATTTTCATATAAATTTCTCCAAAAACAAAAGTGTAGAATTCAAATTAGTAGTAATTTTGGCACTAAAAGTGAAGTATATACTACTACTATGCTATAAAGGGTTATTTATGAATTTTATTACAATTTCCAGCAACTAAAAATAATTTTGTTCGATAGTTTATACATTCAACAAGAATTCCTGTAAGCTATATCCATAAATATTGTCTCAAAGTGAAAATATAGCAAAATTTGCAATATAGCAAAAATTTTGCTATCTTGCAAATTTTTCCGTCGTTAAGGTCCCGAGCGAACGGGAGTATAACATGTCGCGAGCTGTTAGAGCTTACAGTGGAGTGTGTGTGGAGTGGAGTTTCAATAGTGTCACTTTTTGGAATTAAATAAACACACTTCGGACATACCCAGGTTTCTTGTATTCAACAGTGAATGCTCTATAAATGTCTACATCGATTTTAAGACACTTTGTGTTACACTTTTTTGCGTTGTTTATTCGAACATTCCTAGAAGTACGTACTATTATCGAGTTACAAGCGTTACACTTGTTAGGCATTGTACCTATTCCATTAAACTAGATGCACTAAATAAGTTTGCTTCACTTCAATTGCTTTTGTTCACACAACCTTATATAAATGTGGAATAAAAATAAAATAAAAACAATTCTGTACTCTATGGGATCCCGCAAGCAGAGATATATTATACAGTCAAAACATTGTGGTCACTACATTCTTGATATGCAATGTAAAAATTTTGTCAATTACCTTTGAGTTTTACAAAGTTTTTATTAAATCACTTTCTTGTTTGTTTGTCGTTCCGGGGGGAATTTAGTGATTGATTTTAAACATAGCTCAAATTCTGATTATAATGCAAGTATATGTTAAAAAAAAACAACATAAACGTATAAATAAAGTTGAAATGTCTGTTTGTAATATAAATATAACTGACTTTTACTGAGCTGAAGGGGTTATTTGCATGACATTGAGACTGTCTGTTCAGGCTAATCTCCGAATGGTTGAACCGATACAAACTTAACTTAACAAACAGTTAGAGAGCAAAGCAAGGAGTGACTAAGCTATATTTTATCCAAAAAACTTAGAAATCTATTATGAAAAATCTAAAAATAAATGGAGATTAACGCCTTATTCATAGAATCCAACACATGTTACTAGTTATTTATAATAAACATATATAACATAACATAAACACTCACGCCTGTCACCCAGAGGGGTAGGCAGAGATTACGGACTTCCATTTGGCACGATCCTGACATACCTCTTTCGCCTCCTTTACATCCATATATCTACGCATACATGCTCGTCGGTTAAGGGTACTTCTAACGTGGCCCATTTTCAAAATATCGCCAATTTGGTCGACAAACTTTTTTCTAGGGCGTCCCTTCCCGACTCGGCCGTTCACATCTGCCATATAAATTTGCTTTGTCACTCTTTCATCATTCATTCTTTCTACGTGACCAAACCACCGAAGCATTCCTTTCTTAATCCTGGTCACAACATCATCTTGCATACCACATTTATCTCTTATCACGCAATTTCTCACCCTGTCATTCAGATTAAACCCTAGCATATTTCTTAAAGAACGCATTTCTACAGCATTTATTCTACTTTCGTGCTTCTTCTGCCACACCCAGCTTTCACTACCATACATTAACGTAGGGACTAACACAGCATTATGAATTACCATACGTGCCTGTTTTGACACATTCTGGTTCTTCATAATAGAGTGTAGTGCCCCATTCACTCTATTCCCTCTATTTATAATAAAATAAATGTATATACTTAAATTTTTTTACCTATTTTATATAGAATGAATATGCTCCTAATATTTATCGAGTTCGGTCAAAATCCCGAAAAGTTACGCTATTGTGACACATTAAAACAACATATCTCCAACTGTAGTTGACTGATTTCGAAGTTACTTGTTTGGTCGCAGACAGCGAATTCAGGTGCAAGAGGTTTTTTCCACCTGGACACCTACAGCTGCTGGTGTACCACAAGGTGGCGTGTTGTCTCCTCTCCTGTTTGCAATTTTCATTAACTCTATAAGTCTTAATTTGTCCTCTTCCTACCACTTGTATGCTGATGATCTCCAAATCTATACTCAGTCTTCTCTTGAAGATCTGTCTGAAGTGACACTATTAACGCTGATCTAACTTGTACTCGTATTTCGAACTGGAGTAAATGTTATGGTTTAACGATTAATCCTAAGAAAACCCAGGTCATTGTCATCGGTAGTTCCAGATTAAGTGGTACAATCGACTGGTCTTCCCTACCCCCTATTATACTAGACTGCACTCTAATCCCTTACAGTAACATGGTTAAAAACCTGGGGTTGTATCTTGACTCCTGTATATCTTGGACCTCACAGGTTAATGATGTCAGTAGAAAAATGTTTGCTGCGTTAAGTTCTTTACGTAGATTACGTAATTTTCTTCCCACTTAGACTATTCTGATATTTGCCATCTTGACATTACCGAGGAGCAGCTAAATCTTAACTCTTAAATTTAAATTTAAATTAAATAAGTTTGAGCGCATTCAAAATTATTTATGCATTAGATTTACATTTGGGCTTCGCAAATATGATCATCTCCGAATTTCGCAAACGATTCAAATGGCTAACATTCTCTCCTTGTTGTATAGTGTGCTGTTTAATCCTTCCACTCCTCTTTATTTAAAAAACCGTTTCCAGTATCTTTCCCTTACCCATAATCGGTTCCTTCGATCCTCCATCAATCTTTCTCTCTCTACACCTTTGCACTTTTCTTCCTTTTTTAAGAAATTCTTTACCATAACTGCTGTGCGATTGTGGAACTCTTTACCTCTCCATATTCGTCGTGCTGAATCTCTTCACTCTTTCAAAAGTTTTGTTAAATCGTATTACTTAGAACGCTATTAGATAAATTACTTTTCCTTTCTCGTACTCTTTTCATTTAATCTATTATATGATATTTTGTATATAATTTTCACTTATCTTTATTTGTATGTATTTTATATATTTTTTTATTATTATTTGTATGCCCCTCTCTATTTTAACTTTTATTTGCATAATTTCAATATATAAAAAGATAACGTAAAAAATTTATAACATTTATTTTATTTATTTACTTTTAAATATCACGCTTTGGGCGTCCTCATAAGGTTTAAAAATATTTTTTCCTTTATCAATATAATCCATTACATCGAAACGTATGTAACATTTTTTTCTCCCTATGTACTTTTGTAGAGTATTGAACACGATTTATCAGAGACATGTTTTGTTCCTGATTTTATCGTTGCGTAGAAACTAAATGACAAGTAGTATTATACCGTTACTGGATTGTAGTGGCCGGCTGCATTGTGACAGTGGTGTAATGAACGGATACTGTATATTATTATTTTGTTGCACATAGATAACAAAAGGCTAGTATTCCATAGTTAAACATTTTTTTTATAATTATATTTTTATAATGATATTAAAACTTATCTTAGTTTCAACGCTGATATTGTGTTGAACATTTTAGTTAATAACAACTAAACATGTGATATTTTTTAAAGTTATTATAGACTTATTGTTTTTATTTATTGACGAAGATCAATATTTTATACAGTACGTTTCGCGTGCACAACGTTTCATTTCTTTTATTTTTTATAATGTGTACTTGCAGTTGTTAACAATATATGAAACTACATGTACCTACATTAGTTGTTATATAATTAAAAAATCAATTAGATAACAATTAACAGATAAGAACCAAGTAAAGCTGATGACTTTGAGTATTAAACCAACTTATTATTTGCCTCAATGACTTAAATAATATCCCCCAGATAGGTCATAAAATGAATATGGACATGACAAAGGTTATGTGTAGTATCTATGTCACACCTATGTGAACCTGGGACGTGTTTTTTAACTGTTAGTGTTATGCTTGACTTTACTTTATGGGAGTATAAATCTTAGCAAGTATGTTAGGAGCGTCAGGTGCGAGAGTTCTTTCTCTTATTTATTGTTCCACTCGCATCAAACAGCTATTTAAATTTTCTTAAATAAATTTATTATATTAATTCCTTAAGGATTCCTTTTTTTAAATAAAATACAACCTTTTTCACTCACATTATATATATATATATATATATATATATATATATATATATATATATATATATTCTAAATTGAAAATTATAAATTGAAATTTATTATTAATAAAAGTAAGATTTGTTCTTTTTGTAATATTACTTTAGATAAAATATAGCTCATGTTACTCCTTGGTAAATCAATTTTTAAAATTAGTTGAGTAGTTTTAGAGCGTATCTATTGAAATCGAAAAACACTTTCCTAAATTGTTTTACAAGTTCGCATAAAATCTTTTACAATTTTAGCCAGTAAATTTGGTTTGAAGCTTAATTTTTAATATTTTATTCTTAGGGCGACTGTACAAACGTTTGTTGACAATCTCACTATCGCTCGCATGTATGCACATCCATTGAACGTAACCGCTAAAAAAATAAAAAAGGAATGAGAGGAGTCTTCGCTTACCTGTGGAACTTTGCTGTTGCTGTTTTATTTATTATGATGGTTAAATTTTACGTTTTATTCAGTGGTATAATACAAGAATAATGATAAACTAAACGGATCGAATAGCCCTGAAAGAACACTGTTTTCTAATAAAGCATATGTCCATCTTTGGGACTCAGCAACTCAAGAATGTGCGTATTCTGTTCCTTAACGGAAGACATACCTCTGCACATCCTAAATAATTGTGAACCCTTAATGCGCAAATGTAACACTTATCTAGAAATATGTGCTTCGGTCAGAAAAAGTGAAATGGTTCACAGCTAATCCACTCCGTTAATTAATTGAAGACAAAGGTCTTAGCAGTGAACTATAACTATAGCAGCGATTACAATAGATCTTACAGGTTGCAGTGATACTGTTCCTTCTAGACTTGCATTGCTGCTCGCACATAAAAGACTTGTATTAAATATAATTAAGTGAAAACTCCATCCATCCTTCCGAGACATTCCCGTTAAATTCTATATTGTTAACAATTTTAGCAAAGCTAGATAAGATAAAAGCTAGACTACACTAAAATCTATATATAAATAACGCAAGATAACACTTTAATTTTTCATTATTTCATTAACGTGCAACAATTTTTTTATTCCAGTACAATGAATGATTATATATATTATCGCATATTTGGTTACACAGCTACGATCGTAATGCACGTTACGAACTTATATTTTATGTTAAAAGGACTAAAAAAGGAAATCATGGACGACCCATTGTTGAAAGACTTCAGCAACACGCAGTCAAGATATTTTACTTGTTGGACATTTGTAAGTATAGTAAAAAAATATGCGTAGGGTATCGCAAGAGGTAACGGAGGGATATGGGGGACAATTCTTGGGGCTTCCTGGGACTGGCCGTAGCATCAAAGGTCTGGTATGCCTCTACGTCAGAGTTGCCGTTTCAGCGCGTTTCGCTCTAGATCTAGAACAATTCTGGGGTCTAGATCTAGAGCAAATCTAGTCCACTAGTCTTTTAGATATTTTTAGTACGTAGATATAAAAAAGCGCTTTAGATCCTAGAATTGTACCAGATCTAGCGCCAAATGCGTTGAAACGTTAAAACTGCTCTACGTCGTATGTACTGCTGAAAGCTCTAGTTAACACGACCGCTGAGGCATCGGGTTGAAAATATCCGATGCACAACCAGCCTACGGTGCGGCGTCAAAAATGTTCACCGTCCTGCTCGTGCTGGAACTATTTGAATAGGTTTCTTAAAAGGTAGGAGAGAGACAATTTTATCATTCAAATTGCCTTGTTAAATATATTACGTAAGCACATAAAAGATCCGATCCATCGGATATCTGATATCCATCGGATCTTTCCAACTCGATACTGATTTTAAATGAAAAAATTTCATCTAGTTCGATCATCGGGTCTAAGAGATCCGATGCCCGATGACCCGATAACCGCACTGGATTATTGATTAGTTGAACTAGTGCAGTGCTCAATGACGATGTTATAATAAACATTCTGTTCGAAAACTTTTTCTTTTGTTTTTGAATCGAAATTTTATTATAAACTATAAAATGAAGCGATCAAGACTAATGCTTTCGATATGTAAAAGCGACTCGAAAAAAAGAAGATTCCAAAGATATAGCAACAGAAACGAAGCCTCGTACCTACAGAAAAATATACCAACGGATCGGAACTGTAAAACCCACTGTTCATACAAGTCCATCGACTGGTAGTACGTTGCAAGTACTTCTACAAAATTCAGTAGAACTGCTATCTGTACCCATCCGATCCGTACCAACGACGTCACCCAATCCCCCTATCATCATCATCATCATTACAGCCCTTCACAAGTCCACTGCTGAACATAGGCCTCCCCCAAGTAATGCCACAAAGCACGGTCCTGAGCCACCTGCATCCATCGACTTCCTGCATGTCTTACCAGGTCGTCACTCCATCTAGTGGGGGTCGCCCTACACTACGCCTACCGGTACGAGGCTGCCACTCGAGAACCTTTCTTCCCCATTGGTTATCGGTTCTTCGAGCTATATGGCCGGCCCATTGCCACTTCAGCTTACTAATCCGTTGGGCTATGTCGATCACTCTGGTTTTACTGCGGATATCCTCATTTCTGAGTCTATCACGCAGAGAAACTCCAAGCATAGCCCTCTCCATAGCTCGCTGAGCGACCTTAAGCGTCCTCATACGGCCAGCAGTGAAGGACCACGTCTCAGATCCGTAAGTCATCACTGGCAACACGCACTGGTTGTACAATCTAGTTTTTAGAGATTGAGGTATACCTGACGAAAAGATATGTCGTAATTTCCTGAACGCTGCCCAGCCGAGTTGAATCCGTCGATTGACCTCTCGGTCGAAGTTGGACTTACCTAGTCGGACTATTTGTCCCAGGTAAACGTACTCGTCAACAACTTCGAGCATAGTGCTCCCAACAACTACCGGCATAGGTGTGACATGGACATTAAACATGATCTTTGTTTTGTCCATGTTCATCTTAAGACCTATCCGTTGGGAGGCACTATTGAGGTCATTGAGCATAATGCTTAAGTCCTCCAGCGATTCTGCCATAATGACTATATCGTCGGCAAATCGAAGGTGAGTGATGTACTCGCCATTGATGTTAATACCGTATCCTTTCCAGTCCAGTAGCTTGAAAACGTCTTCCAACGCAGCGGTGAAGAGTTTCGGGGATATAACGTCACCCTGTCTTACACCTCTCTGCAGTTGGATAGGTTTCGAGCTCTGGTTCTGTACTCGGATAGCCATCGTAGCCCTACTGTACAAACACTTCAGCACTTCGATGTACCGACAGTCAACTTGGCACCGCTGAAGGGACTGTAGCACCGCCCAAATTTCGACGGAATCAAAGGCTTTCTCATAGTCCACATATGCCAGGCAAAGTGGCAGATTGTACTCTTCGGACTTCTGTACAATCTGCCGCAGGGTTCTATGTCTAATGTGGTCTATGGTACTGAAGCCTTTTCGGAAACCGGCTTGTTCGGGAGGCTGGAAGTCGTCGAGTCTGCGTGCGAGACGATTCGTAATGACTCTCGAAAATAGCATGTAGACGCGGCTCAGAAGGGAAATCGGTCTGTAGTTCTTCTAGAAGCTTTGTAGCTTTCTTAAAGAACAAAACCACCGCGCTTCTGCTCCACGCCTCCGGAGTAGTGCCACCATGGAGGACGGAATTGAAGAGCTTCCGAAGGACTTCAAGTACCGGTTTTCCACCCGCTTTCAGAAGCTCCGCTGTAATTCCATCCTCGCCCGGGGCCTTGCCGTTTTTAAGGTGGTGGAGAGCCATTCTAATCTCGCTCAGACTGACGTCCGGGATGTCATCGGAATAGTGTCGGATAAGACTTGCTCTTGGATCGTTACTCACACTTACGTGTGGCTCCAACGATGATGTGTACAGCTGCCCATAGAACCTCTCAATCTCACTCAAAATCTCAGGTGTCCCGGAAACGATGTCGCCACACTCAGTCTTCAGCTTTGACAGTTGGCTCTTTCTGGCAGACAGATCTCTGGCAAAGACTTTGGAGCCCTGGTTCCGCTCGATTGCTTCTTTAATACGAGAAGTATTGAAGTTGCGTAAGTCTCGCCGCATGCATTTGGAGATCTGTCTGTTCAGTTGCCTGTATGCTGTCAAATCTGTTGACGATTGCAGCCTCATCTCCCGTCTAACAGCCATGAGATTAAGAGTGTGATCGGAGAGTTTTTGTGTTCTTCTGCGGCGGGTCTTGCAGAACTTAGCTCCGACCGGATGGACAGTTTCCACGAGCTTGTCGTTCATATCGTCCACTGCATTGCAATCTTCTAGGCACTGGAAGCGGTTACGTAACTCGAGCTGAAAGGTTTCGGGATTCTGGATTAGAGCACGAGGGGGACGGAGCGTTGACTTCATTAGACGAGACCTCTTCAACTTAACGTTAAGGTTCAGTGTGCCTCTAACCATTCGATGATCGCTGCCAGTTTTCACTCTTGCGATCGCTGAGACATCACTGAACAGTTGGCGTCTGGTTGTCATAATCATTTTTTGTCGAACCGTTGGGGCTCGACCAGGTCCACTTCCTGTGGGGCCGCTTCTGGAAGAAAGAGTTCATCATAAAGAGTCCCTTCTTCTCCATAACGTCGGCCAACTGCTGGCCCCTACGGTTCCGTTGTCCTACTCCAAATTCCCCTAACTTCAGCTCACCGCTTTCTTTTGTGCCTACTTTTGCGTTGAAGTCTCCTATCAACACCGTGTAGTGGGTTTTGGAGGAATGCATGGCTTTAGAGGTATCCTCACACATTTCCTCCACCTCCTCATTGGGATGTGCCGAGGTTGGTGCGTAAACCTATATGACCTTCAGCGAATACCGTTTGGTGATTCTGAGTATCAGGTACGCAACCCTCGTCGACACACTCTCAATCTTTACAACGTTGTTGACAAGAGACTTGTGAACGATAAATCCGACACCTCCGTGCGACAGATGGTCGCCCTCCCGGTGATAGAACAAGTTGCCGGACTTGAGGATTACCGTGTCCTCCCCCTCTATTCGGACCTCGGATAATCCTATAATATGCCAGCGCAACTTGTCTACCTCTTCTTCCAGCTCCAGTATCTTCTCGTCAGTCCTCAGGGTGCGTGCGTTATATGCTGCCAGGTCGAGTCGTCGTAGGTGGCAACCGAACCTTCACCGGAGATTCTTAGCACCACCTGCTCCGCCGTTATCATGGTCGCCACCGTAGCCAGGAATAGCGGGGCGGGAATAACTTTCTTCATTTTTTTATTATTTATTGCACTCCATAAAGAATACAAAAGGAAAAGTAAAAAAGTTAAGTTACAGCCTATTTACGTCCCACTCCTGGACACAGGCCTCCGCTCATTTCTGAGAGGGTTTTAGGGCAATGAAGTCCGCCGTGCTGCCCTAATGCCTTAATGCCGCCGGGGACTGGGGGCCGTTTGTTCGTGTCATTGCTCATGAGGGGATGTTTGCCATAGTTGCCACGCTCGGCGAACGGGTTGGCAACCGCAGTTTTTTTGTTGTACAGTTCCTGTTATCAGGAAGATCCTGCTGCCCATTTCCTGCCTATTTCACTCTGTCGCCTTTTACGACACCCACGGGAAGATATGGTGTAGTGGATATTCTTAACCGCCACTACACGGCAAATTTAATTTTTGTTGTTGTGTTGTTTTAATTCTGTCCAAAAATAAATATATTCATAACCGACTGTAAAAATCCTCAATTTAAAATTTAATCATATTGTACATTATCATTTTCATACGATAATCAAATGATTAATTTTTATTATTTATTTATATACTTTAAATTTAAATAAATGACACGGGCTTATCTCAGCATTTGCGATTAACGTAACGCTTGTTAGTAGGATTAGCAATCGCAATTACCGATATGTACATGTTTATTATGCATTAACTGGCCAAATTTGCACGGAAGGTTCAGAAAAATTAACAAAAAATCAAACATTCTCTCTTTTGCATCTAGTTAATTCAAAATGCGTAGTAATGCATTACTTTAACAAATTTTACTGCGCACGCATACATTCGTAAGGATCCATAGGTAGGCAAAATCATTGTTGCCCATAACATAAATTAAACTTGAGATAATTTCAAATTAAAGTAGAAGCCTTATTTAGTCGTATTTTCAAGAAGTGCAATAACAGTTTATCATTATTTATATATTTGGACTTAAGTTTGAAATTTGACTACTCTTTAAAAATTATCGTGTATAATTTTGGCGCTGTTCCTCTTCATTGGTTTTGGATATTTCTATCTATAAATTATTAATAAAAATATTTTTTAATATAGTTGTTCAAAAAGTGGCGTATTGCAGGGACGTATAGCGTTCGGGATGTGGGCTATTACATACTCGATCTTTTTCTTTACCTTTTCCGAACTCGTGCGTTCTCTTTTCCAACTATCAAAATAATGTCTATTAAAAAGAAAAAACCAACCACGAAGTTTTTACTAAAAAAATTCATAGAAGTTTTTATAATTCACATAAATATTTCCAAAAAGAAGCTACTAATTTGTTTCAATGTCAGCTTTAATGATTTGATTCAATGATGTTAGGTTTCATTTCATTTCATATCATTAAACTTCATTTCCATTTCATATCAATAAAAAAAATCTACTGAATACTTGGCTGTATGGGCATAGCTCCCTTTGCCTACCCAGAATGCGTGAAGAAAACAAAAAAAAATCTCTCCTTATATTTTACGGTTTGTGCCATATTCAAAAAATGTTTTTTGCGAGGTTAGTTGTTTGTTGCACAAAATAAGTAATTTCGACGATATTTTATTTGAATTAACATCACCGGAACTTTGTATAATGGCACAAAATGCTTCGTAGAACATTTTACCGGAAAAGTCAAAAGTCGCTACATATCCCACGAATTTATTGCTTTGAGAGAAGAGAAAAAAGCAAATAGATTTTTAGAAAATGTTATGTTGGTATACTTCTCCGAATTCTCAGCAAAAAAAACCTTCTACGTTATATAATATTGATGTTTTAGATGAAAAAAAGTATGCTATAAATAAGGAACAACGTAAATATAAATGAACACCCAAGTTAGTTGAGTTTATTGATTATTTTAATTGCTTATTTTTTTCGCAACTGTATTAAAAATAGTTGTTCAATACACGTACGGAACCGTCATTGCAACTTGTTCCGACTGTCAGCCCTCACCTTCGGCTGCGCCTCGGCTCAGGTAGACCTTTGTCGGAACTCTTTGCAATGACAGGCTTTCCGCACTCGTAATGTAATATACTATTCCAGATCGAAGAAGCTCTCTCTATTCCCTCACTCTCCTAGTCTAGTGAGGCGGTAATCCGACACGAGAGAGAAATCGGGCACAATGTCTTTCTCATCTAGATTTATATATTTATATTTTGCAGGCGATTCAAGTTTTCTACGCATTAATTGGGCTCACATGTGACATATTAACGCTGCTGAATTCTGGTAAAAAAGATTATAAATTACCTAAGCATTTAAGAGGATGCAGGGATACGTTATTCGCGGGTGTACTTTGGCCATCAACGCTGGTATGTACTAGTTATTTCTCATAATTTGATGATAATATCACAGATGTATTTCTCTACAATATTTATATTTTTGGATGGCATGATGGCACAGTGGTTAGTTAAAGTGTAATTTAAATAAGTTACAATTAGCTACTTGTATGACATATCATGCACTTGGGTTCACGTTTTGCTTACACAATTTAAGTGACAATCAAACAGTTCATCTCAAAGTAAGTAGCTACTGCATGAATATGTCCCTTGACACCTACAACCTACTTCAAGCGAACAATTCTACAGATGCCTTGTCACCACTGATGACTAAGTCATAACTGAGATGAAATGCTCCTCATTCTGTAATTGTACTGTTTGTCTATACAATGCAGACCGAAGCTCAGCAGTGAAGAAGTAAGTTAAATGGTGGTGATTATCAAGACGAACTCCCAGGCAAAACAGGAGTCCTGAAACCTAGTGCATTTTGGTATATACCTCAGCATTCATGCTACAGCTAAGTATCGCTAATTATGGCTTGCGTTCGCCGGCTCGACTGAGTAAAGCCACGCTTGCACTAAATACCAGCGTGAAATAGTAGCTTAGTACTTCTGTGTTATGTAAGATATTATGTCGACTGATGTTTGAAAAGAACCGGCGACCCTTTTTACTGAAAACAGAGCTCTGTAAAAGTAGCAGTAAAAAGTCAGCAGAAATCTTAAAATTGTAACCAGAAATTTGTAGCTAATTTGTTGCTAATTAAATGCCAAAATCTCTTAAAAAAATCTCTTAAAAACTTTGAATAAACCCCGCCGTAGCGGATAAGATCGGATAATTTGTTGCTAATTAGTTGCTGAAATAAAATGAAAAATAATATAAAATTCAAATTTTTTTTAAATATTTTTTTTAAATTTGAAATGTGTTTTTTATATTATTAATTAATAAAAATTAAAAATTACTAGAATTAAAGTTATATTTTTGTGGTGGTTCTAAGACTCCAAATTAATGAGTACTTGCTGCTGATCAATTAGTTAGCAATTAACAGTGGTAGAGCCACGCGGCAGCTTTGCTGTTGCACGTGTGGGCCGGCTCAAACCGGGGTGGTACCATGACCTCACAGAATACCGGCGTGAAGTGGAAGCTCTGCTTTCGCGTTTCGTCTGGTGAGTGCAGGTGGCTGGAGGCCCAAATCCCCCCCCCCCCATCAACATGGTAGCGGAATTAAATGATGATAGACTACCCCAGGAGGGTACCAGCACCGCAGGAGAATCCCTCGCTGAGCATCCACGATCATGTTTCTCCACTTCTGAGCGTGGGTGCTCAGGCTGCCCCGCGTACTCTGGGGGGGGGGGGGGCAAAATTCCGCTCAAGACTACAACTGCTCGGGGCAAACGGAGCAACAAAACCAAGGCGACCGCTGCCACGCTGTCCGTGAATTTCTGCAATATCAGGGGACTTCACTCTAACCTAAACACCGTCCACTACCATCTCGAGACGGCGAGGCTGGCTCTGCTCTTTCTGACCGAGACGCGGGTGTCCTCTCCGGCTGATGTCTCGTATCTCTCCTACCCGGGGTACAAACTGGAACACTCCTTTGTGCCTCGGGCTGGAGTTTGCGTTCACGTCAGAGAGGACATCTGTTCTCAACGCCTCGGCAGACTTGAAGGTTCGGACCTGTCCATCCTTTGGCTACGCGTAGACAGTGACGACCATCCGCGCATCTACGGGTGCCTCTATAGGTCCCATAGCGGTAATGCCGAAACAGACCGACTCTTCGACCACGTCCAAATGGCTACAAATTCGTTGCTACAGCAGATCCCCTCCGCAGAGATCGTGATCCTCGGCGACTTTAACGCCCATCACGCCGAATGGCTTAGTTCACGTTTAACCGATCATGCGGGGAGATCTGTTCATGATTTTGCCTTGGCATATGGTCTGACACAACTAGTTACTTCGCCTACGCGGATTCCAGATGTGGAGGATCATGCACCTTCCCTGTTGGACCTTCTGCTGACCTCTCACCCGGACGGATATCAGATTTCCGTTGACGCCCCTTTAGGCTCCTCGGACCATTGTCTTGTTCGGAGTGTGGTGCCACTCACGCTGAAATCGCAGTTGCAATCTGCAGGCTGCCGCCGTGTTTGGCACTATGGGTCAGCCGATTGGGATGGGATGCGGTCTTTCTTTGCATCCTACCATTGGGGGCGGGTTTGCTTCTCGCTGGACGATCCCAACGTTGTTGCGGATTCTGTCACTGATGTGGTACTTCAGGGTATGGAACTTTTTATTCCTTCCTCTGTGGTGCCCATTGGAGGCAAATCTCAGCCATGGTTTGGTCGCTCCTGTAAAATAGCATCATGCTATAAGCAGGAGTGCTACCAAGCCTGGGCTGACGCATCAGCATCCCGGGATGTAAACACCAGCGCTCTAAAAAAGAAGTATAATGCCGCCTCTAGGTCCTTCAAAAAAGTCATTGCCAAGGCAAAGTCAGAGCACATAGGCAGAATTGGTGAGAAACTAGTCCGCCTTCCTTCTGGACCCCGTGCATTCTGGTCTCTCGCCAAGGCTGTTCAGGGGAATTTCTGTCAGCCATCTTTTCCATCTCTGCACAGGGAGGACGACTCACTGACCCATACCGCAAAGGAGAAAGTCGATCTGCTAGGCTTTTTCTTTGCGTCCAACTCGACTTTAGATGACGGGGGGAGTACACCGCCGACCATCCCGCGGTGTGAGTGCTCCATGCCGGAAGTGCAGTTCACACAGCACTCGGTTCGTAAAGCACTCCTCTCCCTGGACATCCACAAGTCGAGTGGGCCTGACGGAATCCCCCCAATTGTGCTGAGGACGTGTGCTCCAGAGTTGGCATCGGTTTTAACGCGTCTTTTCCGGTACTCCTACTCCCTAGGCGTAGTCCCAAAATCATGGAAGACGGCTTTCGTCCACCCGATCCCTAAAAAAGGCGATCGCTCAGACCCGTCCAACTACCGGCCTATCGCCATCACCTCCTTGTTCTCCAAAACAATGGAGTCAATTGTAAACTGCCAGCTCATGAGGTACCTTGAGGATCACCAGCTGATTAGTGACCGCCAATACGGTTTTCGCCGTGGTCGGTCAGCTGGTGATTTATTTATTTATTTATTTTATTCTTTATTGCATCCTTAAACAAAAGAATACAAAGGGCGGACTTAATGCCTTGAGGCATTCTCTACCAGTCAACCCATGGAGTGGTGAGAATTTGATGTAGGTGTGGCAATAAGAGAACAATATACAAATGATAATTAACTATATAATATATACAAACTACTAATAAATAAACTATACATTTATGGTCTATACTTACATATATACAAATATATAAATAAATGGATATACATACAAGTATATATATATATATATTTAAATACATACATAATTAGTATATACAAATGACTATGAATATATACGTCTGTTAGCAATACATATTAAATAGATGAGTCATGTAAAATGCATTGTCTTTAAGAAATGATCACGGACCAACTTTTTAAAAGTGTACTTATTGGGAGCTTTTCTGATGTCATCGGGCAAGGAGTTCCAAAGGCGTGTAGCCTGAATTGTGAAGGAGTTACCATAGAACTCGGTGAAGTGAATTGGAGTACAGATTTTGTTGTTAGAAGAAGAGCGTAGGACCCTATCATGAGATGAAGAAAGATAATGAAATTTACTCTTAAGATAAGAAGGCGAAGATGGATCATTTAATATGGAAAAAAGTACAAGTAATATTCTGGAGTTGCGCCTCTGCCGGATTGTAAGCCAATTTAGCTTAGATCTGTATTGAGAAATATGATCATACTTACGAAGCCCAAAGATAAATCTTATACAGTTATTGAGGAGGCGTTCCAGCTTGTTCAGAAGATCTTGGGACAGGTCTGGGTAACACACATCTGCATAATCAATTGTGGGTAATATAAGTGACTGAACAAGCATGATCTTAGATTTTGTGGGAAGAAAATGTTTTAAACGATACAGAGAGCATAACGTGGCAGTGACTTTACGACTCACATCTGAAACCTGAGTTCTCCAATTCAGCGTGCTGTCGATGTGAAGGCCAAGATTTCTAACAGAATTACTGAAAGGAATTGTAGTATTATCATAGTAAATAGGAGGTAAGTCTGTCAGATTAATCTTAGCCAGCATCCTTGATCTACTCACCAGTATAGCTTGGCATTTCAAAGGATTGACCAAAACTCCATAACGAGTAGACCAATCCTTGATAGCTGCTAAGTTGCCGTTAAGGTTTTTGATCCCATTATGGATATCCCCAATCTCAGTTTGCACATAAAGCTGAAGGTCATCGGCATATAAATGGTACGAGCAGTCGATGATAGAGGTAATAAAGTTTATAAAAATTGAAAACATTATAGGAGAAAGAATACCGCCTTGCGGCACACCAGCATCCACATCAGCCCAAGCTGAGGACAGTTGCCCCACACTGACTGACTGCTGTCGACCGCGAAGATAAGATGCAAACCAATCCAATTCAGTAGGGCCAAAATTAAGATGAGACAGTATGGAAAGAAGGATTTCATGATCAACTGTGTTGAAAGCATTTGAGAAATCAACTAGTACCAGTACTGTTATTTTTTTTCTTCCATGCCTTGTTTAATATTATCAATAACATTAATTAATGCAGTAGTGGTACTATGACCAGGACGAAAACCAGACTGATATATACTCAGTAGGTTATGTTTCGAAATAAAAGTAGAAATTTGCTTGTAAACACAGGATTCTAAAATTTTGGAAAGAAAGGGTAGAATGGATATTGGACGAAAATGATTGGGATGAATGGGAGTAGGAACTTTTGGGAGAGGCTTTACAAAAGCCCTATTCCAAAGATTAGGATACTGACCTAAACCAAGGGAAAAATTGATTATATGGGAAATTGCCGGGAGAAGGTGCTCTAGTATAAATACAACCATATGTCTACTAATCTCGTCGTAACCCACGGCTTTGGACAGGATTGCTAAAATCGACTTTTTGACATCATCCTGAGAAACAGGAGAAAAATTAAGGTAGAATGTTAGGAATTTGCATAGAAGCAATGGAAGCCATAGTTTGGGAACGAATTGTAGGGTCCAATGCTTTTACAGAAGCGAAATGTTGGTTGATTTCATCAAGTGACACAGAAGGACCACAATCCAACGTAGCTGGTCTACAAAGACCGAAAGATTTTAGGAATTTCCACACTAAAACTGGAGAAGAATTATTAATACAGTTATGGAAGTATCGGCGTTTAGCTGCACGTACCATCTGATTACACCTATTCCTGGCTGCTTTAAAAGATGTCCAATTTTCTTCAGTTCGATCTCTCTTGAAACGAAGAAAAGCACGATTTTGTCTAGCCATTGCCATCTTTACGCCCTCTGTCATCCAAGGGGCAGGGGGACGCTTCAATCTAACCTTGTGAACAGGAGCATGAGCATCATAAAGGCTAAGAATATTGTGGTTAAGGATAGTGACTTTATCGTCAACAGTAGATGCTGCTATTAAGGAGGCTAATGGGATCAAGATTAAGAGCGTCATTCCTAAGCTTGTCATAGTCTATTTTAGAAAAACTGCGAAGATGCATTACAGTAGGGGAATATTTAGGAGGTTTAAGCTTATACGATACATAAATTAAGTCGTGGCGTGAGAAACCCAAAGCGGGTAACTGTCCATGCATCATCACATGTTCAGGAGAAGCAGAAAGTGATCTTCTGGTCTACCTAACTCACAGATGGGCGGAGGCATTAGAGTTCAAGGGGGAGGCATTGGCCGTTAGTTTGGACATTGCGAAGGCCTTCGATCGGGTTTGGCACAAAGCGCTTCTTTCGAAGCTCCCTTCCTATGGGCTTCCCGAGAAATTGTGCGATTGGATCACCAGCTTTCTTGCAGATTGGGGCATCAAGGTCGTTGTAGACGGTGCAAGCTCCGATTGCAAGCCTATTAATGCTGGTGTTCCACAAGGCTGCGTGCTATCGCCAACGCTGTTTCTTCTGCATATCAATGATATGTTGCAAACCCGTAACATTCATTGCTATGCAGATGACAGCACTGGTGATGCTCTTTACACCGGCCGAGCCAATATTTCTCGGGAAAACGTCTCCGAGTGCCGGGACAAACTTGTGTCTGAAGTCGAGTCTTTGCTGAACAGAGTCTCGGATTGGGGGCGACTAAATCTAGTCCAGTTTAACCCCCAGAAGACACAAGTTTGCGCGTTAACCGCTAAAAAGAACCCTTTTGTCGTATCTCCTCAGTTTCAAGGCACTCCCCCTGTTGCCTCAGCCAGTATCGGAATCCTCGGCGTCGACATATCGAGTGACGTGCAGTTTCGTGGTCACTTGGAAGAGAAGGCCAAATTGGCCTCTAAAAAGCTTGGTGTGCTCAGCAAAGCGGGACAGTATTTCATGCCGGCACACCGCCTGCAACTTTACAAGGCGCAGGTTCGGCCACACATGGAATACTGTTCCCATCTCTGGGCTGGGGCTCCCCAGTACCAGCTCCTTCCACTTGACCGAATCCAGCGCAGAGCGGCTCGAATAGTCGACGACCGAGTGTTTTCCGATCGGCTCGATTCACTGGCACTGCGAAGAGATGTTGCATCTCTTTGCATTTTCTTTCGCATATACCATGGAGAGTGCTCTGATAAATTGTTCGGATTAATCCCAGCCGCCAAATTTCATGAAAGCAACTACGCGGCAAACGTCGCGATACCATCCACATCATCTGGATGCTTGGCGGTCCACCACTGTACATTTCAAGAGGAGTTTTCTTCCGCGTACAACCTCTCTGTGGAATAGTTTACCACCAGCGATTTTTCCGGACCGATACGACCTGGGGACCTTCAAGAAAAGAGCGTACTCCTTTCTAAAGGGCCGGCAACGCACCTGCAATTCCCCTGGTGTTGCGGTTGATCATGGGCGGCGGTAGTCACTTAACATCAGGTGAGCCGCATGCTCGTTTGCCCCCTCTTCTATAAAAAAAATTATTTGTGTACATGCTAAAATTACATATAAATTTTCGGTAGATTTAAAAAAAAGACGGCAGATATTAAGTAACTGTTCAGTTATGGAAGCAGTGAGTCATAAAGAGCCAGCAACAAAATAAAATCGATTGATAAGATTGACGAAGTAATTAGTTAGTAATTATTTGTTTACTTGCTTTATTTGCTAGAAAATTTTTGAAAAATAAATGGCAGATATTTTGTCACTGTTCAGTAATGAAAGCAGCGAGTCATAAATGGTCAGCAACAAAATAAAATCGATCGATAAGCTGCACCAAGTAATTAGTTAGTAATTATTTGTGTACATGCAATATTTAATTAGAAATTTTAGAGCAGCAACAAAATATCTGCCATCTCTTTTTTCTAAAATTATTACGTAAATATAGCATGTACTTAAATAATTGCTAAATAGTTACTTGGTGCAACTCATCAATCGATTTTATTTTGTTGCTGGCTCTTTATAATATAATTAAATAAAATATTTATTGGTCCGACAACAAAGATTCAAAGTGGTTAATAGATACAATAGAAGCTTAATGTCTATGTTAGTACTTAATAACTAAGAACGCGCGAATTATAGCACACATATGATAATGCTTACATAAGGCTTTGCAGAATTATATGACGGCTGTCACGGATTCTACGCAATAGGGAACCTGCTTTATTACTCAAAATAGCCGGGAAAATGTCGACTTGCGCATCCGCAAACATACCAGACACACTACAAAAACGCGGCAGCCGCAAAAGCACCCATAAAGCAATATTATATTGAATACAAATGGCGCTGTATGATTTCTATGTGTATCTGACCCACAGACTACCCGAATAAAATGATGTGCTTTGAAAAGTGTAATTTTTACTGTGTCAGAACAACGATAAAACCTATGGGCTAACATGTTCGCCCTAATCCACAGCGCCCTTTGCTCCCTTTCCATGTCAGCATCATCTTTGAGATCATCAGTAACAATATGCCCCAGATACTTAAACTGATACACCCTACTAAGAGGTAAGCCATACAGGCAAATAGGGGGCACTTTACCAGGACACTTGCTACCCGCCTTGAACACCATGTACTCACTCTTTTTAGTGTTGGACAGTAATCCATGCAATGTTGTACAGTAATCTTTATGAGTTTCTGCTTCAATTAATGAATAACAACAAAATATCTACCGTTTTTTGTCTAAAAACTTCTGTAAATTTATCATGTACGCAAATAATTGCTAACTAATTGATCAGCAGCAAAATAATCATTAATTTGGAATTTTAGAACCATTACGAAAATACAACTTTAATTCAAGTAATTTTTTATAATATAAAACACTCAAAAAAAGAATTTTTGAAATTTTTTATATTATTTTTGTATTATATTTCAGCAACTAATTAGCAACAAATTATTCGATCTTATTCACTGCGGTGGAGTTTATTTAAAGTTTTTACTGCTATCTTTACATTATGATATCAGTAAATCAATTTTCTCAAAACCGGTTCGAGCAACAAAATCGCGATTTTGGCAACTAATTGGCAACAAATCAGCTGGAAATTCCTGAATACAACTTTAAGGCTTCTGCTGTCTTTTCACTGCTATCTTTATAGAGCTTGGAAACAAGGCAATAGAATGTCTTAGTCTTAAGCTGTGACGACGCATATGATTTTTTTACCAAGTTTAAACTTAAGACTAAGAAATAAAATGAAAAAATAAAAAGAAGGTGATGTCGCGGACGCGTCGGTGCAGTGATCAGCTGTTGCTTATAATTTAGTGAATAAAATTGCTAACGCAGTATTCTAAGCTTAAAGTTGATTTATTTCATAGTTAATATAACACTAAATATATCAGTCAGTGTTTTGCAGTAAATTGGTGCAGTTAATAAACTAGTGAACATAAAAACAAGTGAATTAATACAATTGGTTTTGTTTGTTATTTGCCAGTTACGTTCACTCGTACAACTTAATTATTTGACTTACCTATATATTTTTTTGCTGCACACACCTCCGTACTTGTTACATACCAATAGTATATACCAGTGCCATTAGTGGCTGAGTGGAGTATATAAGATACATAAACAGCTTGAACTGTACTTCTTAAATATGGTTAAATGTGGAGCTTGTGGTAAATTCCTTTCTACGGCAAAGGCCGTTAAATGCGGACAATGTCCAGTACTATATCATCGAGCTTGTGTTTGAGTCTCTGACCGCTCTAAGATCCATGAACGCTGGCAATGTCCAGAGTGTAAAAAGATTGTGCCAAAGGGAAACAACTCTTCTACTCCAGTTATTGGTGCGACGGGCATGGTTGCCGAGAGTGAAATTTTAAATCCTGCAATCTCCAGAACAAGCAGTGACTCAGAAAAAACTGCAACTAGCTCCCCTGAGTCTTTTCATTGGGAACTGATTCCAGAAATTCGACTTTTCAGGGAGGAATTATGTAGGGTCAGGAAGGAGCTAAAAGACTTTCGGAGGGATATGGTTGAACTACGGGAATCTTTAGTGATGAGTAATAAGAGAATGGATGAAATGGAGAGCAGGATTAGTATTCTAGAACAGAAGACTCAAAGCAACAGCTTTGAGTCTTCTGTTCTAGAATACTATAACAGGTAAGTCGAAACAAATGAGCACGAACGAACCGTGTCCCGACTTACGCGTGAGCTTAATGATCGGGAGCAGGAGTTGCTTGTAGCCGACCTTGAAATCACAAATATTCCGGAAGAGAGGACAGAAAACATCACTCATACGGTCGTGTTGGTGGCTGCAAAGCTGGGAGTATCGCTGGACGAGAGGGACATTATTTTCGCGGATTGTGTAGGAACAAGGAAGCAGGGCGACAATGCAGATGGAGATCTGGGCCACGGGCGTCGAGTGGTGGTGCGTCTAGCGCGCCGCCAGCTGCGCGATGAGTTATTGCGAAGCGCAGGCGTGCGGAGGAATGCTACCACCTGGAGGTTTGCCAGATCCACTTTGTCGCTTCTATATTAATGAGCGTCTTTCAAAAGCTAATCGCCAACTATTTTACCGAGTACGAGAGGCAAGAAGGCAGCTACGGTGGAGATATATATGGACCAGATATGGTAGAATCTATGCTCGCCAGGGAGATGGGAAGAATGCTTATTGTATCCGATCTGAGGCAGATCTGATCCGTGTTTTTGGTAACGATGCAGTTAGGCCACTTTCAAATTAGTTTTATAACATTACTCTTTTTTTATATTATTTATATTTGTACATACATGCATATAAAAAAAATCATGAATGTACCTCTGGTTGTAACATTTATACTTTTTTTAGTAATGTTCTTCTGTACGTAACTTTTAAACGGTGTGTAAACCTTTTGATTTGTTACGACACTTGTGTTCACTATAGAATTTATATTTTATTTTATCATCGGTCAATAGGTAAATTAGTTTTTACGTATATTATGCATAAGCTAAAAAAAATATTCCTTTGTTAATTTTGTAAAAATAAATTCGTATATCTCAAGTTATATCTGAGCCTACACATCACAGTGAAACACTCATTGATTTGGTATTCCTATACAGATCACAGTGAAACACTCATTGATTTGGTATGCTCCGGCATTAGTGTTTCTAACACAACAGTTTCATATATACCACAATTAGGGCAACACGCAGTGATATCCGTTCAATTTCTAATAGAAAAAGATAAGTTTATTACACGTAAGGCTTACATTCGTCCACTTAAGCAGATTTTGGTAGACTATTTTAATGCAGATTTAAACAGTATTGATTGGGATAGTATTTTATATCTCAACAATGTTAATGATATGGTAGCAAAATTTAATTCATATATAATAACGCTTTTTGACCTTCATGCCCCAAATAAATTAGTGCGATTAAAAAAACAAACTCACCCATGGATTACTGATACAGTTAAAATTATGATGAGGCATCGAAACCACTATTTCATGCGATGTTTAGGCCTTATCGGGACTTTAGAAATAAAATGAGTGGACTGTATTAACAATAGGTTTAATGCCGTAAAACCTCTAAACAAACATATTATAAATTGAAAAATAAAGTGCCCGTCTGCTACCGCGTCTCGCCGCTGAGTGAGGTACAGAAGCGCTCGCGCTGCCGCGAGGGCAGCGACCGGTCCGCGCTCCCACGCGTCCATCATTTTGGCGGAGGCACGATGACGTGCGCCGACATATTCCCCGGGTTGAAGAGACGTCTTCAATCTTCAATTGATAGAGGGCAGATGCAGTTAACAGCACGACGAATGATACCTCGCTTCGTCTTCAACTCAGCCACTCGCGTGACTCCGTCTACGCCGGGATAGGTCGTCAGGACCCGACCCAGTGACCAGAGCAGCGGTGGTGTTGTTTTGTCCTTGATAAGAACTAAAGACCCCGACTTCACTTCATCCCTGGAATGAAACCACTTGGATTTGGCCTCCAGCAGAGAGATGTAATCATTACGAAAGCGGCTCCAGAAATGCTGTCTGATGTACTGTGTTCTCCTCCAGCGATCCAGTCGCGTGATGTTGGCATCATTCACTTGGGAATGTGGTACAGATAAGAGTGGTCGTCCAATCAGGAAATGAGCGGGAGTAAGTACCGAAAAATCGTTAGGGTCTGAAGAGAGAGGAGTAAGAGGGCGCGAATTCAAGACCGCCTCTATGTGCGTAAGACAAGTAGCCATCTCCTCAAAGGTAAAATGGGTAAGCTTTAAGAGTCTTTTTAAATGATGCCTGCAAGATTTAACAGCAGCCTCAGCTAGTGAATTAAAATGTGGGCTGTAAGCAGGCGTGAAAATAAATTCGATACCCTGTTGTGCTATTTCAGGTGCAACACTCGATAAAGAACCTATGCATTTCATTTGATGTGCCTACGAAATTTGTCCCGTTATCGGACGTAATGCTTTGAGGCTTGGCTCGACGCGCCACGAAACGATTTAGAGCGGCCATGTAAGCCTTAGAGGTGAGGTCAGTGACGAGCTCCAAATGTACGGCTTTTACTTCAGAGCAAACAAAAATGCATATATAAGATTTTGTAAGTTTGCAGCCGCGACCTCTGCGATCGGCCACCAATACTGGCCCAGAGTAGTCAACATAACAATTTAAAAATGGAAATTCAAGATGAGTTCTTGACTGAGGTAGTTGACCCATTATAGGCTGAACGCTTTGAGCCTTATGTCTGAAACACTTAAGGCATTTATTCACGACATTTCTGGAAAGGTTTCTACCACCTATAGGCCAATAAGTCTGCCTTATATGTGACAGTAGTAATTGAGTACCGGCATGTAGTAGCTCTAAATGTTTCATTTGAAATATAAGCTTAGTAAGTATGTGCTTACTACATATTATTATGGGAGGTTTTACACTGAAATCGTAGGGGGAGTTATCGAGCCTCCCGCCCACGCGGAAGAGGTTATGTTCGTCAATGAACGGAGTTAAAGAAAGCAATCTACTATTGCGTGGCAATTTTTGTTTAGATTTTAAAAGATGAAATTCTTCAGAAAACATTTCTAGTTGTGAATAATGTATTATTACATTATACGAATCTTGGAGTTCTGTTACGGAAAGATCGCAACACAATTTATCTTCATTTTTTGGATTATATATAAATCAATCTTTGTACATATGCAAACATCCTTTGAATTTTTGTAAAACTAGAATATTTTTCTAATAAGCGATGAATGATAGATGAATATGTGGTTGAATGTGAATGATTACTAACAACATGATGGTCGCTATCACTACATGTGAAATGAGTCACTACATCCGGCAAATCATGTTTCTCTGTGTTGGCATTTCAGGCCACTCATTTTCATTACGCAACAGAAAAGAGGGCCCGTACCACCTCAGAGGTGTGCCGTTAATAACGTCAGCGTTAAGACCACGGGAAACAAAATCCGCCGGGTTGTCCTTCGACGGTACGTAGCTCCAGGTATGACCACAAGTATTCTCCTGTATCTCGTTGACTCTATTTCTCACAAAAGGTTTTAATTGGTTGGCTGGAGTAGAGGCCAACCCAAGACTATGGTTGAGTCACACCAGAATCTACATCGGTGAATGGGTAAAGTTAACGCTTCCTGAACTTTAGTATACAGCCTGACACCTAGCAAAGCTCCACACAGTTCAAGCCTTGGTATTGTTGACGGCTTGATGGGCGCTATACGATTTTTAGAAACGAGAAGTTTTACGCCAATAGATTTACTGTTACTGCATGACCGAATGTAAACCGCCAAGTTTTTCGGACGCACGGTGAAGACGTGTACTTCATGCGTACTGGAGTCTTCACGCAAAATCCAACGAGGAATCTTTAAATTATTTAAAGATGTTATTGTATTTTTGAATGTCGACCAAATGTTTCTGACTTCTAGCGATACTTCGTCGTCCCAGTCATAGTTGTGTAGCCATAAACGCTGCATGACTATTTTCGCTTCGACAACGCATGGACCTACGAGGCCTAATGGGTCAAAGATCTGACTGATAACTGAGAGGACGTGACTTTAGTGACTTTAGTGATTGACTTTATGTTAATATGTATAAGTAAGGGAATCAGAATCGCAGGCCCAATTAAGACCTAAAGGTTTTAGATTGAGATGAATTTAAACCCTGCTCATTGTTAGGGTCCTGGGACGTGGTTAAAATGAAAGTGGACTGTATATTCTTATAGGGCTGATATAATCATCTTTACTTTACAATAACCCGGTCTACTTAATAAAATTATTATTATAAATTAAATTAGTGTTGTCATCCGACCGCGGTGGAGTATCGTAAAGCGAGTGGCCGCCGCGTCGCTGCCACCCGACCAGACGTCGACGTGTCGTCCTCCCGCGCGTCTCCACCCGCGCGTATATGCAACCGGTTCCCAACATGATCCCCGGGTTGAAGTGTGCAGAGAACTTCAAAAATCTGGAAGGGGACAGATGTTATTAAAGGCCCTTCGAATTGTGCCTCTCCTTGTCTTCAACTCGGCGACTCTGGAAACGCCGTCGCTGCCAGGATAGAGCTGCATGACTCGTCCTAAGGACCACATCAATGGTGGGAGAGCTCTTTCCTTGATAAGAACAAGAGATCCCAATTTCAGCTCCTTGGTCGACGACTGCCATTTCACCTTTTGCTGGAGTAGAGTGACATACTCTAGTGAAAATCGGCTCCAAAAGTGCTGCTTTATAAGCTCGATTCTCTTGAATCGATCAAGGCGGGTTATATTCGCATCACCTATTTGTGATTGAGGGATAGCAATTAGTGAGCGTCCAATCAAAAAGTGGGCAGGAGTCAATGCGGAGAAATCTGAGGGATCAGTGGAAATAGGGGTGAGGGGCCGAGAATTCAAAACCTCTATTTGATCACTCAAATTTTTCAATTCAAACTGCCTCACGGCATGTAGCCATTTACTCATAAGTTAAATGAGTGGTTTGTAATAAACGCTTAAGACGGTGTTTTGTAGAGCGTACTGCTGCTTCAGCTAAGCCATTAAAGTGAGGGGTATAAGCGGGAACAAATTTAAATTCGATGCCTTCTTGAGCCATTTGACCTTCAAGTTCCGATTGAAGAAGATATTGAGCCAGCTCGTTGCTTGCACCAATAAAATTCGAACCGTTATCTGACGTGATGCTCTTGGGCTTTCCGCGACGGGACACAAAGCGATTTAAAGTGGCTATATATGCTTCGCTGGATAGTGCCGTAACGAGCTCAATATGACAGGCCTTTACCGAACTGCAAATAAAGATTGCCAAAAAAGATTTAATAAGTTTACAACCTCTGCCCTTACGGTCTGCTATCAACACTGGCCCGGCGTAGTCGACGTTGCAATGAAGAAAGGGAAACTCTAGTTCGATACGCGAGACAGGGAGCTGGCCCATGATGGGCTGAACAGTTTCCGCCCTGTACCGGAAGCATAGCATACATTTGTTAACTGTAGCTTTAGCTAGGTTTTTTCCACCTAAGGGCCAATAAGTTTGCTTAATATTTCCTAACAGAAGTTGTGGCGGTGCATGTAAATATTTCAGAAGAAAATGTTCAAACATAAGCTTAGTGAAATGATGTTTGCTGCATAACAAAATTGGGTGCTTTGTGTCGTAACTGTAAGGGGAGTTATCGAGTCTTCCACCAACCCTTATTATGTTATTAGCATCGAGAAATGGGCTTAAAGCTATAAGTCGATTTTTGTTAGGAAGCGCCTTTCCGGCTTTAAGAAAAGTATATTCGTCAGGAAAAATCTCAGATTGAGATTTAAGAATAATAAAATTTAAGGAATTTTAAAGCTCTTGAACTGAAAAATGTTCTTTCATTTGCTTTTTCGGGTTCTTACAGTTGTAAATAAATCTTTGTACGAGTATAATATATGCTATAGTGTTTTGTAAGTTTGTTAAATTAGATTTGTTTTTGATTAAGTTAGATATTAAGTCTGCATTAGAATTGTTAAGCGCGAAGGAACAAGTAATCAACTCTGGTAGATTCTGTTTCACGCCGACGTTGGGCATTTGTGGCCAATTAGTTTCAATGTCTGTTAAGAAAGGTGGCCCTGACCACCACAATTCTGAACCGCTGATGAGGTCAGCCTTCAGCCCACGGGAAACAAGATCCGCCGGATTGTCCTTCGACGGTACGTAGCTCCACGTGTGACCCTCTGTGCATTCCTGAATTTCATGTACACGATTCCTTACGAAACTTTTAAGGTTAGTAGGTGGTGTTTTTAACCACCCTAAAACAATAGTTGAGTCACACCAGAATCTACACTTACTGATATGTAGTGTTAAAGAGGTTAATACTTTGTTACACAGTCTTGCAGCCACTAACGATCCGCAAAGTTCCAGGCGCGGAATAGTTGTTGGCTTTATTGGCGCTACCTTGCTCTTAGAAGTCAAAAGTTGTACTTTGATAGAGCCTGATGCGTCTATAGAGAGAATGTAGACGCAAGCCCCATATTCTCGCTCAGAAGAGTCCAAAAACACATGAATTTCATGGAATATTGAATGGTCTTGAAGTACCCACCGAGGAACCTTTAAGTGGTTAAGAAAAGGTAAGGTGTCGGCGAACGAAAACCATGAACGTTTTATTTCCGTTGAAACTTCATCGTCCCATGAGCATCGTTCGATCCATAGCCTCCGCATGATGAGCTTTGCTTCGATAACACAGGGGCCCACGAGACCCAATGGGTCGAAGATCTGACTTATAACGGAAAGTATGTGACGTTTTGTCACTTTGTCACGAAGTTCGATATTGATTGAAAATGACAAAATGTCTAAATCGCAAATTCAATTTAGACCTAAAGTTTTAGAAGAAACATTACTATCGCTGTTTGTTATGTCTAAGACGTTATCTGATTGTAGTGAAGATGAAACGTGATGTAAAATTAATTTGTTGTTTGATTGAAATTTGCGTAAATGGAAATTTGCAGTTTTAAGTGTATTAATAACTCCTTTGCACAGCTTGATAGTGTCGTCAATAGTCGACGACCCGCCTAAATAATCATCAACGTAAAAATCGCGTTGAATCGACTGCTTTACGTCGCTATCGAGAGCACTAGATGCTAAGCTCACCAAACACTTCGCGGCTAAGTATGGGGCAGACGCCGTACCATAAGTCACCGTGTTTAAGGCGTACGTTTTTAACGGGTGTGATGAGTCATACCTAAATATGATTTGTTGAAGTGAGCGTTAGGCGGGATTAAGCTCAATCGCTCTGTACATTTTCTCTATATCTCCAGTAATGACGTATTTATGCTGGCGAAAACGTAATAAAATAGAATAAAGGTCTTCTTGTACAGTCGGCCCTACCATTTGAATGTCGTTAAGCGACAATCCAGAACTAGATACGGCGGAAGTATCGAAGACTGTGCGAAGCTTGGTGGTAAGGCTGGACTCACGGATGACTCCGTGGTGAGGTAAAAAATAATTGACCTGTTGTAAATCGCCAAATGAAGACTCTTTGTTTTCGGTCATGTGACCTAGGCGTTCATATTCGTGAACTCCATGTACATATCCTTAAAAACAGGCTCCCGAAGAAATTTGCGCTCTAAAGATAAGAAACGGCACTTGGCCATTTGAAAGGATTCTCCTAAGACTGACGGATCGTCCTTTAGCGGCATGGAGACGACAAAGCTACCGTTCTCGCTGCGTACGGTGTTTGTTAAAAAGCTCTGCTCGCAGGCACGCTCCTCAGGAGACAAAGAGTGTTTTGCTGCCACAGTGTCTAACTCCCAAAAACGAGTTAAGTCTGGATTGGAGTCCTCGCTTATAAAGTGACAAACGGGAGACGAAGACGGTGCCTTAAGACGGGCGACATACCCGGACACCAGCCAACCCAGTTTTGTCTCATACAACTTAGGCTGATTTTTGCCCAAGTCAATGGAATTATTACATAAGACGGACCAAAATACTTCGGCACCCACTAAGATGTCTATAACCGACGGTATGTTAAAGAAAGGGTCGGCTGAACTTATTCCCATCGGAAGAGGAATATTTTGTATGTCTATGAAAGAAGACGGTAAAGCTTTAGTGATCTCAGGCAAAATAAGGCAGTCTACAGTAAGGCTATAGTCATTATGAACCGACTTAATGTTAAGGCTGCAAGACTGTGTAATATGAGATGAATTACTGTTTATATCTGTCACCGTAGAGCTCACGCTACGTCGCGACAAATCCAGCTTACCGAAGAGCGATTGAGTAACATTGTCGAGCAACATGCGGGCAGAGTGCGCGGCGCCGGTGCCGTCCAGCACCTTCACTAGCGCTGTAGAAAGCAAAACAAGCGGAGGAGTAGCTACCTGCTTTGACTCGCTTGAATTTGCGAAGTGGTTAATGCTGCTGGTTGATGGCATAGCAGGCTCAGGGATCGGCTGTGGCTCATGCAAGTGCAATAGCGTATTATGCCTTTTCTTGCAATATTTACATGAAGATAAATTGCAATTATTTTCTAAGTGCCCAGTTCGTAAACAATTAAGACAGACGTTTGACTCTTTAGCCTTTTGTATACGAATTTCAATAGGAAGGGCTCTGAATGTTTCACAGGTGAATAGAAAGTGGTTTTGATTATACAATGGGCATGTAAATATTTTTTTATTAAATAAGTTGCTTTTTTTATTGAAGTTTTGTTTTCCTTTTGAGTGTTTGTAGCTATAAGTAAATTTGTATTAGTTTTGTAAGTTTCATATTTTTGTGGTTTATTTTTACTTTCTTGCAAAGTCTCTAAAAGGTCTGCCCTATTGCTGAGAAAAGTCGTAAATGTTTCTAACGAAGGAGGATTATTAAGAGTATATCTATATTCTTCCCATTCTCTATGAGTGACACTATCAAGTTTTTCAGCCATCATGTGAATTATGAGTGTATCCCAATGCTGTGTCGGCTGGTCTAGGGTGATCAAGGCGCGAAGATTTTTATTCGTAACGTCAATAAGGCGTCGAATACCCTTGCAGGATTCATTGCGTATATGCTCCACATTAAATAGTTCTCTTACGTGGTTATTAAGCAGTAAGCGTTTGTTGTCGTACCTGCTACACAATAAATTCCACGCAGAATTATAGTTTTCGGCTTTGAAATCTAAGTTATCGATAACAAGCAAAGCGCTACTTCTAAGAGATGCGCGAAGATAATGCAGTTTATTAATGTTATCAATATCTCGTCTCGAATGTATTAAAGATATGAAAGTGTCCCTAAACTCAAGCCAGTGTTGATAGTGACCGTTGAAGACTGGTAAATCAATTTTGGGCAATCTGACGCAATTGGATTTAAAGGCACCTGTTTGCTGTAAGCTTGCATCCTCGTGGCTCCATAAGGAACGATTCAGCGGCTGCTCGCATTGCCGCGCGGGCCGCGCGCCGAGCACGCTGCGCGCCGCCGCCGCCAGCGAGTGGTACTGGCCCTCGAACTCCTCGCGCTCTAGCTCTTGAGTATCACTGTCGTCTGAAAGCACCTCGATCTGGCTCTGTAATTCGTCATATTGCGCGTATAAGGCATCAAATTTTTTAAAACGACCTTCTAAGTCTAGCGGTTGTAAATCGCTAGGGGGGCCGCCTGATTGCAATACTTTTACGTATTTATTAAATATGGTAACCTTAGATTTAATAGAACTACGTAATTTAATTAATTTTTGTATTTTTTCCTCGGCCATGACAAAGCGGTAATGAAATATTTAAGAGAAGCAAGGGTTACAACGCAAAAGTAGTTATAAAATGCAGCGTGAACTTGACCTTGGTGTGCGAACAAAGGAACAGATGGGCAAGCGGCGACCCGGCCGGCTGGCTCAGGTAGATATAGATAAGAAGCGAGCGATTTGCGTAAACGAGGTCCCGTTATTCGAGCGCAATGCTGTTGCTGGGCTTATGCAATACTTTGATTTTAGAAGTAAGTACGTGTTATTATGGAGGATGTTAGATAGTGTTTAAGCATATATGACCAAAAACACTCACTAAAAATAAAGGCTATTTTAAATTTAAATATATGAAAAAGAAGGAAAAGATCACAGGAATAATTGGAACGGGCTCACCAATGACTAAATCTTTCACCAAGGTGGTAATCGTCGATTATGTTGATGATTTCCTGTGTTGAGACGATGACTCGAACTTTCGATGGGTCCAAAGTCCGTGGCACGGTCGAATTCAAGATGGTTCCCGGCTCACGAGCGTGCGAGTTGCTTTGAAGGATCTTCAGCAGGATGTGATGGTTCACGAAGGCCCGTGCAGAAGTATAATTTCGCAGCTGAAGACCACACTTAAGAGCTCGGAGACGTGGCGAAGACCGTATTATGTAAGAGGGTGAGAATCCTAAAGGACCAATGCAGCGTGTTAAAATTAGTGTTGTCGTCCGACCGCGGTGGAGTATCGTAAAGCGAGTGGCCGCCGCGTCGCTGCCGCCCGACCAGACGTCGACGTGTCGTCCTTCCGCGCGTCTCCACCCGCGCGTATATGCAACCGGTTCCCAACACTCATAAAAATACAACGTATGAGTATTATACGATTCGTTACTGTTTATAATTTGATTTAGAATTTGAGAATGGTTTGATCGCCATTTGCGTAAGTTAAATTTAGCAGAAGATAGAACCGATTGTACCCGTTTTGCAATTGCTACAGTCTCAGCTATGGTGTTTCCCCCGCTCAAATAGTCATCCACGTAGAAGTCACGTCGTATGGCCCACTGGACCTGACTATCCTCAATGTTATCAGCCAGACCTACCAGGCATTTCGTGGCTAAGTAAGGAGCAGAAGCGGTACCATAGGTGACCGTATTTAATGTATAGGTTCTAAGAGGTTCTGAAGGATCAAACCGAAAAATAATTTTTTGTAGAGGACGTTGGACTGGACTTAGCTCAATGGCTCTATACATTTTCTCTACATCACCTGAGACCACGTATCTATGTTGACGAAAACATATTAAAATGGAAAATAGATCGTCTTGCACTACGGGACCGACCATCTGTATGTCATTAAGAGACACGCCCGAACTGGTAGAGGCTGATGCGTCGAATACTACGCGTAGTTGAGTAGTGTTACTAGAGCTACGAATAACTCCATGATGTGGAATGAATTATGTGATCACGGAGTTTTCATGCGTAGAAGTACAATCAGAGTCTAAAGTCATATGACCTAAATGCTCGTATTCTCTCATAAATTCACAATATTTAGTTTTAAATGAAGGATCGCGCTTAAATCGCCGCTCCAGGGATAGAAAACGATTTTTTGCGTTTTCATACGAATGCCTTAAAGTGCTAGGGTTCTCTTTTAAGGGCATCGTCACGACAAACTTACCATCATTTTTACGAACGGTGGTTTGGGCAAATAGTTGTTCACATACTCTTTCTTCAAGAGAAAGTGAATGTTTTGACGACACGTTGTCAAGCTCCCAAAATTGAGTTAGGTCTAGAGTGACGTTGGAATGATGGCAATAGAGTGATGAAACAGAACTAGGTTGATGCGAAATACTACCGGACACAAGCCAACCAAATTTAGTTTCACACAATTTAGGTAGATGTTTCCCTAAATCTATAGTTATGCTGCCTAAGACATTCCAAAACACCTCAGCCCCTACCAGGATGTCTACGACCGACGGAACATTAAAGTTCGGGTCTGCTAGTGTAAGACCTGAAGGAATATGGACGTGATTTATATGCAAGAATGAAGACGGTAGAACCTTTGTAATTTCAGGTAAAATATGACACTCGATATCAACAGTAAAGGCACAGCATAAAGACTCAATTGTGAGGTGACAAGACTGTGTACTGGTGGATATGTGATTATTAATACCCGTTACATTGGTGCTCGTATCGCGATGTAACAAACCCAGTTTCTCTGATAGTCTCTGTGTAACAAAGTTGGCGGTACTACCGTTGTCCAGCAGTAGCCGCGCAGTGTATTTCTTACCCGACCCGCTGGTCACGTTCACCATAGCTGTGGACAGTAAAACATGCGCTGAAGTAGCAAGCTGCAAGGAATTGGCTGATAGTGCGATATTTGACGCAGAAGGAAAAGCAGAAGACATAGCAGAAGGTAATGGGTTAGAAAATGATTTGGATTCACTAGATTCTAAATGCAAAAGCGTATTGTGCTTTGTTTTGCAATATTTGCAATATGTGAGTTTACACTGCTTAGCAGAATGTCCGACGCACAGGCAGTTAAGAAAAACATTGTAATCATTTGCCTTTTTTATGGGATCCTCTATAGTTAAATTTTTAAAGGATTCACATTTATATAATGTATGAGCCTGGGAGCAAAGTGGACATTTATTTATCTTATTAAAATTATTATCTGATTTTTTATTAACTTGAGTGACTTTAGAATTAGAATGTTTATATGTATGACTATTATTTAAAGCTATAGTAGTTTAAAGTATTAGTCTGAGAAGAATTGATATTTGACTAGACAGACTGTAACCAATCCGCTTTCCTACTTAAAAAAGAACAAAATTGCATCAAAGTAGGATCATCTTTTATAATATTGTTCCTATGCTCTTCCCAGTCACGACTTGTTGTCAAATCAAATTTTTTAGTCATGACATATATTAATAAAGTGTCCCAATATTGAGTGGGCTGGTTTAATTTGGTTAGTTCCCTTACATTTTTATTAATTGTATCTACGAGGTTTCTGATTGAGATACTTGACTCCTTGACTATAGGATCGACATCAAATAAAGCTTGCACATGATTCACAAGAAGGCGATTGTTGTTATACCGCTCACACAACATGTCCCACGCAATTTTGTAATGATCGCCTTTAAAATCAATATTTTTAATAACTAAGTCTGCGTTTCCATGCAATGAAGCGCGCAAATAGTGGAACTTGTTTATTTCATTGATACTAGAGTTATCTTGAATTAATGACGTAAACGTATATCGGAATTCGAGCCAGCATTGGTAGTTCCCATCGAAATGTGGCAAATCAATTTTAGGCAAACGAACAAAACTATTCTTATTAGAACAGTGTGCACCTGAGTCAGCAACTTTGAAACCCGTCTCCGACCCAGCACCATTGGACGAAGCACGGAGCAGGCTGCGCGTGATGGCCACCAGATTGAAGAACTGACGGTCAAAGTCCTCACGCTCAGCTAACGCAGACCCGGCATCATCGGCAAGTACTTCGATGTTTGTCTGTAATTCGTCAAATTCGGAATGTAAGGTTTCGAATTTATTAAAACGCTCCGTTAAGTCTAGACGTTGCAATTCAGAAATATCAGAGCTACTTTTAATTAAATTTAAATAATTGCTGTAAATTGTAAGTTTTGATTTTATCGAACCACGCTTCTTCAATAAAGTTTTTAAATTATCTGCCATTTTACTTTTGTATGAACACAGCAAAAAAGAAAACGTTGATTACTTTAGGAAAAAAAACTACAGCTGTGCGAGAACAAAAGGGATCGTTGCGCGCAGGTAAAAATATGAATCAGTGCCAAGGTCAACAAATCGACACTTGAGCGCTTCATATTTGTAACGGAATAAACATTTAAATTTAAACAAGCGAGCGTTGCAACGACAAAGCAATTTTTAAAGCACTGAAGTTAATTAGGTACCTACTTATTAAAAGTAAGTGTACTTAGCCAATGAAAGATGTAAAAAAAGATTTTTTTGGCATGAAAAGAAAGCGGGAAAATAACTAATTGAAACGAACTCACTCAAATACGGTTTTTATACTCCCAGGATGACATCAGCGTCTTCAATGACTACGCAGGCTGCTACGGAACGACTTCCTTCTTCAATATACGTGGCAGCGGATTCTAATTGCGCTCGGCGGCCGTTGACCTCGTCACCGTAATTACGGCAAAAACTGGTAAATGTTTTGCGCGATCGAAGGACCATATGTTTAAGGCCTAAACGGGACTTAAGAAATAAAATGTGTGGACTGTATTAACAATAGGTTTAATGCCGTAAAACCTCTAAACAAACATATTATAAATTGAAAAATAAAGTGCCCGTCTGCTACCGCGTCTCGCCGCTGAGTGAGGTACAGAAGCGCTCGCGCTGCCGCGAGGGCAGCGACCGGTCCGCGCTCCAATGCGTCCATCATGTTGGCCGAGGCGCGATGACGTGCGCCGACATGCGGTATAAGAAAACTAAACTAGATAAATATTATAATTCCTATAAAGATTTAAAAAACCTTTTGACTAATGCTGTTCATTTTGAAAAGAGAGCATATTTTGCAACGTATATTAATAAAAAATTTAAATAACCCTAAAGCTCTATGGAAAAGTATAAAAGGTAATATTATTACTAAGAAACAGGCTGAGATAAATTTGCTGAGATTATTTTGCAACGTATATTAATTAAAACTTAAATAACCCTAAAGCTCTATGGAAAAGTATAAAAGGTTATATTATTACTAAGGAACAGGCTGAGATAAATTTGCCAGATCATTGTAATGATCCTGATATAATAAATAAACATTTTTTGAATATTCCTGGTGATGATAATATAGACCTTTCAAAACTTACTTTCTATGAGTTTAACAAATATGGGCCAGGTATTTTCCTTTTAAATATAACAAATGAGGACCAAATAGATAAAATAATTCATCATTTTTTTTTCGGGGGTAGGTGCACAAGCAGTGACAACATATTTTTTTGGGTCTTGTTTTGATAAATAATTAAAATAGTAAAACTTAGAAGTTTTAGGTATATTTTCTAATAAAATCCATTAAAACTTATTCATCAATCTTGACTAATATACCATAGCACATGTATTAGTTTGCACCGCATCTGCTACAAATACTATTCTTCAGTACTACACTTCAACACTGCACTATGGCTGGAAGAAGAAATCTTGAAAAAACTAAACCGGAAGATGCTGTCAAAACACTTGAAAAAAAGTTTGAAGAGTGTATGTCTTCTTTTCAAGCCCGGTTGGAAAGTTCTCAACCTAATATCACTTCTCTCACCAATGATTTTATTATGTTCAAAGAGACTATGAAGACTGCGCTGGAGATCTTAAAAAAGCAAGTTCAGTCCCTTACACTATTGACTGATGACATTGACAACAGGAGCAGGCGTAAATTTCTTTTAATTCGAGGCATTGAAGAGTCTGATACAGAAAACTGCATTGACACTGTTGTAAATCTGGTGACATCAAAATTAAAAATACATACATTTAGATCAACTCAGATTCATTCATGTTATCGTTTGGGAAAAACACAACAGCAAATCCTCGTGCATTTGCTGTTGTGTTTTTTCCCAAAAAGTAAAGTTTACAGTTTATACCATTCGTCAAGAAGTCTGGCGTGCTAAGCTTTCTTTGAAAGGAAGTAATACTTCTATCGCTGAATTTCTTACACCTCATAGAAGAGAAGTTTTCAAAGAAGCTCGACGCCTACATGGTATGCACAGGTGTTGGACACAAGATGGTAACATATATCTAAAGCTCTGTAATGGAAGCAAGGTACGTATTGTTTCTCTAGACCAACTGGCTGAATATCCTGTGAGTAATTCAGAAACTTCCAAAGCTGTGGCCTCCAAACAACGGTTTAAACCTGGAAAAAAGTTGTAAAATTAGTCTCTTTATATATTAACTTTTTCTTTTTCTCTATTTGAATAAAACTAAATTTACGGATTTTATTGCATTTATTTACTACTTTTACTTATTTTTAATTCCCGACGTTTCGGGTGCTTTACAGCAACCATGGTCACGGGGGGGGACTGAGATGTTTGACATCCCAATGTCATAGTTAGTCCGGCTACCTTCAGTTTTTGAATATTAATTTTTGGTCCGATTTACGCAAAACGAGCTTATAGTATCATGAAGTCTTGCAGTGGTATGCTTAGGTTTGGGTTTAATTTTGTTAATTATAGGATCCCAAGCAGGTGGCAGCACCCATCCATCTTCTCTATTGAAATTTGGATGTTTTTTAATTTCAATTAGCCTCGCGTATCATCCTTGGTAGGAATCGGTGTTCTTTTGCGAGAATTTGTGGTTTATCAAAACGAATGTAATGGTGGGGACGATCTTGAACATGTTCGCAGACTGCAGACTTCCCGGAGCGTCGGTGCTTCACGTCAGCTATATGTCCTTTCACACGGGTTTTTATGGATCTTTTTGTTTGACCTATGTAAGAGAGACCACATTCACAATCTAACTTGTACACTCCTACACTTGACGGATAGTAAAAATTGACTAATCTTCTTCGGCGGCTTGTAGTATGTTTTAATAGAAGCTGGCTTCAAGATGTAGCCAACCTTGTCTGTGACTCCTCTGACATATGGTAGTACAGCAGGTACACGCTCGACTGTGGCCGGCTTCACTCGGTCACTGTGACGTATGAATCGCCGGCTATTAAGTTATGAGATACGCAATGCTAATTGGGCAGACTTTTATAACACTAATAATATTGAGAATAAACTGCAGTTACTAAATAACATTATAACAAAAGCTTATGACAAAGTAGCGCCTTTAAGACCAGTAAAAATGAAACGGGCACCAGCACCTTGGTTAACGCCATATATTCGATCTCTTATGGCACGTAGGGACCGCCTTAAAGGAAAACATAAACGTTCGCCCAGTGATGAGAACTGGGAAAGATTTTAAAAAGCACAAAATCGCTGCAACCAGGTGATACGAAATGCCAAACGTCGACATATTCACAATACTATTGAGACTTGCACAACCCAGAATTTATGGAAGGTTTTGCGCAGCCTAGGCTTTGGTAAAAGCAAACAGAATGTTAGTCAGTCCCTTGATTTAACAGCGCTCAACAAACACTTTTGCTCTTTACCAGTGATATCTTTAATAGTATCGCTTTGGACTCAACAGTCAAAAGCGATCCTCTCCTTCTTCTCCAAAATTCTTGAAAAGGTTGTTCATGGCCAACTCTCAAAATTTCTAAACAAACATAACCTCTTTAATCCTTATCAGTCTGTTTCCGATCTCTGCACAGTACTTCCACGGCCTTAATTAAAATAACTGATGATATCCGCTTCGCGATGGATAATCGTCAACTCACTCTTCTTGTCCTTCTGGACTTCAGTAACGCCTTTAACTGTGTTGACTATGACATCCTGTTAGCAATTTTGAAATCCCTGAATTTAACATCGTCAGTTCTACAATGGTTCAGTTCCTATCTTCGGGGACGCCGGCAACGCATACGTGTTGATGATAAGTTCTCCGATTGGTGTAACGTTGTTGCTGATGTTCCTCAAGGCGGTGTTTTATCTTCGTTGCTTTTTCTGTGTTTATCAATGCACTTGTTTCCGTAATAAATTTCAGCAAGTATCACCTGTACGCAGATAATGTCCAGCTGTATCAGCATTTTAGTTTAAATGACCTAAATTCATCTGTTGACAGAATGAATTCTGATCTTGCTGCAGTTCATCAGTGGGCAAGATGTCACGGGCTAATATTAAATCCTGCCAAAACTAAGGTTATAATCATAGGGAGCAGAAAAATTACATGTCGACTTGACTATCAATACCTACCTAAGGTCACTCTAAACGGTGTAGATTTAGAATATGTTAGGCAGGTTAAGAACCTTGGCTTAATTTTGACTGACGATCTAAGTTGGGTGCTACAGTTTAATGAGGTCAGGAGACGTATTTTTGGAACTATGCATTCATTAAAGCTCTGGCAAAAATTTATTCCTCAGACGGCCAAGGTTACGCTAGTCAACTCTCTGTTGCTTCCTATTTTTTTTCTCTTTGATTATGCCGATATTGCCTATCCAGATATAACTGAGGAGCTGCTTAGCAAACTCGACCGTCTGCTCAATCTGTGCATACGCTATATTTTTGGCCTGCGCAAGTTTGATCATATATCACAATTTCGCTCAAGACTTAAGTGGCTCGACATCCGTTTTCACCGGAACACATACCTTCTAACCACTTTGTATGGTATTCTTCACAATCCTTGTTCCCCAGTTTATCTAAAAGAGCGTTTTTCATATTTAAGCTTATCCCGTTCGATGACCAACAAAACTCTAACTATCCCGATGCATAAATCTGCATACTACTCGGATTCCTTCACGGTATCATCAATTACACTTTGGAATAACCTTCCACGAGATTTAAAAGATGCTCCTTCAATAAATACATTTAAACGTGAGCTTGAGGCATATTATTTAAAATTACTTGATTAATTTTATTGATTATGTTTATTATAATTTCGTATACTATATTGTATGCTTTATTGGTTTAGTATATATTTTATTTAAATATATATGTATGCATGTATATCATTCATCATCATTATGATATATATATATATATATATATATATATATATATATATATATACATATATATATATGTATATATATGTATGTATGTGTATAAGTGTATATATGTATAAACTAACGTATACATAATATTATATAATGCGTTTTGAATAGTATGAATAAATAAGTTAGTTTTTCTTTCTCTCGCGGCTCTACCCATAGCTCTCACCACACTACAAAAGGTTAGCTGGCAGAGAATGCCTTTTCGGCATTAAGTTCGCCTTTGTACCAAATTGTTTTGTTTGAGTGCAATAAAGAATTTTCTATCTATCTTTCTATCTATAATTCAGAGTTTGAAATCTAACGCCCAAGGTGTGGATCAGATAACACTTGATATGTTACTTATGACACTGCCACATATATTGAAAGTTATCACAGCTATTGTGAATAAATCTATTACCACCTCTACCTTCCCTGATCAATGGAAAATAGCTGTGGTAAAGCCCATCCCGAAGAAAAAACAGACAACCTGTTTAAAAGATCGACGCCCCATAAGCATCTTGCCTTGTTTATCTAAGGTATTAGAAAAAGTGGTCTACGTTCAGTTAACCGAATACTTAGAGGTACACAAAATCTTACCTTTAGCACAGTCAGGTTTTCGTAAACACCATAGCACCACAACAGCGATAATTGATTTTGTTGATAATATACTAACAGCTCAGGTTAAGGGAATGGGGACAATACTTAGTCTTTTAGATTTCTCACGATTTTTTGACTCCATAAATTGTCCTCTTCTTCTGTCTAAGTTATCTTTCTATGGATTTGATGCTTGCACAGTTCAACGATTTCATAGTTACTTAAAACATAGATTGCAATATGTTAGTATAACAAAACATGATGGCACAATACTTATTTCTAAACCATACTTAGTTTCTCGCGGTGTCCCACAGGGATCTATCCTGGGTCCTATTTTATTTATTTTATATAGTTCAGACATCACTAACTGTATCAAAAATTGTGAGTATCACTTATATGCAGATGACTTGTGAAGATCTCAAACGTATCTCGTTATGGTCCAAGCAAAATTTTCTTGTGCTAAATCCACAAAATACAAAATTTTTAATTCTAGGAACAAATAAAAATATTAAAAATATATCAATTCTTCAGCCCTTAGTTATAATTGATAATGAACCCATACAGCAAATCTCTGAGGCAAGAAATTTAGGTGTATTATTTGATTCTAGTTTGCGATTTGAAAGTCATGTACTTGAGAGAGTGCGCAGTTGCTTTTACCGTTTGAAGTTGCATAAAGTTCGGCAATACCTCAGTGAAGATATGCGGATAAGATTGTGTGAGTCATTAATACTGTCTAAGTTAAATTATGTAGATGCAGTCTATGTACCACGACTGTTGAGAAGGTCAGAGAAGCTCATACAGCGGGTGCAAAATGCGTGCACTCTGTTTTGTTTCACTGTCCCGCCTCGAAGTCATGTAACGCCTTATTTAAACAATGCTAATCTGTTAAAAATGAGTGCCCAGAGAAAATTACACCTTGCTACTATACTATTCTCAACAATAACAAAACAGCAACCAGTATACCTGTTTCAAAAGCTGAAGTGGGCCTGAGATCAAAATAAATATAATACAAGAGCTTCTGTTCATTCCCTTGTAACAACTCGATACCGCACAGCTGGTAAAGGCTTCGAGGTAGTTTCAAATTTGCAGCAACCCTCTGTTGGAATGATGTACCACCACCTATTCGTTCCCTAAAATCACTGAATAGTTTTAAAAACAAACTAAAGTTCTATTACTTAGCACAACAAGTTCTAAATACGTAATATAATTACGTTTAGAACGCAAAATAGTAATAATATTTATACTGTTTTACACCATGTTCAAATATTATTGATTATTGTTTATTTCTGTTACATATATGATGAATGATCTTTTATTGTTTATTTATTTTTAATCTTACTTTTTATTTTCTAAAAAAATGTACTAAAATACTTTGCTTTGTCTTCCCCATAGAACCAAATATGTTATATTATGTAAGTATAGGTATAGTGTATGTACTACACACCATTTATATTCATATTAATACAGTATGTCTGTGTTAACTGTGTACGTTAGCACTACTCTTTAACCCACTGCCTAATTACTATTAGTCTATAAGTTGTAGTTACGCGTAATTCGAGGTTCACACACCGATTCGTCAGTGAAGTCACAAGGTTTCAATTGAAAACCAGCGCTGCCTCTGCAGCATTATGCTGAGTTGGAGACCTATTTGATGTCACATTTTGTCTTTAAATTCTTTTTTTATTTTTTTGTTTCATTATTAACTAACATCATGCATTTTCTGCTTATTAAATAATTTTTAATGCGTAAGCAGTCTTACACCTGCGCAATCATATCTTTGTCCATTGTAATTTATATTTAAATTTCAAAAATTGTGTGTATAGTGTGATTATCAAATAAATGGTTCTTTCTTTCTTTCTTTCTAAAATACTTTTTGTAATAAGTGTTAAGTTTAAAGACTTAATTTCGTGTTTTATACCCTTGTATTTAGAAAATTTATGTTAGGAAATATTTAATTTAATTTGATTCATCTGTATTTCAGTTGGTGTGTACAGTATTCTGGTCCTTATTTCTCTATGATAGAGATTTAATTCTCCCAGAAGTTTTCGACAAAGTGCTGAGCTGGACATCAAACCATGTTATACATACGGCTATAGTTCCAGTCGTTTTATGGGAAGTTGTTTTTCGACCAAGGAGCGAGCCAAAGTCACATTTGAGGAATGTGTTACACGTGTTGTTTCACATTTTCTTATACTTTCTAGTGTAGGTATAGTTTGTATGAAACCCAGGAAATATTTTATACAATATTTGTCTTAAGATAGCAGCGTATAAACAATAATCACTCTCTTTCATAAATATCGTACGCCTTTTACTTACTGTAACAAAGCGCCTGGCTACTATACAAATTGATAATAAGTGTTGATTTAGCGAAGATGGTAGAGCGCACTGACTAAGAGAGACAAAATCCTATTTACTGAAAGACACATTGTAATCAGTAGTAAAGACAGGCGCTATAATATTATTTCACTTTTTTGCTTTATTTATTAGCATAGAGCATATAGTAGTATAGTGACGTTGGAATCGTGGCGTGATCTAACTGTTTTCGTGCAATCACTGCTATTACTCGTTTTAATTTTCATGTTCTTATAATGGGGTCATCAGTTACAGTGAGATAGTGTGTGTGTGATACAACATGTATAGGTCATGCACGGCGTATACATTTAAGATAACATTTAATCACTATTGACAGGTACACAGTATATATATATTCGTAGTTCGTTTTTATATACACGACAGTAAATAGTTATATAAAATTCAAGGAGTAGAAAGCGTTAGTATAAAGCAAATTAGCTCTTAGCTACCTCTTTAATTTGGGGTACTTATTTATTTTAGAGCAGTGGCTGGATATCAATCACAAAAACGAACGAAAACGAGCAACCTGACTACAAATACGTAGACACCAAAAGAGTAATGGCGTTTAATAGATGGTGTTGCTATAAAAACATACCGAAATTATACGGTTTCTAGGAGGCCTAAGAGAACCCACCAAATCATTCTGGATGTGTGGTATCACAAAAGAAAATCTGAAAGTTCTGGTAATAATCGTTGAAAAATGCTAGTGCAGAGACCAGTGATAGAGAACTACATTTATACGAGGTCTGTTCAAAAAGTATCGCGAAGTTTGAATTTCCGCGGGCTACGTATATTTGATTTTTGATTTTTTTTGTAGTTTTATGTTGGTACTCATGTCCCTTACTTATGCTGATAAGGTCTGCTAGTTTGAATGTTTAGTTAATTTTTGACAGCTGTTTTGCTTGGATGTGTTTTGGCTCGTCTTCGATTTTTGCCTATTCCAAAAAATGGATCAAAGAATCTGTATTAAATTTTGTGTGGAAAACAAGTGCGCCGACGCATTCCAAATGTTGACTGTAGCAGGTTGGAAAAGCAACGTTTATCGGTGGTACAAAATGTTCTCAGAGGGCCGAGAAGATGTGAACGATGAACAGCGTGCCGAGCACGTCAATAACAGACGATAACATTGATAAACTGAAGAAAATATTATTGGTCAATCGTCGAATCACCGTTAGAGAAGTTGCTGAGGACCCAAACATATCGATTGATTCGTACCATTCGATTGTAAGTAATGATTTGGGCATGAGTCGGGTCACCGCGAAATTCGTGCCAAAATTGCGCAATTTCGACCAAAACAGCATCGCGTTAACATTGCTCAGGAGATGTTGGACTCGGTCCGTGACTACCCAAATGTGATCCAGAGGGTTATAACTAGTGACAAATCATGGGTTTATGGTTATGACGTGGAAACCAAAGCTCAATCATCCCAATGGAAGCTGCCGCATGAGCAAAGACCGAAAAAAGCACGCTATGTTTGGTGAAACGTGAAGGTTTTGCTCACAGTTTTCTTCGATTGCAGGGGCGTGGTGTATCATGAGTTCTTGCCACAAGATAGTACGGTCAATAAAAAATATTACCTGCAAGTTATGCGCAATTTGCGCGAAGCAAACCGCCAGAAATACCCGGATTTGTGGATGAACCAAAACTGACTTTTGCACCATGATAACGCCCTTGCTCACACATCGTTGCTTGTGTGCGAATATTTATCCAAAAATAACACAGTAATGGTCCCACAGCCACCGCATTCCTCAGACATGGCCCCCTGTGACTTTTTCCTGTTCCCAAAACTGAAAGGGCTCATGAAAGGACGACGCTACGCCACGATTGAGGAGATAAAGACGGCATCGAAGGAGGAACTGAAGAAGATCACGAAAAATGATTTTTTTAAGTGCTTCGAGGATTGCAAAAAACGTTGGCACAACAAGTGCAATATATCCGAGGAGGATTACTTTGATGGAGGCAAAATAGATATTCATGAATAAATAAATACTTTTTCGAAAAATACGAAATTCGCGATACTTTTTGAACAGACTGTGTATGTTACGCTCTCACTATCCAGAGTAATGAATATCTGCACTTTTAAAAATGCCTTGCGATTTAATTTCAAGGGCTAATATAATAGTATAAGTTTATTACATGTTTTTTCAATTTTCATTTTTTCGTTCCATTTTTTGCTTGTTGTTGGGAACTCTACGCTCGAAGTTGTTGTCGAGTAAGTTTAATAAGCTAAGCCAATCTAATAAGAAAAAGAGTTGGAAAAATCTCTGTCTGGGGAAAGAACAACAAAAAATCCAGCACGACATTATTAAGTTCGGTTTTAACTATTATCGAATTGATAATTGTGATGATAATAGACTATTTCTTTTTCAGGTTAACATACACATACATAGAGCGAGGCATTTGGATCTACCCTATTCTTACGAAAACATTTGGTACTATTTATTTCCCTATAATTTTAGCCATTTTTTTATCATTAAAAATATGTTTTTACTTCTTGCAATGGCAGTTAAATTATCTTATACACGGAAGAAAAATGATTAGTAAGAAAACACTTTAAAGGCCTTGGTAAGGTTTGGATGTGTTTTAGTACTTGATTTTTATAATTTGTGTGTAATATTTGTAAATAAATATAATTATATAGTTTTGATTATTTTCTTTTTCCTATAAATTATTTTCATAGAAGGAATAGATTTTAAATTTTATGTTAAAATCACTTTAACATAAATAACGGTGACTAATGAATGTATTCAGTGGCATAGAATAGATAATAGTACTAAGTACTAGTGGCAAGAAATCGTGATGTTCTATAAGGATCATCACATAAGAAACGAATTGACATTGAGTTGTTACCCTCGCACCTCTTTTTTAGATTCAAAGAGAACTCGAACTTAAAAGAAAAATAGAATATAATAAATTCGATTACAAGAACACTTTTTAAAATTCATTTATGCTTTGAGCACTGGTTCGAAAAAAACTTTTGTCCCGGGAAGAACCAGCAAGAAATCTAGCGGGACATTTTTTAACATTAATATTTACATTATAATAACAGATAAATATGAAAATATTTAGAAATAGCATGGTAGCGACCACCACCAAGCATCCAGATGGTGTGGATGGTATCGGGAGGTTTACCGCGCAGTGCGTTTATGAAATTTGATGGTTGGGATTAATCCGAACTTCCTCAGAGCACTACCCGTGACAGATGCGATAAAATACGCAAAGTGATGAAACATCTCTTAGCAGCGTCAGTGAATCGAGCTGATCAAAAAGCACTCGATCGTCGATGATTCAAGACGCTCTGCGCTGGATGCGGTCAAATGGAAGGAGCTGGAACTGGGGAGCCCCAGGCCAGAGATGGAAACAGTATTCCGTATGGGGCTAAACCTGCGCCTTTTAAAGTTCAGGTGGTATGCCGGCATGAAGTACTAACCCGCACTGCTGAGCACGCCAAGCTTTATAAAGGCCAATTTGGCCTTCGCTTCCAAGTGATCACGAAACTGCACGCCTCTCGATATGTCGACGCCGAGGATTCCGATACTAGCTGAGGCAACAAAGGGAGTGCCTTGAAACTGAGGATATACACAAAGGGTTTTTTAGCGGTTAACGCGCAAACTTGTGTCTTTTGAGGGTTAAATTGGACTAGATTTAGTCGCTCCCAATCCGAGACTTTGTTCAGAAAAGATTCAACTTCAGACACAAGTTCGTCCTGGTACTCGGGGTCGTTTTCCCGAAATTTTTGGCACGGCCGGTGTACAGAGCATCACCAGTACTGTCATCTGCATAGCAATGAATGTTGCTGGTTTGCAACACATCATTTATGTGCAGAAGAAACAGCGTTGGTGATAGCACGCAGCCTTGTGGAACACCAGCATTAATAGGCTTGTAATCGGAGCTTGCACCATCTACAACGACTTTGATATTCCGATCTGCAAGAAAGCTGGTGATCCAGTTGCACAATTTCTCGGGAAGCCCATAGGAAGGGAGGTTCGAAAGAAGCGCTTTATGTCAAACCCGATCGAAGGCCTTCGCAACGCCTATACTAACGGCCAACGCCTCCCCCTTGGACTCTACTGCTGTCGCCTATCTATGAGTTAGGTAGATCAGAAGATCACCACCTGATCGACCACGACGAAAACCGTTTCGGCGATCACTAATCAGCTGGTGATCCTCAAGGTTTCTCATGAGCTAGCAGTGCACAATAGACTCTGTTGTTTTGGAGAACAAGGAGGTGATAGCGATGGGCCTGTAGTTAGACGAGTCTGAGCGGTCGCCTTGTTTAGGGATCGGGTGATCGAAAGCCATCTTCCATGATTTTGAGACTACGCTTAGGGAGTAGGAGCACCAGAAAAGGCGCGTTAAGACCGGTGCCATCGAGAGTCGAGTTGTACGCAAAGAGATCGGCTTTCTCCTTTGCGGCATGGGCCAGTGAGTCGTCCTGCCTGTGCAGAGATGGAGGAGATGGGTGACAGAAATTCCCTTGGACAGCCTTGGCAAGAGACCAGAATGAACGGGATCCAGGAGGAAGGCGAACTCGTTTCTCGCCAATTTTGCCTATGTACTCTGACTTTGCCTTGGCAATAATTCTTTTAAAGGACCCGAAAGCTGAATTAAACTTCTTTTTAGGGCGCTGGTGTTTACATCCCGGGACGTTGATGCGTCAGCCCAGGCTTAATAGCACTCATGCGTATGGCATGATGCTATTTTACAGTTGCGACCAAACCATGGCTGAGATTTGCCTCCGATGGGCACCACATACGAAGGAATATAGGAAAAATTCCATACCCTGAAGTACCACATCAGCGACAGAATCAGCAACAACGCTGTGAACATCTGGCGAGAAGCAAACCAGCCCACAAGGGTAGGATACAAAGAAAGACCGCATCCTATCCCAATCAGCTGACCTATAGTGCCAAACACGTCAGCAGCCTGCAGAATGCAACCTCGATTTCAGCGTGAGTGGCACCACACTCCGGACAACTCACAATGGTCCGAGGAGCCTAAAGGGGTGCCGACATAAATCTGATATCCGTTCGGATGAGAGGTCAGCAGAAGGGCCAACAGGGAAGGTGAAACAAGCAATTCGGCGTGGTGGGCGTTAAAATCGCCGAGGATCACGATCTCTGCGGAAGGGATCTGATGTAGCAACGAATCTGTAGCCATTTGGACGTGGTCGAAGAGTCGGTCTGTTTTGGCATAACCGCTTTGGGACCTATAGACGCACCCGTAGACGCGCGGATGGTCGTTGCTGTCTACGCGTAGCCAAAGGATGGACAGGTCCGAACCTTCAAGACTGCCGAGGCGTCGAGAACAGATGTCCTCTCTGACGTAAACGCAAACTCCAACCCAAGGCATAAAGGGGTGTTCCAGTTTATAGGAGAGATACGAAGCATCAGCGGGAGAGGACACCTGCGTCTCGGTCAGAAAGAGCAGAGCCGGCCTCGCCGTCTCGAGATGATATTGGACGGCGTTTAGGTTAGAATATAGTCCCCTGATATTGCAGAAATTCACGGACAGCGTGGCAGGGATCGCCTTGGTCTCGTTGCTCCGCTTGCCCCGAGCAGTTATTGTCTTGAGAGGGATTTCGCCCCCCCCCCCTCCCCGAGAATACGCGGGGCAGCCTGAACACCCACGCTCAGGAGTGGAGTAATTTAGTCGTGGATGCTTAGCTAGGGTATATCCAGGGGTGCTGGTACCTCTTTGGGTAGATCTTCACTTAATTCCGCTACTATGTTAAGGTGTTAGGGGGGGGGGGGGGGGGGGGATTGGGCCTTCAGCCACCTACACTTACCAGACGATACGCAGAAGGAGAGCTTCCACCTCACGCCAGTATTCTGTGAGGTCGTGGTACCATCCCGGTTTGAGCCGGCCCATACGTGCAACAGCAAAGCTGCCACGTGCTCTCGGTAGCGCCATTTGCGCAGCTTTGCGAAGAGAAAAGAAGTTACTTCCTACCTTAATGAATATTATAAAAGTTGGTGTGTCTGTTAGTGACTGTGTAAATTCTAAGGTTAGATTCACACGGTATATTTACCTACAATAGGATTTGATAGGTGGCGTTGTAATTAATTTATTATTTAGGAATTAAAATTACAATGTTTAGTCCGGAAAAAGAAAACCAAAAGTTCTGAAATCAATGGTTGACACTGTTTTAGTTATTAATAAATTTTATGATTAAAAAAGTCCGGAGTGAAACACATTGCGCCACCTAACGGCTTGGTCGGAACAACGTCTTCCATGTCAGCTGGTATGTATATAAAATATTTGAATTTAAATTAAAAATTAAGAAGTACGAATCTTATATACTCATTAGACGTTTCGTTCATTTTTTAATTTATTGATTACATCCTATCAAAGCCACGACGATAGGCCTCCCCATGCAATACCTTGTATGGAAGATAGGATATATATATATATATATATCCTATCTTCCATACAAGGTCAATCAGATGATTTTTCGATTTTCTATAGCCAAAAAAGAGGTATAAAAATACCTAAAATAAATGTATAAATTTTCATTTTTTCTAACCGCTCTGTATAGGATGAATATGCTCCTAATATTTATCGAATTCGGTCAAAATCTCGAAAATTTATGCCGTTGTGGCACATTAAAACAAATAACGGAATTATAGGTATACTCGTATTTTATGTGAGAGCGAAACGCTAAAATCTAGTTTGAATACTACTCGTATTTCTAACTTACATACAGTTATTAAATAGTGAATAGATAGATAATGAATGAGAAAATTCCCAACAATGCGACAACTTAATAATCATATTTTTAGTACACATTTTTTCAACAATAAATATGTTTTTTAATTGATTTGATTAATGTAGAAAATTTTATTACTTTTATTTTAAATATAAAGCTTTGAGCTATTTTAAATGTTACTACTATGTTTTTCCATTTATTTCCATTATAACGCTTATGCTTTATATTTTTGTACTTTTAGTAGAGTTTTAAATTTATTAGAGACCTGTTTCAAAGCGTTTCCTGAGTTTAACGTTGCGTAGAAAGTAAATGACAAGCAGTATTATACCGTTACTGGATTGTAGTGGCCGGCTGCACTGTGACAGTTGTGTAGTGAACGGATACCGTATATTATTATTTCTTGCTCATAGATAACAAAAGGCAAGTATTACATAGTTTAATAATTTTTTATAATGATATCCCAACGATATTAAAACTTATCTTAGTTTCAACGCTGATATTATGTTTAACAGTTTAGTTGATAATCAATTGAACATACGATATTTTTTAAAGTTGCTTTAGACTTTTTGTTATTATATATTGACGAAGATCAATATTTTATTTAATACGTTTCACGTCAAAAACGTTTCATTTTTTTATTTTTTTTTATAATTTATGCTTGCGGTTGTTATAGCTATGTGAAACTACTTGTATATTAGTTATTATATCATTTAAATTGTTATAAATTAGATAACGGTAAACAGATAAGAACTTAGTAAAACTGATGAAGCTAAACAAATTGAGTACATTCTGCTAAATGATCTAGCCGTATTTTTAAGCTTGAATTCAATTTAATTAATTAATGTAAAACTCTTTGATTGAAAACGATTTTATAATAAATAAATGCATTGTATTGTTAACGTAAGAGAATCAATCATCATCCCATCGGTGTCCTAAAATTCGACTAACAAGGGGATGGATACAAATGATGGATAAAAAGCCGCGTATCGATTACGCGCTCATGGCGAGCGCGCCATTAATGACCGAGCCAACCAGTACCTTCCGCAGAACGCGTTCCAAATGTTCGAAGTATATCAACTATAATTATTTAACTAACTATTAACTACTATTATTATAAGCGCTCCTGGTACGCGCGGCAGCTGGTTCTAATCCTTGACCGTTCAACATGGATGTCGGTCCCGTACGGACAGCTGCTCAGCTGCTTACGTAATTTTCTCCTTGCATCTTCTCTGAGCGCTTTATTATGATAAAAACGACTTTTGCTATTCCACAGCAGTTCTTTTGAACCCTGTAATTTTACCAATTTACGGCAACTTTGGTTATTCATAGCTCGTTACGCATCGATAAAATCTTGTGTAGTTAGTAGTAATAGAGTGCTCTAAACCTCAAGACTACCGGAATTCTGCTTCGCGCCTCCAGAGTAGTTTCACTGTAGAGGACGGAAACGAAGTGCTTCTGAGGGACTATAAATACCTGTTTTCTACCCACTTTAAAAGACTGCTATATTTCTATCCTTACCTCACGTTTTTAAGGCTATATATAGTTATAAGGACTGACATCATTGAAATAGTGTCGGATGAGATATACTCTTCATTCTTCGCTCACATTTGCGTAAAGCTCCAACAACTATAAGTATAGCTGTCCGTAGATTAGAAACTTTTAGTTTCACGTGTCTTGGAAATGACGCCTGCACACTCGGGCTTCAATTAAGATCTTTCGGTAAACAAATCTCTGTTTACAACTTGGGAACCTTAGTTCTGCTCAATCGCTTTTTTAATATGAGATATTTTGAAGCCACGTAAGTCTCATCACATGCAACTGTAAATCTCCCTATTCAGTTACCTCTGTACTGTTACGTATGTCAAAGATTGCAGTTTTATTTTGCGTCTAACCGCCATGAGATTGAGAGTATGATCGGAGAAGTTTTGAGTTCTACAGTGACGGATCCTGTAAAATTGGGTTATTCGTCAACTCGCCCGACAAAAACTCGCCCGATCGGGCGACTTGACATTCCGAATTTACCTAATATTTCTGTCGTCAACTCGCACGCTCGTACAAAGTACAGCCAGGAAAAAAATTAAACTAAATTTTAAAAACGACTTCTAATAAAACCTCCGAAATGGCTGAAAAAATTTTGTCAGGACTTTCACTGGCAGATAACTGAAGTTATAAGGAGTAACTTAGTCTTATTTTTATATAAGAAAAAGAATTGGGTCTTTCGCAAAACATTCATCATCATCATCATCATCATCATTACAGCCCTTCACGAGTCCACTGCTGAACATAGGCCTATGTTCAGCGCAAAACATTCAAATCCATGAAATTCAATCGTAATAAATTTCACGCGAACGAAGTAGCGGGGAACAGCTAGTATTAAATAAAAATTTAAACTAAATTTTAATGACGACTTCAAATAAAACACAAATTAACATCTCAAAAATATAAAAGCATGTTACATCAAATAATAATCAAAGTCAAAAAAAATTATATAATTAATCTCAAAGCTTGTTTATTAGCTAAGTATAACGTGTTATTAACTAGCTATAAAAATATGATCAACATAAAAAAAAGAATCAACAATATCACAAAAGCATTTGGTTTGTTATTATCTAAGTATAAAAATGTGATCAAAAATATAAAATATAATCGATAATATCACTAAAGCATTCGAAATATAAAAATCAATAATATCACAGGAGCATTTGGCTTGTTATAACTACTTCTTACAACATAGATATCACAGATCACAGTTTTTGTTCTTATTTATTTTCAAATCAAAATATTCAAAAAATTATAATATAAGACTTTCGATATATAATTCAATACTTATGTTTCCGAGTCTGAGTTCGGTAATTGTGGTAGCAATATATTTATCGATAGCACAAGTTTATTTCTGTTTTATCGTAATATTTGATCCTTTTAAGTATAAAGTTTGATAATAATTATCTTCTCGTTGTAAGCTAGTCAAAAACTGAACAATGCTTTTCGGTTTACTCTTTACTTTTTTGTTTACAGTAGCATGCCAGCTCTCAACCATATTTGTGGTATGGTGATGATTGTTACTACACGACCATTTGTCAGCAAAAAATGAAGATTCCCTTAACCATGTTTCTACAAAATAATTATTAGATTGGACAATTGTTTCATCGTTGGGGCATTGAGACAGAATTGTACATTCTGTACATTCAACAACCACTGTCAATAAATTTTTTAGGTAAATGTGCCAAAACAATACACTTTTTATAATGATTTCTTATATTTACGCGAACACTATACATGATTAAAACTACTTTTACGGATTTTATCGCGTTTATTTTTACTTTTTATTTACTTTTATTTTTAATTCCCGACGTTTCGGGCGCTTTCCAGCACCCATGGTCACGGGGGACTGAGATGACTGACGTCCCGATGTCATTGTTAAACCCGGAGTACCTTCAGCTTTAATTATTGTTTATGGTCCGATCTATGCAAAATGAACTGACTATGTCCTGAGGTCTTGCAGTGGTATGCTTGGGTTTAGTTTTAATTTTATTGATTATAGGATCCCAAGCAGGTGGTAATACCCAGCCTCCTTCTCTATTGAAATTAGGATGTTTTTTGATTTCAATAGCCTCACGTATCATCCTTGGTAGGAATCGGTGTTCTTTCGCGAGGATTTGTGGTCTATCAAATCTGATGTAATGGTTGGGTCCGTCTAGGATATGATCACAAACTGCAGACTTCCCGGAACGTTGATGCTACACATCAGCTATATGTTCTTTTACGCGGGTCCTAATTGATCTTTTTGTTTGTCCTATATAAGAGAGACCAAATTCACAATCAAGCTTGTACACTCCTGCATCTTGTAGAGGAATATGATACTTGACGGATGGTAGGAACTGACTAATCTTCTTCGGCGGCTTGTAGAATGTTCTAATAGAAGCTAGCTTCAAGATATAGCCAATCTTGTCTGTGACACCTCTGACGTATGGTAGTACAGCAGGCACACGCTCGACTGTGGCCGGCTTCACTCGGTCACTGTGACGTAGGCGCGGGACAAGCTTCGGGTCATAGTCAGTTCATTTTACATAGATCGGACCATAAACAATAATTAAAAAAGCTGAAGGTACTCCGGGTTTAACAATGACATCGGGACGTCAGTCATCGCAGTCCCCCGTGACCATGGGTGCTGGAAAGCGCCCGAAACGTCGGGAATTAAAAATAAAAGTAAATAAAAAAGTAAAAATAAACGCGATAAAATCCGTAAAAGTAGTTTTAATCAAATAAACCTTTTTACATGTTTTCAAGACAGTGCAGATTTTGTTATGCCTACTTCGTCAGCCTTTCGCCACAAACTTCTACAAAAATGAAAGAAACACCCACAAATGCAAGTATCTGGGAATAGATCTGTGATAGTATATTTACGAGTATAAAATTTTTTGGATCGAACTGATCAGCGAAAACAACACTTTATAAGTTATTTTATTTTTGTTTGGCAATAATGCATAAATCTCAGGTATGATGTTAGTATGTGTTTCACTGCTTCCTAAATCAACATGTAAGGTTTACAATTGCTGGAAGGGTTTTGGACAAAATTTAAAAGTTCGTCACATAAAACTGTCAAATTACAATTTGCTAATATTGTTTCACAATTATCACTAGCGAAAACCAACATTCTATTCTTCGATCTGTAGTAATCAGCTAATAAAAACTTTTGAATTTTATTTTTTATGTGTATATATATCTATTTCGGATATAAAACAACAATATTTACTCAGTACCTTTATTTTAAGTTGTTTTTAAAATCTAGTTTAAATTTTTATTTAATACAATTTCGTTTTATTTGAAGTAGTTTTTAAAATTTAGTTTATTTTTTCCCTGGCTGTACTTTGTACGAGCGTGCGAGTTGACGACAGAAATATTAGGTAAATTCGAAAGGCGCCAAGTCGCCCGATCGGGCGAGTTTTTGTCGGGCGAGATGACGAATAACCCGTAAAATTTTGCCAGTTTAACGGGCTTATCGTTTATTTGTCTGTTATCTATTTATTGAAACTTAGAACTATCATAATAGGACTCATTATGCCAGTATCGCTGAAGGGACTTAGCACTTGGCTCAATAGATTAAAAAGTGTTTCCCGGATAGGTCTTAAAATGAATATGGATACCACAAAAGTCAAATTTAGCAACTATGTCACACCTATAATTTTAGCCAGTAAACAGGGTTTGAAGCTTAACCCTTCAGTCCTTTTAAAATTGCCACGCAGTCGCATGCACCTGGTAAATCCTGAGCGGTCGCATGCGACCGCACCAACCCACAGCTCTTTAAACCATTAAAACTTATATTTAGAGACTACTTTTCTATAAAAAAGTTTGGCATTATAAAATCTATATAAAATTCTCTATCTTGTGGTCTAAACAAAAGTCAGGTTTTACTTCATTACAAAAAGATTTTACTGTATTTTGATAACAAAAACAAAACATACCAAGCGAATGTCGGCAGCGTGAAAATCACAATTATTTCAATATATATTACTCGAAATTATTTACGTAAAATGATAAATTATATTCACACAAAAACATTCATTTCAAAACACTATACTAAAACACTAGAAAAATCAAAAAACCAACGCAATAATGTTTACGCGAAAATGGCGTTCGAAATGAACGTAGCTTATAAATAAATATCCATAGAATAACTATTTTTATTACTCTAGAGTATAGAAAATTTCATATTAATTCTATAATGCCAAACTTCTTCATCGAAAAGTAGTCTCTAAATATAAATTTTAACGGTTTAAAGTGCTGTGGAAGTGCGCGGTCGAATCCGATCGTTTGAATTTTGACAGAATAGCGCCGCGGTCGGATTCGACCGCTTAGAGCTTGAAGGGTTTATCAATATTTTATACTTAGGGGGACTGAACAAACGTTTGTCAACGTTCTCGCTCTCGCTCGCATGTCCCATCCATTGAACGTAAGCGCTAAAAAAAATCAAAAATGAATGAGAGTCTTCGCTTACATGTGGAAAGTTACTGTTGCTGTTTTATTTTTTATGATGGTTAAATTTTACGTTTTATTCAGTCGTTTAATACAATAACAATAATAAACTAAACGGCCCTTATAGTCCTCACTGAACAGTGGTCAAATAAAGCACATGTCCTTCCTGGGACTCAGCAACTCATGGATGTGCCAATTCTGTTCCTTAACGGACGAAATACCTCTGCACATCCTAAATAATTGTGGAGCTTTAATGCGCAAATGTAACACTTATTTGGGAAACTATGTACTTCACCCAGAAAAAGTGAAATTGCTCACAGCTAAGTGTTTCCAGCAATTAACGGAAGACCGTCTTAGCAGTGAACTATAACTACGAGTATAGCAGCGATCACAATAGATCTTACAGGTCGAAGTTATACTGGTTCTTCTAGACCTGCATTGCTGTTTGCACAAAAAAGGCTCGTATTAAAAATAATAAGGTAAAACTCCATCAATCCTTCCGAGTTATTCCCGTTAAATTCCATATTGTTAACAATTTTAGCAAAGCTGGATAAGATAATGCCTAGACTACACTAAAATCGAAATATAAATCATTGTTAGCTTAACGTAAGATAACTTTTTAATTTTTAATTATATAACTAACGTGAAACAACTTTTTTATTTCAGTGCAATGTATAGTTATATATATTATCGCATATTTGGTTACACAGCTACGATTGTAATGCACGTATCGAACATATATTTTATGATAAAAGGAATAAAAAAGGAACACTATGACGACCCATATTTGAAAGGCTTCAGAAATCTGCAGTCAAGATATTTTACTTGTTGGACATTTGTAAGTATAGTAAAAACTAATGCGTTGTGTGGTGGCGGTGTCGGAAAATTTATCACCCCTGAAATAAATGGGAATGAATTCCTCTCGTGGGTGTCGCAAGAGGCAACCGAGAGATTAGGCACAATTAGGGTTTGGGAATTCCCGACAATTTCAAAGTCCCGGGACACGAGATAGCCAACAATCAAAGTCCCGGGAATTCCCGGGACTTCGAGACTTAAAATTTTTTTTTAAGAGAGCTAAGCCTTTTTTGAAGAATTTTAATTGAGTTATCTCCGGTGTTTTTGTAAAAATCAACATTTATAAACAGAAAATTAAATTTTAATAAGTTTAAAGTTAATTTCAGTCTTAATAATTGCTTTGTTTATTTCTTTTAATCACACGCAAAATCTCCACATACGTAAAGTTGTTCTTATTTACTAAGTGCTCGGTGCTAATAAAAACCATTGGGAGGAAACCTATAACTGAGTGGAGCAACGGACAGCATAGAGAACTCGCTTTTTCCCTAAAATCGTCACTTTTAAACAGATAAATCTTATAGTTATAAAACGAACTTAATTGAAAATCATACCAATTTTAATAACGTCAAACAACAACAACTACACATTTATTGTGTTGTATACTCAGTAGTTATGTAGAAGACCGAGTAATTACTCACTAAACCAACAGATGGTTCCAGGCTCCTTCAATTATTTGAAGATAAAAATGATTACATAACAATTTCGACACTCTTGTCTCGTCTCAAGTCTCGACCTAAAAGTCCCGAGACTCGAGACAACTAAAATTACGAAAAGTCCCGGGACTTCGAGACACGAGACGTCCCGGGACCCAAACCCTAGGCACAATGTCTTTCTTATCTTGGTTTATATGTTTATATTTTACAGGTGATTCAAATTTTCTATGCATTAATTGGGCTCACATGTGACATATTAACGCTGCTGAATTCTGGTAAAAAAGATTATAAATTACCTAAACATTTACGAGGCTGCAGGGATACGTTATTCGCAGGTGTACTTTGGCCATCAACGTTGGTATGTATTAGTTAATTCTCATAATTTGATGATAATATCACAAATGTGTTTCTCAACAATGTTTTTATTAGTGGACGACAGTGGTTAGTTAAAGTGTAATTTAAATACATTTTAATTAGCTACTTGTATTACGTGTCATGTACGTGGGCTCACGTTTTGCTTATACAATTGAAGTGACAATCAAACAGTTCATCTCAAGGTAAGTAGCTCCTCCATAAGCACGCTCTTTGATACCAACAATCCTCATTCTGTAATTATACTGTCTGTCTCTAAAACGCAGACCGGAGCACAGCAGCGCTTGCATTGCTGCTCATTGCTGCTCGGTGGCAGAAATAAATTAAATGGTGGTGATTATCAAGACGAACTTCTAGGCAAAACAGGAGTCCTGAAACTTAGTGCATTCTGGTATATACTTCAGCATTCATGCTGCAACTTATTATGGCTAATTATGGCTTGTATTCGCCGACTTGACTGAGTAAGGTCACGCTTGCACTAAATACCAGCGTGAAATAGCCGCTTACTGCTGTGTTATGTAAGGTTTTAGGCGACTGGTGTTTGACGAGAACCGGAGACCCTTTTTACTGGAAACAGGGCGATACGAATGTCTTTGTCTTAAGTTACGACAACGCATCTTATTTTTTACCAAGTTTAAACTTAAGACTAATAAATAAACAATTTTTTCTATTGGGTCTTTACATATGAAATTAGCGTTTTGTCGTACTGATCACTTTGATCTAAAATATCTCCTCTCTGATTAGGAATTCCAAATTCAAATTTATGAATTCACTTGCTGGTACATTTTAGTTTTGAAAACATTTATTCATTTGTTTTTTACGCATTATTTTTTTCTTTTGCGTCGCTTATTACCGCACAATGGAAAACATGAAATATCGGTATATTTACGAGTACGAGGTCTACCGTGTTACCAGTGCTGCAGAAACAGCTCGATGGATTAATGATGTGTGCGGCGCTGGTGTCGCAAAAGAAATCACGATAAGTTTTTGGTTTCAACGTTTTCGTTCTGGAAATTTCGTCCTTCAAAACCAACCCCGTGGACGGCCGGATACCAAAGTGGAAAATGAAGAATTTAAAGCTATTGTAGAAGCGGATCAATCACAAAGCACTTCAGAGATAGCTGCAGACTTCGGGGTAAATGATAAAACTGTATTAATCCACTTGAAGCTAATCGGGAAAGTAAAAAAACTTGAACGATGGGTACCTCATGAATTGAGTGAATCGTACTTGCAAACACGCGTCGACTGCTGTGTTACTTTGCTCAACCGACACAAAATTTTAAGTCGAATCATTACTTGTGCTGAAAAGTGGATACTGTACGATAATCGGAAGAGCTCGTTGCAATGCTTGAACCCTGGAGACCTAGCCAAATCCTGCCTTAAACGAAAATTGACTCAGAAAATTGTGAGTGTTTGGTAGACTAGCGCCGGTGTAGTTCACTGCAGTTTTCTAGAATATGGCCAAACGTTTACGGCAGATATCTATTGTCAGCAACTACAAACCATGAAGGAAGAACTAGCTGCTAAACAACCGAGATTGGTCAATCGCTCTAGGCCACTGCTGCTTCACGACAACGCAAAACCAAACACTTCACAACGAACAACCACTAATTTAGATGAGCTACAATTGGAAATTCTGTGACATCCACCGTAGTCCCCAGACCTTCCTCCTTATTATGATTACCATTTTTTCCAAAATTCGGCATTCGACAAGGAAAAAATTCGACTCCGATGCGGCAGTCTAAACCTCCTTCAAAGACTTTATTGATTCTCGCCTCCATGGTTTTTTTTAATAAAGGAATCAATGAACTACCTATGAGACGGCAAAAGTGCATAGATAACAACGGCGCATAGTTTGATTATTTAATATATTTTACAAAAAAAATTGACTTTATATTCCTCCCGTACTAAACGCTAATTTCATATGTAAGGACCTATTAATAAGACGTGTTAAGTTTATTAATAAATACTAAATATCGTGTTTTACGCCCTTGTATTTAGTAAAATTATGTTTGGAGATAGTTTAATTTGATTCATCTTTATTTCAGTTGGTGTCTACAGTATTCTGGTCTCTATTTCTCTATGATAGAGATTTAATTCTCCCAAAAGCTATCGATAAAGTGCTAAGCAAGACATCAAACCATGTTATACATACGGCTATAGTTCCAGTCGTTTTATGGGAAGTTGTGTTTCGACCAAGGACCGAGCCAAAGTCACATTTGAGGAATATGTTACACGTTTTGTTTCACATTTCCTTATATTTTCTAGTGTACGTATAGTCTGTGTGAAACCCAGGCCATTTGTATTTTCTACAGTATCCGTCTTAAGATAGCAGCGTATGTACAATAATCACTCTCTTTCATAAATCTTATGCCTTTTACTTACTGTTACCAAGCGCCTGGCTACTATACAAATTGATAATAAGTGTTAATTAAGCGAAGATGCCCCCCATTTTGGGGGAGGCCTATGTTCAGCAGTGGACTTGTGAAGGGCTGTGATGATGATGATGATGAAGCGAAGATGGTAGGGGACATTGACTAAGCGGGACAAAATCCTATTTAATGAAAGATATTTTGTAATCGGAAGGAAAAACTGGAAAATTACTTCGCTCTTTAGCATTATGTATTAGCATATAGCATATAGTTGTATAGTCTTATAGTGTCCTATTCTTCGTGTCCTTATCAAGGTCACCAGTTATAGCGAGATGGTGTATGTGATAGAATATGTATAGGTCGCAGTCTGGTAAAAATTAATTTAGTTCAAGCGTACACATTCAAGTTAACATTTAATCACTTTAGACAGATACACAGTATATATACACGTAGTTCCCCACGACAAAATATAAAAGTTAATAGCTATATATATAAAATTGAAGGAGAAGAAAGCGATAGTATAAAGCAAATTAGCTCTTAGCCACCTCTTTACTTACGGGTACTTATATATATTAAAGATATTTAAAGATTATGTATATTAAAGGAGTGTGCAATCGTAAATACGAAGCAACCCGACTACAAATACGTAGACATTCGCAGAGAGACTGGTTGAAAATAAGTTACCATCAATAAAAGTGTAATGGCGTTTGATAGATGGTAAGGTATTAAAAAAATTGTACAGTTTTAGGAGGCCTAAGAGAACCTACCAAATCATTCTGGATGTGTGGTATCACAAAAGAGAATCTGAAAGTTCTGGTAATAATCGTTGAAAAATTCTAGTGCAGAGACCAGTGATAGAGAACTATATTTATGTTACGCTCTGACTATCCAGCGTGATGAATATGTGCACTTATAAAAATGCCTTTCGATTTGATTTCAAGAGCTAATATAATAGCATAAGTTTATTCCATGTAAATTTTCATTTTTTCATTCCATTCTATGCTTGTTGTTGGGAACCCTACATTTAAAGTTGTTGTCGAGTAAGTTTACCTAACAAATCGTTCGACTAGGCAGGTTCAATTCTACCGATAGATCAAACGATCAATCCCATTCAGTTGGGCAGCATTCGGGAGATTACGACACGTCTTCCCATGAATTCAACAGAGTCGTGGCAGCTCAGGGGCTAGTCGCTTGCTGTAAATTTCACAGTACGCGAGCAACCCAGGTTCGATCCCCACCGCACCAACGAAATTGTTAATTGCAATTTTAAGTGCTGATTTATCACGTACTTGGCAATGAAGGAAAATATCGTGAGGAAACCTGCATGTATCAGAAATAAAAAAAAATTAATGAAACATGAAAAGTTCGCCAACCCGCATTGGAGCAGCGCGGCGAACATTTCGTAGCCCTAAAATCTTCTCTACTTCTCTACTAACTAACTTCTCCGATGTGACTAACTTTTCCGATTACGAATTTCTCAAGTCGGAAAAAAAATTGTATAACCTGGGAATGTTCCGGTGATAACATATGTATCTGAGACGCAATATTTCGGTTTCAGTTTCTCTGTGTGATAAAACTCCTAATAAGAATATCAGTAGTAGAACCAGAGTAACTGAGTTCCTAACGGATTTGGCAATTGGCCGGCTATATAGTTCGAAATACCATTTCTTGAGTGGCATTAGATGTATTGACGTCTTGGTAAGACAGACAGTGGCATGTGAAGTGCTGTTATAGTGATGATGATGTTGATGATGATGATGATGATGATTGAAGTGATATTTATTAAAAGTCATTTATACTTTAACACTGAGTCGGAAAAATCTTTGTCATGGAAAAGAACAGCAAAAGATCCAGCGGGAAATTATTAAGTTCGGTTTTAATTATTAACGAATGATAGTGGTGATGACAGTTGTCTTTTTTTTTTTCAGGTTAGCATACACATACAGAGAGCGGGGCATTTGGATCTATCCTATTTTTACGAAAACATTTGGTACTATTTATTTCCCCATAATTTTAGCCATTTTATTATCTTTAAAAATATTTTTTTACTTTTTGCAATGGCAGTTAAATTATCTTTTACATGGAAGAAAAATGATTAGTAAGAAAACACTTTGAAAGCCTTGATAAGCTTCGGAATGAGGTTTTTGTTATTTAGTTATTATCATGTGTGTGTAATATTTGTAAATAAATATAGTTATATAGTTATGATTTTTTTTCCTATAAATTATTTTCATAGAAGGAATTTTTTTTCATAACATAAGTAAGGGTGACTGATAAATGTATAACATAGGCATAGAATATATAATAGTACTAGGCACCAGTGGCAAGAAGTGACAAACGAGCCCACAGTCCACCTGATGGTAAGTGATTGCTGTAGCCCGTAGACATCTACATCTATCCTCGATTATGAATCAAAATGCAGATGCGTTGTCACCCATGAGGACTAAGATAGAATGCCTTGTTTCCAGAAAAAAGGGTCTCCGATTCTTTACACCATACGAAACACAGCAGCATTAAGCTACTATTTTACGCTGGTATTCTGTGACAGCGTGGTCCTTCCCCGTTCGAGCCGACAAATTCGTGCTACAACTATACTTCTAATATAACTGCAGCATGGCTCTACCACGTATTAGTTAATAAATGTAAATATAATTAATAAATATATACAATATAATAATTATTCAATAAAGGGTAAATAAGTTCAATAGGTATCATCACGTAAGACAAAAGATAAAAATCGCATTGACATTGCCTTGTTACCCTCGGATCTCTTTTTTGGATTCAAAGAAGAACTCGGACTTAAAAAAAGAAACCCAATGGGATATTTTTTAACATTACTATTTACATTATAATAATAAATAAATATAATAACAAATAAATATGAAAATATTTAAAAACAGCATGGTAGCGACCGCCTTATTCCCAGGGCTTATTATCAATTATTATGATGGAAGGTATGGAATGAGTTGGACAAATCTTAAATATTAAATTATTTGGGATTTTGTTGAAAAGAGCACACATTGGTCGGGTCGGGAGGAATAACTGATTCTTTGGAGTCGAGTAACTTTTATTACTAGCTTCTCATTCTCTTACTATATAACATAATATACTTCACTATTTTCAATAAAAATATTTTTGTTTATTTTTTGGCAGGGTGACAAAAGAGTGCACAGTCTACCTGATGGCAAATGGATGCTGTGGCCCATAGACATCTTGAGTTTGAAGAATCAAAATGCAGACGTGTTGTCACCCACAGGGATAAAGACGGAATGCCTCGTTTTCAGTAAAAAAGGTCTCCGGTTCTCTACTTTCACCACTGAAACATAGCATCACTAAGTTGCTGTTTTATGCTGGTATTCTGTGAGAGGATAGTCTTGCCCCGGTCAAGCCGGCCCATTCGTATTGTTTAATATAGCTGGCTTTTAATTTAATTTATGTACACAACGTGGCTCTACCAAGCTGTGTACATACATAAAAATTTCGGTAATTTACATAGCAACACCAACGTTAATATATTTGTGTCTTTAATTTTTTTTTAAGATTCCTTCGGACTTGCGTTATAAAATGCACTTATGGTTGTTTTTTGCAAAATGAAGACGTATATACGAAATAATTAAAATAAACTAATCTAGCTATTTCAATACATGTAAAGCTGGTAATATTTTTTAGAGTACGAACTGCAGAACCAAGTCAAATTTACTATTGTGGCCGTGGTAGGAAAAGGGGAGATCTCCCGCCGGACAAGGTGTTCTGCCCGGGGAGCGGCCGACACTCCATGTGATAGTTCGGAGATGTTCTATATATACTGTTTCTGATTCGGAATGTTGATAGCGTGATTTAGACTTCCGTGTATTTCGATTGTGGCGCGACGACAGCGCCGCTACATCACCCCCCCTGCTCAGACCGGAGGTCGATAGTGCAGTCGAGTTGTCGACGAATGTGCAAGTGCCAGGAGATTGCCTTGTAGTCTGCGGTGAGTCGAGAAGAAGGCAAGTAATCTGCGAGAGTGCCGTGAAGCAGAGGCGAACAGTAAGGCTCAGAGCCGTGCCGAACACTGTGGCGCAGAGAGTAGCTTGAAGGAACAGGGAGCATTATTATTCCAGTGCTGCGATGAACCTTGTGAAGCTAGATGGCTTGCAGGATATGAAGACTGCAGACGATATCTACTCGGGAGCGAATGGGTGGGGTATTTTATGACGATGATGAAGCTTGAAGTTTCCGAAGGTTGTTTTTGGTTGCGTGTTCAGATCACGTCGGGGTCACCACTGTGGCCGTGGAAGGAAAAGGGGAGATCTCCCGCCGGGCAAGGTGTTCTGCCCGGGGAGCGGCCAACACTCCAGTGATTGTTCGGAGATGTTCTATATATACTGTTTCTGATTCGGAATGTTGATAGCGTGATTTAGACTTCCGTGTATTTCGATTGTGGCGCGACGACAGCGCCGCTACACTATCAAGGATCAAAATTACAATGTTTACCAGAAAAAAGAAAACCAAAAGGTCTGAACTCAATAGCTGACACTGTGTTAGTTATTTATAAATTTTATAATTAAAACGTCCGGAGTAAAACATGCTGCTCCGCCTACCGGAATGGACGGAATAACGTCTTCCATACCAGCTAGAACGTATAAAAACTAGCTTGCCAGACAGACGTTGTTCTGCCCTTTTTGACGACTCTTTGTCATGTCCTATTAATAATTCTTAAATTAGCATAAAATAATTGTAGTTTACTCATGGGCAAAAGAACTATCCTATCCTTCAAGTTGGACCAAACTGCACACACTGTGCAAATTTCATCGCGGACAAACAACGCGACACGTAAATTATATATATTAAGATATTTAAATTTAAATTAAAAATTAAGAAGTAAAAATCTTATATATCCATTAAGTGTTTTGTTCATTTATTAATTAATTGATTACAGCATATCAAAGCCACGACGGTAGGCCTCCCCATACAATACCATGTAAGGGAGATATATACCATAGTTGCAGCTTTTGTTAGTCGGGTCGACTACCGCAGTGCTTTGCTTGTTGATATCAGAAAGATGCTGCTGCCAATCTTCTTCTTTGTTCCCTTCTGTCATCTCTTACTCTTATTGGATGTTGTAACATCACCACCACATGCCATAGATCATGTGTAATGCGTCCATGTCATACCTATCCCTTACCTAGGTAAATCCAACTTCGGCCGAGAGGTCAATCGACGGAATCAACTCGGCTGGGCAGCGTTCAGGAAATAACGACACATCTTTTCGTCAGGTTTATCTCAAAACTTGAAAACGAGACTGTATAACCAGTGCTTGTTGCCAGTGATGACTTATGGAACTGAGACGTGGTCCTTCACTGCTAGCCGTATGAGAACGCTCAAGGCCGCTCAGCAAGCTATGGAGAGGGATTTGCTCGGGGTTTCTCTGCGTGATAAACTTAGAAATGAGGATATCCGCTGTAGAACCACAGTGTCCGACATAGCACAACGGATTAGTAAGCTGAAGTGGCAATGGGCCGGCCATATGGCTCGAAGAACCGACAACCGATGGGGAAAAAAGGTTCTCGAGTGGCAGCCTCGTACCGGTAGATGAAGTATAGGGCAACCCCCCACTAGATGGACTGACGACCTGGTAAGACATGCAGGAAGTCGATGGACGTAGAGGGCTCAGGACCATGATTTGTGTCGTTCTTTGGGGGAGGCCTATGTTCAGTGGACTTTCACAAGTCCACTGCTGAACATAGGTCTGAATGACGATGAAGATGATGACTACGTGCCATAAAATTAAAAAAAATGCATTTACAGTTAATATAACTTTTATTTAACGTTAAAACTGCGTATATTTTAATGTTATACGGGATTTTTAATCTATATGTAATATATATCACCATTAAGAGAGCTTTACCATAGTAAAATTACTTAATTCAAGGCCATGCCACAAGAGAAATCACAGGTAACTGACCACTTCTTAAACGTACAATCAACTTTCGAAAAAAAAGAATCTCCTGCTCTATAACCAAATTAGATAGACCTAATACACTCCGCATTCATAGAACTTGGGTACAGTATACCCCACACATTATTTTTCCTTACAATGAAAGATCTTTCTAACTTGGACACTTTCATTGCTAACCAAGATAAATTTGAATCATGTAATTGTTTCTTATGCAGTATCTATATTTATTATCATAAATATCAAATTTGTGTGGCATATCGAAGAAGAGTTGATGTGGTATGTTTGTTTGTATTATAATGTCTTCACAAGAATGATCAGACTAATGTTTGTTCCACTTTTCACGGTCAAGACTGCTAGTGTTGCCAGTGTATTTCATTTTATTAATTTCTTTGGAAGATTAGGATTTAGAAATCAGAGCATCCTTTAATATAATATGTATCATATTTATATAAATGTGTAAGTTTGCTATAAAAATCTTATTTATTTTGCAAAGAAATAAAATATTCAAAATTAGAATAAATATGTCACTATCACATTCGCCTATCAATACAACCATCACAGGTCCACTTCTAAATATAGGTCTATTCCATAGTTACCATTAATTACGGCTCTAAGCAAACTGCATCCATCGACTACCTGCGTTTTTATCGATCGTCCCTCCATTTAGTGAGTGAAGTAATTACATTGATAAATTCTTATAAGTGAGTCTTTATACGTCCCGCTTTGTGCTCGAACATCCTTTTATTCCTGAGATGTTTTTAAAACAAGGAAGAGTCGGCCGCGCCGCCTTACGGCAGGTTGGCGGACTTTAAATGTACTCGATTTTTTAATTTCAAGGTGGAGTAGGTACCTTAATTTTTTAATTTCAGTGTTGCCGGCGGGGATAGAGTTTTGAGTGCTATGAAATTTTGTTAAATTCTTATTTAGCGAAGAATATATATTTACTACGCTTATTATGTTTATTATATCTAAAATTAATAGTTTCATATATTTAATTAAAAGATTTATTTTTTTATTTATTTATAAAATAATTTTGAAGTAGCTATAATCTTAAATTAGTTTTTCAATATAAACGTTCCATAACATTGTTGGGTGATTTAAAATTAAGAATCAACAAAAACATGGACAAAAATTAATATAGAATGGAGGTAATCTATTTAAATATTTTGTTTATAGTCTTGTTATTAAAAGTTTATACATAATTATTCTATCAGAAGTGTATCAATACATGACAACACTAAGTACTACCGGTACATTCAGGTGCTAACGGCACGTAGAACCGGCCGTTCCCTATCCACAGTGTTGGAGAAGGAAAACATTAATTGCCATGGCGGTGTCCTACACAGTTTCAAATGTTTTAAAACGCGCGTCTTCCTATCTTTTTCAAAAAAGATACGAATCGACAATGGCTAGTTTAACGAAGGACGAAATATTAATTTTATTGAGACCACCTTTCACGAACTGGAGCAATATAATACGCGAGGCGGAGAAAGTGGTCGGTTACCCGACTTCTTTTATGAATTTAAGATGTTTACTAAGTGACGAGTTTGCAAATTTGGCGCTTTATTTGAGAAAATTGGTAAGTTTTCAAATTTTATTTTAATACTTTTACAAAAAAAAATCAGAACGATATTTTGAAGAAAGTCATCTTTATATTTATATTCAAGTCATCTTTATATAATAGTATATTTATACTAATATTATAATTATATATATATATATATATATATATATATATATATATATATATATATATATATATATATAATATTAAAAATATACTATATTATGATGAGTACAATATACAATAAAACACTTTAATTGTTTTGTAAGTAATACAAGCACATACTAATGAAAATGTATAACTGAAATTGACTTTTAATAAGTAGTTTTGTAAACATTTACTTCCATTCGATAACTCACGTAGTCTTGAATTTATCTAATTGTCATTTCAGATTTAAAACATTACAATATCTTATGTTTTTCTGTGAATTGATTCTTATTATTATATAATTTTTTATTTTGATTGAAGACTTTTTAACTAGATCGCGGAAGATAGGTAAATTTATGGAAATGGCTTTTATTTAGAATGGAAGCAATGTACAGTCAAACTCCTCCCTCCTCTCTCAAAATATCAATTTTGAGAGAGGAGGGAGTAGGAGTTGGCGTTTTTCCTGTACATTTTTAAAGTTTTAAGTTGGTATTTTTCTAATTAAATACACTGGTAAGTATTTTTTAGTGTACTGATGTGTGAAAGGGGGCAGAAAAGAAAGGGTAGACAAAGCTCGTGGAAGATAACTGGTTAGTGTTAAACGTGTAAGAATTATAATTTTAAGGCGTGATTTCTTATACTGCATGAAGTGCTGTTAGGTAGCGTAGGTATACACAACGACATAAATCGATGAGTTTTATAACATCCACCTATAAATATCAGCAAGTTAGGATTGTCACAAAAACAGTTTTTTTCTGTGGAAACTCCGGTGTCAAGTCCTATAATAATTGCTCTCAACTATATTTAAAAATAAATATTGTTAAATACGATTTATTTGTATTTGTAGTGATTAGTGCTTCAACTAAAAGTGACATCTGTAACGAACTTTTTTGAAACTTACTGTAGGTGTTATTCTTGTTATCCCTTTAATATTTTGAGATTTACCTAATTTTACCAGATTTATTTAGATATTCCAATTTTAACCACTGTCACTAAATTCTTCTCATGGCGTCGCTGAATCATTATTTAAACAAAATGTAAATGCTTGTACAAAGAATTTTACATTTCATAGAGTGTCATGAAATTATATTGTAAAATATTTAATAAGAAAACTACAGATCTGTGGGGGATTTCTGCTAAAGTTATTGCGTCTATAATAGATACAGCCGCACCTTAACTAGCTATAATTTTTAATAGTATAATATACTACTACTACTATTATAGTAACGAATCTGGTGTGTTTCCTGATGAAGCATAGTAAAGTAATACATGTATTTAAATCTGATAGTACATTGGACTCTGCCAATTTAATATATATTTATATTTTATTTTCGAAAATTTCGCTAAATTTTGGCTGTACAGACTTATTTCTGTGCAGGAAATTTTCAAAAAAAAAACTCTTGACCCATGTTAAATGTTTTAAATGTAAATAATTTACATCATAAAAATCAATTCGATTTCGATCGACAACTGATGCTGGTGTTGAGCTCATTATATATATCTTTAATGCATAGAAGAATTCACAAGATGCTTTGGGTATATTCTGAGACCTATCCAAAGCCAACGTTTGTGTTCACCATAAAACATTAATCAGGAAACTTCAATATTATAGTATAAGAAGTGATGGTCTTAAATTAATTATTTCATATTTAAGAAACAGAAGGCCAAAAAATGCCATTAATATTTTGAGCTCTTCCGGGTCGACATTACAAATGGGCATCTCTGAGGGCTCAATTCTCAGCCCCTTTCTTTAAAAAAATTAAGGAAATAAATATGTTAACCTTGCCACTCAATACATTTACGAAAATGTAAACATGCAGAAAAATAAAAGTAGTTTTGCAAAAATAAGTGATATTTATTCTATAAATACTAAGAACAGACACAAGCTAGTAGTACCGATTCCAACGAGTCTGTAATTCATTATTGGGACGGTGTATACGTTTTTACTACAAAACCCAAGAAAATATACCAAATTTGAACTGCTCAAAGCTTAAAAACTTTATTACACTAAGATTATAAAAAAGGGTAATTATAATATGTATTAAGTATATTATAGATGATAATAACCCCTGGCAAAGGTAATTCTTACCAAGCTATTTCTAATTTATTTTGTGTTGTTAATTGTGTAACATATATGGTTATAAGCTGTTATTTTTTTCAAAAGTCCCGATCGCTTTCTTGCTAGTTTTTCCCAGGTTAGAGGTTTTATTCCGAACCAGTGGTAATTAAACAAAAGCGTGGCGTTCAATACAATTTTTTTATCCATATAGAATGAAAAAGTTTCTGTTTCAAATGCTTCGGTGCTACGAAAATGCTTCGCCTTTTCTTAACACATTTCAAGCAGCTTTGCTCGCCCGCGCATCTTTGGCGACAGCGAAAAGTTTCAACATTAAAAATAAAATCTCTATAAGTTAGGTTAAATTTTAAATATATTTGATGAGTCAATTATAGTGAATTCATACAATTTTATATGTATTTGGCTGGCCTTAATCGATACTTATAATTATTGAATTAATCATATAAAACGCTTTTGCGTAATTTTTGTGTTTAGTTGATTTGATATATTTTCTAACAAAAATGAAATAGTGAATTTGATAACATATCCGTTGAAGATCTTTAAATTTCACACTAAAATGTCGTATGTGTGATCCAAAGCTAAAAATAGTTAATTCACTTAAGTAAAAATTATTTTAAAAATTATAATTATATTAAAATTATAATATTAGACTAATAATATCATGATCTATCCCTCATTATGCTAAAATATAATACATACTGTTTAAATTTCCAAATCTATTCTCGAGCCTTTTGGTTTTAGTGTTTATGTTAATAAAATATATTTTTATTACACATTGCCATAACTGAAATAGCCCATCACGAGTACACTTTACAAAAGGCTTATTTAAGCCACATAACTTTGTGGCTTACGTACTCGAATAGGTTGTAGGTAGACACTGGTTCTGCAGCCTGGAAAACATTAAGATAAAAAATTAATAAATAAGAACATTGCAATTTGCTATATTAGAGACACTCTACCCTATCCCATAACTTGGATGCCGAAAGAAGTTATTTAGAAAAATATTTAGAATTTATGTTGGAAATTTATATTCGATAGATTGCAGTATTATCATTTCATATTTTTACTATATAAATACTCTTAGAGTGGCAAGAAAAGCAGTATCAAAAATTAAAAAAGCCTTTGGCAATTTGATCAGTTATTCGTCTGTCCAGTGTAACGATTACGACCGATCCTCCATGTTATGATAGTGTTCTTGCGGGCTATAGAGGAGGATGAAAATTAAATTGTTATCATCATTATAGGAAACAAGATTGTAAACAATTACCTTTTTTACAGGATATGGTGACAAACGAGCACACAGTCCACCTGATGGTAAATGGTTGCTGTGGCCCATAGACATCTATATCTATTCTCGATTACGAATCAAAATGCAGATGCGTTATCACCCGTGAGGACTAAGATGGAATGCCTCGTTTCCAGTAAAAAGGGTCTCCAGTTCTCTACACTCACCATACGAAACACAGCAGCATTAAGCTACTATTATAACGCTGGTATTCTGTGAGAGCGTGGTCCTTCCCCGGTCGAGCCGACCCATTCGTGCTACAACTATACTTCTAATATAACTGCAGCATGGCTCTATCATGTATAAAACTGTACTGTACTGTCTCTTCTTCCTTAGGAATTCCTTAACCAATGAAAACTTTATAAGAATTAATTATATGACAACTACATTATAGGGCAACCACATTCATTGCAAAAAAGAACTACGGATATTTAAATTTTATTGCATTTATAATTTATTTAAATATATTATTTTCATATATACCAATAATAGCCAAGCCATGTTGCAGTTATATATTAGTACTATAGTTGTGCTCCATTCATGCTCAAATTATTGCAAGAACATAAGGTATTTAATTGCATCTTACACCAGATGCATAAATGTATTTTTAGCAGTAGATTTTTATGGTCTGTAAAAGAAAGCAACAAGAAAAGTATTTTGACGTGGTAGAGTTACGCTTCAGCTATATTAATTGTGTAGTTGTAGCACGAATGGGTCGGTTCGACCGGGGAAGGACCACGCACTCACAGAATACCAGCGTAAAATAGTAGCTTAATGTTGCTGTCCCTTTTACTGGAAACGAGGCATTCCATCTTAGTCCTCACGGGTGACAACGCATCTGCATTTTGATTTGTAATGGAGGATATATGTAGATGTCTATGGGCCGCAGGAACAACTTAACATCAGGTGGACTGTGTGCTCGTTTGTCACCCTATTCTATAAAAAATCATTCTTTTTGTTTTTTGTAATTGTTTTTGTTGTTCAGTTGTATTTTCTTTACTAGATCGTCACTTTATCTAGTGGAGGCCGCTCCACACTTTACCTACCGATACGAGTCACTTCAACTTACTGATCCTTTGGGCTTTGTCGGTTAATAAGACATGCTGGAAGTCGACAAATGTGGCCAGGATCGTGCTTTGAGGCATCCATTGGTGAGGCCCATGTTAATGGCCTTAAATTAAATATTATAATTAAAAAAAAACGTGTGGCACTCGGGGACTGCCGCGGTAAAGCTATTGCATAGCATTTTGTATCAACTTATGCAATTATAATTATTAATATGAGGACTACGTAAATATTCAGTGCAGCAAGATTGGAAGAAAAATGACGTCTAAATATTTTTTCGTATTTAGTAAACGAATAACTAGTTGGTAAATTAATCATGATATATATCTTTTTTTTCGCCGGAGACTAAAATGATATTGCTTTTTTTCGTAACTGCAGATTCTGTGGATTTATTTCATTATTTTGAACAATATACGAAATTTAAGTGACTAAAATTAAATCTAATCTGAACCAGAATCATAAAAACTGTATTATTCGTGCTAAACGAATCTAATAAATGTCTGTTATTTTTGTCTCCTGCGAAAAAAATAGACTATAGGAATCTATCGAATACCTATATAAACAAAATATCACCTATAAATAAAATATTACAAAGCGGAATAACTAATAAGAGTGGCAAAGTCGCACTATACAAAGGAATTGCGTAGGTGGCACAAGTCGCGGGCTCGAACTCATTGGTGGGCGCGGCTAAAAAGCACGTTGTCTCACCTGGCATCGTGCCACTCGTACTAAATTATTAGGCGCTGCGTTATCGCTTTATACTATACCTCTTAGGCTCTATAGATACCTAATATAGATTGCTTATTTTATTATGTTTAGTTTTCCCCGGGTGGTCATGCAGCGATCACTCAAGAGTTCACGACGCCGAAGTATGAACTGGAACAGTCATCGCAGTTTATATCCGTACTAGCTGTTGCCAGCGGCTTCAAACGCGTGAACTCGAAAATTATCCCACAGGAACGAAATACCTGAATAAACGGTATCAAATGTGTTATTCCAGACTAGGTATAACCTATCTCTGAGCTAAATATCATCCAGATCCCTTCAGCTGTTCTGGCGTGATTGAGTAACATACATCTATCCATCCAAACTTTCGCATTTATAATATTTAGATAATAATTGTAATTAGTTCTGCCTACCTATAAATTGTTTTCAAAAATACTTACCCGTCTTCTTACTTTTTTTATATACACAGAATATCACTAGATGTAAACACATGTTTTTATCAAGACAAGTGACCCGTCAAGACTGTTTCCTTAGTACCGACGTAGTAGTAGGCAGGTAGGTAGGCAGTTTACATTTTAGTGTCCCCGACGCAGTGACAGTTTGTCAAATTTTGTTGTATAGTAGGTTATGGGTATTTAGGTAATAACAGTAGGTAGGTACCTATCCACCGAATCGTCAACGCCGCGCAAGTGATTCTCGTCCCACCTGTCCGCGCAGTAACTTTTTTTACGACCGCGCGAGACTGTCGCAACAAAAACGATTACTACTGAAAAACTAATATAGGTACCTACCTAACATTCAAATAAAAATATTCTCAAAAAGCTCAACGAATTCAGAATTTAATTTTGTTAAAAGAAAATTGGTCAAATAAAAAATAAAGGATGAAAATAAAGCATATGGGGATATAAAAATAAATCGTATTTATTTTTTATTTCGAGTTTTACAAGAAAAGTATAATATTTACTGGAGACAATTATTTTATTATTATAATAGTACATGATATTCCCTTTAAAATGACACCAATATGAATAATATCTTATATCTATATCTACAAATAAATAAAATTGAAGTGTCTGTTTGTAATGTTAAAACAACAGCTTTTTATTAAATGCATATGAAAGTACTAGTAACAAAAACACAATTTTTAAAATTTTTATCTATCTGTCGGTCTGTCTGTCTGTCTGTTTGTTCCAGCTAATCTCCGAAACAGCTGGATCTATTTTGACGGGACTTTCACTGGCAGATAGCTGATGATATAAGGAATAACTTGAACTACTTTTGTTTTAGAAAAGGAATTAGGGTTCCGCGCAAAAAAATTAAAACCCATGAAATCCATATTCCACGCGGGCGAGATCGCGGGGAACAACTAGTACTCAATATAGATAAATGTATACTTATTTTTATTTATTTATTATTTTAATAAATAAATAAAAATAAGTATTAATAATTTCTAGACACATCTCAACAGATATTTCGTTAATAAATTGTTATCAGTACTGAAGCATTCTTTTATATTTAGCATCCATTTAACACAAAAAACAAGAATACTTTTTAAACAACATATAATCAAAAAACGATAAACGCGTATAGTGAATTTCGAGGTAAATTATTATATGTAAACGTTTTTGAATCGTCGTAATGATACATATTTCCAAAACAAAATATCTTCACAATTAATTTGATGTAAAATAACATTAGAAATAACGTATAAAAACGGAGAAATTATCAAATTTTTGATCGAGTTCCCAACCAGTACACAAACAAAAATGGCGAATAGTCATTTTCACATTTTTTTAGAAATAACGTATAAAAACAGAAAAATGATCAAATTTTTGATCGAGTTCCTAACCAGTACACCAACAAAAATGGCGAAATGTCATTTACACATTTTTTTCTATATAGTTATTTGTTACAGAGTACACAGATAAAATTTACTCTCCTAGATGACAAATTTCAAACACCACAATCTCTAATTTTTTACTCTGCTATCTTCAGCGCTGTACACGAACGGAACGATGTCGTTGAGAGCCGTGGTTGCTCACATGGTTAGCGCTCGTTATAAGTATCACAGTACGGGAGCAACCCGGGTTCGATCCCCACTGGCACCAATCAGTTGGAAAGTCTGTTTTTCTGGGCCGTTTTGTTTTGTTACACTGACATCTCGCAAGTCACCTAGGGACCTAGGAGGTTGTCGGTTGCTTATTTTTTATTTTTCTTTAAAATTTTCGTCGGTAAAATAATATATTTATAAAAGTAAAAAAAAAAGTAAAGTTACAGCCTATATACGTCCCACTGCTGGGCACAGGCCTCCTCTAATTTCTGAGAGGGTTTTAAGCCAAGGAAATGTCCACCACGCTGCCTCAATGCGTGTTGACGAACTTCACATGTCTTCGAAATATATATTTTTTAATTTCTCAGACATGCAGACCCGAGTTCGATCCCCGCCGGCACCAATGAATTGCAATTGTGCTGATTTACCACATGCTCGGAGGTGAAGGAAAACATATTGAGGAAACCTGCACGTCTGAGAATATAATTATAATCGAATGTAAATCAAATTGACATAGGTAAGTACAGATAAAATTAGCGGAACATTAATAAAATTTTGAGATCGTTTTTTTTTCAAAATTTTATTTATATTCCGCTATTTTTGTCTGTGCTTATATCAATTTGATTTACATTCGATCTCTAAATTGTAGTTTGCGAGGGAAACGGGGATCCATCAGCTCCGGCAAAACACATTTCTGATAAAAGCTATCTAATTTTAAAATTTTGTCTGCCGTCCAAAACGCATCATCTCTTTCAATAAAATCAATTTCTATGCCAAATAGAGTAGTATCGAAATCCAAAGTTCAAGCAGGGGTCAATGTAGCGTAGTAATTTAGAGCGCAGGTATAGCTATAGTCATACGAACGTGACAGGCCGCAGCTGACTGAGTCGAATAAAACTAGAATAAGCGCGCGTCACCGCGCATGCATGTGTGTGTAAGTGTCGTCCTCCCGCACCGCACAGGGGGAAAAAAATACGAAAAGGCCTTTGGAAGAAGGGGTTTTATGAAAAAACCACAGCATAAATCAATTACAAATAAAATTTATTGAATTCTTCGATAATTGAGCTGTGTCGGTACCGACTTTGTCTTGGAAATTTTACACTGCTTTTATTACTAATTTACGCCCAAAGTTGTGTTAAAACTTCGAACTCTCGAGAAAGCGTGCGAAAAAGAACTTCGGTTCATTTTCGCACGCTTTCTCGAGAGCGACGCGTCGTGACTTGTTTACGCATTTACTTCAAATACCCCGCCCGCACACCGCAGGAAACATATACCTACAAAAAAACCGAACAAACTTCTGTCAGATAAGGCAGATCTTTGGTGTTTTTGCACCATAACCTGACTCTGGTAAATTTTAAATATGACTAGATAGACAAGAAAAGTTGGTTTAATATGATTGTTGAAAACAAATACCCTTTAATTGTAATAAAAAATACTTGAGATTAATGAATGTTGAATCAAAAACATCCAGATGTTTACTAGGAGAATACAAAGTTTATTTCATTTTTGTAATATGGCTAATTATTAATTAGGCAGGGATTTCTAAGATTAATAACTAATTAACTAAGATTAAGGTTAAGAACTAAGATTAAGATTAATGATAAGATAGGAACTGATTTAATATAAGTTAGACAATGCACGGCCTTCAAGCCACACCTCCGTGCCCGTTGGAGTGTGGAGCGTGAGGTTTTTTCGCTACGGCGGAATAAATTTCTGGATTCGGTCCCCACGCTCAAGGCCCGCGATAGAAGCTATGCAATAGCTTAGTAATGTACGAGTATGAAGGGCTGTAAAGATGATTATGATGATGATATTATCTCTATTAATGTAAAAGTAAGGTCTAAAATAGTAGCAGTATTAACCATTCAAATATTTGCTGAGAATGTCTATTGTGATGTATTCAGATTTTTTTTGTGAATGTAAACAAGACAAGTGAGGATACAATCCATCTGATGTTAAGTTAATGCTGAGAACCAGTGAATCTTATATCTGTTATCGATTAAGGATAATTTATAATGCAGATGCGTTTTCATCTCTGGGGACTAACATTGAATATTAACATAACTAGTAAGAAGGATCTCCAGTTTTTTTCACTCACTATAAGAAGCAAAGCAGAATTATGCTGCTAATTTACGCTAATATAAGAGTTTTCACCCGGTCGAGCCGAGATATTTGTTCATTAGACATAATGTAGCTGAAGCGTGGCTGTAGCATTTACACGTACACGTACTTAGATCTAGCTTCGCTTTTACTTTGTAGGTTTTTTATAGAATAAGCATAACAAACGGGCATATAGTCCATTTGATGGTAAGAGGATGCTGTGGCCCATAGACACCTACATCTATCCTCGATATATAAAATTATAATTATAAGAATCAAAATGCAGATGCATTGTCAAATCGAAGGACTAAGATGGAATGCCTTGTTTTTTTATTAAAAGGGTCTCCATTCATCTACACACGCCATTCGAAAAACAGCAGCATTAAGCTGCAATTTTAAGCTGGTATTCTGTGAAACCGTGATCCTTTCCCGGCCGATTCGTTCCATTCTTACTACAACCATATAGATAGTTGCTGTAGCATGGCTCTAAATAATTTAATATTTTTATGATATAGATAATATAATTTAACATTTTTCCCTAAATTTCAGGTTGGCAGTAATCATTTAGTTATGCAAACCGCAAAGAACGTGTTATATGGTGATTCCAAAAATTTGCAACCGTGGGGTCTGATTATACTTTTGTTATCAAAATCTGTAAAAACCTATGGATCTGTTTCACAGACGAAGTTAATAGATGAACAGCAAAGGGCACTGGCAGAATTGATAGAATTAATGAGAACTGGTCATTTAATCCATCGCGGCATTGTTAATGTTCCATTTGCAAAACGATCTAAGAACACAGAATCTGCCATTTTTGGTAACAAAATTTCCATTCTTCTTGGAGACTATCTTTTAGTTACGGCTAATACAATGTTAGCAGGGCTTAAAAATTCTGATGTCCTCTACATCGTATCATCTGGCTTGAAAGATTTATCTGAAGGAGAATTCTTTGGGGACAGGGATGAACAGAACATGCCATTACCGGGAAAGCCTAAAACTATGAATGACGATATTATAACTTTTGATGATATCTCCTTAGCATCTGATGATGTATTAGGAAAACCCAGAAAAGAATGGACTGCTCGAACTGTTTTTAATGGGGTTAGTTTGCTTGGCAGAGCTTGTCAATCAGCTATGCTTATAGCTAAACAAAATCGTGAAACTCAGAATTATGCTTATCATTTCGGATGTCATGTTGGTTTAGCTTGGCAAGCTGCTACGGAATTGCAGAGTCTGACATCTGATAGAAAGGATCAGTTCTGTTTAGCCAGTGCTCCAGTGCTTTTCGCTTTAGAAGGAAATCCCAATTTATATAAAATAATAGACCAGGCGAAAAATGACGTTAAGGATGTAGATTATGAAGATTTAAAATTTAATATTTTGAAAACAGATGCAATAGAAAAAACTAAAATGCTGTACGAAGACCACGCGAAGAAGGCTACGACGTATATTGAGAATATTGGAAATAATGAGTCTGTTGAAATGATTAAGAAATTGATAAATACTTTTTAAACAGACTTCTTCAAATAAAAAGCCTTAGTGAAGTGTTGTTATAATGGGCACGTTATTAAGTTAATCAAATATCGTACTATACTGGGTGAATTTTTTCACAGTCTTGAAAGAAATAGGGTGTAATAGGTGAATGAAATAGAAGCCTATGACACTGATATTTTATATTGTTTTATTTTACATTATTATTCGTATTATGAAATTATTCTATCAATAAATACTAACAATTTGAAATAAACTGTCGGTACTAAAAAAATAAAACAAAATTTTGAACTAAATAAATAAATCAATTAAAAACTATTGAAATTAAAATAATACGTACCCAATTAGTAGTATTTATAGATAGATCAATTTCACTTCTATTCCGTTCACCTGTTACAATTTATTATTTTCCAGACGGTAAAAAATTCATCCAGTATAATGATTATTTTTGAAGTCCGTATGTCAAGAGAATTTAGTTTTAATTATTTATATTTTTATTTAATTATTAGCTATATTTTCCTACGAATATTTATGATATTAATTTATTATACACTATTATTTTACATTCTTTTATCATTACATTATCTTATAGAAATCAGTATTTTATTTTTAGCTTTAATATTGTTACTATAAGTTAATAGGATAAGACTGATAAAAATAGTCGTATGCCTATAGTTATTTTTTATAAAGTATATGTTGTTATATTTATAAAATAAAATGCTACACTGTTAAATTTTACGTTTTATTTTTAAAATTATCACTAAAATATAAGTATTAAATTTCTTTAGTTCCGTGTAGTATGTTAAAATGTTATTTTTAACCCGTTAATAATCCACTATGTGATAAAGTTGAGGGGTAAAACCTACAGACACTAGAAGCAAAATATTTCCAGTGTATAAATTATTCGTAAACTGAAAGTTCACAAGGTATTAGGTTTTTTGTCTTACGCTTTTGTCACACTTTTCTATAGTGTTCATGTTTACATACATTACATTACAATACAGCCCTTATTAACAAGTCCGCTGCTGAACAAAGGCTCCCCAGAAGAAACACACCACACAGCACGGTCCGGCACCACCTGCATCCTTAACATATTTTACCAGCTCATCACACCATTTAATGGGGCTGGCGGGTTCACTTATCGGTTCGGGACTGTTACCCGCATACCTTTCTTTCCCATCGGCGGTCGGTTCTTCGAGTTATACGTTGTTAATCATGAATATGCTAATATGAAGTCATGGTTTAACCTTACCTTATGCTCAATATCACGGCTAACGGTGATAATCAAACGTTGACATTATAAGAGTATCATACAATTAACATGCACTTTGATGCGTTTTTTAAAAAATATTTTTAACGTAATTACGACGGGGGATAAGTCGCTCGCGTCCGTAGGCTTTGACCACCTCATCCTAGGCCCACCCTACACGTGTCCCCTGGGTGGTGCTAAATAAGCGACAAGCCGATGGCACAGACTCGGCTCTTCGCCATGGTAGCGGCGTTAAATATACTACCCTACATTTCGCACTATGAGGAACCGAATAAAAGAAATGGCCCCGAGTTCCCGGCGCCCCTTTAATGGGGCAGGGGTGCTAAGAATCTCCGGGAGGAAAACCGGCGACGAGGTTCGCCACCCGTCACGTGCTGTCTCCCGGAGGGGCGAAAAGTGGATTGCAGAGGCCCGTCTGGCTACGTTGAATGTATGTGGAGCAATGAATGATAAAATGGATGAAGTATGCGATATGATGTATGATAGAGGAATAGATGTGTTATGTGTAAATGAGACGAAACGGAAGGGGAAGGATGTCACTACACATGGCATGTATACCGCATACTGGTCTGGGGTAGACGAGATCGAGCGGGCATGCCAGGGAGTAGGTATCATCCTTTCAGAAAGAATGGGCCAATATGTCAGAGTACGAATGTGTAAGCCCAAGATTGTTATGGATACGAATGAAAGTGGGCTTAAAGAAGTTGTTTGTGCTAGGGGTCTACGCCGCATACATGTCTAAGCCCACTTATATCCGAGAGCAGTTTTGGGAAATGGTAAGGATGGTGTTAATGAAATGTAAGGAAAATGAAAATATTATTATGCTAGGAGATTTTAATGGAAGGGTTGGGGTGAGGAGGCTTGGTTATGAAAGGATATTGGGAACGTTTGGTGATGAAAGCATAAACGAGAATGGTGAAAGCCTCCTCACCGTATGTATGGAAAAGAATCTTTTTGTGACGAACACTTGCTTTCGCCACAAGAGGATTCACATGTATACTTGGGAAAGAGGTGATGATAGAAGCATGATAGATTTTATAATTGTGGATGAAAGAATAAGGGGCGCAGTGGTAGATACTAGGGTCTACCGGGGATCTAACGTAGGAACGGATCATTATTTGGTTTTATGCCGAATTAATGGTCTATTCAGGCGTTGGTGCCATCGGTCATCTATGTCTACCACTGCGTTACAGCGTATTAGAACAAAACGGCTACAAGAGGAAGGTGAGAAAAACAAGTTCAATTGTAGACTGAAAGAAAATATAAGTAGTTTGGATACATTATGTATGAATGAGTTAGACTTGGAGAATATATGGCAAAATGTTAAGAAAGGTTTAGTGGATGCAGCTACCGAAGTATGTGGTGTTAGTAAGAGAAAGAATGAAAGGAAAAATAATACGTTATGGTGGGATGATGAGATACGTATGGAAGTTGAAGCAAAGAAGAGAGCATGGCTAGATTTATTAGCAACAAAGGCTGGTAATTCTAGCGGTACGAATGATGATATTGAAAGAAAAAAGGCAGTCTTTAGACATCTAAATAAGAGAGTAAAAGAAGTAGTTTAAAGGAAAAAGCAAGAAAGAACGGATAAGAATGATAGAAGAATATCGAATAACTTCCAGGCGAATATTAAAATGTTCTGGAAACTCGTAATAACTGCAAGGGGACATTCAAAACAGCATATAATGAATGCTATAAGAGACGAGAATAGATTTTTCTGAATGATGAAGTTTTGAGTTTAAAGAGATGGAAGGAATATTTTGAAAGCGTGTTTATGAGTGAGGAGACGACGTATGAATTAAATTAAGTAGAAACTCCGAAATAAGAGGAAAGAGGTAGCGAGATAAGTATAGATGAAATAATGAAATCAATGAAAATCATGAAAGCAGGTAAGGCTGCTGGATATGATAGAGTTTCACTCGAAATGCTAAGGGCTGGTGAGGAAGTGGTGGCAGGCCTGCTGCACACCTTGTTTAATTTATGCTGGGAACTTAAGCGGGTACCGGTAGACTGGTGCAAAGCCGTGATAGTCCCAGTATATAAGGGAAAATGGTCGCAGCAGGATTGTAAAAACTACCGTGGTATCAGCCTTCTTAGCATTGTAGGAAAACTGTATGCTAAGGTACTGATTGAAAGAGTCATGAAAGAAACTGATGAAAAAATTTGGAATGTGCAAGCGGGATTTAGAAAGGGAATGGGATGTACAGATCAAGTCTTTTCCATGCGCATGATCGCGGAGAAGTTTTTGGCCAAAAACCAGAAGGTTTTTTGTGCGTTCATGGACTTGGAAAAGGCCTATGATAGAGTGGATAGGGATGTGCTATGGCAAACACTGAACTCATTTGGGTTGAGCGCTGGCTTGATACAGGCATTGGAGTCTCTTTATAGAGACTCTAGTGCTTGTGTTAGGATCAACGGGGTCTACTCGGACTGGTTTGGAATCCACAAAGGTGTCAGACAGGGCTGTGTGGCTTCCCCGTGGCTGTTCAATCTATTTATGGACAGTTGTTTGCAAAATTTGAAAGTTGAAGAATGCGGATTAAGAATGGGAGAGTTAACCGTCAAATACCTTTTGTACGCCGATGATCAAGTTATTCTTGCGTCATCGGCGTCCGAGTTGCAAATTATGGTTACATTAATGAACAGATCACTAAAAGAAAGGGGTATGAAAGCGAACGCGAGTAAGACGAAAGTTATGGTTTTTGAAAGAGAAGAAAGTAAAGCGATATGTGAAATAAGAATAGAAGAGGAGTTGATTGAGCAAGTAGATGAGTTTTTATATTTGGGTAGCGTATTTAGCAGGAATGGGAGATGTGATAAGGATATAGAACGACGAATGAATGCAGGCAATAGAGTAAATGGGGCCCTACACTCTATTGTGAAGAGTCAAAATGTGTCAAAAAAGGCACGTATGGCAATTCACAATGCTGTGTTGGTCCTTACTTTAACGTATGGTAGTGAAAGTTGGGTGTGGCAGAAGAAGCACGAGAGTAGAATGAACGCAGTAGAAATGCGGTCGTTAAGGAGTATGTTAGGGCTGAAACTGAATGACAGGGTGAGAAGTTGTGTGATAAGAGTAGAGTGTGGTTTGCAAGATGATGTTGTGACCAGGATTAAGAAAGGAATGCTTCGGTGGTTTGGTCATGTGAAAATATTGAATGAGGAAAGAATGACAAAGAATATTTATGTTGCAGAAGTGAATGGCAGAGTCGGAAAGGGACGTCGTAGGCGAAAATTTATTGACCAAATTGGCGATTTATTGAAAACGGGCCAAATTAAGAGCACCCTTAACCGACGAGCATGTATGCGTAGGTATATGGATGTGAAGGAGGCGAGAGAGGTGTGTCAGGGTCGTGCCAAATGGAAGTCTGTAGTCTCTGCCTACCCCTCTGGGTGACAGGCGTGAGTGTTTATGTTATATGTTATTATGTAATTATAAATAGTTTTTGAATTTTATTGTTTTAAGATAAAATAAAATTAATATTGGATATTATCAGAATATAAAGTGAACGATAACTTTATTTACGTATCCAGACCCCTCAGACTAAATGCCCCCGATTTATTTACTATGATATTCTCCACCATATGTTATCACTGATAACACGCATGGGTTGTTTTAACACACTTTTGTTTTAAAGTTTTAACACATGGCAAGAAGATGTGTCGCAATCTCCTGAATGTTTCCCAGCCGAATTCGATCCGTCGATTGATCTTTTTTTGGTCGAAGTTAGACTTACCACGTCCGACAATTTGTCCTAGGTAAACAAATATATCATCAATAACTTCGAAAGCTGTGTTCTTAATAAAACTACCCATCTGTTAGGAGAGAATATTAAGGTCATTGAGCATAGTGGTAAGTTTCTTCAGGGATTCTTCTGAGTGTGAGTGATTTATTCGCCATTGACGTTGGTATCATATTCCTTCTAGTCTATCCTTGAAGTAGCCTTGATTTAGCCCTATTTGAGCTTTATTGCAAAAATACTTAATTGATACACCAACAGTGAACTTGGCACCGCTGAAAGGACTGTAGAATCGCCCAAATTTCGATATAAATAATAAATATCAATAAGCTGATGTAGTAATAGGCCATTCATGTAGCTCTAAGAACTGACAATAGAAGTGTGGAAGAAAGTTTCTCAAGTGGCAGCTTTGTACCGGTAATCAGAGGGCCGACCTACACTTTTATTACTGGTAGTATGGTAAATGGAGTGGCTACGGATGTAGATGAAACAGGCCTCTATTTTATCTGCGGGGGGGGGGGGTTGTATAATGTTCAGTCATGGATTATAATCAGCTGTATCATTGAAATATTTTGTAAGCACTTGAGATAGTACAGTCATACATGTTCTTCATATTAAATTGTTTTTTTTATAGAATAAGGGTGACAAACGATCATAGTCCACCTGATGGTAAGTGGTTGTTGTGGCTCCTAGACATTTTTACCAATCCTCGATTATGTATCGCAATGTAGATGCGTCGTCGCTCGTGAGGACTAATATGGAATGCCTCGTTTCCAGTAGAAACGGTCTCCGGTTCTCTCACACTTCCACACTTACCACACAGCGTTAAGTTCACTGTAGTTTCTAAAAAGCGATTAAAAAACTAATTAGTAAATTACTAGTTCTGTGGAGCCGTGACAGCTCAGATGGTTAGCGCTCGCTATAAATTTCACAGTACGCGAGCAAACCGGGTTCGATCCCAGCACTTAAAAATGCAATTAATTATTTCATTGGTGCCGACCAATGAAATAATTAATTGCATTTTTAACTGCTGATTTATCACGTGCTCAGCGGTGAAGAAAAACATCGTGTGGAAACCTGCATGTCTGAGAAATAAGTAAAAAAATATTTTTGAAGACATGTGAAGTTCGCCAACACGCATTGAGGCAGCGTGGCGGACAATTCCTTGCCCTAAAAACCCTCTCAGAAAGTGGAGGCCTATGCCCAGGAGTGGGACGTATATAGGCTGTAACTTTTAGTTCTGTGAATGTACCTTTTAACACATTGTCTCATAAAAATGGTTTCTGTAGAATTAAAAAAATTACAAATTAAAATTCTGTAGAATTTAAAAATTAAAAATAAACAGTGTAGTTGCAGTGTAAGAATATCCACTACCCCATTCGAATATTTACTCCGTCGTTCTATTCATTATTGGGTGCGTTTGGCAGAAAAAAGCACTAGCAAGCGCTTATAAGCGCTGAAATAGTTTTCAGCCAGGACACGGTTGCTACTTCAGTAGCGCTGACACAATCCGCCATTTTGCTTATTTAATTTGTTTGTTTTGAAGTAGAGTTTATAAGTTGTTTTGTGCAATATTAGTTTTAAGTAATTTAATGACATGAATAAACATATACATGTTATTAAAATCATGATTGGTAAGTTTTTAATATGAATACTTTACAAACATATATTTAAATTAGGTTTGGTTCCCCGGTTAAAACTAACATCGTGTCCTGGAGGAAAATAGCTACCTACGATTTGACAGCGCTTACCGCTTACGATCGCCATTTTGCTTACAAGTGCTTGCTAGCGCTTTTTTCTGCCAAACGCACTCATTGTATATTTATTCCGTAGTAAGAGGCGACAAAAGGAAACAAACCAGGAAATCAGCAGCAACGTCTTCCTAAACAAAAACTAGGAAAAAAAAAATTGCGATTGATACTAACCTGCCAAGTGTAGCCATTAAAGCAAATATTATGAGACAATCCATGAGGAGTCCTATGTCTGGACTTTTGGTCCCAGGTGTGGACCTTGACAGGCTGTAACGAATAAATGACTGAGAATAAAAAACGTTGTTGTTCATGTAGCAGTTAAGAGTTGATGTGCAACCATTTCCAAAACCGAAAATAAGAAGGTTAAAATAAGTAGTAGGGTGATTGTACATTAAGCACACAGTTCTTCTAATTGTAAGTAGATGCTATGGTCAATGGAAACACACATCTGTCCATAAATATATTCAGATGTTTTGCTCATAAAAATAACATTTCTTAGTGATGAAACCTTAGCAAAATACAGTTTAAACTTTACGTGATAAGAGCAGTATTTAAGTATTAAATAATAACTAAGAATAAAAGTTAAAACAAACGTATTCAAAATATATTATAATAATCAAAAACAACTTTTAAGCATATAGTTATTATTACCTATTCAGCCCGTGCGTGGCCTTATTTCAGCCGGCTCGATACATTTATGCTTCACAACATACAGGAGCATCTACCACGTGTATTATGTATCTTTCTTGTACTAGTTGCATTATACGATATCCACAGTATGAAATCTCTTAAGCTACGGCGTTTGTCTGTTTTTCCGTTTTCCGGAAATAAGCTCTCCTAATGATGTTGGTAAGTATAAAGTAAAAAGCTTAAAAGATAAATATACTCAATGTTATTTTAAACACGATAAACCTAGGCCAAGGTTTATAAATTACAGCAGCAAATTTACACGTAATTAAATATATATTTATTACATCAGTCGGAAATAATATAAAATTTACTCTGAGCACGATCGTTATAAATAAATGATTACAAGAATTATAATAATTACAAAATAAGTATATATAAAACATCCATATAAACAATCATAAACACAACATCATATTTGAATGGAAATAATTTGTAACACAAATATGTTTTATATCAGCACAAAAGATCTATTATCTGAGTTGAAGATCTATGCCGCATAGTCGCAGAAAATATTTTTATTAATAATTAAGCCATGAACTATTATACTAATAATTATTTATAATCATACAACCGGAATCTAAACAGGAACTTAGAATAACAGTGCATAAGTTTCAATTATAAATTTTCCAATTTTTCAAGTATCCCAAATGATATAATATTCATTTTATGAAGTGTTCATAAAGGAAAATTAGTTTATCTGCAATACTTTATATAAGATAATTTGTATGTGAGAGGCACTAGAAATAATATCAACAATAGATTTTCTTTATAATGCATCTTCCACGCTGGTATTGAAATTATCGGTACTAGGGACGTTTAGTCTTCTCGCAACTTAGCTGCAAATTTTACGAATATTCTTTAATTTTTGAAATCAGCGCTGGTATTCAGAGTACTCAAAGCTTTCAGAATATTTAAGGTATTCAGAGACAATCTAAGTTTAAACTTTAACTCTACAATGCTATTTGAGTAACATAATTATTTATACTTAAATTTTGACATCGTGAAGTTTGAGGTTTTTCTCAGGATTTATTTCAATACTGTCCAGAGAAATTTTGTCGAAAGAAAAATATGATCGAGAAGCTGCAGTAAATTGAACTCTAGAAGAGTGAATACCCTAGTTTCAACTGTGAACTGTTATAAGCTGATGTCTTTTGCCATGGGTTAAGAAATGTTAATTGGTTTAATTTAAGATTAAACGATTTATACGTGATAGAGCCACGCTGCAGTTATTTATAAAACCACGCTTCGGTTATATCTTGTTTGTTGCACGAATGGGTCAGCTCTATCGGAGAATACCACGCTTTTGTAGAATAGAAGCTTAATGCTGCAGTTTTCATATGGTGAGTATAGAGAACCTTTTCATCAGAAACGTAGCATTCCATATTAGAGGTGACAACGCATTCTGAGTTTTGATTCTTAATCGAGGACCGATGTGGCCCTTAGAAAGTGGCTACAGCATCCGTATTCTATAAAAAGCAGAAAAGGAGTATCCATTAGTATTCACTAATGGGTAATTCTTTTCTGCTTGATTTACTTTTTAGCTTTAGATCTGTGATTTTTATATTACAAAAACAAGTGAACATTCAATAACATATCATGATTAACAGTTTAAAATGACTTATTTCCAGTAAAAAGGCCTCCAGTTCTCTGCACATTGAAAATACGTACCATAGCAGCATTGAGCTGCTACTTTAAGCTGGTATTCTGTGCGATCATAGTTCTTCCCTGGTAGAGCCGACCCATTGCCACAAACACATTATGGCCGTAGCATGGCCACACCACGTCGAAATATCATGGCTGGGATAGAAATATATTTGAAACAGAAATAGAAACTTTTTTATTCAATATAGATTATAAATAATACTTATTGAAAGTCATTTTTTAATTTACCACTAGTTCACAAAATCGGATAATTTTTTTTAAATAACAACTTATAATCGTGTATCTTATAATTAACAACACAAAACAAATTAAAAATAGCTTGGTAACAACCACCCTACGCAGGGGTTATTATCATCCATAAATTCCTTAATATTATAATAACCCTTTTTTAAAAAAATTATTTTAATAAAGTTTTTGAACATAATACAGGTCAAATTTTGCGAATTATCTGGGATTTTGTTGTAAAAGCGTATATTACACTTAGGATTCCGTTTGAATAAGTTCAATGTTAAATTTACACCCTATATACGTCCCACTGCTGGGCGTAGGCCTCCTCTCATTTCTGAAAATGTTTTAGGGCAAGGAAGTGTCCGCCTCGCTGTCTTAATGTGTGTTGGCGAACTTTACGACTTCGAAATATTATATATTCTTATTTCTCAGACATGCAGGTTTCCTCACGATGTTTTCGTTCACCACCTAGCACTTGGTAAATCAGCACTTAAGATTACATTTAACAATTTCATTGGAGCCGGCGGGTATTGAACAGGGTTTGTTGCGCACTGTGAGATTTACAGCGAGCGCTAATCATCTGAGCTACCACGGCTCTTCAGCTATCACGGCTCTTCACCTACCACGGCTGGATAGATAACCACCATATTATACTTATTTCTGCTGTCAAGCAACGTGCTGGGTTTCGGTCTGTAGGGTGTAGAGAGCTAGTATATTTACTGGTGTGATTCTTCCCTGTTATTGTGTTGCAGCTATCTATGGGCTACAGTAGCAATATATCTTTACATGGACATTAATTTGATTTGTCATTTAATTTTGATAAAATGGCCATTTAATAATAAGTAGCTACTGTGTCCTCACTTGCAAGTTAATTAAATTATGAAAGTCACAGTAGTTATCACCTCTGAGGACTACGTTGGAAAGTCCGTTATTATACTGGCATCTTTTATTCTTGACATTGAAACTCAACAGTGAATGATCTGCATCATAAATACAGAGATAGATGAGGGGCAGTAACTATAAAAAGAGAATTTTATGTAGGAAAGGACTATCTATAGATTAATATTAATACAGAGAACTTAAAATTTGAAATAAAATTAATAGTTTTTTTTTTACAAAAGAAATATAGCATTGATGCTTGTAAATATATGGCCATGTTAGATAGAGGCTTCTTAATATAGCTTACAAGTTATGTGAGTTCGATGAAGATATCAATTGAGTTGATAAATTAATTTTAAGGGATAAATTATTACGTGCTTGATACATCCTGTCGATACCTGCATGCCTCAGAAAAAAAATTATTGAGACTACCGAAAGCTTTTTTCGGTCTTTGTAAAATAAATATCGCGGTTAATATTTAAGGTAATTAATAAAAATTTATATTTTAATTGATAAAATCGCTCTGATTTTCTACTACCTTTATCCATCTCTTTACTATCTTAATTCACATTATACCTATATAACATTGTCATTTAAAAAAAAGCCGAAAGCTTTTTTGAATGCTTTTCCTTTTCATTTGCGCTAAACGATCAAAATCTGACATAGAAATATCTGGTGAGTATGAAGGATGACCGAAAACTTCTCATCCTAGTTCTATCCTTCATGTAATTTTTTTTAATGTGTGGGCTCGCATTGTTGTGATGTAAGGTTATATTTTTTATCCAAGTAACATCGCTGTTTTTAATTGCTTCGTTAAATTTACTTAACTGATTGTAAATAATACTTAACAGCGGTAATAGTTTATATAAGGGAATCCGATTGTGTCGAAGAAGGTGATATTTCTCCTGGTTTTAAATTACATTTTTTCGTTAAATTCGTTATTGTAGTCAAGTTTCTTTCATCGCTTACTAATCTTTCTAAAAAATAATTCAGTTATATACGAGCTAAACGTATTTACGTTCACATAATGATTTCTTATATTTATGCGAACAATACACATGATTAAAACTACTTTTACGGATTTTATCGCGTTTATCGCGGAGGCTGGGTACTACCACCTGCTTGGGATCCTATAATCAATAAAATTAAAACTAAATCCAAGCATACCACAGCAAGACCTCAAGACATAGTCAGTTCATTTTGCATAGATCGGACCATAAACAATAATTAAGAAAGCTGAAGGTACTCCGGGTTTAACAATGACATCGGGACGTCAGTCATCTCAGTCCCCCGTGACCATGGGTGCTGGAAAGCGCCCGAAACGTCGGGAATTAAAAATAAAGCAAAAATAAACGCGATAAAATCCGTAAAAGTAGTTTTAATCATGTATTTACGTTCATTAAATATTCCGTAACTCTGTTATTATATAGAAATTTCGACTGTATGTAATATTATATCTTTTATTAATTGAATAGAGAAATTATCACGAATTTTCGTATACTACCAAAACCAATAGATCTGAACAATAAACTTACAGAAATAGAAGACGGCCTACCTTATGAATAATTTGTTACTATTTTATTACGTACTATAAATTAGTAATATTTTAAAAGTAAATCAATATGAGTTAGATATGAGGAAATGGTCCTATTACGGAAAAATTTCAACTTATTTCGGGATTATTATAACTCCTTGACCTGTCTTCGTATAGTTTCTCTGAGAAACGAATAAAAATGTATGATTGTACCTATGACGTTGTTCTTCATTAAAATTAAAATGTCACCTGTATTTAAGATGTTAAATATTGATATAAGGTTATGTTACGATATTTTAATATGTGTTATCATATGAAAGATAATGATCTATAATCTTTTGAAGTTCACCCGGAAAATCTATTAAAACTATTTACGGCGAACATTTTTCTAGTTTGGTGTCCTCCAGCTATCTATGCGCTCGTAGTGCATAAGCGAGCGATTAAATCTCTAACGTGGACGATTAATACCTTAACACAAATAAATCGATTAAGTCACTAACAGTCCAAACGATTTAATTTATATTGGTATAAACACGATTTTTATTAGAAATCAGCGTAATGGGATATATGTAAGAAATTTATATCCATATAATATTATACGAATAGTGTTAAAGATTAATCAAGTGCATTTTATTCATTATTATGGATTTATATTGTCACAAGTATATTTTACCGTTGACTTATGGATGTGAAAGAAGCGAATGAGGTATCTCAGAATCCTGCCAAATGAAAGTTAGTGGTCTCTGCTTAACCGTTTGGTTGACAGGTGCGAGTGTTTATGTCATGTTTTATATTTTAACTGCCTTTGCATATTATTTTGTTTTCTCATTCGGAGCCGTGATAGCTCAGGGACTAAGCTCTCGCTGTAAATTTTACAATACGCGAGCAACCCGGGTTCAATCCCTGCCGGCAGCAAAGAAATTGTTAATTGAAATTTTAAATATTGATTTACCACGTACTTGGTGATTAAGGAAAACATCGTCTGCATGTCTGAGGCATAAAAAATATTCTTTTGCCCTTAAAACCCTCACAGGAATGAGAGGAGGCCCGTGCCGAGCAATTAGACGTATATAGCTTGTAACTTTAACTTTTAAGCCGTATCTTACAAAATAGAAAAATATGACGTAATTGACGGTCGCAGCTTGGATATTTTTCACCAGATGAAAAAAAGGAGATTCCTTGTCTTTTTATTCATTTTGTATCAGAATTAGAATATTCTTTATATTAATTTAGCCTTATACTATCACTATTATATTAAATTACCACTATCCGCTTCAGTACATCTATAAGAGCGAGCTGTCTTTGATCCAACGACCAGTCTATCTATCTATCGCGCAACAAACAGCCACCCCTCTATATAAGCTTTACACTACGCCACCAACTTCCAGTGTTAGTCCAACGTCTTTTATTTAAAGTAAAAAATATTTTTTGTGATTCTATAGGAAGTTTTGAAGAATTTATCTAAGCTTTGTAAGTATGTTTTTAAGATGTGGCATTTTCGTATTAAGTTTTCATATTACTATATAATAATAATTAGTCTATTTTTGCCGTTACTATCGTTACATAGTATTGACTACTCAATTATAGTATTTTGTATATCTAATAGTTAAATATGTATATGTTAATAAAATAAAATAAAACATTTTTTTTCATTTAATAATTCATTAGGTATTGCAAATGTTAAACAAATTTTAGAACGTAAAATAAGAAAGTGATATATTAATTTAGTAAAATTAAACAGCCATAGGATGTTTTGCTAGTGATCTAATCTCTTTTTTTAATTACATTCGTTTTTCTTTAATTGCAAACCTCGTAATGTATCCTGCTGATAAACGAGGTTAAGTCGGCAGACTGATGACAAAAAATGCATCTAAAAGCGCTCAATCCATACATGTTATTAAAGCAGCATTTTTTCAGTGTGGTGAGTAAGGAAAAAAGCTCTATTGCCCATTTGATCCTGTCCTCAGTTAAAAATAATTTATACCGATGTGTTTTCAACCGTGAGGAATAAGGTGGAATGCCTCATTACTGGTAAATAAGGCCTCATTTTACACTCACCACGCGAAACACAACAGCATTACGCTGCTATTTTACACTGGTATTTTGTGCAAGCGTCGTATGTACCCAGTCAACCGGACCCATTGATGCTGCAGCTAAAACAAGCATCAACCTAGTTAAGTGAAAAAGAAACGTGATTAGCTATAACAAGATGGGGATGTAATAACTGTTGATATGTATTATTATTTTATTTATCTCAAAGTAGCCAATTGTGTGATTAAAGCTTTAAATTTCCTTAAAGTTTTATCTATGCACTTAAAAATATTGGATACAATATGAATTCTTTTAAAAATGCCTCAGTGTTGCTTTAGCAATTCCGAATAAGTTCATTAGAATTTTAAAATATATGATATTTTTTTAATTTATAAAATAGCTTAGTTATGTTGCTTTAGCAATTCCGAATAAGTTCATTAGAATTTTAAAATATATGATATTTTTTTAATTTATAAAATAGCTTAGTTACAATTATTATTTAATCGTTGATACTATTTATATTATGATATTACGTACTACCTACTACGTAGACGTTAACGTACTACGATGACCAATCTGACAGCCAATTTTCATATGCCGAACTTAAATTAAAAACTAAAAAGAACCCGATACAAAAAAAGAAAATATTTTCTTGCTCTTAATCAAGTCACCTTTAAACAAAAGAAAACTAAATATAAATCGGTTCTTCCGTTTGGAAGCTACGATGCTACAAACAGATACACAGATACAAACGTCAAACATATAACACATCTCTTTTTCGTCGGGGGGTTGAAAAAAAGGTTCAATCTCATATATATATATATATATATATATATATATATATATATATATATATATGTATATATATATACATATATATATATATATATAGTTTGTGTGTGTGTGTGTGTGTGTGTGTGTGTGTGTGTGTGTGTGTGTGTGTGTGTGTGTGTGTTTTTCGTCGCGCGTCTGCGTTATACAGTCCAGTTACGGAGAGCTCAAGCTATCGCATGGAAACTTATATTTTAAAATGATAACGACCGCATTTCAATCTAAGCTAAGGCCTTCAAAAATCTTTCTTCAATAAATCAAATTCTGTTACAGCTGTGTGCTCGTACAACTTCCCTTTTTTCCTTAAAAATGTTTCCAAATTCCTATTTTAACCTTTAGGGTTGAAGTATGCGAAAATACTTAAAACCGTGTTATTAATTCTCTAACCGAAAGCCAAGAATAATGTTGGAAAAGATAAAATTAAATGAAACATGACAGAATTTCGTTTCTTTAACTTTACCCCCTTAAGGTTAAAATTATTAAAAATACTGAAACATTAAAAACAAGGTCGAAAATATGAAAAACTGTTATGAGACTGAGTCATGTAAATACAATGAGGAGCGCTTTGACTCCTTAATAAAACATCAGAGTGAGAATCAGCGCTCCAGACCATTTTCATCGGGGAAAATATGTGTAAATAGTAGTGACTCCTTATTGTCACCTACACTCTATGACAGTGCCATAACAAAGAATAAAAACTTAAAAAGTAATTTAAATATTAAAAAAACCAGAAGTTATTATGTATTGTGATGACATAGGTAAAAATTTGGGCATGATGTTAAATAACCATTTAAAAGGACAGGTAATTAGTAATTATTGTATGCCTGGAGCATCCTTTAGTTATATAATGAATAAAGTTTTAACTAGTAAGTTTTGTCCTAATAGCACATTAATAATTTTTGTTGGGAGAAGAGGCAATGTAAACAAAAACCAATTATTAAAATATATTGATTACCTCAATACTTTAAATGTACATAAAATTATCTTGTTTACATTGCCTTACATACGGGATTGGCCATAGGAGAATAAAATAAGATTTGATTTAAATTTATTAATGAATAATTTGTCATGTAACAATAATTTAAATTTGACATTTAATTGTAATAATTATACTAATAGCATTAATTTAAGAGACATTAATAATTTAATTAAGAAATTTTTTAGTACAGATAGGTATTACCTATCCAAATATAATTTAAGACAGATAGCAAATGTGCTATCATATTATTTATATATTAACTCAGCCAGGGACTTGGCTACCCAGACATCTGCTCCTATTGAGCGACATAATGATGTGACATGCAAATTGGAATCCGTTCCAAGTAATTTAAATTAGAAAATGAGACAATAGAGGTAATCTCTAGCAGTTATAACAATTTAAAGAATTTAGAATGTAGCTTACAAATCCTTAATAGTTGCAATTGTATAACTCCACAAAATTATAATAAAAATTGTTTACACCTGGTGGCATGATGGGCAAAGAGCTAGAAATTTAATTGTTCTTAAATAGCAACAATATTCATATTTTATGTATTACTGAACATTGGTTAAAAACTCATAATTTAATGTTTAACTTCAGTAATCACCAGGTGGTCAGTTCTTTCAATAGAGAAACGGTTTTAAGAGGTGGCTCCTTAATTTTAGTTAGTAAATTATTATCATGTAAAGAACGTAAAGATATCATTGTGAGCCTCTCTGTTAAGCGAACTGTAGAAATAGCATGTGTTGAGTTTGAGCACCTCATTGTTGTGAGCGTTTACAGACCCCCATGTTCTTTATATGATACTTTTGAAAAAATTTTGGAGAAAGTTTTTGCTAAGCTTAATAAGCAGAATAAATCTGTTGTAATACGTGGAGACTTTAATATCAATCTCCTAGAAGCTTCCTCCACCAATATTAAATTAAGATCATTGTTTAAATCTAATGGTCTTCTTAATTTATTTTTGGAGCCAACGCGTATTGCTGAATCTAGTGAAACATGTATAGATAACATTTTTACAAATGTTAAGCCGTTCAATAAATGTATTGTTCAAAAATTGAGCTCTGATCACTGTTGGCAATTAGTTTCGTTACCTTATGTTCAGAAAAATCAAGTAAATAAAAAAGTAGTGTTTGTTACAGTAAATGCACGTCGCTTGAAGAAGTTTAGAAGTAACATAGTAAAAAATTTCCATCACTTTCATAACAAAATAATCCAGATTTTTTGTATGGAACATTATTTAAGCTTATTTGCAATGAATTTAATAATACTTTTACTTCTAAAACATTCTCCTTGCACAATCGCAAGGCATTTAATGAGTGGGCGACAATAGGAGTTCATAAGAGTAGACGAAGGTTATATGAACTTGACCTACAATGAAAGGTCATATAATCCTAGCGTCGAATTTAGGGAATATGAAAAAAATATTCCAAAATATTTAAAAGAATGTGCTCCGTAGACAAGTCATTGTATTTGAGCAACAAAATAAAGAAGGCTTCTAATGAAATTTTATTAGAAGCCTTAAAATGACATGGAGTATAATTAATAGTGAAACTGGGAAGGTTAGCTCTCGCAATTCGAACTATCAGTTAAGTTTTAACAATAAATTAATTGAATCAGATCAGGACGTTGCAATGGTTTTCGAGGAATATTTTGCTGATATTCCTATCTTAACCACTAAGTCACTGAATTCTTCTCCTGCCGTCGCCGAATCATTACTTAAACAAAATGTAAATGCGTGTACAAAGAATTATACATTTCATAAAGTGTCATCAAAAGATATTCCAAAATATTTTAAGACTATTGATAGTAAGAAAACCGCCGATCTGTGGGAGATTTCCGTTAAAGTTATTGCGTCTATAATTAATGAAGCATAGTAGTGAAGCAATACCTTTATTTAAATCTGGCAGTACATTGGACCCCTATAATTTTAGACCTATTTCTATACTGCCAACACTTAGTAAAAATTTTTGAAAAAATTATTCTTGATCAAATGTTAAATTTTTTTAATGTAAATAATTTACTTCATAAAAATCAATTCGGTTTCACAAGGGGTCGCTCAACATCTGATGCTGGTATTGACCTTATTAAATATATCTTTAATGCATGGGAGAATTCACAGGATGCTTTGGGTATATGTGACCTATCCAAGGCCTTCGATTGTGTTCACCATGAAACATTAATCAGGAAACTTCAACACTACGGTGTAAGAAGTGATGCTTTTAAATTAATTATTTCATATTTAAGTGACAGAACGCAAAAAAGTTGTAATTAATAGTATGAGTTCTTCCGGGTCGACTGTACAAATGGGCGTGCCTCAGGGCTCAATTCTCGGCCCCTTTCTGTTTTTTGTATATATTAATGACTTACCTTACATAGTAGGGGATAATCACGATATAGTATTATTTGCTGATGATACTTCATTAATTTTCAAATTAAAACGACAGTTATTAAATTACGACGAAGTAAATAATGCTATAGCTAAGGTAGTCAATTGGTTTAATATTAATAATTTGCATTTAAATGAAACTAAAACTAAATGTATGAAATTCGTAACTCCTAATGTCAAACATGTTAATATGAATGTAATTTTAAATGGGGAAGAACTGAATCTTGTTGATACCACCATTTTTATTGGAATCACACTAGACGCAAAGCTTCAATGACTTCCCCATATATCAAAACTAGCTAGCAGACTTAGTTCTGCAGCATATGATGTAAAAAAGATTAGAACTCTTACTACTGTTGCAACAGCAAGAATAGTTTACTTTAGTTATTTCCATAGCATTACGTCGTATGGTATTTTGCTATGGGGACACGCGACTGACACTGAAATTATATTTATTTTACAGAAGAGAGCCATTAGAGCAATATATAATTTAAAACAAAAAGAGTCACTGATACAAAAATTTAAGGAAATTAATATATTAACTCTGGCCTCTCAATATATTTATGAAAATGTAATGTACGTACACAAGAATAAATGTAGTTTTGCAAAAATAAGTGATATTCATTCTGTAAATACTAGGAACAGACACAAGCTATTAGTACAAGTTACTCGACTCCACCGAGTCAGTAATTCATTCTTGGGGCGATGTATACGCTTTTACAACAAAATCTCAGAAAATATACAAAATTTGAAATACACAAAGTTCAAAAACTTTATTAAAATTTTTGAACTTTGTGTTTGTATAAAAAGGGTTATTATAAAATTAAGGAATTCATGGATGATAATAACCCCTGGGAAGGGTGGTCGCTACCAAGCTATTTCTAATTTGTTTTGTGTTGTTAATTGTAACATACATAATTATAAGCTATTATTTGAAAAAAAACAAATAGTCCCGCTGGGTTTTTTGCTGGTTCTTCCCAGGACAGAGGTTTTTTTTTGAGAACCAGTGGTAAATGAAAAAATTGACTTTCAATAAGTATTGTTTATAATCTACATTGAATAAAAAAGTTTCTGTTTCTGTTTCAAGAGAAATCTCTTTGAAATGCGGTCGCTAAGGAGTATGTTAGGACTGAATCTGAGTGACAGGGTGAGAAATTGTGTAATAAGAGAAGAGTGTGGTATGCAAGATGATGTTATGACGAGGATTAAGAATGGAATACTTCGGTGGTTTGGTCATGTGGAAAGAATGAATGAAGAAAGAGTGATAAAGCAAATGAATGTTGCAAAAGTGAACGGCAGAATCGGTAAGGGTCGCCCTAGGCGAAAATTTGTCGACCAAATTGGTAACCTACTGAAAAGGGGCCAAATTGAGAGTACCCTTAACCGACGAGCATATATTCGTATGTATATGAATGTGAAAGAGGCGAGAGAGGTGTCAGGATCGTGAGAAATGAAAGGCTGTGGTCTCTGCCTACCTCTTTGGGTGACAGGTGTGAGTGCTTATGTATATGTATGTAGAAATCTCTTAGTTTATAATGTCAAACCTAAATACAAAATTTTATTGATCCACATTTTAAGGGGTGAATCGGGGCAGATTCTGAAAGTTCTAAAATATGTACTAAGTAATACAACTACCATTATTTAGTTTTATTGTATCCTCACCACCATGCAATTTAGAAAACCATTTTTTCTACGCAAGTGATGTACCCTAGTAATAACACTTTATGTTTAGATTTTTATAGTATGCGTATTTCATTATTATAATTCAGAAGTAATTGTATACATGAGGGTAATATGTTCATTCGGTTAATATGGTAACTTTCTTATAACTTACAAATTACAGCCTTGTTTGCATAGATGGTGATATGATAGCTCTTCATCGGTTAATCAAATAATAAAAGGGCACTGCATATATTAGGCGCTACATTGTTGACGCCATTTTGACTGTTGTCATTATAGTAAATATTTTAGGCGATTTTAGTACATATGGTGTAGTAAAGTTAGTTTTTTTTTAAATATTTTTCTAATTATTGCCAAAATTTGTTGTTTTTTTCCTTTATATATCAGCTAAATATAGTTGTGCTAGTATGACTTTGTGTTTTTTTCTCTCTCTATACTCTTCGTAGTTCTGGTTTTATAAGGTCGGCAAAACTTAATTTTCAAGATACAAAAATTATTTAATAATTTTTGAGCATACAAATGTTATCGCATATCGTATTCACTCATTCTTTTTTTTTCAAATAATCATTTTATGTTAGTACATATAACAAACTATTTGATTCAATTCACCGTGTTCAATCCCTTTCATCCTTCAAAAATTCACTCACTTGGTTACCGTCAGCTACCTTATCATCGCTCCATATATTTTACTAATATATACGTACACTTATATTATTATGTTGAATTCATTCAGCAAATATGTTATATTAAAATAACATTTATTAGCAACCTAATTTTACGTCTATTTAGATAAATGAGTTCGGGCACCTCAACCTAACTTCGTTATTGCTACGAGTACGTCTATTTAATGCTATAAACCATAAAATTAAATAATAGTCCAATAATACAAATACAATATTTTTCAATATTAACTTGTGCAGAGAGTCAACACAAAGGACAATATATCACAATTTGTCAGCGGTTTGAACACTTTCGTTTTATTTTTACAGGAAAGATTTGTCATTTTAAGAATCATTCAATTGTTTGTTGATTTTGCCTTTCGGTAAAAGTTCTTTTGTCTGTATTAAATTTTAATTCATTTATATATCGGTTAGTTTTTAAATTTCAATTGAAATACACATAACAAAAGTATATGAATTATAGAAATATGATATTATTGAAACACGAGAAAAATCCCCTTTATTTCTTTTATCAATTGATATTAATCTCAGAGAAGTCATTTTTGTAAAATTAAAACAAGAAAGTTGAGAAGGCGGCAGTTATTCCTTCCGAACTCTATAGGAAAGTTTTGCAATAGTTTAGCGTACCTTCTATTACAGCCAATAAAAGTCTACTGCTGAACATAGGCATCCCCCATAGATTATCTCGTAGGAGATTCGGTTTAATTGGTTAACGCAAATTGCGTGCAAAAATCATGTGCTTATTTTTATTTTATCTTATCTGATTTATCGTCACACATGACTGTTATCTGCACGCCTATGGCAAAGTAACTTTCGAATAATATTGGTTTCATTCTTCGCCTTTGATAGTAAATACTACTTAAATATATCAATTTTCGGGTTTCACAAATTAATATCATCATCGCCATCATTATCATTACAGCCCATCACAGGTCATCTGCTGAACATAGGTAGCCCCATAGAATGTCACAAGCTACCTGAGTCACAGAATACCAGCATAAAATAGCGGCTTAATGTGGCTGTATTTATATACTACCCACCAGAGAACTGGAGACCTTTTTTACTGGAAACAAGGTAATCCGTCTTATTCCTCTTGGTAAGAACGCATCTGCATTTTGATTTTTAATCAAAGATAGATGTATATGTTTATGGGCCACCGCAACCACTTACCATCAGGTGGACTGTGTGCTCGTTGGTCACTCTTATCCTATAAAAAATCATCTGTTACCTTCTCTCTCTCTCTCTCTCTCTCTCTCTCTATATATATATATATATATATATATATATATATATACATCTTTCCTCGCGTTGTCACCCGTGAGGACTAATATGGAATGCCTCGTTTCCAGTAAAAAGGGTCTCCGGTTCTCTACACTCACCATACGAAACACAGCAGCGTTAAGCTACTATATTACGCTGGTATTCTGTAAGAGCATGGTCCTTCCCCGGTCGAGCGGACTCATTCGTGCTACAATTATACTAATAATATAACTGCAGCATGGCTCTACCGCGTAAAGATTATTTGAATTGTCTAATAGCCTTAGCCTATATTTATAATCACCTAATAGCCTGTAATTATACTGACCGTCTATTCTCTTCAAATCGAAAAAATAACCGTGTGCTCACATAGATAAAGATGCACAAGCCTCTTGGCTAACAGTACATACTACAATAACAAAACCTACAGTTACACGCAGTGCGTTTTAGTATGTTAGTAATCAATGAATATATATATATATATATATATATATATATATATATATATATATATATATATATATATATATATATATATAATGTATCTATGGATGTGGAGGAGGCGTGAGAGGTGTGTCAGGATCGTGCCAAATTGAAGTCTGTAGTCTCTGCCTATCCCTATGGATGACAGGCGTGAGTGTTTATGCATGTATATATGTATGTAATCAATGCACAATTCTTATTGTATGTATCTACATTAGGGCTGTGACACTTTTAGGACGTACTAAATTTAAGCCTTGAATTATTAAAAAATGCCACCAAAGTTTTATTATTATAAAATTAGCAACCTTAAAATTATTTAAATTAAAGTGATGAATGGTTATAAACATATATTTGGAGCTTCACGAATGAGAAATGAAGAAAAAAAAGTGCAAAAAAGTGTTAAAACTAAACATTCAAGAAATTAAAAATAAAAATGTATCAATAAACACACTGTTGTATTTCAGTTAAAAAGGGCATGGAAAATCTGTATAATTGCCTAATGCGATACATTCGTAGTAGTTTCCAAATGTATAAACGCCCTCTTTGTTTAAAAATTGTTGGAGGTTAAGTGGCTATTGCCGCCCAAGTAAGAATTACTTGGGCGGCAATAGCCACCCAAGTAAGTAGGTGGCTATTGCCGCCCAAGTAAGAATTACTTGGGCGGCAATAGCCACTTAACATTGGATGGACGTTTAGTTTGTTTGTCACTTGGAATGTCTATTTTTTTCGTTTGTAATAAATTTGGTTTCAAATATTTCACTTAACATTCTTTAATTCGCTGGGGATGCGTCGTGTATGCGAAGCCGTAGAAGTTGAAATGTCGATATTACTTAAACGTCACTATGTGAGCTGTATAGTTCGTTAAATAATTTAGTAATATACGTACCGCGGTCTATATCAATACAAAACACTCCAAAAGAGAAAAAAACTGTCTTATTTTTATTCGCCTTGATTGCTGTTTAAAGAAGAAACATATTAGGAGAAATTAAAACATTTATTTACATAATATTGACGTATACACAAAATTAAAAGCTTTAATAAAAAAAAACTTATAATATCATACAGTCTCACTCCCCGTGGTATTGTGTAGGGACCGCTGGCTGTGTTTAAAAGGTAATTTTGATTTTAATTTTTTTGTTTTGTCATGTGTTATGTTCGGTTATTACGGAAATGTCTGTATCATTACGGTCTTCGCGACTTTGGATCTGTAACTTTTAAAGTTATTTCAAAAAGTGTCACTTAATAACAACTTAAAATAGTTTTAACTTAGGAAACATACAAAATAAAAATGATAACCTAAAAATCTCTTTACGAAGTATTGTCAAACAAAATCTTCGTAGCTGGAGTTCTAGCTCTTTGAACTTAATGAAGTTAAATTAAAAGTAAAAGGAGGAGAAAAATTGATAATTTATCTTTTGTTTTCATTTTAGATCGATTTTGCTGTATTTGCCGAGAGTCATGGACCACACAGAATTCCGCGTCAAAGGTTTGTATGCAATTATAAAATATTCATTCTAATATTAGCTTTTACAACAAGATACTAATAATTTGCCACAATAGACATAATACCTATAGTATTACCTACACGTCTGCTTAACTGCTTATCATAGATTTTTATGTCTTATTACTTTATAGATATCAATATAGAAGTGATATAAAAAATCGTCTCTAGATCTAGCAAAACCTTGTAAGAGGGTATTTTTTTAATTATCCTAAGCTCCAGTGATGAAGCCATAGATGGTAAATCACATTGTCTTGGTGTTATCAAAGCCTATTATCTTAACTAGAACACGCTTAGATTGAATCGGACGGAAATACAAACGCAGTTATTTCATTCCTATGCTGTAGTTATTACGAAAGCCGAAGCAAACCATTTGGTTCGAATACGTAAAATATCAACGACAACGGGTGAAGACCCGCCTACGATTTGTCCTATAGTGGGAAAGGATGGAGGAATTAAGGCATGTTATTCCTGTGCACACTTTCCTAACTAAATCCTATGGAATACCGAAAGGCTGGCTACTCTGCGACTGTGCTCGATGCTGACAAGATTACGCAAGGCACGTCTCTTCACTTAATCTAACGCTGCCCATATGTGACAGCAGTGCTCTAAGCACAACCGAACTACGCTTTAGATAAGGCAAGAAGATGCCTCAGCATGCCGTACTGCCGCAAGGACAAATAATTTCCCTATACTCATTGAATCACCCATCGTTGACATTCAGAGAAATCTCAATTCCTAACAAAAGATACATCTCATAAAGTACGAGTCAGGATAAGCGGGACTCCTTTAAGCGGTAAAGACACACGCTTGTGTGTGGTTTGGAGGCGTTGCATCTCATTAGATTGGCGTTACCCTATTAGAAAACTGCCTGCAGTGAGAGATACCATAGCTTTTCTTTCATTCGGGATTCAATCACGACTAGCTCAAGCATTCGGTTGTGCTGTCGTATGCATACCTATAGATACCAGGTATAATCAAATTATTAATATGCAGGAGTAATAGAGTTGCAGAGGGAATGAACCCCTGAGGAACTCCAGTGTTAGTCGCCATAGTTCAGTTGAACCACTATCGATGAAAGCTCACTCAGAAAATTTTGTATTCAGTCAATTAGGTAAGAGAATAAGCAGGGTTAACAAGTGCTTTTCCATTATTCTCTAGGGTTTCGCCCCATATCCGAGTGGCATATGCCAGAAGGCCTCAGTTGACTGATTTCGATGAAACCTATATCGGCTGTCATTAAGGTCACTCTATTCTAGGTATGCTATGAGGTCGGCGTCCTTAATACCCTCCGTAATCTTACAGATTATCGTGCGAAGCTATGATTATTGTGCGTTATTTTGTTAAAATTGGCCGATACCAATAAATAACTGCATGTGACTCTTCAAAAAGAAAAATTAAAAACAATAACTACGGGAAGTTATTAAAATTTAGTTTACATGTTTTTTTTAAACACATTCGTGGACCATACTTCGAACTTATTTGCTTCTCTTTTTACAAGCAAATCCCGTCTGGACCTTTGCCTGACTGACCTGACCTTTATGTTAGAGGTCCGTATCAACAACGAGGAGGTTTCTACAACCTTGCAAAGTCTAGACATGAACAAAGCTAGTGGATCTGATGGTACGCCAGCTATAGTTCTAAAGAACTGTGCGCCTGAGTTGTCTCGTGTGTTGACGCGCTTGTTTCGACTCTCATTCAGGACTGGAATAGTGCCCAAATCGTGGAAGCTAAAAGGCCTGTATAATAAGGGCATCCGTGCCGACCCTGCCAACTATCGGCCAATATCAATTACCTCCATACTCTGTAAGATTATTGAGCGTAAATTGAACGCCTACCTCATGGTATACCTAGAACAGAATGATCTCAGTGACCACCAGTACGGGTTTCGCCGAAATCAATCAACTAGGGACCTTTTAGCGTATGCCACTCACATATGGGGCGAAACCGTTGAGAACAGTGGGGAAGCACTTGTTGTTCCCCTTGATATCCCGAAGGCGTTTGACAGGGTTTGGCACGCCAGCCTTTTGGTCAAGCTTCCAGATCACGGCTTATCTCCTGGCCTGATTGACTAGGTGAAGAACTTTCTACTCCCCGAGTCTAACGACTGCTCGTCTAGTCCTATCCCATTCGATGGCTGCTCGTCTAGTCCTATCACGACAAACGCCGGAGTTCCTCGGGGATCCGTTCTTTCTGCAACTTTGTTCCCACTGCATATTATTATTCTGCGTATTCCCGGTATCTATGGGTATGCAGACGATAGCACAGTTGTGGAGATGTACCAGCCGAACGCTTAGGCCAGTCGAGATCAAATCCAGTTTGAAAGAGAAGCTATGGTTAAGCGTGCATACCTCTCACTTCAGGCGGTTTCTAAATGGGGCCTCCAAAATGACAGGAGATTCAACGATTCCAAAACATAAGCGTGTCTTTTCACTCCTAAAAGGAGCCCGCTCACCTTGGCTCCTACTTTCCGGAACGTATCCTTGGAATACACTGAGCGCCTTCAGAACCTCAACTACGGGTCCAGGGCCAAAGCAGCCGCAAAGAAACTAGAAGGTGCAAGGGTGCGGCGGTACTTCAGGCCGGGGCAGCTTCTTACCTTATACAAAGCGATAGTCCGGAGTACTGCTGTCACATTTGGATAGGAGCTGCAAAATGCCACCTAGCAGCGTTGTACTCAGTGGAGAAATATGCTAAGAGGCTTATTGGTAGTTTTGATTTGGTTGAAACCAATCTTGTCAGCTTCGAGCTCAGGCTTAGAGTAGCCAGCCTCTCAGTAATCTATAGGATGCATTTCGGTGATTGTGCACAGGTATTACTAATCATTTATAAGTTTTACGTATAAACATTATAACATAACATTTGCCAGGCTCTAGCCTACAGATCTTTATCTTTGACAGAATTGTTGCTAGCACACGTTATTTGCGATTCAATATACTGTGAATAATAAAATAAAATGAGCTTCGATTGATCCCCCTCGCATTTGTGCCCGGTTAAAATGTTCGCTTATTGAGTTGTTTGTCAGTTAACACTAAACCTCTTTTATGGGAGAAATATCCTGACAATTTTTATTTAAATACATTTCGAATGAAACAATAGAATTCTTTCTCTGTTTTTGTGTATGATAGAAATAATATCTTATTAACAGGTTTTTTATTATTAGCTTGACCTGTACGAATTTGACACTTTAAACAAACTTTTAAAATCTTTAAGTAATTGTACCCTCACCGAGATCATCATACCTTATGATGAATGCGTATTGTTTATGTTTTCTTGAACATACATTTGACATTATGACATTAATGTATATGTGTATGAATATACATTTAATTTGAAGCGACAGTAGCCTAATGGCAAGGCGCGGACCGCGAACTCAAAAAGGTCGACAAGCAATTTAAGCTTACCACGAGTGGTTAAGGGGAATATTAGTAATGTTTATAAAATTGATAATATTCTTTTAAAAAATATTTAATTTAAATTTATTATTAAATTTTACCCTCTTTTAGACGTCTGAATAATGTGTAATTTTGCAGACGTACTAGTTAATATTAACAACCGATGACAATACAATAATTTCATGACTATGGCCTTGTATTCTAACCAAGATCATCTCATAAATAATGCGCGTTATTAATGTTTTCTTAAAATCTAATTATTATTGCTAGCTTGAATTGGATGGATATAATTAAATTCTATTATTCTAAGTTTATAAATTTTCATGCACTTAAACACGTCCGAATAATCTGTAATTTTGCAGACGTACTCGTATTTAGAACCGATGACAGCTCGATAATTTCTATGACTATCTATTTCTATGACTATGATATTGTTGTTTCACTAGTATTGATTATTAAGTATTTTTTAAACTGTTTTATATTATTTTATTTTAAGCGACAATGAACTTATAAATCTATGTACCTATTTTATTTTGAAAACCAAATTATTATTTACAAATAATGCTATTATATCATATCAGTACTGTCTTCCTTTTTGGGACCGTCTATTGCTGGACTAGGGCTTATTCCATGCAATTGTGATCGTTGCTATCGTAGAACAAGAAGACTCGCACCTTGAAGGTTGCCTGCAATCGTCGATCTGAATAATTTACATTTTTAGTATAGTATACCATCGTTACTTCCGCCATCGTTCGGTAGCCGTAAGACTTTTTTAGAATTTCTGGAGTTCGTCTCTTACGAGACCCTCTCTTACGTTAAAAGTTAGGAAGTGATTGATTATTTAGTTAGATTTGATTGGTTTTAACTATTACAAGTATTCTACATGATGGTGGAATAAAAATAATTAATATAATATTATAAATTAGATTCACTAAATAAATAAGAAATTTAGTCAGCTCTCATTATTATCCTAAATAAGTGAATACAATTTTTAAACGCTACAGAGCCATACGCTCCAATTCTGAACAGAAAAAATTTTTGTACGGTTTGTAATTTTGTATATTAATATTTTTCTTTCTTATATTTCCATGGTGGTATGAGAGAAAGCTGTAATATCAGAGTAAAAATTGGCAATTGTGAAATTTTATATTACTAAAAGATGTTTATGAAAACTCAGTTTATAAAATTTTTATCTTTTTTTCTTATATAAGAAGTCCAAACACAAGCTGCAAATGAATTCTTTATAAAGCAGTTGTTCAGTCAATGAAATAGTTTCTTTGTGCGACGTTTTCATCGAGTGCCACTTGTGTACAATCCATTCGATTACTGTGTTTTTCGTTTGTCTGTCCCTTCACGCGTTTTTAATTGGATTTCCAGACTTCACTTCACTATGAATTTCCACTGAAAGAACTCGTAGCAATGTAATCGTATGTTAATGAGTAACGGAGTCATAATTCCTTTAAAACCTAATTTTATTGAATTTTAAATAATCAAGGAATCTTTGCGAGTTATTTACAAAACTGAAATGAGAAACGAACTTATTATCTAGATACTTAATATATGACACATAATTACATATATATATATATATATATATATATATATATATATATATATATATATATATATATATATATATTATTAAAAAAATATTATTAATTGACTTATCCAGTAGCGGTGTTAAATATTTCATTTTGGTATAATTCGTTGTAAATTTTCATCAAGTCGGTTAATCTATTTAATATTTGGTAAAGATATCGCCGATTATTTTTATTATTATAAGTATTTATTTCTTATTTTAGCCATACATTTTTTACTTTTTAATAATATATACACACACACACATATATATATATATATATAATATTATTTTATAGTTTATAGGATGAGGGTGACAAACAACCACATCTTCCATCTGTCCTCGATTACGAATCAAAGTGCAGATGCGTAGTCACCCGTGAGGACTAAGGTAGAATGCTTCTTTTCCAGTAAAAACAGTCTGCGGTTCTCGGCACTCACCATATGAAACACAGCAGCGTTAAGCTGCTGGTATTCTGTGAGAGCGTGGTTCTTCGCCGGTCGAGCCGACCCATTCGTTCTACTAATATACTACTAATATAGCTGCAGCATGACTCGCACCACGTAAAATATATAAAAAGTTACAAACACAACTACAGATGCGTTGTCACCACTGTGGACTATGATGGAATATCTTACAGTTTGTGTTTGTGCTTGTTCTCATACTGCGTTTCTATACCTCTCAAAATGCAGTACTGATATAGTAAGAAGTTAGTAGTAGTAATTTAAGAGAAATGTGAATCCCACCGACACATGTTTGAAGTATACTGTAAGCACTTGCCTTCTTCAAAGCCCTGGGTTGAAAGAAACAAAGAAATATAAAAACGCCTACACCTAGTAGTAAGAAGTACGTGGAATTTTACTTTTACTTTTTTGAGCTTAAATTCAAAGTAGCAACATCACGTAAAAAATTAATTTAAAGTTAGTAGTAATGAATAAATCTAAATTAATAAAAATTTACGTTGGTAAAGAGTACGGAATAAAATATATCGCATAAAATATTGTAAGAAATCATTATTATAATATGATATGTGATTTTTAAACAGAAACATATAATTATGTTTACGAATTAATAAATAATTATAAATTATGCTTATGTGCCATTAGCGTAGTTTTATATACATATATGATTAGCCTAATATTTTCCTCTCACAGCAAAAGAGATGGTTGACTACATAGCAGACTATTTGGAGAACATTAGAGAGCGTCGTGTATATCCCAACGTTCAGCCAGGGTACCTCCACAAACGGCTTCCATGCGAGGCTCCTCACCAACCAGAGAAATGGGATGATATATTTCGTGATGTAGAAGACCATATTATGCCAGGGGTATATTTTGAAAAGTATTTATGTTACGTATGACTAGTCGTCTATGTGAACAAGTTTACAGTGCACGAGTGTATGCGCAAAAATGCGCACTCTTTTTTCCCTCACTCCGACAGTCTGACAGCACGGTAATACGACACAGAACGGCAAAAGATCAGGCGCAGGAACAACGGCTTAACGTGCTTTTTGGGCAATAAAACCACTAATTTACTAACTATTGGCTGCTACCGGTATTCTCTTGACAGAAAAACCGAATAACTGATTGGCCCGATCCGGTATCCGAACCCGGGACCCCATGAACAGTAGCCGCTATACGGGGGCAGCCAAATTCTTATACCTTTATCTATACAAATAAATAAAATTGAACTGCCTGTTTAAATGTCAAAGTAACAAGTTTATACTCAATGCATATGAACACTTAAATTTTTTGTCTGTTTGTTATGCTATCTCTGAAATGGCTGAACTGATTTTGTCAGAACTTTTACTGGCAGATATAAGGAGTAACTTAGGTTACTTTTATTATAGAAAAAGAATGAGGTTTTCAATTGTAATAAATTTTACGCGGATAAAATCGCGGGAAACAGCTATTCTGATATAATTTTAATTCTATTTCACAAAATTAAAACTCTAATTTAATTTGAAATTCAGAAAGTGATAAAAAGTAATATCAATTCTTTCTCAGATTGTGCACTGGCAGAGTCCGCACATGCACGCATATTTTCCAGCACTGACTTGCTATCCTTCTATAATGGGGGAGATGCTCTCCAGTGCTCTAAATGTACTTTGTTTCACCTGGGTAAGTGGACTCTTGATTTTATCTTTCTTTACAACATCCTGTCCTTTTTATATTTAGGGAGTTCGTTATTATAAAGCTAGTCGGTTGCTACGAAGCTGAATAAAAAAAAATACGTGTGGCACTCGGTGACTGCCGCGGTAAAGCTATTGCATAGCATTTTTTTATCAACTTATGCAATTATAATTATTTATTTATTTTATTTATGCAGTTAAGTCTTTGATATTAAATCAAGTTACACTTTTTGAGCGTGGTGACCGATAAGAAAACATTTTTTTTCTCTTATTGAATAAATGAGAAGTTAATATTGTTTAAAATATTTTTAATATCTTACAATACATGTAGGTTATTCAGGAATTTTTATCATTGAGTTAGCAGCTAGTGTACACGCACCGTGCCGAAGTCTGCCGAGTGCCGAAGTCTGCCGAACTGAAACGACGTTAGACGATGCACGGCTTTCAACGCCACACCTCCGTGCCCGTCGGAGTGGGGAGCGTGAGGTTTTTTTTCGTTACGGAATTTCTGGATTCGGTCCCCGCGCTCAAGGCCCGCGATAGAAGCTATGCAATAGCTTAAAAATAATATACCTATAACATTTTAAAATGGTCGTATAAAAGGATTTGTAACCACATACAGATAAAACGAAAAACATGTGACGTATCTATCCATTACAACCTATAAAAGTTCACTGCTGAACATAGTCTTCTCTCAAAGACTGCCTCATAAGATCCATGCCATAATTTTTTTTAATTTGCCATAACTGCCACGCTCGGCAACCGCAGCTTTTTATTATTTTGAGTTGTGGATTATCAGGAAGACACTGCTGCCCATTTCCTGTTTCATTTTGTCACCTCTTACAACACCCTGTGGATGATATAGGGTAGTGGATATTCTTACACTAATACTACTCGGTTATGTGACGTACTCGTATGTAATAGATAATAATAAATGTACCTATGAGTTTCTCATCTCTCACTAACAATATTATTGCACTGCAAATGACTGCTAAGAACTGTTGTGTGTGTTTTGTAACAACAGCTATTTCCTAAATTCCTACTGTTTGTTATATAACATGCGCCCCACTTTTTTTGTTTTATCTGTATAGAGTCATAAAACTGAATTAAGACGGGATTTTCAATTTAAATAACTTTTTTTTCTTTTTAATCTGTCATCCAGTTCTGAGCTATTTAAGTCTCTATCGTATGGGAAAGTTTGTTTTAAATTTTTTTTAATATAATTTTAATTTTTATATTTTCTATTACGCTTTTTCAAGCATAAATTCAAAATACGGGTACATAAAAATGTTATATTAACTATACCACTTCATGAACCTTTACTGTATTAAAATATTATTATAATCAAAAATTAATAAAAAAATTAATAATTATTTCTTTTTTCGTAAAAAAGGCTTCGTCTCCAGCCGGTACGGAGTTAGAGACAATCGCTATGAATTGGCTTGGTAAGATTCTCGGACTTCCTGACTGTTTTCTAAATGAAAAGAATGATAGTCCTGGTGGTGGTGTAATCCAGGTGAGTAATATTTTTGTTATCACGTTGTTAAATGGTTTGATGGTGCAGTGACTAAGCGTTTGGCTGCAGCCCTGTTGAACCTCGGGTTCCCGCATGGAACTAGTGCTTGTATGGATATTTCTGAATGTTTTTCAATGTGCAATTTATGTATGTGAAATTTCTATACGTTAGTGTCAAAATCCTATTGTTTAAACAAATGACTAACAACCCCATTTTAATCTTAATTTAGTATGTAATTAAAAAGAAGTCAAAGTAGTAAGAGATTTTTACCTAACGCTTTAAATTATGAATGTTCTGTAAACATTTATAAAATTTTCTTAACAAAATATTTTTACACTGAGGTGGTGTAGAAATAAGGGTCGCCATGGCATGCTTCTCACTGGCCATTAAGGATTGGGCACTTGGATTGTATCATTGGTCTGAATATTTTACATGTGGACCTTTCGAGGATTATCTTGCCAGGCTTCTTAGGACAAGGCCTGAATAAGATGGGATCAGAGATTTTATTATGTCGCTTCTATATATAATGTGGATATGTTATGATACCTATTCGAACGAATTTTCAGTGGTTAAGTAACTCTACCATAGATTAAAGCATTTTGAGATATATATTTACTTTGCTTTAATATATTTATTACAAATTTTACACACAAAAACAAAACTACAGTTGTACATTTTAAAAATATTAAGAACAAGCAAATGCTAGCCTGGGATTCGACTCCAAAGTGTTATTAATTTATTAACGTGTCAAAATGTACACCTTTACAACAAATACCTACAAAATTTACAAGAACTCTCTATAAAGAAGTTCAAAGATTTGATTAAACAAAAATCTAATATATGAAAATTAATGTTTGTTTGTTTTTTATCTGCTGCCATATCGTTTTTTAGATTGTGGTAAAACTTTGTTAGCTTTTTGCTTGCACTTGCGCGGAAGTTATAGGCATAGTATAATTAACTTACAGTAGGTGGTGCGCATATAGTACCGACAAATTTATTTGAAATTACTTATATATACTTATCATTCAAATTCAACGAAAATACTACTACTGCGGTGCTTGGGCTGGAACCGGTAGCCGTGCTGAAACTGGGAAGGACGAAAATCCAGCCCAAGCAGTAGGCACGGCTGCCGGAACCAGCTCTAAGACATCCGCCAGGAAGCAGAGAGCAGCTAAGAGTCCTGGAAAGAAGGAAAGAGCAGCCAAAAGGATGCTGAATGAGTCCACCTCGCCGAGAGGCGAGCACAAAAAAAAGTGCGACTCGAACAGCAACCAAAGGCTGCAAGAACGAGCTACGCTTCTGATGCTAAAGTAGATTTGGGTGTGCCCTTAACGTATGCACGTTCAGGTCACACAACAAAGCAGGTAGCTGATGACATCCTCGTAGATATACAGAGGAAGATGTACAGCGAGGCCTGGAGTAGCCAGAACCCAGATGCATTCCTAATTAAAGAATATAATTCTTTCAAATTTAAAATGATATTTTTACAATTATTTCTTCTACGAGAGCAACACGTCGGGTACCAGGTAGTTAATGTTAATATAACACAATATTAAAGAATTTATAATAATAATTCGAAAATTATCCCTGGGAATACAGTGATCGCTACTTTGTTGTTCTAAACGCTCTTTCTAAATGTGTTTTATAATAACGAGTGTACAGATACATTTTTGGTTTTTTTCATTATTGATAAAAAAAAGATTTAACTTTTTTTAAATCCGCTGGTTTTCTTGCTAGTTCTAACCAAGACAGGCCCTTTTCCGAACCAGTGGTAAAAGTTTTAAAAGACTTTCAATAAATAATCTTAAAGTACTTTATTTATTCGGTTTGTATTTTCATACATTATATTTAATGAAAATATATTAAAAATAAATATTTGAGTGTTTATTTTTATTTTAGACTACAGCTAGCGAAGCAACATTAGTAAGCTTACTGGCAGCACGAACAAGAGCTTTGATGGAGCTTTCAAAGCTCAATCCTGATGTGCAGTCATCTGAACTACTTGGACATCTGATTTGCTACTGTTCAGATCAAGCTCATTCATCGGTTGAGAAGGCTGGTTTGATCGGTGAGATTTATATGAAATTTAAACCCACGCTGCAGAGTATTATGGCCGCAACATGAATGGGTCCGCTTAAACGGGGAAGGATGTTCCAACAGGATAGCGACTTAAATATCAACATAATGTACTCTTGTTTCAAAAATTTACAGGAGGTTGCTAGAGCGGAAGTACTATAGCTTCTCGAAACATCGAAATATTATCAATTTGACACATTTTATAGGTTTCTACAGTATATTATCCCTCACTAGTGAATAATATTATAGTATATTTTTCAATAGAATAAACGGTAAATCGGTGCTTAAAACTTAAGTTAACAATATGGTGTTGCGAACAGTGAACTCGCTTTTCACGAAGTAACATCGTGCAAAATATAACATATCTATGTAAATTCAAAATAGAAGGTTATATTCTTGTTAATCTACAAAGCTATAAGCATTTCTAATGTTATTAGTATTGCTTTAGCCTTAATAATTTTCTTTAAGGTTTGGTAAGGATGCGGTACATCGAATCTGATGAAAACCAAAGTATGCGTGGAGACAAGTTGGAGGAAGCCATTCTCAATGATAAGACCAAAGGACTTGTGCCGTTTTGGGTAAGCCCACTTTAGTGAGATTTTCTTAATTATTTAAAACATAATTGCAAATGATGATTAAAATGGTCTGCTGATTGCTGACTTTAGTATTAGTGACAGCTTCCAATATTTTTAATGGCTGTCTACTGACCAGGCGATAAAATGCGATAATTAAAGGCTCGAATAGGTATTGACTCGTTTGTATTCTGACCGTGTTTAATACATAATGTGTGAAAATTGGAGGTAGGCTACGACGAAGTACTAGGGAGGACATCTGATACTTTTTGCGATGTATCACAAAACAACATCATTTGAAGACGAAACGTTTGTATTTATGTATTATTTCTAGTCCCAGTTTGAATTTAGTAATCATTGCCTAGAAGCCTGAACGCTAATTAGTCGGTTCTACGGTCGTTAAGTCATATATACAAACAAATTTCTTTTTTCGCATTAGAGTTCGAAGATATAGATTGTAGTTGTTGCTTCGGTTCGCCAATTAAGGCTGGTAAGGGTCTTAGATCATACAGCCTAATCTGATTTGTATTTTGTTTACCAAACTTTTCACAGTATGTTGATGTGTCACATTGCAAAGTTCTTAGGATATTTTAGCTACATCTTAACCTAGCTGATAATTGATGACGATGATGTCTCAAGGCTCTTAAACAGATAAAATCTTAAATCCTTAAGGCACCGAGGAAACATTTGTAACTAACTTACTACACCACTAATAGTTCAAATGCGTTTGTAGCATGAATGGGTCGGGGTAGAACCACGCTCTCACAGAATACCAGAGTAAAATAGCAGCTTAATGTTGTGTTCCATGTGGTAAGTGCAGAGAACCGGACACCATGATTTACTGGAAACGAGGCATTCCATCGTAGTCCTCAGGGATGACATTGCATCTGCATTTTGATTCATAATTGAAGATAAATGGGTGCGTTTAGCAGAAAAAAGCGCTAGCAAGCGCTTGTAAGCAAAATGGCTATCGTAAGCGGTAAGCGCTGTCAAATCGTAAGTAGCTGTTTTCCTCTAGGACACGATGTTAGTTTTAACCGGGGATCCTAACCTAATTTAAATATATTTTTGTGAAGTATTCATATTAAAAACTTACCAATTATGAATTTTTAATAACATGTATATGTCTATTCATGTCATTATATTACTTAAAACTAATATTGCAAACAACAACTTATAAATTCTATTCAAAACAAACAAATTATATAAGCAAAATGGCGGATTGTGTCAGCGCTACTGAAGTAGCAATCGTGTCCTGGCCGAAAACTATTTTAGCGCTAGTAAGCGCTTGCTAGCGCTTTTTTCTGCCAAACGCACCCATAGTCTATGGGCCACATAATCTACTTACCATCAGATGGACTGTGTGCTCATTTGTCACCGCCATTATATAAAAAAGATACAGAACAAATCTATTATAACAAATATATTTTAAGTAGTTCAAATAATACGCATTAATAAGTAACGTATTGTTCTATTTATATACAAATGTTTTAAAAGAAAAATCTCGGGGGATAAATGTTTTTAAAACAATATCTTTAGAATCACTTAAATTAAAACGATCATTATGGAGAGATTAGTTGTTTTCATTTTTAATATGAACGCCAACAAGAAGCAGTGTTCCCTTTGGGGCCAATTTGTATTGCAGAGATTGTGCGGAGAAACCATTAGCTGGGACAAGCAATAAGTGACTGGCGGAAATATTATAGTAAAGCAAATTTGTTGAAGGACCACCACGTCTCAATTTATTACATGCTATTTTTTATTTTTAAAATTCATTTTAAAATACGTTAATAATTCATTCATGCCCGGTTTCTTAAGTACTTTTAACGACGGTTTATGTTTTGTTAGTGCCGTTAGTTTGATAGCTTATGAAAGTGCTTCGGAAGTATAGCAATTGTCTTATATTATTATTTTCTTTTTTTCTTCTTTCAAATTAAAATAAACTCTGGTTTTCAACCACCGGACAATGAGGTGTTCAGTGGGTCCACACCCTTTTGTTGTCGATATTCCACCCATTTGAACCAAACGGCTTGCTTCATTTTTTGTACAGCAAAGGCACGGGCAAAGGAGTGGGCTTATTTGCTGGCGTGGGACTTTCCATCCCATTACAATCTGGGCATCATCAAGGCAAGAGTGAATAGGCTTTTGTTACGCTATGAAGTACAGAACACTAGAGTGCATTTTCCTGAGGGGTGTTTCATCACCACTTAATACCAGGTCAGATTGTAGTCAAACACTGGCTTTAATAAGTAAAAAATTCTATAAAAAAGCCGTTTTAAACATAGGTTAAATCAACCCATTGAGACTGACTGCGTCGTTGGTCTATTGGTTGTAAATCGTCGATGACCGAGTGTTTTCCGATCGGCTCGATTCACTGGCACTGCGAAGAGATGTTGCATCTCTTTGCATTTTCTTTCGCATATACCATGGAGAGTGCTCTGAGGAATTGTTCGGATTAATCCCAGCCGCCAAATTTCGTGAACGCACTACGCGGCAAACGTCGCGATACCTTCCACATCATTTGGATGCTTGGCGGTCCACCACTGTACGTTTCAAGAGGAGTTTTCTTCCGCGTACAACCTCTCTGTGGAATAGTTTACCACCAGCGATTTTTCCGGACCGATACGACCTGGGGACCTTCAAGAAAAGAGCGTACTCCTTTCTAAAGGGCCGGCAACGCACCTGCAATTCCCCTGGTGTTACGGTTGATCATGGGCGGCGGTAGTCACTTAACATCAGGTGAGCCGCATGCTCGTTTGCCCCCTCTTCTATTAAAAAAAAAACGCTCAGCAGTCGATCATGAGGTACTGGGTTCGAATTCCGCGTTTTCAGTAGCAACCTGAAGTAAGGAAGTTTGTAGTGTTTCACCCCCATGCCTCAGAAATCACATAAAGACGATGGTTCTATGATTTCTTCTGTCGCGTCAGCTTGCCATCCTATCAGACTATTAGTATGACGTAGATGTCTAGTCTCCGTTAAGACTGGCGGCTGTGATCGTTCCAAAAACAAGTCCTTCTCAGAGGATATCCTGCAAAAAAACTCTGGGAACTTTAATACTTCTTAATTTCCATGTTACTATTTCTTTTTATTTTTACTGGTGTAATATGTAATATTTTTAAATGGCAATTTTTACAATATATTAATTATTATTTTTTACAATATATTAATAAGCGATGTATTACCAGTGCCATTCATCTTTCATTTACATGTTATAGGGAACGTCATCATCATCATTACAGCCCTTCACAAGTCCACTGCCGAAAATAGGCATCCCCCAATGCCACAAAGCACAGTCCTGAGCTACTTGCATCCGTCGACTTTGACTTTGGAGCTCTGGATCCGCTCGATCACTTCTTAAATACGAGCTGTATTGAAGTTGCGTAAGTCTCGCCGTACGAAATTGATTGCCTCTATGCTGTAAAATCTATTGAAGACTGGAGCTTCATTTTCCGTCTAACAGCCATGAGTGTGATCGGAGAATTTTTCGGTTCATCTGCGACGGGCCTTACAGAACTTAGCTCAAACCGCATTGACTGTTTCCACGATTTTGTCATTCATATCGTACACTGTATTGTAGTCTTCTAGGCACTGAACTTTGTAACTCAAGCTGAACGGTTTTGGGACTTTAGATTAGAGCACCAGGTGGACGGAGCGTTGACTTCATTAGACGAGATCTCTTCAACTTAAAGTTAAGGTTCAGAGTGCCTCTACCCATTCGGTGATCACTGTCCGTTTTCACACTGACACTGATACATAACTGAACAGTTGCTATCTGGTCGTCATAATGAAGTTAAACTCATTTTTGATCGAAGCGTTGTGGCTCGACCGGGTCCACTTCCTGTGAGGTCGCTTCTGCAATAAAGAGTTTTTCATAGAGTCCCTCTTTCTCCATACAGTCCGCCAGCTGATGGCCCCTTGGGTTTCGTTGCCCCATTCCAAATTTCCCTACCTTCAGCTCACCGTTTTCTCTAGTTTTGCGTTGAAATCTCTCATTAAAAGTTTTGGAGGAGTGCATGGCTTTAGAGATATCCTCAACCATTACCTCCACGGAGGTTCTTAGCACCCTCGGCCCCGTCGTTACCATGGTCGCCACCATAGTGAGGAATAGCGGCGCCGCCGGGAACTTGGGACCGTTTATTTGTGTCGTTGCTCTGCCATAGTTGCCACGCTTGGTGAGCGGTTTGCTAACCGCATTTTTTATTGTACTATTACTGTTATCACGAAGATGAACCAGCCTGTTTCCATTTGTCGCTTCATACGACACCCACGAGAAGTTATGGGGTAGTAAATATTCTTAACCGCCACTACTCGGCTAATTATACTAGTACTAAGGACCGTACAAATAAGGATGTACTTCTAATATTTTTTATTCTAAAATAGAGACATGCACTATCGAAAAAGTACACTAAATTTTTGTTTAATTTAATAAAAACCATATAAAGTTTCACTTAGGAGGAGAATATAACGAACGGGTTCCGAGATATGGTATAAGTCAAAGAGGCTATAGCTATTTAGTGAATATTGTCAGGAAAACAACAGGAAACTATTAAGCGTCAATGAGACTGTTAATTATAATTTAAGCGCATATCGCGTCTCAAAATTGCTCCGCTAATTATATATTGACGCGAATAATAAGGTTCATCCTTAGTTCATATGCTCCAACAACAGGATGATAGGTATAATGGATAGGTAGCTGAAGTGCAAACATAATCATTTAAAGTCATTATCAAATTAATTGAAATATTTATAGTTAACAAGGCGTGTTGTTTTTTAATGAAATATTCAAATAGCTGAAACAGTCGAGAGTAAATGGAAAAAGGATACGTCATTAGAAATCTTAATAATAGATCTTTACCTATGAAATTGCCGTTCTGCAGTACTGGCCATTTCAAATCAAAATAATTTTTGTTTGGCTAAGAATTATAATTTCAAATCAATATTATTTTAAAAACATGGACTTCTTTATTCAAAATTAGTCATTTATTTATTGATAAGCGGTTTCATCACTTATGAATCTTTTTCGTCATTATGGATACGTTAAAAATTCGAATAATTATGGAATATAAGTACCGTCGTGGTACACGGTATAAGCGGCACGCAACATCAAAGACGTAACGGAGCGAATATTACAAACGCACCACCTGTTATTGGTTTGCCGACCTCGGTTCTGGAAACTTCGGCCTAAAAAATAAACCTCATGGTCACCCGAAAACTTTGGTTGAGAATGACGAGTTAAAGGTAATTGTGTAAGCTGATGAATCTCAATCTAAATGCTAAATCAGCAGCAGCTTTTGACGTTAGCATCAAAACAATATTGATACATTTGCGTCAAATTGCCAACGTGAAAAGCTTGACAAATGGGTGCCCTACGAATTCAACGATCGCCAGCACGAGTTAGGCGTCGAGACGAGCCTTGACTACTCCACAGTGCCGGTGAGTAGTGCAACAAACGAAGGAATTTTGAATTGCATTGTTATCTGCGACGAAAAATGGATTCAGTTTGACAATCGCAATCGCTCTGCAAGTTGGTGAGATCCTGGTTCAGCACCTACACAGTGTTCTAAATGAAAACTTACCCCTAGAAAAACATTTTAACTTAAATTTAAAATTTGAAAAACCCCCGAAACAAGACAAGCTGATGAAGATGGAATACCTCGTTTCCTGTAAAAATACTCCGGTTCATTACACTCACCTTACGAAACATAGCAGCGTTCAGCTACTATTTTAATGCTGCTATTTTATGAGGGCGTGGTCTTTTACCGGTCCCAACCCATTCGTGCTACAACCATAATATATCTGCAAAATGTCGTAACTATAATAGTCCAATTATTTATTCTTGGCAGAGAGTTCGGTAGTTTAGTTTACACATAAGATGGTCAGAACCTATTGTGTTGTATGTGATGTACAATGATTTCCTATTGTTTGGTTTGATTTTATATACATATTTATATCTGTATACGAACTTTCCAATTATAAACATAATTTCAGGTATGTGCAACATTGGGTACAACCGGATCTGTAGCTTTTGACAATCTGCGTGAGATCGGACGGGTCTGCGAAAAACACACTGCGTGGTTACACGTGGACGCTGCGTATGCAGGCAGCGCATTTGTTTGTCCTGAATATAGGTATATAGATACAATTTGGGTATGATTTTTTTATAGGATAGGATGCAAACGAGCACACAGTCCACCTGATGATAAGTGGTTGCTGTGGCCCATAGATATCTACATCTATCCTCGATTACGAATCAAAATGCAGATGCGTTGTCATCCGTGAGGACTTTGGTGGAATGCCTCGTTTCCAGTAAAAAGAGTCTCCGGTTCTCTACACTCACCATACGAAACACAGCAGCATTAAGCTACTATTTGAGGCTGGTATTCTGTGAGAGCGTGGTCCTTCCTCGATCGAGCTGACCCATTCGTGCTACAACTATATTTATACTATATATTAAATGACTATATTATTTTATAATATTCGTGGATATTGCTTTTACATAAAGTAAATGTTTATTTTGCTGTTTCATAACATTTTTATGTTACATTTAAAATTACAATTAGAGCAAATTTCACTTTAAGCAATACATACTCTTACGACTTCAGTATATTATTTAAACTTGTATAATACAACAAAAGGACGGAATAAGAAGAAAATTTACTCAACTTTGAACACATTATAAAGAACATGGTTACAAAGTGTTACAACGAAAGTGCTGCCAATCTAATGTTGCCATATTAAATCTTAACAAAAATATAACAACACGAGTAATAATAAAGTATAGTGTAAGAGTTGATATATTAACATACTGTGGTCTAGAGGTAAAGCCTGGGTGCAGAGTGTTCAGCAGGGCGTGTAACGTGGCGTCATGACAAGCACATATTATTTTAGTGTTACAGTATTCTGAGAGCTAGATGCTCGATTAATGTAGGAATCGCGCCGTCATTATTTTCGTGCCGTATTACAAGAATTTTCATTTGTCATGTACGCTAAACGTCACGCCCAGCTGCATGCTCGTCAATATGCTAGTACTAGATTGTTAATAAATAGTTAGTACCTACTAAGGTTTTAGTCGTAATCTCGAATTTTTATAGTAAAAATTTCTATGAGAATTCTAATTAATTTATATGAAAATTTGTTCTTTATTCACTGAAGCACTTCTTTTTTATTTTAGGCATTGGCTTGATGGTGTGGAGCTAGCCGACTCCTTTGCTTTCAATCCTTCGAAATGGCTGATGGTGAATTTCGATTGCACTGCTATGTGGTAAGTGTTATAAATGTTGTTTTTCTTATAAAAGATAGGGAGATTAGCGAGCACCTAACCCTGACAGTCAGTGGATAACATGACTCAAAGCCTACGCCAACATTTTTGTTTGATTAAGTATTATACTAAGAGACTAAATTGGTATCCATTACAAAAGGGTGTCTAGACTGTGTCAAATACGAACTTGGAGACACACATGCGTTGTAAATGCGATTAGTCGATGAAATTACCTTGAAAAGACTCGCGACAATGGCTTAGCGTTCATTGAAAAATGGATTAAATATTAGCCTCGCTACACATAATTGCAAAAAAGACATGATACAGGATTAATAAAAAAATGATTATTTTATTAGGAATCAATTTTTTACATTTAATTTTCTTATATTATCTTGGATAAATTAATAATGTCTATTTCAATAACTTCGTCAAGTTGAAAATGAACTGAAGAGATAACAAAACGTCTCCGTGATATATTAAGAACTCTGCTCCTTTTTTCTGAAATTAATGAATTATGTTTACTGTTCTAACTGTTTAAGGTAAGGTCTTTTCTTACCTTAAAGCAAAGAATCTTTATTTAAAGACAGTCAAATTAAAATTTTCTAAACATGTAAGATGATCTAAAATTATTACAAAATATTGAAAATCAAGCCTTAACAATTAGTGTAATTCATTTTCAGGGTAAAAGATAGCACAGCTCTTCACAAGACGTTTAACGTGAACCCTATTTACTTACGCCACGAAAATTCTGGTGAGTAATTTAATTTTTCCATGAGAATTTGAAACAATTGATTTGATTCCGAGGGCTTTTAACTAACAAAATAGTTGTGTATATAATATGTTCAATACATATTTCTATTTCACTACCGAATTCAGTTCCGTGAACAAAATATTTCAATCGTGTCACTACACTATTGAAATATTTTGTGGTAGTAGAATGTTCTCCCACATCGTCATGTGGTTGTCGTAAGAAATGACAGAGGAAAACAAACGAGGACATGAGCTATGCAGTCTTCCGAATGACAACCACTAAGAGTTTGCTTTAATTGTTACGCCTGGTGTTTGACGATCGCCATTACAAATATTTTGCATCTTTGACGCTGCTCTCAGTCGCCGCTCTGGTAATTTTATGCCTGATGTAAATGAGGTGTTATACCGCCATCTTTCGAAAGATATACGGACTTTCTGACATTTTCTTTAATCGCCTCTTATGACATTTACGGTACAAAATGTGTGAATGTATTCTCTGACGCTACTCTCGCACACTCATTGTGATGATAGTTTTAGTTTTAGTCTAAAGTTAAAGTTAATGTACGCCCCGCTGCTGAGCACAGGCCTCCTTTCATTTCTGAGAGGGTTCTAGGGTAAGGCAATATCCACCACGCTGCTCCGGTGCGTGTTGGCGAACTGCACAACATGTCTACGAATTATTTTTTTCTTAGTTCTCACACATGCCGGTTTCCTCACGATGTTTTTCTTCACCGTCGAGTATGTGGTAAATTAGCACTTAAAATTAGAATTAACAAATTTCATTTGTGCCGGCGGATATTGAACCCGAGTTGCGTACAGCGAGCGCATAGCTCCTAAGCTAACACGGACCTTTTTATGCTCTAAAATATAATAAATAAGTGTAGCCCTAGTAAAATTATTAATTCATTATTTTATATCTTTTCAGGAAAAGCGATAGATTATATGGTAAGTTTGCAACTTTATATTAAATTCTTAGATTTGATGACATTACGCAGAATATTGGTTAACGAAATTAGTTATATAATAATTTTTATATGCGTGGATATATCTCCAAGTGCAATTTATGCGTTTAAAACGACTTTACAATACAGTAAAACTAGAGTTAGGCTGGATAACGTTTGTCTAAAAAAATAATGAAAATGTCGCGCGTCAAATTTTGAATACCCTTCGCGGGGTTAATTTATAATTATTTATTGCAAACTTATCAAATAAAAGATTACAAATGGATGACTTAATGCCTATTGGAATTCTCTAACCGTCTGGTTACGGTGAGAATTTGTGGCAAATACAATTATATTAATTAATAAAAAAATCTTCTAATAAATATTCATAATAAATAAGCAAGTGATTTTGTTTAAGTTTAGTATTAAGAAATTTTAATTTACCACGTATTTTTCCATATTCTTGCATTGTCATCCAAATTTGAGCTATATTCAAAATTTGAAGTTTCCAGCTCATCGGGAAGTTAGTTTAAAATCAATTAAGTTAAAAAATAGTTCCATCAGGAACGAAAAACAGACAAACAAGAACGTGACTTAATAAAAACGTGGTAAAATAGGCATTAACTTAATAGATTACGTCAAATAAAAAAAAAACAAATTCATACATATAAATATATCCATACATATACAGTTACACTATATACCTACATTTAATATACTTATACTACCCCATATCGTCCCGAGGGTGTTTCAAACCTGTTAAAAAAATTATAAAAAAACTGCGGTTGCCAACTTGCTTGCTAAGCGTGGTGGCTAGGTACGGCAAAATTCATAAGGCATGAGGCTGTAGGGAGGCCTATGTTCAGCAGTGAACTTTTATAGGCTGTAATATATATATATATATATATATATATATATATATATATAATTAAGAACATCGATTCCAACCAAGGGTGATACGTGAGGCTATTGAAATTAAAAAAAAACATCCTAATTTCAATAGAAAAGGAGTCTGGGTACTACCTTTAATTGGGTTTAGTTTTAATTTTAATTAATCCAAGCATACCACTGCAAGATTTTAAAACACAATAAGTTCATTCTTGGTATATCGGACTCGGTTAACTTTTGACACCGGGACGTCAGTCACCTCAGTCCCCCGTGACCACGGGTGCTGGAAAGCACCCGAAACGTCAGGTATTAAAAATTAAAATAAATAAAACGAGATAAAATCCGTAAAAGTAGTTTTAAACAAGCCAATATTGTTCAAACGAAAAACTTAGGTCTATTTACCTACATTATTTTGGTTTCAACTGATATTCCGAACTCTGTTTTGCGTTTATAAGCTAAGGAACGTTGTTCCAGCACACGGCTCCAAGTTTTCACCCTTTCCAGCATTTAGAATTAAAATTATTTTTAAATATTATTAATGTTCTATTTCAAATACGCAAATTAAAGGTTGGAACACAGAACTCGAATATAAAGAAAAGACTTTTAAACGCCGAAATAAAAGAAGATCAACAGATAGTTTCTAACGGGGATGCTAATGGGAAATTTATCAATGGTAAAAGTGAGAGCTATTCCAACGGAGACAGCATTCATGATGAAGATGGTGATGAGAAATTGAGAAATCTCCATGGCTATAATAAAATATCACCAGGCTGTGGTACAAAGATTCAGCTAGAAAATCCAGATAAGAAAGAACCACTTGTACGATATCAGCTTTTATATTTGATGGTGGTGACGGTTTTGGTGATGGTTTTTGTGGCGGATAAATAACAATCTTATTAATAAAGAAAACAAATGCATAATATAAATAACATACTAGGACCAACAAAAGATAAACACGACATTAAGTACGTTTCAAGTACCTAACGCTAAAACTTTTCTCAACTTCTAGATACGCACATTAAAACTATATGACTATAGTCATGTAAATGATTTTAGATGAGTATTCTTACAATAAGTTAAGTATGATCTCGGTTAGATTTCATCGTCCTTGAAATGTACCCGTGTGATGCAATGCGATCTGTCGGTCTTTATTGGTCTATTTTCTATAATATTTAATTAAAAAGTATAGCTATCCTTCAAGAAGCAAAATTAACCTTTATATGTTTTTAATCTCAATAAATCGTAGCCTTTAATATTCCTTTAGCTTAATTTTTTGACTTACAGTGTGTAAGTAGTTTTAGTATATAATTCTTAATCTAAAGTAATAGATTTTGTGATAGCGCCTCATATAAACAATGAAAGAAATTTAAAAATTTACAAATTGGCTTTCACAATTATTAACCTGTTTACTTGTACAAGAAACAAAACTTTTGATTAATTAATAAATTTTTCATTCACAGCACTGGCAGATTCCACTAAGTCGACGTTTTAGAGCCTTGAAGCTTTGGTTTGTGTTGAGAAATTTTGGCGTTGTTGGACTACAAAAGCATATTCGTGAGGTAATAATATCAATGTATAACCAGAATTCAGTACCAAAAACAAAGTAAAAAATCTACTAAATGTATAGGAAATAAGTAAGTGGAAAACTTAGTTAAAGTTAGTTAAGTTGTTATATATAGAGGTAAAAAATGTGTGGTGATCTGTTTGTTAAGTATTTTAAATTAGCTGCAATACTTGAGCTGAAACGTATTGTTTTTTCATAATTAAAACCGTGTGCCGTTTGTTTGCGGCATAAAAAACCCATCACCACATTTCGTTCCGTGAGTGTCATAAGAAGCGACTATAAGAAATATCAGAAAGACCGCATGGCTTCCAGTAGATGTCGGCATAACTAACTCTTTTACGGTATGGCGACGGGCAGCAGTGTCTAAGTGCGAGACGTCTGGTATTGCGATAATCAACCCACCAAATATAAAGAAAAAGTAGAAAGAATAAAAAAAATCTAAAACGGGCGAGGTAAACAAATCAAAACAAATATGTAAACAGATGCCTTAAACTAGGTAATTATTCATTATTTCAGAGTGTACGGCTAGCACAAAAGTTTGAAGCTCTCGTACTAGCCGACCAACGTTTTGAGATGCCGCAACCAAGGAACTTGGGTATGTAGTATTCTTTATACAAAATTAACAAGTTAATTATTGATTATATGTTTAAAAATATGTAAATTATAAGATTACTGCAATAACTATTTAAGAAGCAAAATATGTCAATCGGTTTTTATCATCTTTAAATTTACGACGCAAATACGTACACCATTATTTATATGAATCTCTGTTTTAGGAATGGTCGTATTCCGACTTAAAGGCGATAATACTCTGACTGAGTGCTTGCTAAAACGTTTAAATGCTCGCGGCTACATTCACGCTGTTCCTGCTTGCTTCAAGGGTGTCTACGTCATACGTTTTACGGTGACTTCGCAAAGGACCACGAATCAGGATATTCTAGGTGACATTTAATTTTTGTACTATAAATAATAAATTTTAATTTTGCTTATGCAGAAATCAATTATACTAAAGTTGGTAAGAATTACCTTGCACAAATCCGCTCTATAAAATAAAATGATGTGTCTTACTTAGTTTGAAGAGCACCTCCCCCCCCCTCAATTGCGTGCACTAATCCCGTCACCACTAATCTAATAATTTAAGTATAAACAAAAAAGTAAGTAAAAGAGAGTAAAGAGAGCAGCTGTTTTGACTCGCCGCTCACTTAGTGTTCAGCCACCGTAGAGTCTACATCACCTGAGGATGCCTCTTGTAGAGGCGAAATACGTGTCGTATTATCGTCGATAGTGTATCTTTCCAAGTGTAGTGATGTTGAGAGTAGTGGTGATGGGATATGGTGCACGCAATTGAGGGAGGGCAGGAGGTGCTCTTCAAACTAGGTAAAACACACCATTTTATTTTACTGAGCGGATTTGTGCGAGGTACTTTTGTTTTAATATTATGCTTTTGATTTAATTTTTATAAACTAAATTAATAAAATTACAATTTATTCCACTGTTTAAAAGTGCTACAGGCTGATTTTCAAATATTAGTGCAAGCAAACGCAGATGCACTCATTTGCCTTAAATCTACTCCTTCCCAGTGTTACGCTTATTATGTTATTAGATTGCAGGCAGACTTGGAAGTAATTTCAGAAACAAAAAGGCAATAACAACTGGACAAAAAAAAACAATAATTAATGTTTTTGAATAAATTCAAATCTAAGATACGCGACTTGTAGAGGCTCTTACTGTGTGACGTGGTAATCAGGCGGATTCTGAGTAAAAAGTACGATTCGGCGTGATCTTGAAACATCATATACAACTCCGTAAGGTCGGAGGTTCGTAAGCACCCCAGACAAACTTAATTCACATCATAGTGGTAGTGAGACTACGGTCGCTTCCTGTTTGTATATCCTGTGACTATTCATGGAAGTTTTCAGAAGCTGCCTGAATCCCTTTAGGGTTTGTTTTCTCCCCATGCTTAACTCTCACAAATTTATGAAACTTACTTTATCTTATTTGTCCAAGTCAATGTCCATATATATTTAAAACATATAAGATTTTTAACATTGATATGGTCACTATATAATGTTGTTAGGTTAGCTAATTAAGTAATTACTTAAAACAGAAGGACCCTTAAATAGGGACTGAATAAAGAACCGACTTAGTATTACATGGATCTCACAACTTTTTACGGTAGAAGAACTTGAAGAGTTGCGAATCTTGGTTTTTTTACAAGTTATGTTTTTGATGACATTTAGTTATCCCTTTCTTGAATGTAAGAAATTTAGCTTTTTTATAACTAATATGCATTTTTTAGATGACTGGAACGAAATTAAGACGGTGGCTGCTGAAATTTTGACCGAAATGTTTGGATCTGAATACGGAAATATTGTTGTACCAAAGAAGCCACGGGTCACCCTAAAAGGTGAACTTTTCATAGTTTTACATATAAAAGCAGTTACGTAATGGAAAAGAATCTGATCTAATTTTTTGTTTCCTTCTAATCACAACTGTTAAATATTCCCAATTATGAAGATATCTTTAATCAAAATTTATACAACAATGGTTGTGACAATACTGTACTTCTTTGTTTTTAGAAACTAGGGAGCTTAACGCCACTTTTGGAACAAGTCTTCTGCTAGCCAACAGTCCAATGAGTCCAAAAATCGTCAACGGAACTCACGTCGCCATATGTGACTATGAACAAGTTCTTAATTCCTGTGCGCAAACTTTCGCTCAGTTAAAAATGGAACCTAAAGATAGTCCCGGTGAGTTTAAGAATTTAGTGACAATTGAAATCAATGAAATTTATTATAAAACTGGCTGATCCCCGAGTTTTCATCGGCGTGTAATTCATTACCATAGAATACTATAATTACATACATAATAGAACGGGGGAGTGGTGTTTTGACGTTACAATCGTTTTCAAATTTCGTATGTAAATTATTTAAAAAATGTCAAATTGCACGCTATTTACAAATAAATACGTAATAAAATCTGTCTGTCAACACAGCGAATCGAGTTTGTAGTAGTGATAATATGACGTAATTGCTTGTATGTGTGCTCCCGGTGATGCATATCCTCGTACAAAATAAGGTTGACAGCCATTCAATAGAATGGCTGTCAACCTTACAATAGTGTATTATAGTATTCTATGTTTATTACAATTCGTTTTCATGCGTTTTAAATTTTTTGCTCCAAACCCTAATGTTTTTAACTTTTTCTAAAGTAAAAGTAGCCCGAGTTTTTCTTTATTAGTTAATGTTAGCTATCATATTAAAAAGCTATTATTTTGACGTTACAAACAGACTCTCAAATTTTACTTATTTCTATAGATATCAATTAAAGTTAATAGTCATAGTCCTCAAATATTTTATTGATATTTCATGCCTTTAGCGATATTTGGGTCATAAATTTTATCACCCTGATTCAAAACGTACTAAAATACTGTAAGTTATGAAAGCTTAAGTAATTAATTATGAAACTGTTATCAATATTTGATGTAACTATACTTTTTATTGTAGTAATTATAATTTATTTCTAAGGCTTTACACTCAATGCATTTCTTCAGCGTTCAATATTGGCAATTTTAATTTATAAAAACACTTTAAAATATTTTACATAGAAAAAAGCCTTTTAACTCATATTGCCTATATATCAATTTGATAACAATCTAACAACATGTAAACCCTAACAACAAACGTATCGTCACTTTAAAACCAGAGATGCGTCGACGTATTCGCGGTATCAAAATGTGCGGTAAGAAATTCTCGTTGGATTCCTGTATGGATATGGTGCAGGGCCTCATGATGGAGCAATCGCTTCCTCAATGTTCTGAAGAAGAAAGAGAAGAGATTTCTGCTGGTATGTCCATACGTTAAATAGCGTGGATCATGAATCGTAGCAATAATTAATAATTGATTGTATAGCTGCAATTGTTTTAAGCTAACGTTCATGTAGTTTTTAAATTTACCTCGAATAATTTCGACTTTTTAAAAAGTATGTTGCATAAATTTTTGTGATAGTATTCACTTATTTATATTTTATAAATTTCATTCTGAACATAATTCCTTCAAAACTTTCATTACTTTATTGATAGCACATGTTCTCTTCATATTCTTTTCATGTTCTCCGTATTATGTTCAAGTTTCTTGTGGTATCATAGTTTTTACGACCTATAAATGGTAAATTTTTCCGTACTCGAACTGAGCTTTATGTTCTTAATGCATACATTAGAGTTGTTGATGCTGACAAGAATCAAAGTAAATCGATATTTTATACATTATTTTAGGATCAAAGAGTGAATCCATTGGAGCGAAATATTGAGGTAACAAATATATTATTGGTGATGGGTTCTTTAATTATTTTAGCTAAATTAAAGTTTTTTTAATAAATTGCTATATCACATTGCAGTTGTTGTTGGCCAATTAATGTGCTAATAACAAATTTTTCCAAACTTCTCATTTTATATTTAATAAGAAATATATTACAATTTTAACTAACCAATTTATGAAACTAAATTAAAATACTGTATTTATTGTGTTCTTTTCTTTTAAAAATATTTTTTAAATTTAGGATCAAGCCCCTGCGAAAAATCATCTAAGTCATCGTCGCCAGTGACATCTAGCGGTACAAAGCATGATATATTTCCAGATTCAACTCAACTTCAAGTACCAGTTGTAACTAGACCACATAGATCTAAATCCATGGACGTTTCTCTCATGGGTTTAAACCTTGAAGATGCTAAAATAACTATAGATATGAAAAGTAATGAAATTACTATAACTCCAACCGGCTCCAAAAACTTTATTGACGATTACAAAGACATATCTGAGAAATCGGTACATTTTAATGCGATTGAAGAAAAGCTTAACATTGGTGATAAAATTAACCAAGCATTTGAAAATTTTCAAGATGGACTTAATACGTTCAGCGAGTTTCGACAAAAAGATATGAACGATACACATGAAGTAAGCGGAAACAACGCCTGCGGCTCTAAATTAACCATAAGAGGCCCCGGTAATTACATAAAGAAAATAATTCAACAATTTAGTGAAGGCCCCTTTGAAATTGAAGACCCTAAACCAGAGTCCGAAAAAGCGATATCAGCCCATTCAATCAGAGATAGGGCTGACGCAATTTGTAAGAAATGCTTACATTATAAAGGGAAAATTGGGAAATAAATTAATTATTTAACTCCTTTTAACTATTTTAATTTATTTTTCGTGTAAACTCAACGATTATCTCATGGTACTCGTATTAAATGATCATATATTTTGTTATCATGTTCTAGTATTTTAATAATAAATGTAAAATAGTTTTGTTTTATGCACAATTTTTGCTCTTACTGTTTAAGTAGCTTACATTTGTAAAAAGTAATCTTTAAAAAATATTTTACGCTGTCATAAGGGTACCCACTGACACTTTCTCTCTTTGATGGACACTCACTTTGATGGATGCACTCCAAATAAAAATTTATCCAGATATGTTACCATTGACAATAATTCCGTTTGGATACATGGCGTCACTTCGAACTTGGCTGTCGTACGGAACGAAAATAAATAATAATATGGATAATAATAATTTACTGGTGGCTGCAGCATTTTATTAAAAAGACAAAAATCTAAACAGGACAATCCATCGTCATCTTCAAAGATGAAAACGCAAGATGCGTATTTTTATTCTTAATTGAGGATACATGTAGATGTCTATGAGCCACAGCACCCACCACCAGGTGGACTGTGTGCTAGTTTGTCATCCCATTCTAGATATGGTATATATTATGGTGGAGAAATATCTTTGACTGAAGTAGAAATTAAATAAATAAACATACATTGAATATTATTTATTGTAACTATACGTGGTAGAGCACCGTTGCATCTATATTATGATTGTAGCACAAATGGGTCGGTTCGAACGAGGAAGGACTACGCTCTCACAAAATAGCGGCTTAATGCTGCTGTGTTTCGTATGCTGCGTGTAGAAAACTGGATAATATTTTTACTGGAAACTAGGCACTCCTAGTTCTATAGGGGTGTGACAACGCATTTACATTTTGATTCTTATTCGATGATAGATTCAGTCCATGGGCTACAGTATCAATTTAACATCATGTGGACTGTGTACTCGTTTGTCACCCATATCACAGCCCATATTTTACATAATAAAAATATATTTAATCCAATACACAGTTTATGTTTGACAAACAGAGCACTTGTACCACCATCAACACCAAAACATAAACTAACACAATAACCTCAAAAAAATGGACTCCGGTTCGCCCATTCACTGACAATTTGGACTGCTTCCATTTGGCGTAGCGCACGTTTTTGACATTGACGAACGGCCGCGGATGACGTCCATTTAGACTGGACGCATGGATTACAATGCATATGGCAATCCAGAGCTTGATGAAGTCCATCCAAATGGAATATATTTTTACCATTCACGGAACAATTTTGGGCGATTACCACTCCATTTGGATTAATGGACGTGTCGTCAGTGGGTACCTTCTTACATAATTATTTCAATTTCGCATAAATGAAATATTTTGATTATCTGTGAGTTATTTATTTACTATTCTTAAATGATTACTCTGCATATAAGAAATAACATTTAATAGGTGTTAATTATTGTATTTAATTTAATCTAAGAAATCTTATATATAAATTAGTAAATTAAAATATTAGAGTAGGTGATTAAAATTTTAAAAATGTACTTAATATTTCGAAAATACTGCTGTGCAATACCAATAAATATAAATTATGGCCACGAAAATATAAAATTAATTAAAATATATTTACTTTAGAAAACTACATTTATAGTACTCGTAGTTAAATGTAGTGAAATTTAGAAAATACTAATTGTGTCTTTGCGAATAAAACTTAAAAAAATATATTGCTTCTAGTTGAACATTTATAAATAAAAGATGCGATATTGCTTCTATTTGAATATGAGCATGTATAAATAAAAAAATATAAAAAAGTTCATTTGTTTAAATTTTAAATAAATATATTATTGGAGGGCAGTTACTATTGCAATAAATATGTATGATGCAATTGAACATGAATTTAATTTTCACACTAACACTTGTAAAACATAACTTATGTATTAACATAAGAACCCGCAACGCTGCAGCAAATTCTTACAAATGTCAAATGCATAAAAGTACTGTGTTATCAAATTTTCTTTAAACACCAAGCCCACCCTAGAATTCTGTTGCTTTGAAGGTCTTAGCTCTAACGAATAACAATGACAAAAATTAATCTAAAAACTTATCAAAATTTTTATCTGAGATAATTATTCTTAATTTGGTTGTATTCCTTGCACAGGGCGACTTTATATTCCTGACCATGATATTACCTAAAATTATCCCTAAAAGCGACATACAAAGAATGTTATCAACTTACGCTTTCGATACTTTTGCAAGTTATCAAAGGATCTGTAATTTTTTGGTGCCGCAATCAAAATCTCGTCCTAAGACTATTATTATTATTCTCTATTCAGTAGTTTTCTATCTTCTTACTGCTTAAGAGTATTTTATGGTAACATTTAGTTCTATACTATTTCCGTATTCTTTTATTTTCTTTCCGTATAATAATACTAGAGAAAATTATTTTCAGGATGCCATCTAGAATCTATATAATGCCATATTCCTGTTTTAATTTAGTACAGACTTCTGATGGGAAGAGAAAAATATTTTTTTTTAATTTTCACGTAGTTTACGTTAGACATTTAAAGTAGACATACCGATCATATTTCGTATTATACCATAATACAGTCTGTGGGGCGTAAATATATTCCAATAATCCATTTCTTTAGGTAGGTGTCGTAAGAAGCGATAACTTCTGATACATGGCGATATAATAACCATCTCGTTTTCGAAAGACGTAAAATTACGCAGACGTAAATTGACGCAGTAGTGAGAGTGGAACATTGCAATAAGTAATCCGTTTACCAAACTTGATAATTATAGCATGTTCTCCCAACAACGGGATATAATATGGCCTAGTCAAAAGATTGTTTATTGATGATGATAAAACAGAATATTTTTTTTTAATTTAACCAATATAATGAAAAAGTCCAAGATCACACACTTATTTATGGTTTTATTCCAAAATTAATTAAAAAAATTTACAAGTAAAACATAACCTACACCGACGAGCGCAGAAACTGAAGTAACCGTATTCCCGCGTTACAGCAGTCCTTGTGGTGATATATATATATATATATATATATATATATATATATATATATATATATATATATATATATATATATACCGGTCCATTGCCATTTAAGCTCACTGCTGCGTTGCACCATGTTAGTGACTCTGGTTGTACTTTATATAACCTTATTTATAAGTTTATTACGCATCGAAACCTCCGGGCTCATACAGCCAGCAGTGAAGGACCACGTCCGGGATCTGGGACACTGTTGTATGTCATCACTGGTTATACACTCTTATTTTCAAGTATGGAGGTATATGTACGTGGCGACAAGATGTGTCTTATATAAATATCTCTTTTCTTTATGCAACACTTGATAGGAAGCTCAGCTCATGTAGTACATATTTACCTACACTTTCGGGATCCAAGAAAACAAATTCCGGGTACAGCGGGATCGTAAATCGTAGACTCCGCAAACACCAAGATTAAAAAGGACGTGAGGGATTGGATTCCCTAGTTGTTCCTCTTTCAGTCGCTTCTTTAACTACTAGCTGCACTTGAGTCTCACAGCTCTTGTAGGGCAGAGCGGCCTTCCACTGGATGGAGTGATGACTATAGGGTAAATGGTTTATTTCTTATAAATTGGTTTACTTAACATTTTACAGTTATCTAATTTAATATACCTACATCTAATTATTTGAAATTAAATAAATAATAAAAATTAACTATAGTAACATATATATAGGGTTATTTTAAAATAACCAGCCTAATTTGCAGAGAAAGTTCAGAATAAGTGATATAGGCAAACGTCCTGTTTACTCCGTCCTTTTTATCTTTTAAATTCAAATTGCGTGGTAATGCTTTATTTTAACTAATTTTACTGCGCACACATACAGTCCTAAACGCGTTGACCGTTGAGGCAGCGCGTGGGAATATTTATTGCTCCAAAACCCTCTCAGAAGTGAGACAAGGCATGCCTCCAGTAGCGTGACGGATGTTGGATGTGACTTTACTTTTTACCCTTTAAGGCGATCGACATCAGTTCGGCCATGATGAGTCTTCTGCTGAACAAAGGCCTCCATCATATGCTGACACAAGTTATGATTCTGCTTTACCTACAATCATCGACTCTCTTCGTAGGTACCTCATCAGTTTGTTATTATAATATCTTGGAATTTAATATTGGTTAAATCAAATCAAATGTAATCAACTATTGGATATAATAGGAATATGAATTAAAAATCATACCAACTTAATAAATATTTATTAAATGCGTAACAGTCATTTTAATAATTAACATTTAATACTTACATAAATTGAGCGAATTTAACGAAAGGTTAGAAATAAATTAATATTTTCTGGATATCGACCTTTAATTTTGGTTAAGTTATGACGATATATTGTTTTAATTTAATATTCTTAAATCTAAATGTATCCTCCCCTTAATCAAAGAACTTACTTAAATAAATAAATGCATATTAATATACAAAGTCAAATGAATGAAATATATTTTATTACAATATTATAAAATTTTAGTTAAGGTAATTTCATATTTGTAGTATTTTAACGAGTTAAAATCATTAGGTAGAGAGCATTTTTGAATGCAAAATTAAAATTAACTATGATAATATTTAATTAACTCACTTGACTAAGACCAAAATAACTTTAGTCTATTCAAATATTTATATTTCGACAATACCATTAGGGCTTGTTTCTAAGTCCGATTATTCTTAGAGACAGGATCTATTAAATTTATGTGTTGAAAAATGAAAAACGTAGCATATAATGATACAAATTGATTGCATTTTTTGGGTATTTTAATATTTATCTTTTATTAGTAGCGGTATGCACGCTGTAGATGTAGGCGCAAACAACAAACTTCTGATAACACTTATAAATGTGTAATCAGCAAACCCACATATCCTCTACAAAATTAAAACCGCATTTGCATATAATTCTCTGAATAATTCAAACACTAATTCATTTTACTCCCGTGATGCTTTTAAACCAAGGCTTATAGTACGTTGTTCTCATATAAACGCCAGGTAGAAACCTAGCTGCACACTTAATACCATGGGACACTGTTCCTACCAACACCCACCGACCGTCGTCATTTCGCACCACTAGAGGACCACCACTGTCACCCTGAGGAAAAAAATGGAGTAAGAGTGAAACATTTTGATAAACTGAGTTGAAGCTAGTTGATTGGGAATATTGTCTGTTACTTCACAATTTTCTGTTAGCATCGTTCGAGACGACGAGAGGAATAGCCGGAAAATATGGTGACCTATAGATGGCAGTAAAAACATGCGCTATTTTAAATAATATAAGAGTGAGAAAAGAGCTGAAAGCCCATTATACGCAGAATCGTGTATACCTACAGCCAAGCTTATAAAAACATGTGAAAGACAAACAACATAAATACATGGGTAACCTGAGATTTTTGAGGAAATGCCTGAATGTTTGTAACCATAATAGCTTTGCATTTATCTCGTTAAGTTTTAAGTGATAAGAACTTTTCTTCTGCCTAGATAGGTACCACCTTATTCTAACGCTAAATAGCAGTGCTTGCACTGTTGTGCTTTGGTCTAAAAGTTATAGAAAGCCAGTTATAATTCAACGCACAGACAACACAGTCAATACTTCAATTGTCAATTGTTTGGGCTGCAGAGCCATTTAACATTAAATGGACGCATTTAAACGTTTCAAATATAAATGGCAAAACAACTCATAGTAGGTATCAATCTTTGGTGATTATTTAATGTTAAATGTTTTGTTTTTAACTTTTAAAACAATACCTTTTTTCTAGAAAAATTAAAAAGATTATTACTTAAACTTAAAAAAATGTTTACCTCGCAGGAATCTTTCTTCCCATTCGAATACCCAGCACAAATGAAAGAATCAAGAATTTTCTTTGCATGGCCTGCTGTTTGGAACATGTATTGACAGTGGCTATTTTCCATAACTGGCACCTGGAATATAAAATAAGAAATAATTAGTTCGTTTCTAATTGTTTTTCAATTTGACTAGAGCTCGATTCAACTCTGATCGAAATCTTGAAAACTCTGACGGAAAAGATTACACACGCAAACACACAATTTGTTAATTTGAGCAAATTTTATAAGATATTCTGTAAATAAAGTGTGATTTCCGATTAAAAAGAATATCTACAAATCCTTAGCGTTACGGAAGTATTTATTGAAACAAAAACAGAAACAGAAACTTTTTTATTCAATGTAGATTATAAACAATACTTATTGAAAGTCAATTTTTTCATTTACCACTGGTTCGCAAAAAAAACCTCTGTCCTGGGAAGAACCAGCAAGAAACCCAGCGGGACTATTTTTTTTTTTCAAATAATAGCTTACAATCATGTTTACAATTAACAACACAAGACAAACTAGAAATAGCTTGATAGCGATCACCCTTCCCAGGGGTTATTATCATCCATAAATTCCTTAATATTATAATAATCCTTTTTATACAAACTTAGTTTAATAAAATTTTTGAACTTTGCGTTTGACAAATTTTGTATATTTTCTGGGATTTTGTTGTAAAAGCGTATACATCGCCCCAAGAATGAATTACTGACTCGGTGGAGTTGATTAACTGTTTCGATTAGCTTGTGTCTGTTCCTAGTATTTACAGAATGAATATCACTTATTTTTGCAAAATTACGTTTATTTTTGTGTACGTACGTTACATTTTCATAAATATATTGAGAGGCCAGAGTTAATATATTAATTTCCTTAAATTTTTGTCTCAGTGACTCATTTGGTTTTAAATTATATATTACTCTAATAGCTCTCTTCTGTAAAATAAATATAATTTCAGTGTCAGTCGCGTATCCCCATAGCAAAATACCATACGACATAATGCTATGGAAATAACTAAAGTAAACTATTCTTGCTGTTTCAACACTGGTAAGAATTCTAATCTTTTTTACAGCATATGCTGCAGAACTAAGTCTGCTAGCTAGTTTTGATATATGGGGGGAGCCATTGAAGCTTTGCGTCTAGTGTGATTCCAAGAAAAATGGTGGTATCAACAAGACTCAGTTCTTCCCCATTTAAAATTACATTCGTATTAACATGTTTGACATTAGGAGTTACGAATTTCATACATTTAGTTTTAGTTCCATTTAAATGCAAATTATTACCATTAAACCAATTGACTACCTTAGCTATAGCATTATTTACTTCGTCGTAATTTAATAACTGTCGTTTTAATTTGAAAATTAATGAAGTATCATCAGCAAATAATACTATATCATGGTTATCCCCTACTATGTAAGGTAAGTCATTAATATATACAAGAAACAGAAAGGGGCCGAGAATTGAGCCCTGAGGCACGCCCATTTGTACAGTCGACCCGGAAGAACTCATACTATTAATTACAACTTTTTTTGCGTTCTATCACTTAAATATGAAATAATTAATTTAAAAGCACGACTTCTTACACCGTAGTGTTAAAGTTTCCTGATTAATGTTTCATGGTGAACACAATCGAAGGCCTTGGATAGGTCATAGAATATACCCAAAGCATCCTGTTAATTCTCCCATGCATTAAAGATATATTTAATAAGCTCAATACCAGCATCAGTTGTTGAGCGACCCCTTGTGAAACCGAATTGATTTTTATGAAGTAAATTATTTACATTAAAAAATTTTTACATTTGATCAATAATAATTTTTTCAAAAATTTTACCAAGTGTTGGCAGTATAGAAATAGGTCTAAAATTATCGGGGTCCAATGTACTGCCAGATTTAAATAAAGGTATTGCTTTACTATGCTTCATTAAATCAGGAAACACACCAGATTTGATACTAGTATTAAAAATAATAGATAGTTGAGATGCGATTGCACCTGTTATAGACGCAATAACTTTAACGGAAATCCCCAACAGATCGGCGGTTTTCTTAATATCAATAGTCTTAGAATATTTTAGAATATCTTTTGATGACACTTTATGAATGTAAAATTCTTTGTACACGCATTTACATTTTGTTTAAGTAATGATTCGGCGACGGCGGGAGAAGAATTCAGTGACTTAGTGGTTAAGATAGGAATATCAGTAAAATATTTCTCGAAAACTATTGCAACGTCCTGATCTGATTCAATTAATTTATTGTTAAAACTTAACTGATAGTTCGAATTGCGAGAGCTAACCTTCCCAGTTTCACTATTAATTATACTCCATATTATTTTAATTTTATTAGAAGCTGTCTTTATTTTGTTGCTCAAATACAATGACTTGGCTATGGAGCACACTCTTTTAAATATTTTGGAATATTTTTTTACATATTCCCTAAATTCGACGCTAGGATTATATAAACTTTCATTGTAAAGTTCATATAACCTCTGTCTACTTTTATGGACTCCTACTGTCGCATATTGCAACAGTGTCAGTGAAGGTTAAAGGGAGACCGCCTTGGTCGACGTACCCAAGCATTTCAATGAAACTGTTTGCTTCGTTGATCGCCATGCATATGTTTTTACGTGTTAAAGCCATGGTGCGTCTATATTAGTAGTATAGTTGTAACACGAATGGGTGAGCTCGACCAGGGAGGACCACGCTCCCATAGAATATTAGCGAAATATAGCACCTTAATGTTGCTATGGTGAGTGTAGAGAACTGGAGACCCTTTTTACTGGAAACGAGGCATTCTATGTTAGTCCTCGTGGGAAACAACACACCTGTATTTTGAATTATCGAGGTTAGATGTAGATGTCTATGTGCCATAGCAACCACTTACCATTAGGTGGACTGTGTACTTGTTTGTCACCTTAATCTACATCGAATAATTTATATTACAATAGTTAAGAAAAAGTATTACCCTTTTACTCTGTCTGCAGCAAAACAGCAGCACCAACTGCTGTATTTTTTATTGGATAGGGTGACAAACGAGCACACAGTCCACCTGATGGTAAGTGGTTGCCGTGGCCCATAGACATCTACATCTATCTATCAAAATGAAGATGCGTTGTCACCCTTGAGGACTAAGATGGAATGCCTCGTTTCTAGTAAAAAGGGTCTCCAGTTCTCTACACTTACCATACGAAACACAGCAGCATTAAGCTACTATTTTACGCTGGTATTCTGTGAGAGCATGGTTCTTCCCCGGTCGAGCTGACCTTTTCGTGTTACAACTATACTTCTAATATAACTGCAGCTACCACGTATACGTGTTCTAGTTTCAAGCGTAAGAGAACCAGAATAATGATTGGATTGGAAATATTCAGCAATATCATTTCTGACGCAAGTATGCATATTATGTGTAAAGTTATTTAGTTACTTTGAACACACGTTTAACCACAGATGGACTCTTCGCACTGTTTATAATATATTAAATTTAAAAAAATAAATAAATAAAGTTATAATATTTAAAAGAAAACAATAAATGACAGGGTTCACCAAAATTTCTTTTAAATTAGGCTTCATGATTCATAATTCAAGTTTTACCTATGATAAATGGTTTTTGGTCTTCCTTTTACGGCAATAAAACAAAGCCTTTTTTTAAACGTGTCACCATATGCTTAATTAACAAAGTCAGATATTAATGTGTACATTACGAAGAGACAGAAAGACTTACCTGTACTTCTTGAAGAATAGCTGGAACGCCTCCGCCATATTTTAGCCTTCCCCACCCAGTAACAGTTGCCATACGATTTGTAAAATCGGCACCATCGGGCGGCATACAAATTGGTACTGAAATATTATTGAACATACAGTAGCTTATAAAATTATTAAATAAGGTGAGAAATATCAACTTAATAATATAATAATACAAGAAAAAATCAAAGAAAGTTTTTTAATACGCCTGGTTATACGGATATTATTGCGTTTAATTTCGAAACGTTGGGAGTTAAAAAATAAAGTCTAATTAAAAATGATAAAATCCGTAAATTAAGTTTAGTCAATGAGTAAAATTCGCGTGAATATAAAAAATCGTTACTACACATTTTTCTTCAGCGTATAGTACGGAAAACATGCTAACAGCTAAACTTTCTTTTTACGTATAGTGCGGAAAACATGCTAACAGCTAAACTTTCTTTTTACGTATAGTGCGGAAAACATGCTAACAGCTAAACTTTCTTTTTACGTATAGTGCGGAAAACACGCTAACAGCTAAACTTTCTTTTTGCGTATAGTGCGGAAAACATGCTAATAGCTAAACTTTCTTTTTTGCATTTAATATAATTACTATGATTGGCAAGTGGGTTGGGGAGTGCAGTACACTGTTGTATGCTTTTTCCTATAGCCCAACTGTAAGATTTGGCGATTGTGGGTTGATTTTCCTCTATCATCCATCAATAAGCATATATTGCAATTTGAAGAAAAACTTATAATAAGCCCACTGCCCCCTTAAAATCCTGAAATGTCTGAACAATAGCTTCTTACATCTGTAAAATTATTCAGATGCCGCCAAAGTTTGGATAATTTTGAAAAACGTTACCCTCACACTAGAAATTCCACTTGTACGTAAAGGCGTTTTACATACATAAATAATCACAAAAATATAATCGTTTTGTCACGTAATAATTATTTAAAGGCAATTCAAATATATATTCTAAGAGAAATTTGAACTTGCGCTACAGTTAAATGCCAAGCTTCTGCGTTAAAAGAACTTTCATATACAATTCAACCATTATCTTAATTTAATTATGTGCATTCCAATACAATGATTCGAGTGTTCCTTGTATAGCTTTTGCAATTCCCGAGTGCGGTCGACCTATGGATGTGGTTCGACATGTATGTGCACAGTGTGGTAGTGAATTTCAAGAACTTATAGTAGGGCTTATAAGAATACACTGCCCTAGTGAGTGACGCAAAGTAAGCCTTCCTATCTTCCTATCTTCCTGATAACAACTCAAAGTAATAAAAAGTGCAGTTGTCAACAAACTTGTCAAGTACAGTGGTCAACAAAGTTTTCAAATGTGGTAACAATGGTAAATGTACTCCCCATGAATAAATCTATGGGGGGGGGTGTGCCAATATTTAGCAGTGGACTTTTGATAGGCTGAAATAAATGAATTAATAAATGAATTAATAAAATTGCAGTTTGTATTTTGTTGTGCTGTTGAAGCAATTTTAATAATAACAGCACGTTGGATTATCACATAAACTTAATACTCTTTTCCTAGAGTGCATGAAGAGACGTAATAATAGTTCAGTACATTTCTATGCCTTTATATTTTTAACGGTCCTTTAAATTATCTTCAACTAGCTGGTACCCGGTGCGTTGCTGCCGCAGAAGAAATAATTGTGGAAGTATATTTTCGGGATGTTATCGCTGTTAGTCTATGCGACTCTTACAGCTTCACCTGGTATCGTTTTAAATTGAGAAGGTTATTAGATATAGTTTTAGTACGAACACATTCAATGAAATTGAATGATATAATATGACTTTAAAATAAGTTTGTCGGTTGCCGCCATCTACTATAAGTTAATGTACAATTATGCCTATAACCTTTGCTCAAGTGCAAGCAATAAGCTGACAAAGTTTTAGCGAAATCTGATGAATGGGAATGGAATGGGAATGGAGCGCATACAATACGAACACACAAAAATTAATTTTTATACATTATATGTGTGGTTTGTATTAAGAACATTCATAACTTCTTACCAATGTGTGGTTCATATTTTATAGGAGAGTCCAATTCAAGTAAGGCCAAGTCATTTTCGAAAGTTGCAGCGTCGTATTTTGGATGAGGTATGACCCTTCTAACGTTCTTTGATACCGGTCTTCTCGGCTCTAAGTTAGTTGATATATCATTTTCACCAAACACTGCTACCAATGAGCCCATAAAGCTGCCAAATGAAATTAATTCTTAAAGGTGGTTATATTCTTAAAATAACATAAAATGTATTTGATTAATCTGTGAGTAATTTCTTAAGTTATTAAAGTGATTTAAAGCATTGTACAATTATAATCAAAATACTGCAGTTCATAATAGTATTCTAGTCTTCATATTATGGTCATCAAGAACAAAAAGATCTATCCGTGTTGCAGTTATAAAACGGGTGCAGCTTTGATTTGTCTAGTATAGTATTTTGTCGTTTTATGAATTTACATTAGCAGACTTTAGGTTTAACTATTTTTCTTATAAAATAAGGGGATAAACCATCACACACTTCAACTGATCCACCTGGTGGAAAGTTGATGCTGTGGCCCCTAGACATCTGCATTTATCCTTTATCCAATATATATATATATATATTGGGTTACTGGTAACTCGACGTATCGACGTATTCCCGCCAAGGCGTGATAGTTGGGGTCATAACCTATCAAATGAACCATAAAATGCAAATGTGGACCAATTTCGAGATATTTAGGTTTAATAATTTTTTCAAAAATCCCTAAAGTCTGGTTTCTAAAAAAACTTACAGCTGTATTATTTTCATTTTATTATTTTTACTTAATAAAAACCTGGATAATTATTTATCAATACTACAGTGTGCAAAAAGTCTCATCATTTTCGAAGTAACGCTACTAAAAGTACAAATTTTTCCAAACAGAAAATAAGTAATTAAAAATAAAAATGAATTTGTGAAAAATAATTGTATGTGACCAATTGTGCAAATCATGTTAAAAACATCCCTACTTATCTAGCTACCCAACGAAGTATCAATTTAGCAGCTTGTAACTTAAATAGTACAGAAAAAACTTGAAAAAAAGGGGCTAGGTAGACAAGTTCCGAGTAGCAATGTTTTGGGTAATCCCAAACAATCGCTTCTCGGAACCTTATCAACAGCTGCGGGAATGCTCGTAAAAGATTGTGCGTTTGAACTTACGCTATTGTTTACATTTAGTGTGAAATTAGAAACAAGTTAAACAAGAAGAAACTGTTCAATCAGTCATCAGTATTACAGGCATCGTACACACGCGCGCATATCTCTCCCTGTTACACTTAAAGAAATTGAGTTTCAAAGTTTTATGGCGGCGGAACCACCAAGACGCGGAGATCATGCAAGGTAATCATTTTCCAACGAGGAATACGCAGATGTCTTTTATCTCTATGGATATTGTGACGGTGACGCTGCAGCTGCTCGCCGTGAATACCTACAGCGCTACCCTAATCGCCGACCACCCCATGTCACAGAAGATGAAGAAATTTTGAGTAAATTTCTAGAAGATCCAACCACTTCCACGAACATAGTTGCTATCGTATCGTATCGCAGTGGAAGGTCTGGTCTACTGTGCATACTGCGGGGCTTTATACGTACCACTACACACCAGTGCATGTGATTCAAGAAGGAGATTAATATTGGTTAAAAATAAAACACAAATTCCTTTGTCTGTTTCTCTCTAGAACTCGACTATCTGACCTCATTCTAGAGGTAGATAAATAGGGATGTTTTTAACATGATTTGCACAATTGATCACATACAATTATTTTTCACAAAATCATTTCTATTTTTAATTACTTATCTTCTGTTTGAAAAAAGTTGTACTTTTAGTAGCGTTACTTCGTCACCGTCACAATATCCATAGAGATAAAAGATATCTGCGTATTCCTCGTTGGAAAATGATTGCCTTGCATGATCTCCGCGTCTTGGTGGTTCCGCCGCCATAAAACTTTGAAACTCAACTTCTTTAAGTGTAACAGGGAGGGATATGCGCGCGTGTGTACGATTCCTGTAATACTGATGACTGATTGAACAGTTTCTTCTTGTTTAACTTGTTTCTAATTTCACACTAAATGTAAACAATAGCGTAAGTTCAAACGCACAAACTTATACGAGCATTCCCGCACCTGTCGATAAGGTTCCGAGAAGCGATTGTTTGGGATTACCCAAAACATTGCTACTCGGAACTTGTCTACCTGGCGCCTTTTTCTTTAAGTTTTTTCTGTACTATTTAAGTTACAAGCTAAATTGATACTTCGTTGGGTAGCTAGATAAGTAGGGATGTTTTTAACATGATTTGCACAATTGGTCACATACAATTATTTTTCACAAAATCATTTTTATTTTTAATTACTTATCTTCTGTTTGGGAAAAGTTGTACTTTTAGTAGCGTTACTTCGAAAATGATGAGACTTTTTGCACACTGTAGTATTGATAAATAATTATTAAGGTTTTCATTAAGTAAAAATAATAAAATGAAAATAATACAGCTGTAAGTTTTTTTTAGAAACCAGACATTTGGGATTTTTGAAAAAAATTATTAAACCTAAATATCTCGAAATTGGTCCACATTTGCATTTTATGGTTCATTTGATAGGTTATGACCCCAACTATCACGCCTTGGCGGGAATACGTCGAGTTATCAGTAACCCATATATATATATATAAAGCCAAATCCGCAAGTAAGTAGTAATAGCTGCCTTTTATAACTTAATCATCTACTAAAAAAGGACTTTCGAAAATTCAACCCCTAAGGAGGAGAAATAGGGTATTACGGCCAATATGAAACTAACAAATATGTAAATAAAATAAAGGATTTTGTTCAAATTTTTATGGAAAAAAATAATAAATATGTTATTTCAATTTATAAATTGATGTATATTACTAGACTCTTGAATTGAAATAATTAAACTAAATGGCTATTCGGAAAACCCCATTCTATTTTTAGTTCTGCGGTCCCTTCGTATAATGTGATCACATAATGAGTGTGGTCATGACTGTATGGACCATTGAATACCATGATACATACATATGGGCGCTTTGACGTGGATGCGGATAACACAGCGGGGCGAAAAAAGTCTTTGTATAAAATAGAATGAAACATTCTTTTTTTGTCTGTTAAACTGTCACATTTTCGTCAGAAAAACGTTCAAATCAGTTTTAGAAACAATGAATAGTTTGAATGAAAGTTTTAATTGAAGTAGAATACGTCCAAATCTACAATCTCGCAGTTTTTGTGTTGCATAAATTAAGCTTTTTAGTACAGATTCGGCTTAAAAAATCGCGGAAGCGACTGATCGAACATCAAGGAAGATATGAAAGCGGTGTAATATTGTGGTAGTTCAATAAGATAACCGGAACACTTTGATTATGAAAGAAAAGGCTATGGGAATTATTTGAAAAATATGTAAAATGTCATGCCGATATAACATAGTGGGGTATTCACGAACTTATAAAGACGAAGAGTATATTAAGGAAATTATTAGAGGTATAGGAAAAAAGGAGTATATTATTGAAAAAGGTGCTTACCCTGGTTGACAATGCGCTGCTGTGGTGACAAAACGATTGGTAATAAGCACTCCGCCACACTTGTTCTTTGTAAAGAGACCCAACCACGAAGACTCTCGAATTAGAACCTGCCACGGCCATTCACCGAAAGAAGCGTTCTTTCCTCCTACGATGCGACCAGATTTTACTAGTGGTCGGACACCACACACTGGAATATATTTAAAATATGCAATTTTGTAAACATTTAGACATTACACTTAGATTTCAAAATCTTTATTCATCATAACAACGTGTAGTTCGGGGGCATATACATAACATAAGTAAAGTGTAGGGCGATTCCCCGCTAGATGGAATGATAATCTGGTAAGATATGCAAGTTAACGGATGCAGATGCCTCATGATCGTGCTTTATGGCATTCTTTGGGGGAGAATGTTCAGTAGTGGACTTGTGAAGGGCTATAATGATAATGATGATAATGAATCATATATAAAATTTACTGAGTTGTATGTTAGAAGAATTAAAAAAATATATTGACCAGAAGTCGTACAAAATTCTTTAGGACAGTAAACTTTCCAACTTTAAGATTTATTACCAACATTTTTTTTTAAATTAAATCATTTAAGTATGTGGAGTTCCCTGGCGGAGGTCTATGTTCAGCAGTGGACTTATGAAGAGTTGTAATGATGATAATGGTGATTTAATTTTTAAAGCATTTAAATAATACTTACAATTCTTGTCATTGTAGTTAACTATTTGTTCCGTGTAGCTTTCTGTTGTTATTTCATCATATAGTTCGGTTGTAGTGCTGGGAGTTACAGTCGTTGTTGTTGCTTTTTTGGTTGGTTTAGGTTTTTTAGTAGTTGTGACCTAAAAAAACATTTATCGCAGGCCCAGAGCAAGCCCATTTTGTATTGGTATGTCACGAGTAGTACTATAATTTTTGTGACTATAAATTCAAAATAATTAAATAAAAGAAAAGGAGGCTTTCAATATCCACTATAAAAAGATAAAGTGTAATTATTTCGAAATGTTGGGTTACATTTAAGGTTTCTGTTGAACACATTATTTAGTTAAGTGTGTTTTTATTGTATTATAAATATGTATATTTTTACTATTTTAGGTTATAAAATTATTTACTTTTAAATTAATATTAAATTGCTTGTCACAACAAAATTGTCTTTATTTTATTTCTTACCGATTTTTTGGTGGTAGTTGGAAGAGTAGTTGTAGTAGTGGGTCTTCTGACTGTTGTAGTTAACTTAGTAGGTTTTTTAGTTGTTTTTATTGGCGTTTTTCTTGTGGTAGTAATTCGTGAAGGTTTTTTAGTTGTAATAGTTGGTCTTCGAGTTGTAGCTGGCGTTTTCCTTGTGGGCTTTAATGTCGTTGTTTTAGTATCTTTGATTATAGTCGTATTAGGCTTTTTATCAAGTATTACAATATCATGCAATTCTTGGAAAGTTCCTTGGAGACTTCCAACAATCTTGTTTACGAATAAATTCATTTTTTCGTTTAATTTATCATCTTCATGCCAAGTTGGTGTGGTGAATTCAACTTCGTGTAATGAATCCAATTCATTATCTGCCACATTTGTGTCAAATACGATAGTATTAGAGCCTGTGGTATTAAGCATTGGATTTCTTACTGGAGGAAAGTTGTTTAAGTCATCAGCAGGTGTTTGAAGTTCTGGTTTGAGAGTACTAGTAGAATAAAATTCTGTATAAGTATCGAAATTAGATACATCAGTTGTTGAAATTGAAATTGGTCTTGTAGAAGATTTTATCGGATATGGAGTAGTATTAGGTGATGGCTTAGGAGTGATAACTATAGTAGGTGATGCCGGTCGCTCAAATGTTTGAGGTGGTTTTCCCATAAAAATATTATTTGTGGATTCAATGTGATTATTGACTGTGATTTGACTAACAGGTTTTTTAAATGGCTCTTGTGATATTTCAACAAATTCTGGTTCCTTGTCCTCAGAAGAATCTGGTTTCGTCGTTTGTAAATTATTTAGTAAAATTACCGTAGGTGTTGCACTTGAGAAAGAATCTGGGGCAACATCATATGTGGAATCTGTGTTTGTTGAATATGTAACAGGTTTTCTGGAAGGTTTTACAACAGACACATAACTGGTTGATGGCGGCTTTCTAGTGGTAGGTGTCGGCTTTGTTGTACTCGAGCTTACGTAAGTAAATGTTGTAACAGTCTGTCCAAATTCATCAGGATCAGTAGGATATCTATTGAAAGCCTCTATTGCTTGACTAGTGGATTGACTAGGTTTAGAAGATAAATGAGGCTTTATAGATGCGGGCTTATTATCCTGTTGTATAACGTTAGGAGTCGTGTATATTATGCCGTAAGAAGGATTTTTACTAGTCAGACTGGGTTTGTTTGTCGCAGATGCACTGTTAGATATGTGTTCATTAGTGGGATACGATGATGGATTCAATGTTACATAGTGTCCCGTAGTTATATGATTTATTGGATATACACTGCTATGATATACCGGAGTCGTTGCGGTTATTGGGGAAGACTTTGTTTCCATCATATCAATTGTAGCGGATTGACTTAGGTCTTCCTTCATACTAGGTGTGCTTTCATTTAACATCAGTATAATACTATCTATTGACGATAATTCCGTAATTTTCTGAGTGTCCTTTGTTACCGTAGGAACCATTACATAATTCTCTGTTGACGGGTTTTCGGTAGTCGATTTTATTACTGGTTTTGGTTTGAAAATAGGTTTAATTATAGGTTTATGTGTGGACACAGTAAAAGATGGTGGTGACTGGAAAGTTGTTGATGGAGAGATTGTAGGTTTTGTCTGCATTGAGGAGATTTGTATATTAAAATCAGAGGGTCTAACAATATCGTCTACTTCAGAGCCATTTTTATGTAAAAGTATCGTGTCAGCGCCAGCGTGGTCTATTGTACTTTGTGTGTCTAGCTTTTCAGGTTTAATGTAAGCTAAATTATTATCTTTAGGTGGGGTATTTAATAGTGTATTTGTAATCTGACTTAGTCCTTCCGATATTATTTCAGCTTGAACACTTTCGGTGCTAAAATTAGATTCCGCAGTTGGCATTGTTGCAGTAAAAACTGAATATTTATCACTAGGTCGATAACCAGGTGTTACCACAGGCTTAAAGCTATTATGCCATGTATCAAGTTGATCAAAATTATCGTATTCATCAACCTCAGTTTCTGACTCGGAATAATCCACGTAACCTGGAATTACAACCCCAGGGCCTTTAGGAATGTGTGATTGGCTATCAGATTTGAGTTGACAACAAGCCCCGAACAGAAAACCATCCATGCAAGCACCTACTACCTCACCACCTCTTTGGGCACATTCGTGATTGAACATACATATTGTATTCCCTCTGTTATACCTGGCAGCTCTAGATGCTTTACAGTATGTAGGTGTAATTCTATAACCTCCAAAAAGTCTCCTTGCATCTGGAAAAATAAAACAGAATCATAAGCATAAAAATTATTAAAAAATCTATTACACTAACAAAACCAAAATACCTATTCCGGTAGTTGTTATGAGCACGAAGCTCGAATTTGTTGACGAGTATGTTTATCTGGGAAAAATAGTCCGAATAGATAAGTCCAACTTCGATCGAGAGGTCATTCGACGTATTTAATTCAGCTGTTCAGCGTTCGGAAAATAAGGACACATCTTCTCGTCAGATATATCTCAACACTTGAAAACGAGATTATACAACGAGTGCGTGTTTCCAGTGATGACTTATGGATCTGACACGTGTCCCTTCACTGCTGGCCGTATGAGGAAGCTCAAGGTCGCTTAGCGAGCTAGGGGGGGATATGCTCTGGGTTTCTCACTTTTTTTATAGAATTGTGGGTGACAAACCAGCACACAACTCACCTGATGGTAAGTGGGTACTGTGGTGCATAGGCTTCTACATTTATATTTGATTAAGAATCAAAATGCTCTGTCACTCCTGAGGACTACGATTGAATGCCCTGTTTCCAGTATAAAGGGTCTCTGGTTCTCAACACTCACCATACGAAAGACAGCAGCATTAAGCTATTTTACGCTGGTATTTTGTGAGAGCGTTGTCCTTCCCCGGTCGAACCGATCTATTCGTGCTGTAACAGAATATATCACGAATATAGCTGCAGTGTGTCTCTATCATGTAAAAATCTACCTTCTCTGCGTGATAAACTTAAAAATGTGGATATCCAGAGTTGAATCAGAGAGACCGACATAAGCCAACGGATTTATTTAGATCAACTGACAATGGGCCGGTCATATACATCGAAGAACCGACAATCGATGGGAAAAAAGGTTCTCGAGAGGCAGTCTCGTACCGGTAGGCGAAGTGTAGGGCGACCCCCATTAGATAGAGTAACGACCGGGTAAGACATGCCAGAAAACAATGGTTGCAGATGAATCAGGACCATGCTTTGTGGCATTCCTTGTGGGAGGCCTATGTTCAGCAGATTTATGAAGGGCTGTAATAATGATTGAATAGAAGATTATGACATAGCACCAAGCTCATGCTACGGCTAAGTAATAAATTTGATTTAACCTTTTAGCAAAGTAATATTTTTGCGCTTTTGTTTAACAACAACTACTATGACACACGTATAACTTGAACACACGAAGTAGCTTCATTTTATACTGTATATTTTTTACAGGAGTTAAGTTAAATGTTCTCGAAATATTCTATTTCTAGACATCAATATTTCCTCATGATGTTTTCCTTCACCACCAAGCATGTGTCTAAACATATTATTTGACTTGTTTTATTAATATAATATTCTAATCTCGCTCAGACTGACGTCCGGGATATCATCGGAATAGTGTCGGATAAGACTTGCTCTTGGATCGTTACTCACACTTGCGTTTGGCTCCAACGATGATGTGTACAGCTGCCCATAGAACATCTCAATCTCACTCAGAATCTCAGGTGTCCCGGAAAGGATGCTGCCACACTCAATCTTCAGCTTTGACAGTTGGTTCTTATTGGCAGACAGATCTCTGGCAAAGACTTTGGAGCCCTGGTTCCGCTCGATCGCTTCTTCAATACGAGCAGTATTGAAGTTGCGCAAGTCTCGCCACATGCATTTGGAGATCTGTCTGTTCAACTGCCTGTATGCTGTCAAATCTGTTGACGATTGCAGCATCATCTCCCGTCTAACAGCCATGAGATTAAGAGTGTGATCGGAGAGTTTTTGTGTTCTTCTGCGGCGGGTCTTGCAGAACTTAGCTCCGACCGCATGGACAATTTCCACGAGATTATCATATCGTCATTTCTGCTGCTTCATATCTGCATTGCAATCTTCTGGGCACTGAAAGCGGTTACGTAACTCGAGCTGAAAAGTTACGGGATTCTGGATTAAAGCACGAGGGGGACGGAGCGTTGACTTCATTAGACGAGAACTCTTCAACTTAACGTTCAGGTTCAGTGTGTCACTAATCATTCGGTGATCGCTGCCAGTTTTCATCCTTGCCATTACTGAGGCATCACTGAACAGTTGGCGTGGTGGTCGTCATAATGAAGTCAATCTCATTTTTTGTCGAACCGTCGGGGCTCGACCAGGTCCAATTCTTGTGGGGCCGCTTCTGGAAGAAAGAGTTCATCATAAGGAGTCCCTCCTTCTCCATAAAGTCGGACAGATGCTGGCCCCTACGGTTCCGTTGCTCTACTTCAAATTTCCCTAACGTCAGCTCTCCAGCACCTTAAAAACGGCAAGTCCCCGGGCGAGGATGGAATTACAGCGGAGCTTCTGAAAGAGGGTGGAAAACCGGTACTTGAAGTCCTTCAGAGGCTCTTTAATTCCGTCCTCCATGGTGGCACTACTCCGGAGGCGTGGAGCAGAAGTTCGGTGGTCTTGTTTTTTAAGAAAGGCGACAACGCTCTCTTGAAGAACTACAGACCGATTTCCCTTCTGAGCCGCGTCTACGTGCTGTTTTCGAGAGTCATTACGAATCGTCTTGCACGTAGACTCGACGACTTCCAGCCTCCCGAACAAGCCTGTTTCCGAAAAGGCTTTAGTACCATAGACCACATACATACCCTTCCGCAAACTGTACAGAAGTCCGAAGAGTACAATCTGCCACTTTGCCTGGCGTATGTAGACTATGAGAAAGCCTTCGATTCCATCGAAATTTGGGCGGTGCTACAGTCTCTTCAGCGGTGCCAAGTTGACTGTCGGTATATCGACGTGCTGAAGTGTTTGTACAGTAGGGCTACGATGGCTATCTGAGTACAGAACCAGAGTACAAAACCTATCCATCTGCAGAGAGGTGTAAAACAGAATGACGTTATATCCCCGAAACTCTTCACCTCTGCGTTGGAAGACGTTTTCAAGCTACTGGACTAGAAAGGATACGGTATTAACATCAATGGCGAGTACATCACTCACCTTCGATTTGCCGACGACATTGTCCTTATAGCAGAATCGCTAGAGGACTTAACCATTATGCTCAATGACCTCAATAGTGCCTCCCAACTCTATCCGTTGGTATCCTTAAGATGAACATGGACAAAACAAAGATCATGTTTAATGTCCACGTCACACCTATGCCGGTAGTTGTTGGGAGCACTAAGCTCGAAGTTGTTGACGAGTACGTTTACCTGGGACAAATGGTCCGACTAAGTAAGTCCAACTTCGACCGAGAGGTCAATCGATGGATTCAACTCGGCTGGGCAGCGTTCGGGAAATTACGACGCATCTTCTCGTCAGGTATATCTCAAAACCTGAAAACTAAGTTGTACAAACAGTGCGTGTTGCCAGTGATGACTTACAGAATCGAGACGTGGTCCTTCACTGCTGGCCGTATGAGGACGCTCAAAGTCGCTCAGCGAGCTATGGGTAGGGCTATGCTCGGAGTTTCTCTGCGTGATAAACTTAGAAATGAGGATATCCGCAGTAGAACAAGAGTGACCGACATAGCCCAACGGATTAGTAAGCTGAAGTGGCAATGGGCCGGCCATATAGCTCGAAGAACCGACAACCGTTGGGGAAGAAGGGTTCTCGAGTGGCAGCCTCGTACCGGTAGGCGAAGTGTAGGGTGACCCCCCACTAGATGGAATGACGACCTGGTAAGACATGCAGGAAGTCGATGGATGCAGGTAGCTCAGGACCGTGCTTTTTGGCATACCTTGGGGGAGGCCTATGTTCAGCAGTGGACTTGTGAAGGGCTGTAATAATGATGATGATGATGATGATTAATATAATAAGTCACAAAAATTAAATAAATTTTTTATGTTCGTTTCGGTAGTAAAAAATTTTAGTGAAACTATATTCTGTTTTCGCCCGTTTTGTGTGACAGAAAAATAAGTTCGTAAAATCCAGTTTCTGAAAATTGAAATTCCTATTAATAATTCAGTTTTAAGTCACTTTACATACATATCAATAAGAAACATAAACTAAAGGTCAATTATAATTTTTTACCAGATGGCCTTAGTCCTCTCTTGGACTAAATAAAGAATTGAGACTATAGTTTTCGACTAAGTATAAAGGTAAGAGATTTTAGGTTGAAAGATTTCAGACAAAATGTAATACAAAGATAAATCTGAATTACTAAATCCACCTTAAAACATCCAAATTAACCAAATTACATACTAGACTCTTTTTGAAATTAAACACAGCATTAGCTACACACATAATTAAGAACGGAATAATATTTTGGGTAAACAGTGCACAAACCAATTATTATTTTTATTAGAATAATAGCCTATATTGATAAATTAACTGTAACGGATAATAAAAGTATAATAATGCTGTATATTAATATATTTATTGTATATAAATATATTTATTCTACCAAAATTTTAAATATTTTTTTGTTATAGGCTTTCATACAAGGTATGATAGTTTTATTTTATTAATAAATAATTTAGTTATAGGACCCGTGCGTGCAAACACTTACAAATAAATATTGGAATACCAAATCCCTTCAAAAGTGCTAGTTTTAAGATCTTAACAGGTGTAACTAAAAACAATAACTGTATTGTTACTTTACTTATTTTACCTATAATAAAAAAAATATTGGCTTACATAGCCACTCGCTCTACATTTCTCACATTTTGATCGGACGAGAAAGTATCATACGTGATCCGTATACAGTTTCAAAGCGATTGAGGAAATTCAGGTTTCAAGACTCCTTATGAATATGCTCTCGCATATCCTCTGTCGTGTGCAATCGTAAAGCAACTGTACCGAGCTTGTACATTCGGTTTGGCAAGGAATTTCTTTCTAGTCAAAATTAGGCTAATAGCTGCAGTAGCTCAGGGGCTAAGCGCTCGCTGAATATCACAGTACGCGACAACCCAGGTTCGAACCCCGCCGGAACCAGTGAAATTATTAATTACAATTTAAGTGTTGATTTACCACGTGCTCTACGGTAAAGGAAAACGTCATGAGGAAACCTGCATTTCTTAGAAATAAAAAAATATTGCGGAAACATGTAAATTCCACCAGCACACATTGGGGCTGCGCGGCGATCTTTTTTATAGCCCTAAAACCCTCTCAGAAATGAAAGAAGGCCTGTGCCTAGGAGTTGAACATGAGTGGGGTAGGCTATAACTTTGACTTTAACAGTATAAGGGTTATAATAAATTCTACATTGTGGAATACTCACACACACAAAACATCACGTCTGTAAGCCCGAGTACTCACTCGGCAGGGAGTAAAAAGTGGGAATAAAAATCAACGAGCGGCTCGAACTAAATTTATCAAAAAATATGGGATTTTTATTTTATTTTTGTTATTTTGTAGAAGAAGGCTAACAAACTAGCACGTAGTCCACCTGGTGGTAAGTGGATGCTTGTGGCTCATAGACACTTCATCTATCTTCAATTAAAAATCAACATGCGGATGCATTATCACCCCTGAGTACTAAAATGGAACGCTTCACATCTAGTAATAAGGGTCTCCGCTTCTCTGGACTAAACATACTAAATACAGAATTACGAGTATGTTGCTATTTTACGCTAGTATTCTATGAAAGCGTCCTTCCTCTCGGGATGAGCTGCGCCATTCATGATACAATTATGATATATTCGCAGCGTGGCGTGGCAACACGTAAAAATAAGAAGGTATAGACAGAAGACTGAAAAGAAAAGAGGCGGCTAGATCACCGCCTACATTATCACAAAACCAAAAACCCATGAGTCGCCTTTTACGACATGTTAGGTTAATAACACAACAAGTTTCACATTATTTTTGATATTATAAGTCCACCATAAACATGGGATCTGTAAGTCCCAGACTTACTATTGTGGTCTATGTATGTGCTACTATGGTGAAATGGATAAGTTAAAAATAAAATAGAAAGTGGATCGCAATTTTGCGTTCTCAATAATCAACAAGTCTTTTATTTATTATTCGGTACGCATCACTACTATGTAGGTAGAATACGTATCCTGTGTGCTAATAGTATACTACTTCCGGTAGCATCATTTCGACTAATTAGTAGGGTAATAAAACTCTATTTAACGTTTAGTTTTAAAGGACTTTTTATAAGGGTGACAAAAGAGCACACAGTCCACCTGAAGTCTGTAGCCTATGCCTACCCCTCTGGGTGACAGGAGTGAGTGTTTATGTATTATGTATGTATGTATAAAAAATAATTGATGCTTAGAGAAATGATGGTTTAACAGTTATTTAGTGCAATTGGGGTTTTCATGAGATTTATGATTAACTTTGGCCGTTTGTGGACTTAACTTACACCTGGTAGACCACGCTGCAGCTAAATTGTTTGTGTGCCTGGTTGGACTAGTGGTGGTAAAGACGATTGCTGATCATGAGGTTCCGACTTCGGATCCCGGTTCGGGTGAATAAGAATCACTTTATTGAAAATCAATTGAGTGATTATATAATAGCGTTCTCCCCCACCCCGTGTTCGGTTTTGAATTAAGAATTAAAATGCTAATGTGTTATCACCCTTGAGGACTGAGATGGAATGCCTCGATTCCAGTACAACAGGTCTTCGGATCTCTATACTTACCATATGAAACACAGCAGCGTTATGTTGCTATTTTACGCCGGTATTCTGTGAGAGCGTGGTCCTTCCCCGGTCGAGCCGACCCATTTCTGCTACAACCATAATAGAGCTGAAGCGTGGCTCTACCATGTATAAAAATACACACACTACATATATTAGAATACAATTTTTTAATGTTTGATTTATACAACAGTATGTTGTAATTGTGCTCAGTTTTGTTGACCAAGTAAAGAGAAAATAAAATTAATCAGTATTTTAAAAAAAAACCTTTACACTTTGGAAGCGAGAACGATTCCGGGCTTTGCAACATCGTGAAAAAATCTGTATGTCTCAGAAACTAATATAATCGTATTTCAAATATAAATGTGAAGTCTGCTATTTTGTTCATGATTCGGCATTTAAATTTTTTGTAAATATTCATAACTTTTGCTTGCAATCTTTACGTTAATTGCCTTATTTTAAATATAACAAAGTTTATTTTACGAGAGTTTTAATAGACCTATAATATAAAAAAATGTCCTCCAGACCGAATTTCGGCCACGGCGGCCTGCCTCAACGGAGGCTAGCCATCAGCGCAGGACAGAATTGTAGTGCCCAAGTGTATGCGCAAGCACAGGTGCACTCTCTATTCCCTCACTCTCATAATGCGATGGGACGGTAAACCGACACGACCGGAGAGAGCAGGACCAACGGCTTTACGTGGTTTCCGAGGCACGGGGGTGAGACACCGCAAACTTCCTGACTCCGGGCAACTACTGAGAATTTCTTAACGGAAAAACTCAATAATTAATTTTTTGGCCCGACCCGGGATTCGAACACAGGACCTCATGATCAGCAGTCGCACTACTACAACCACTAGACCAACGAGGCAGTCAAACCTATAATATATTAGAAAAAGGTAAGAATAACTAAACTGACAACTTGCTCGTAATAAAATCTCCTATTAAGTTTTGAATCACTGCTCTATTGGAATTAATATTTTTGAATTTACATTATACCTAGAGAGCCGTGGTAGCTCAGATGGTTAACGCTCGCTGTTAATATAACAGAAAGTGAGTAACCCGGGTTCGATCCCCGCCGGCACCAATGAAATTGTTAATTGCAATTTTAAGTGCTGATTTACCACGTGCTCGGCGGTGAAGGAAAACATCGTGAGGAAACCTGCATGTCTAAGGAATAAGAAAAAAAATATTTCGAAGACATGTGAAGTTCGCCAACACGCATTGGGGCAGCGCGGCGGACACTTCCTTGCCCTACAACCCTCTCAGAAATGAGGTGCAAAGAAATGAGGTGCCCAGCAGTGGGACGTATATAGGCTGCAACTTCACTTTACTTTTTTTACATTGTACCTGTGAATTTTGTAATTCTTCTGTCCGTGCGTGGTTCTGCTGGACCGATTTTGATGACATTCTGTGTGTGGTTAAGTCGATTCGAGAATGATTTAGACTCACAATTGGACCCGGTAGGTGGTGATGTTGTCGAGAAACAGAAATCACCCGTGCAAAACCGGGGCGTATAGCTTAATATAAATCAGTAAGTTACGAAATCGTGGAATGTTATGAACGGGATTGAATTTGATAATTTTACTTATTGATTCATTTTATTTATTTATAAATTTGTTAACAGTATATTTCATTAAAAGGTATATTAACCATCTTTAAAGCACCGCGAAAAGAGGAAACCGAGTTATAAAAAACACTGTATACTGTATTCTATCCCTTTCTATCGCAGGTTAAATCCTATGGATATATAAGTTTGTCTCTTTTTAGTGACGTTTTTTCGTTTCATCAACTTTTGAATCACATATATTCTAAAGAAGTTTTCACTTCAAAAATTCAAATCTACTCAAATAATTTTAGTGCTTTTACAGTTATCTAGAGACTTATATTTGCATTTCAAATTGAGTGAATTTTCGATAAAGATAAAATAATTGAGTATAATGGAGACGAGACGACAGGCGTGAGTGTTTATGTATTATGTATGTATGTATAAAATAATTGATGGTTAGAGAAATGATGGTTTAACAGTTATTTAGGGCAATTGGGGTTTTGATGAGATTTAAACTTCGGCCCTTTGTGGACTTAACTTATACCTGGTAGACCACGCTGCAGTTAAATAATAATTGTGTGCCTCGTTGGTCTAGTGGTCGTAAAGACGAATGCTGATCATGAAGTACCGACTTCGGATCACGGTTCGGGCAAATAAAAATCACTTTAGTGAAAATCTTACTTGCTTATCTTCACGCACAATCCCTAACGGGGTAGCCAGAGAGAACAGATCGCCAAGTGTCACGATATTTACATACCTCTTTCGCTTCTTTCAGGTTCATTAACTTCTTCATACATGCACGTCTAGGTATCCGAGTACCCTTGACCTTCCCCTCTTCGAGCAATTTGCTCACATGGTCTTCGAAAGTTAGTCTCGGTCTACCTCGACACCTTTTGATGTTTACTTTCGTTCTATATATTTTCTTCACCATTCGGTCTTCACTCATTCGCTCAACGTGCCCAAACCATTGGAGTACGCCCCTATCAATTTTTGTGATAAGGTCATCTTTCAATCCTGCCATATTGCGAATCTCTTCGTTTCGCTTTCGATCGGCTATGGTAACGCCACACATTTTACGAAGAGATCGCATCTCCACTGCATTCAACTTGCTTTTATGCTTCTTCTGGCATACCCAGGTTTCGCTGCCATATAACAAAGTCGGTACCAACACTGCGTTATGTATTGCAAGGCATGCACTCCTCACCACGCCTTGCCTTTTGACTAATGCATTCAGGGCACCATTGACTTTGTTTCCGGCAGCGACGCGCCTATCCACATCTAAATCACATCTTCCATCCCGGCTGAAATCACTCCCCAAGTATACAATTAGTGAAAATCAATTGAGTGATTATAAATTAGCGTTCTCCCCCACCCCGTGTTCGGAAACGCACGTAAAGCTGCAGCTAAATAATGATTGACTTGTTGGTCTAATGGTTGTAAACATGATTGCTGATCATGAGGTCCCGACTTCTAAAACCAGTTTGGGCGAATAAAAATCACTTTAGTAAAAATCAATTGAGTTATTATATAATAGCGTTGTCCCCCATCCCGTGCCTAGGAAACGCAAGTAAAGCCGTTGGTCCTGCGCCTGATCTCTCTCCGGTCGTGTCGGATTAGCTTCTCATCGGACTTTGAGAGTTCTGAAATAGAGAGTGCTTCTGTGCTTGCACATACTCTTGGACACTATAATCCTATTCTGCGCAGATGGGTAGTTATGGCCGCCGTAACCGAAATTTGATCTGGAGGACATTACTATTCTAATATTGTGGTTACAGCACGAATGGGTTGTATCGACTGGGTAAGGACCATGCTCTGACAGAATACCAGCGTTAAATATCGCCTTAATTCTGTAGTGTTTCTTGTGATAAGTGTACAGAATCCGAGCCCCTTTTCATTCGAAACTAGGCATTCTATTTTAGTTCTCAGGAATAACAAATCTGAATTTTGATTCTTAATCGAGGATCAATGTAGATGTTTATGGGTCGCAGCATTTACTTACTATCGGTTAGACTATGAGCTTGTTAGTTATCTTTCTTCTAAAAAAAAAAATACTTTTCTCTCTACGTGTCACCCTTCTTGGAAAGGGGCAACATAGTCCCGGAATTACGTGAATATTAGAAACATTTCATAAATTGAATATTATGAATTTAAAAGTATCAAATATATCGGTTTAAATTTTAGTAAAAATATTACTTTTTACGCGAACCATATTTATTTTTATCACGAACCAAAAAGTAATTAAGTTAAAAAGTTTTCAAATTCCAGATTATAACAACAAGTGAAAGTCTACGTTTTTTGTAAATTCAAAATAAGTATTAATAACCGAAATTTAAAAAAAAAGTCGATTTCAATTCACTTTCTCATATGGACATTAAATTTTATCGCTTGTTTTTAAAAGTGTATACCGAAATTCCACACAAATGACGACCGCTGCGTAATCGGTTTGAAATGTTGCACGGGTGTTATGATGTCATACATTTCTTGGTTGAAGAGTGAAAGTTACTTTTGTTTCTTTTTATTAAAAAGAATTTGCCATACTTTTTTCTCTCTGCAATCGGCGTGATGGAAAGTGATACAATCTCGTAGTACGGTAATAGCACGAAACTTGTCGGTTGAAAGTACGTAATAGGCCGATTCGATATCCAATCTTTAATTCAATTTAATTTCAAGATTACACTTTCAAATTGTTACGCCTTTTATATTGCATGGATAGTCCGAATTCCAATTTATTTCTAGTATATTTATAGTTAGTTTGAGGTTCAAAACGTTATGTAATGTTGTGTATGTCTACGTGATTAAAATTAACTTTAAAGTCTAGCAATAGTTTGCTTGGGTTTAAATTTAATTTTGTTAATTCTGGGATCCCAAGCAGATGGTAGCACCCAGTCATCTTCTCTGTTTTTAGTGGTAATATGTTCCTAGTGCTTCAGTTTTCTTTAGTTACCATTCAAAAATACCATTACTACGCAGTTTGAATTTTTATATCGGTTATTTATAATATGGTTTAACCACCATCCATCAAAGGTTATGAAATCTTCTAACTCTTCGTAATATATGTCTTATAACTATATAGTAGAGGGTTTTTATCTCAATACCACTCAGCGTAAGAGAATAATGAATTAACACTTAATAAAGAGCATATAATCTGCTATGAGTTATATATTCATTAAATGACGCTGAACCTCAATTGCACAGAGTTTTTAAAGTACTGAAGACTAGTCAAATGAGCAGCGGCTCACCTGATGATAAGTGACTACCATGTAGCCGATAAACAGCTACAACACAAGAGGAATTACTAGGGAGTGACCAGACTTTAAGGAAGGAGGAGGTTGTTGTCTTGAAAAATGAATGAGGAAATAGCAGCAGCAGCAGCAGATTTAGTAAGTCTTATAAAGGAGAACCCCTCCCCCACCAGGATTTTCTTTTGTACCGTAGAGCCGAATTACATACTTAGTGTGCATTTAGACATACATCAGACCAGGACAATAATTTTTAGGTCATTCACACACTCATTCCGTTCAATACTCAAACCCGTCGTTTGAATAACGTGCCGCAGAAAAGTGCTAAGCTATTGCGCTACCAAGCCGTCCAAAGTATCTTAAAGTTAGTTACATCATAATACATTCTTGTTTAACAAAAAAAACAAAAGTCAATTGTTATCGTATTATATTATAAACTGTTAATCTATTCACCCGCAATATTCACGGAAGTTCTCTTACTTATCAAACAGAGCATGATAGAAACGCATTCCGGGGCTGACAGCGCACGCTTGTTGTCTCACGGTATCGCTGCGATTACGATTAGTAAGTCTAAACGATATAATGTTCCAGTGAAAATAGCAAGTGAGGCTTGTCGATAGGCGCAAGTCATGCAAAAAAGCTAATAATTATGTTAATATAATCAATAATTGAATATTTTCTCAGACATTTCTGGACGTAATAATTCCACGTTACTGCTCTTTGGCATATTTATTCACTTAATAATATTCCACAGCCGGGCATAAGACCATTTTATAGTCGAGGTGACTGACCATAATCGCTATAATGACATATACACCCATGAACTGGTGTCCACAATACCTGATATTTGGCTTTTTATCGTATAAGATGACAAACGAGCCTACCTGATGGTAAAAGGAGGCTTGAGCTCATAGACATCTAAATTTTTCCTCGATTAAGAATCAAACCGCAGATGCGTTATCACCGCAGAGAACTAAGATAGAATACTTTACATCCACCAATAAGAGTTTCCGGTTCACTACACCACACCATACGAAACACAACAGCATTAAGCTGCTATTTCATGGCTCTTTCCCGGTCGAGCCGACCCATTCATGCTGCAATCATAATATTGCTGCTTTGAAATTGTACATAGAGCCCAAGTTTTTTACGTGGTAGAGCCATGCTGCAGTTATATTACTAGTATCGTTGTAGCGCGAATGGTTCGGCTCGACCGGGGAAGGACCACGCTCTTACAGAATACCAGCGTAAAATAGTAGCTTAAAGCTGCTGTGTTTCGTATGGTAAGTGCAGAGAACCGGAGACCCTTTTTACTGAAAACAGGCATTTCATCTTAGTCCTCACGGGTGACAACGCATCCGTATTTTGATTCGTAACCGAGGATAGATGTAGATGTCTATGGGCTACAGCAACCACTTACCATCAGGTAGACTATGTGCTCGTTTATCACCCTATCATATATAAAAAAAAGTTTGTCTAGGTATTTTTATACCTGGTATCTCAGGAGCTAAATACTCGCTGTAAATGTCACAGTATGCGAGCAACCCATCCATTCCCTGCTGGCATAAAAGAAATTATTAATTGTAACTTTAAGTGGTGATTTACCACATATTCGGCGGTAAAGGAAAATATTGTGAGGGAACCTGCATGTTTTTTTTTTTTTTTTTTTTTTTTTTTTTTTTTTAATTCTGAGATATAAGAAAGAAATAAATATATTTCGAAGACATGTAAAAAAACCCTCTCAGAAATGAGAGTAGGCCTATGCCCAGCAGTGGGACGTATATAGGCTGTAACTTTAACTAATTTATAAAAGTAAGTTAAAGTATAAATCAGCTCTTGGAGGCCAGGGTCTTCGTCTGACCTATCCCAGTGTCGACGAGCCTTGTGACATTCAATTTTTATTTGAGTCTAATTAAGCATGAACGCCTCAAATATAAATACATAAAAAAGTATTTATGAGAATTTGTCATGCCATTTTACCCAGTGCAAGTGAAGTGACTATGAAAAAGTCAAGAAAAATAACGTGACTTTACAGCAGAGATAAAATACGCGGACTGACGTCAAGGAGCAGCATCAAGGATGTGGCGAATAAGAAATATCTGTCACTTCCAGCAGTAGATTTTAAAGGGTTGATAAAGATGAAGAATAATATATTTTGAATACGTTAGTGCGTTAAACTCATTACATATATAATATTTATCGTTTGTTATAAGCTCATCAATAAAGCTCTGCTAGACATCTAATTTCACGGCTATTTAATAAACGGAACCTCCCTATAAAATTATATAAATAAGTATTCTCAATATGATTTCTTATATTTAAGCGAATACTGCACATTGAATAAAAGTAATTCTATGGATTTTATCGCGTACTTATTTTAGTTCCAGACATATCGAGTGCTTTACACCACCCGTGCTAAAGTTAAGTAAGTTAGTTAAAAGTAAGTTAGATAAAAGTAGATTAATTCATTAATAGAATTTAAAAACACTTCAACAACAGGATTTGATGGTAGTAAGAATAATAGGTGGTATCGTGTTTTGTAGAAGAGGAGATGGCAGGTTCGATTCCCACATGACAGTTATTATTGTCAAGAAAAGCAAAAGATGGTGCAAATGCTGCTCTTTGCTTTTGTTTATTCATGACAACACCGGGCCAAATACGGCACTACAGAAACTGGCAAAATTAGCAGAGCTAACTAAAGCTAAGGACTCTTCCTCATATACAAATTCTTCATATATACCATTTATCTGTAATTCTATAGAAAAGCCGTACATAAGCCTAAATTGGTACGTAATATATATATATATATATATATATATATATATATATATATATATATATATATAAATATATAACCGAAAAAATGTTTTTTTTTAATGTAATTTTAGCTTGTTCTAAACGTGAACATTTATTTTATTGTCTTTTAATGTTAAAACATGGACGGTGTAAAGTACTCAAAATGACGGGAATTTAAAAAAGTCAATAATAAACGAGAGTGATAAAACAGTAGGTTTTTATAAGTCGTGTGCATTTAATTAAAATTTCTAAAAATTTATAATTTAAATGGCGTTATGGCTGCTTTCTTTTAGATAACAAGCACTTTCCTTTTTAAAATCATAAATATTTATAATTTAAAAATTGGACTTCAATGAAATTAACAATTTTTTACTAACGTGACACATATACCTAGTTAAAAGTAACTTTTAATTGCTGATATTCATTTATTTAAATGCAAATTTTTTAAGATATCAAAGTGAAATGGAGAGTTTTAAATGTTTTAATATATATATAAAATATTTACAACAATATATATATACGGGTTATGTTTTTGATAAAGCAAATTTAGTAAATACGTCTCAATTGTTCATTTGTAAATAATATTTAATCATAAATTCACAAATATATACAAATAGATTATTATACAAAATCTCGCTTTTTATCTAACGAACGAACGAATAATTTACTTGGTGGTAGGGCTCATTTCTGACTAGGAGTCTGTCTGCCAAATTGCAGTGCTTGTACTTCCTGTGTGAACGATATATAGAGCCAATATAATCACAGGCTGAGAGTCATTCCATCTTAGTCCTTAGATTATTTTTGCTAGAAGTTGACTACTGAAATCCATGGACTGTAGTAACCACTTTCCACCAGGTGGACTGTAAGTTTGTTTGACACTTCAATCTTATAACGAATTTATTCATCCAATTTTCGAATATATAGACCCGTCGAATTAAATAATACCATGCAGTTTGTGTGTTTCTTATGAATACTACTATAGATAATCTATACAGGCAAAACCTAGCTAACCGGTAAAAGGTAGAGAACCCGCAATCACAGAAGCCTTCACTCGTCTTAATTTATCTAGGTCTTATAACAACATCTTAGACTGCTTTTCTAAAACTAAAAAAAAAATAAAATACCAATTTAAAATATTTTTAATTTGGAAAATATTTTTATATTTCCGGTTTTCATTTAAAAAAAATCTAAGTCAATTTTCAGTCAGTTTTAACTACGTAGTAGTATAATAAGTCTATGGTTTTAACATTGAGAAGAAACATTCGAATTTATTAAATAACCCCTAAATTAAAATAGAAATAACGTATAATATATATGGAATGCAGCGCATCTGAAGACGGAAGTAAATTGTCGAGGCTTATTTTAAGCACAAGAGGGAAAATAAGAGAAACTGTTTAATACATGACTGCATTTTCTTGGCTTTCCAAGCATAGCGACATTTTTTTAATATTTTCCACATAATATTTCTAATGTTGTTGATAAAATTATTACTGCGTAGTTCGTAGCCCTATAGTTGTTCTAGAAAATCATTCAAATTATTGTGGCAAGGCACCTCAAACGTATGGTTACAAATCTCCTTAAGATCCTTCTCGATCTATTTCTTTAATATCCCATAAAGTTAAACAATAGTTTCCATACGAACAAGAGTGACAAACGATCGTATCCAATCAACCTGATAGTAAGTAGATGTAGCGATCAATTTCGCTTTTTTATGTCAGGTTTCCAACGTTCACGTTAATCGCTGTATAAAACACAGCAGAATTATTGCGTTGTTTTATGCTAATATTCGGTGGTAGCGTAGTTTTTCTTCGGTCGAACCGGCCCATTCGTGCTGCAGTCATAATACAGAAGTAGTATGCCTCTACCATGTTGTTGAGTAAAGACCAATTTTCTTGCCCGTAACTACTTATATCTAATATACTCTTATTCCATTATATCTATTACTGATGGCGTAAGTTGTGTCGGCGACACGTATACAGTTACAGCATAAACAGACAAGCAGCCCACGATTTGAGTTTTTTGGCAAATGTTAGATCGGGGATTTAAGCCCATTGCTCGTGTGACATGACATCTAAATGCTCTGGCCACTAGACCTTATTATAGTCAAAAAATTATGATATGACATTATTTTCATCATCAAAATTATTACAGCCCTATTAATAAATTGCAACTAAGCACGGTCTTGGAGCTACCGGCATCCATCGTCTTCCTGGACCTATTATTAGATAGATTGACGATCTGATGAATTAATCATGTGTAAAATATTTTGTAATTTTTTTTCTTTACACTCTCTTTGCCTGAACACCGAAAGTACAATTAATTTTAATATGAAACAACATGCATTTGCATATATTTTATAAATATTTAACTGGAGAAAGTTACGTTTTATAACTATAAATGTTCACGTCGTTAATTTAAATTTAATTGAGCAATAAAAGGTCGTATGAATGGAGTCGTATGAAATTTGGAGTTGAGTCAATTTCAGGTTCGATAAATATATCGATTGCGTTGTAATTCTCAAAAAGTTCATTTTCTAAAAGTATATAATATTAATTCATATAAAAAATTATGCTTACAGTTACTTGATCTAATTAAAAATTTCCAATGAACCAGCTTCACTCCATTTACTTTTTAACTCGAACAAATTATTCGTGCGCGAACGATACGGTTTTATTGATGCTCCTTAAACACATAGTGTATTTTTAAGACGCTGAAATATATGTGTATATTTCAGTGTCAATAATATTATTAATACAGTATTAAAGTATTAATAATATTATTGCATTATCATTAATAATATTATTATTCACCGTATAGTTACGGTGTAAAAATGTCCGCCACCTCATATCATTCCATGGCTGTCGCACTTATGGCGACAGAGGGAAACTAAAACAGGTAATTGGTAGCAGCGTCTTGCTAATAACAATTAAAAATTGAACACTGCGGTTGCCAACCCGCCTGCCAAGCGTGGCAACTATGGCAAATATGAGGCAATCCTAGGGGAAGGCCCATGTGCAACAGTGGACTTTGATAGGCAATAACCGTAACGGTAATAATATTAAGTTGTTCACACTCCGATCTTTCCTTCATCCCCATAATCACTCCTGACTTAGACCTTTCTGGTGGTGAAGGGGTCATTAAGGGTCGCCTCTTACCACGCAAAATTTAAAAAAGGCGAATAATTTTACTCGTAATAATGGTGATGTATTAATATCTTGGGCCGCAACTACACTACTTCATAATCAGATTATAACATGACCTAGGACCCTTCTTCTATTTCCCTCCTGAGTTTGTACCGTTCTTGTACAATATATTCCACTTTGAAGTGTAAGAGTGCCGACGTAATTTAAAATAATGAAACTGAAGTAGCCACTTACCATCAGGTGAATCGTTTACCTCATTGTCACTAAAATCGTATATACGAGCACAATGAGAACAATCTTCACTCGAATCATTAAACGAAAGATAAAGTGCTAACTTACCATGTGCTCATCAGTGACATAAGCTATCGTAAAGAAAATTGTATTTTAGATAAATGTGACGTCGGACACGGTAAGGCCGGCACGGTGGACCCTTTTGTGTTTTGAAAATCTTGTCAGAAATTATTGCGGATGTATTCCTAGCAATTAGATCAGTGTATGCTTAAACTTTATTTTATTAAAATTATTTAAAAAGAGAATTATTTATGAAAATTAACTGTGGACGTAGACTTCAAAAAATTATATAGGTATTTACTTACTCCATTATGTCTTATTTGAATATTTAATTTCACTTAATTTAGTTGTCTAAAGTATAAACACTGAGCAAAAAAATGGCTTGTGTATTATGTGATAGACGTTAAACTTGAAGATATAAGTTTTGATTTAATTATGTATCGAATTAGAATTTCGAATTCTAATTTTAAATCTATAACCAACAAGTAAGGAGGTACGAAAATGTTGCATACCTACTGAGCAACATATATACCCAGCATCTTGCCATATGGGGGCGACGTAAGAGAATCTATCACCTCATTAAGCTCTGTGGTCTTAAGAGTCGATTTTGGAGTATGGCAGAAAGATCTTAAGGTTTCCGATAGGTATAACAGTATTGTTAACACTAGACACAATGTGGCCATCCGGCGATGGAAAAGAGTGCCTAAGGTGCGAAACATCTAGTACTACGATCAGATTTCCCTTCAAAGAAAGAGGTCCATGTCCTACAGTAAACCTTTATGAGTTGAAGAAAAAATTGCTGAGCTGATGATGAAAATATCTACTAGAAAAAGAAAATAAAAAGATTGCCATCACATGGTAAAAATGAATAAGAGAACAAATATGTCAGTGCAATTTTTTTTTTACCTTTCATCGATGTCTTAGGTTGGCACACATAAACACAATAGCCCTAATCATAGCCACAATCATATAAAACTACTCCGTGAACAAAAGGAAAGCATTTAACCTTCACAGAGACCTGCCTTGTTATCTTAATCATTCAGTGAAACTTCAGGCTATATCAAGCACACATACCAAGTTTTGTGTATAATACTTGTTCGATGTTGTTTGTAATGCAATTTCAACGAAAATTACAATTTAGCAGAGCAATGTACACAGTCCGGATCAAAATAGTTGTTAGAGGTTAGGCGTTTAATAAGGCACGATAGAAAGTAAACGTCGAGTCGGGTCGAAGAAAGTGAAAATTGTGTTAGAATAGAAAAGAGGTTAAACAGCGGTATGGCGACCTTAAGTTCTTTGTACAGGTGTCAGTTGATGGCATAACTTTGTATCGTCATTGAGGGTATTGTAGTTTTAAAAATATAATTTAATAATCAATAATTAAAATTATTGGTTAGGCTATTTTATATTTGGTGTGTCTGAAATAAGTTAATAAAACCGCGTTACTATCTAGCCTGTAAAGATAGTGAACTTTTAGAATGTGTGATGATGTGATATGTATCACCAAGTAGTGTTTTCAATTAGTTTTATATCTATAGTGATGGCTAAACACAAAAATAGATAGAAGATAATAAAGTTAAACGTATATATTTAGTTCTCCAGGGCGCAAAATAAATTACGATGTTTTTATTAATTAATACAATAAAATAATATTACTAATTGTTTGTTTAGTGAGTATTTATTAATGAATAAGGGTGACAAGCGAGCACATAGCCCAATGATAAGTGGATTCTGGGAGCCCATTGACTAAGACCATTCATAAGAACTCTATCCTCGAATAAGAATCAAATGCAGATATGTTCTCCCCCCAGAGACTAAGATGGAATGCCTCGTAAAGTCAAGTAAAAAGGGTCTCCGGTTCTCTACACTTACCATATGAAACATGACAGCATTGAGCTGCTATTTGACACTGATATTCTGTGCTCGGAGCTTCTGAAAGCGGGTGGAACACCGGTACTTGAAGTCCTTCAGAAGCTCTTCAATTACGTCCCCCATGGTGGTACTACTCCGGAGGCGTGGAGCAGAAGTGCGGTGGTCTTGTTCTTTAAGAAAGGCGACAGCGCTCTCTTGAAGAACTACAGACCGATTTCCCTTCTGAGCCGCGTCTACGTGCTGTTTTCGAGAGTCATTACGAATCGTCTCGCACGCAGACTCGACGACTTCCAGCCTCCCGAACAAGCCGGTTTCCGAAAAGGCTTCAGTACCATAGACCACATACATACCCTGCGGCAGATTGTACAGAAGACCGAGGAAGTACAATCTGCCACTTTGCCTGGCGTATATGGACTATGAGAAAGCCTTTTATTCCGTCGAAATTTGGGCGATACTACAGTCGCTTCAGCGGTGCCAAGTTGACTGTCGGTATACCGATGTGCTGAAGTGTTTGTACAGTAGGGCTACGATGGCTATCCGAGTACAGAACCAGAATTCGAAGCGTATCCAACTGCAGAGAGGTGTAAGACAGGTTGACGTTATATCCCCGAAACTCTTCACCGCTGCGTTGGAAGACGTTTTCAAGCTATTGCACTGGAAAGGATACGGTATTAACATCAATGGCGAGTACATCACTCACCTTCGATTTGCCGACGATATAGTCCTTATGGCAGAATCGGAGGACCTTAGCACTATGCTTAATGACCTCAATGGTGTCTCCCAACGGATAGGTCTTAAGATGAACATGGACAAAACAAAGATCATGTTTAATGTCCATGTCACACCTATGCCGATAGTTGTTGGGAGCACTATGCTCGAAGTTGTTGACGAGTACGTTTACATGGGACAAATAGTCCGACTAGGTAAGTCCAACTTCGACCGAGAGTTCAATCGACGGATTCAACTCGGCTGGGCAGCGTTCGGGAAATTACGACACATCTTCACGTCAGGTATACCTCAATCTCTGAAAACTGAAGTGTACAACCAGTGCGTGTTGCCAGTGATGACTTACGGATCAGAGACGTGTTCCTTCGCCGCTGGCCGTATGAGGACGCTCAAGGTCGCTTAGCGAGCTATGGAGAGGGCTATGCTCGGAGTTTCTCTGCGTGATAGACTCAGAAATGAGGATATCCGCAGTGGAACCAGAGTGACCGACATAGCCGAACGGATTAGTAAGCTGAAGTGGCAATGGGCCGGCCATATAGCTTGAAGAACCGATAACCGATGGGGAAGAAAGGTTCTCGAGTGGCAGCCTCGTACCCTTAAGCGTAATGTTGGGCGACCCCCCACTAGATGGAGTGACGACCTTGTAAGATATGCAGGAAGTCGATTGATGCAGGTGGCTCAGGAACGTGCTTTGTGGCGTTACTTGGGGGAAGCCTATGTTCAGCAGTGGACTTGTGAAGGGCTGTAATGATGATGATGATGATTCTGTGAGAGTGTGGTTCTTTTCGAGATCGAGCCGACCCATTCGTTCAACAACCATAATGAAGCTGCAACACGACTCTACCATGTATAAATGTAAATATTGTGTTTGAATGTTAATATTTTACGACCGTGTTTTGGTGCAATCCTTGGGGGAGGTCCCGTGTTCAGCAGTTGACTTATAAAGAGCTGTAATGACGATGATGATAATGTTTTATTCTCATCATCATCCATCGACATGTATAACCAAATCGTTAATCCATCTTAGGCAGGCCGCCCTATACTTCAGTTAATGGTTCGAGGCTGCTACTCCAAAACCTATTGTCCCTATCGTTTGTCCATTCTTCAAGCTGATATGGCCTGCCTGATGCTACTTTAGCTTACTGGTCTTACGTCAGCTTATATCGGTCGGTTTGTCAGCTTGTGATAAATTCTATGAGGAAGAGAAAACCAGAGTGTAGCAAGCTCAATAGCTCGCTGGACAACCTTAAGCTTACTCATAATGCCAGCAGTTTAGGACCACTTTTTAGGTCCATATATTTAATTCTAATGATTCTGACTATTTATGGGATTAAATCCAGTTTGGTCACTTTCAAAGAAAATTTGAGTGTAAACGCTTATCTTCTTGGCTACTATGACTTTCTTTCAATAAATATAATTCTATTTTAAACCAATACATACACAATTAATATACGTGTTAGTAAAACCACGCTGCAGCCATATTACGGTGGGAGCACGAATGGGTCGGCCGACCGTTAAAGGACCACGCTCTCACAGAATACAGCATAAAATAGCAGCGAAATACTGTTGTGTTTCGTATGGTGAGTGTAGAGATACGGAGACCCTTTTTGACCGGAAACTAGGCATTCCGTCTTAGTCCTTAGGGGTGCCGTCGGTTATTCTTAATTGAGGGTAAATGTAGATATCTATGGGCTACAGCATCCACTTACCATCAGGTGGACTGTATGCTCGTTTTTCACCCTTATTCTATAAAAAAATAAGCACACAAAAAAAAAAACAAAAAAAAATAATAACACCAAAAACTTTGTCATTTAGGTGACATAATGTGATAATTGGGACATTAAAACATTTGTGTATTTCCATAGATCCAAAAGTTCGACGAAAGCAGTAAAAACGATCTTAATAATTGAGAATTCCTGAGTGGAGTGCGTGTAAAAACGTTGTAACCCCATTAGTACGGAGGCTACAAGACCGGTCCGTCTGCCAAATGATACCAGTCAGGAACTGTGACCCGGATCGAAATATTTGGAACGCCCAAGCAGACGGAAGCAATGATTATTACGGTTAACTGCTGTTACTGAATAGTTTCAAAGGGTTTGGGTAGTATTATGCCGTATTGCATATGTATATATTTAAAGGATATTTTTTATTTTTGTAATTTATGAATGCAATTAACTTGACTCATACTACTAATTCTAATGATGTATTTGTGTTATATGCTTATATGTCATATTAGTTATATAATATGTGTTTTATATAAACATGTTGCAGTAATTGTATCCATTATAATTTTATTCATTGTATTTGAATCTGAGTAAGCCCACAAATTTTTTACTTGAGTTAGTCAATATTTTTTAAATCTAAGAAGATAATTCTTATATACATTATTTTTTCATTTATTCGTAATTTCTTCTAAAGATCTTTTTTTCGCACCTATCACTAGTTATTTGTTGATTGGGCTAGTATGCCTTCGGCTTCCATTCTTCCCTATCAGCTTTTATATTATCACTCAATCCTTTCTTACGCATATCATTCCTAGTTTATCAATATTTTCTTATGCTTCTCTCTATCTTTATATCTATTAATTTTTATATCACACATTCTTTGTGTTACATAATTTTCTTCCCTTCAAATAATATACTCACACTACGCAAACCTAACTACCTAAGTATTCCGCAACTTGTGCCACATTCAAGCTGTCTCTCTCGTACTTACAAATACGCAGAAATTACTTTAAAATTTGTTTTATTTCCTTACTAAATAATAAAATTATTTATTTAAGCATAAGTTTTCTTATTTAATCTCTATACATAAAAATCATTTTTTTATAGAACAAACGGCAAACGAACATGCGGCTCACTTGATGGTAGGTGACTACCGCCACCCATGAACAACCGCAACATGAGGGGAATCGCAGGTGCGTTGCCGGCCTTTTAGAAAGAAGTAAGCTATTTTTTGTATCTAAGTATCGGTCCGGAAAAAACAAATTTACGAAAACTTCTAGTGAAACTCAGAGTGGTGGTCCACCAAGCAGATGTGATGATGGTATCGTGAATTTTGACGCGATGTGCGTTCGTGAAATTTGGCGGCTGGTATGGTAGATACGATAGAAAACGCAAATTGATGCAACATCAATCGAGCCGATCAGAAAAAACTCGGTCGTCGACGTCGAATCGCTCTGTGCTTGATGCGGTCAAGTGAATGGAGCTGGACCTGGGTTGCCCCAGGCCAAAGATGAGAACAGTATTCCACTTGAGGCCGAACTTGCGCTTTGTGAAGTTGCAAGCGATGTGCCGGCATGAAAGACTGTCTCGCTCTGCCGAGCATGCCAAGCATTTTAGAGGCCAATTTGGCATTGCCCTCCAAGTGACCACGAAACTGCACACTATTCGATATGTCGACGCCGAGGATTCCGATGCTAGCTGAGGTAGTAAGAGGAGTGCCTGAGCCTGAGCACCCACGCTCAAGAAGAGTAGGATAATTTGGTCGTGGATGCTCAGCGAGGGATTCTCCGTCACCAGGGGTACTGGTACACTCCTGGGGTAGTTTTTCACTTAATTCCGCTACCATGTTAAAGGGGGGGGGGGAATTGGGCTGTTGGCGTACGTTAATCTCACAAAAACTCGAAAATTGCTCGACCAATTTTGATGTTTAGTGTATATTTGAGTGGGATCCCTGGATGGTTTAGATTTTTAATTAAGCCCAGCAAGAGGTACTGTTGTCAAGATCCAGGAATAACCTGTGCAAAGCCGAGACGGATCGCGAGTCTTTAATAAAATAATCATTGCTTCTATAAATTAATGAAATGTGCGACCGTTAAAACTACAGACATATTAATTATATTTGCATGTTGTCTTATCTTTTACGATTTCATTTGACCTAGTTTTATTTTTAACATCTCTTCGGTAGTATGCTATGTAAATAAATTACTTTTTAGTTCACTAAAACTTGTGCGCGATATTTCAGATGCCTGTTCCAAATCGATGGCACGTTACTCGTTACTTAACTGTCATTTTTCGAGGTACGTCACGTAAATGAGACGCGTTTAAATAGTCATTTAGATATATTTACTCTAATATTATAAAGTACGTCTAAAGTTGGTGGGTTTTTTTTGTAACACGTAAAATCATAATCAACTAACCCGATTTAAAAAAAAATCTATTGTACGTTTATCTTTCTTTAGTAGAAATTAACACTGTCGTTGGCTATGTCTTAAAATTTTTTTTAATAAGACTAAAGTAACAAATGAACTAACCGTCCGCGTGATGGTAAGTTCATTGCATGGACACCTACAACCAACTTCAAATAAAGAATGATACATAATTTGCCTGCAGCTACGGAAAATGGAATGCCTCACGGCTCTTTATACCAGGCAGAAACACAGCAATGCAAGCACTGCTGTCTGCCGGTATAAGTTGGTTAGAGGTTGAAATTAAAAAAAATGTTATATATGCCTCACACGCTTCCGGTCTCATTTCAGGATTTGCGCACCCAATACAAAAAATACGAACAAACATCCACACGTGCAACAATAACTTTCTAGACTATAAAAATATTTGTTCCACGCGATAATCGAAATTAGCATCGCAGTCAACTAAGCCACCAGTGAATAAGAGCCATATTTATGCTTTGGTCGTCAGTTGTGACTCTAAGAGAGAAAGGAGAATACAAAAAAGCAAAAAGGATCCCTACATTATTAGCGTTTTATTTTCTAATATTTTATCATATATTATTACAGTGTATACTTCAACTGTGAGCACACTGAATTTTACAAGCTGATTAAAAATTAAATTTACAAAAGATAATGATACTTAATAATATGATAACCATTTGTCCTGAGTGATATTTTTTGTATTTAAATTTAGTTCATAATGAAAAAAATTAAGAATTTTTATATTAAAATTCATTATAATTTTGCGAATTAAGAAAGTTATTATTAGTAAATTTCACAGCGCAGTAGTAAACCGGATTCAATCCCTGACGGCACAAAAAACGGCATTGTCATTTACAATTTTAAGTTCTGATTTTACACGTGCTCAGCGGTGAAGACAAACATCGTGAGGAAAACCTGCATTTCTGAGGTATAAAAATATGATGAAAACATGATGTGCTAAATCCTCCAACATGCAATGGAGTAGCGCAGCGAATAAATTACTCCAATCCAGCCTCTCAGAAATGAGAGGAGGCCTATGCTCAGCTGTGGGACGTAACTATTTAAGTCCCAATGCTGGGGAAAGGCCATTGTAACTTTTACGTTACATTAACTATAGGAATAATAATAAATCTAGCATTTTTAATACAAAAGATATCAACGTGCTCGGAGAGATTATCCCATTTTTTTATTTTGTTATTGAAATGAGTATGTATGAGTACATATCAAAAAAAAATAATTTGATAATTATTGATAAGATGCATAATTTATTTTATATTATATAGAAAAAAAATTCAGGAAAATAAAAAAATTAAAGAATTACCAGTTAAATAAAAATAAATTATTAATTTTTTTAACAACAAATGCAATTACACAATATTTGTTCCTATTATTATTACATCTTAGTCAAAATACTTATTTTATGAATCTTTACACCATATGGAAATATTATCCTCACCTCTGTCAACATCTTGTCCATTACAATTTAGGAGAAAATTGCCCATAAGAGTCAACAACACAACAACAAACAACATTTCTTTCACTTCACTACGGTAAAATTTTAAAAATTGACACCTATGGACCGTCATCTTGAAGTGCGACTTCCCGCGCAATTACTACTTTTTATTTAAAGAAATTTAAAATTAATTTATTGAAGTAAGCGCATTTCACATTTTATTTCTGTAATTTTATTTATAAATTTCGTATAACTAGTGGCGGCACCGAAACGGTTTTCTCGGCATTTTAATTAATGGCTTAAATTTTTTGATCGTATTTTTTTAGGAAACGGAGCTCCGTTTGGTAGAGGCGTGCATCTACTTCCAAGTTGAAGAACCCACTAGCCGACTGACCAACTTAACACTGTAAAATAAGAAACACACATATTACCAACGGTCTTTCACTTTGATAAGGTTTTAAGTCAAGTAATTCTTCAAACTAAAACTGACTTTAGAACAATAGTGATAAAGTTCATAAATCAAATCACAGATGAGACTCGGTCATAGTTAATAACAACTTGTTAAACAAGTGAACGGTGAAATGAGAAATTGTGAGAGATAGCCATATATCTGAAGGAGATAGATAGACATTTCTTTTTAATTCTACCACAAAAACTTGCGATAATAACAAATCACTCTTAAATTCTCATTGATTTATACATATTACATTATATAAACGAAAAGTATAATCAAAATTCTAAAAAAAGAGTTCTGAAACATTCCTTTATAAAAAGTAAATCTTTCTAAATAAAAGTTGGTTACTTAAATTAAAATAATTAATTAGTCAATATGTGCAAGCTGTAACCTGGATATTGATCGCTAATTAACTTAATATCATGGGAACGGTAAGTTAGTGAACTTTTATTATTAATTCATTTCATGGTTTCTATAGTGTTAAACAGATCAATTAAATTATGACGGATCGTAGCAATAAAATATATCATAAAAATTAGTTCTATGATGCTTTTATTAGGTTAACTGAAGTTTACAAAAACAAGCATAAAATAAATTATAAGTAGTAAAGCATTTATTTGTTCACTATAATAATATGTAGTTTATAAACTAAGGTCTATATAAATATTACAAATGGTACTTATCACTTAGTAACTTTTAATAGACGTTGCAAAAAAAAAGCATTAAGTAGGTATAAATTAAATAATTATTAAAAATTTGTACATATTATTATAACATAAAAAGATTTTGGTTTTCAGCCAAAAAAAAAAACAATATTAGACAACTACAATTAAAACAAATCTAAAATTTAAAACTTAAATTATTATACCTACTCCCCGTGGTATCGTGCCAAGAATCTGATTACGTTTCCTCGCTGAATGCCTATATTTAGCCTTTGAGCGAGAAAAGAACTAACACTCTTACCACTATATTATAATAACTAATAAAATTAATTTCTACGTGATAGAGCCTGTTGCTGCTGTTATATTAGCAGTATAGGTGTAGCACGAATGGATCGGCTCGACCGGGGAAGAACCACACTCTCACAGAATACCAGAGTAAAATAGTAGCTTAATGCTGCCATATTTTGTATGATGAGTGTATTGAACCGGAAACTCCTATATCTATAGGCCACAGCAACCACTTACCATCAGGTGAACTTTGAGATCGTTTGTCATCCTATCCTATAAAATAAATTATTATATCTAATTATATGAAAAAATGTTTTAAAACAACAAAAAAGTTAAGATTCTAACGAAAACATAATATAAAATATATTAATTATTTAAATAGGATTAAGAGCCCTGATGGCTCAGGCGCTAAGCGCTCACTGTAAATTTCACAGTACGCGAGCAACCCAGGTTAAATCCCGACGGCAAATATGAAATGCTTCATTGCAATTTTAAGTGCTGATTTAGCACGTGCTCGGCAGTGAAGTAAGCTCGTAGTAAACCTGTGTCTTTGAAAAATAACAATAAATATGTATTTCTAAGACGTGAAATTTGCCAACACGCATTGGAGAAGTGCGGTGGACATTTCCCCCTTAAGGCGACACCTTGAGAAAATGCACCTCCTTTCATCGAATAGTATGGGACTATGACACGACTAACGAAACTGAAATTTTGATATAGGTAAATTCATGTCTTTATCTTGAATTTGCTTGCTCAAAAACACGATTGTATAATTTTGACTTGATCATAATAATTTGCGAAAACACCTCTAAAAATCACTATAGTTGAAATTACAACAAAATTACTTAATCTATACGCTTGGGAATCACTCAAATATATTCATAACGTCAATATTTGTAATTTAGTTGCGCATTATTATGATTACTAAATTCAATAATTTTTTTAAAATATTTTAAGATTCTGACAATTTCTAAGCGGTGTTAATCGTCGCGAACGCTACGCAATTTTAGACCTTATGACGGCGCTTTAAAGTTTTATAGAAATTATATACTCAGGCGAGCCAGTCCGGCGATAGCCCTCTTCAACGGTAGGCCTGCGCATGTCGTTCGCTTGTACTCTCTATTCTTATTATACCTCTTATACCTTTATTATTATAAATAGCTATAGTTGTAGAATAGGTTTATTATTATGGTAGGAAATTATTATTAGTATAAGTAGATGCCGAAATAATTTATTTTATTTGTGGTAATATATATAAAATAATATAAAAATACTAAGAAAAAAATTATATAGGAGAAAAAGAAAAAGCTATTCGAAAAAAAATCTTAAAATAACGAAGGCGAACAAGTTAAGGTAAACAATGTCATTGTAAATATTTTAATAGCATTTTAGTGTAATGTATGTTTGTAGTTAGTTATAAAGAACATTACCTGCCTATAGAGATTGCAAAATCCGGATTTTTTTGATATCCGAATTTTAAAATTTTTCTATGATTAAAATCCGGATTTTTTGAAGTTTTAAGGTGATTTGATAAAACATTAAAAATCTACATTTATTCAGACACGACAGAATAAAATCAACCAAATAAACAAGGCAGATAGAAGGTAGATAGGCAGGCTGCCTACCTAGATTCAGTATGATTCAAGCAACTTGGCCGTTTAGATAATTCAAATCACTTAGTGCTTTGTGGGTACAAGGGAATAGAGAACAAAATCGTATGTTAATAAAATAATCAATAAAATAATTTTTAGGAGCGACGCTTGACGCAATTATCGGAAATAACACCCTGTTTGATATCACGTGTCCCATAATTGCATACAAGGTTGGTATTGACGATGTCGTAATACAAGGAAATGTGCATTTCTAGCGGGTAAATAAAAAAAGTGGCGAGATCCAGGTAAACAAAAATTCAGATTGGTTCATGCAAGTTCAAAGACAGATGCATATTTCCGAAATATGTAAATGCTTATTGGCAGTATGGTATAGACGTAATAAAATAAAAGTGGACACAATAGTAAAGGATGACCAATTTTGCAAGGACAAAATGGAGACAAAATTACTTTCATTTTATTTTCACTGCTTGCTACTGGATTTGATAGAACCGCGACTTACTTGTAATAAAAATAAATTCAGGATCTAAGTTAAGTAAAAAAAATAAAGAAAATGTGTATAATGACCCTAAAAAGAAGGGGAATAAAATATCATTATAAACGTAGTTACAAATTCTGTTATACAATATAATCAGTTTTAAAAATCATGACTTAGTTATTATTTCAATAAATAAATAAATAAAAACTTTGTTGATTTCTCTTTTAATAAATTAACATGACGACAACAATAATGACATATACAGCTACATGTTATTATACTCCCTCCTTGTCCTAGACATTCTTAACAATTGTAGTACGCCGCATTCCATGCCAGCATCACAATTTATCCAAGCTCGCTAAAAACATTTTAAAGCAGTATACATGGCAACACTGTATCAACTCGTCCGTCAATGCAATTTCATTACGTTGTTTTGTGCCAGCCATCACGGTGTGTTTTTATAATTTTTGTTGTAAAAATTAAATATGTTTAGTGTAAAATCAAATATGTTGTGTCCAAAACCTGCTACAAATAAATTTATTACGTATCTGCGTGGTAATAATTGGATTATGTACTTCGGAAAGGAAGATATTCAAAAATGGAGCAAACCGATCAAAAGTAAACAAAAATCCTACTGTTCGAGGTAGGTGCACGTGTATATAAAATAAATAAAGTTAAAACATTTATTAAATAATAAAATCAGATTCACTGTGCGCATTTTTTAACAAGTATGATAAATTATCGAACAAATTCGCCTCGTATTAGGGGTTAATAACATAACCTCGTCACTCATATAATATGAAATAGTAAATAGTTATTTTAACCGATAAATCTGGGTTGAGATACATTGTACAGAGATACGTTGAGAAATTTTAAGTGATATATATTAATGTTTTTCTTACTTTCATTTACTTACGTTGGGCAGTCGCCATTATCAGTCATTGGGCAAGATTATTCCCACTTTTGACATGCACGTAGTGTCGGACAGTATTGAAGAAATAGGAAAAGTATATTACGGTGGAGATAGGGATGCAAAAGCACTATTGACTTAAAACTGCTGGGAAAAATACCTAACAGGAGTTATATAGATGCTATATACAGACCGTTAGAACTGTCACTTAGAATATATACATAGATTTATGTATATGTAATAAAGTAATAACGAAAAGTACTACTGGTAGATATTAAGCGGTGCAGAGAAGCAGAAGTATTTACTGTAAACTTAAAATTGTTGGGAGAATATCTAGCATAAGTTATTTAAAATGCTATGCATTAGAGCTGTCATTTATGAGGATAGACATGGTTAACTATTCAGACCTTACCGCAATGACTTAGAAGGTAGACAGGTCTTAATTCACATATAAGATGCTATCATTAGTGGAAAGATATTAAGATGGGCTAGGACTCAGAAGACATCACTGCAGGCTTTAAACCGTTAGAGCTATCACATAGAGGATAGACACGGTTGACTATTCAAACCTTAGAGCTAACACTTTGAGGTTAGACAGGTTTGAATTGAAGGCAATATCACTTGAAGGAAGACATTAAGATGGACTACGGCTCGAAAGAAATCACTGCAGGCTTTAAACCGTTAGAGCTATCACATAAAGGATAGACACGGTTCAGACTATTCAGACCTTTTAGAGCTAACACTTTGAGGTTAGACAGGTTTTGAATTGACATTAAAGCGCTGTCACTATAAAGTAAAATATTTTGTGGTACTGAGATTTAGAAGCAATAAAATAAATATAATTAATGGTATAATTTTTATTACAAAAGGGCTCAATATTATGAGTATAACATGATGAAAAACTTATTACAAATTATAGATGTAAAAGTACTAGAAAGTCTCACAGGGGTTTGGCAAAAGAAGTCCAAAATGTTAATGTAAGAGAACCCCCACATGATCACCGGACATCAAGGTAGCAAAATATACCAACATAATAATGATTTGAAGATTGGGGCAGCAGACCCGGAAATTATACACCCTGAGATTTAGTTGTATGAGATGTAGTTGTTGTTGTCCTGAGATTACAACTAAAATTTCTTTAGTATCAGAAAATTATGATTATGGAAAGAAATAAGTGCTATAAATAAACTTAACTCATGGTTTTATTAAGGTTATGTAAACCTTTAACGTCCACAAAAAATTGGCAGAACAAGTTAGAAATAATAACTGAATTCTGGGACAAAATTATCCGGTGTGTAAGGGAGAGTCAGTTTACTAGTCCTTAAAATTGTTAATTGCCAAACAAATGGGATTTAATTGATGCATTTTTAAATCTAAAGACAGTATATTATTACATATTATTTTGTATACACATAAAATAAAAAATAAAAAGCTACATAATATGAAACTCCTCTATCAGGCATTTGGGTGTTGGTAGGCCTATGTGCAGCTGTGGACTTTTATAGACTGCAATGGATGGATGGATAATATGACATGAAAGTAAGAAAAAATGTGATATGAGAACTGTTTTACCTTGATATGGAATATCAAAAGGTTACAAGTTTAAATACACTAGGCTGTTTAGAAAAATCTGAAAGATTGAACCAAACCTATTATTCAAATTATATCCCTTGTGATATATTTGGCTCCACATGTTACGAATGAAACCAGATTTGACAGATATGCAAACAAAAATAGTATTGTAAGCATCAGATTGAGTTACAATAAATTTGTTAAATTATTAAAAAATAATAAAAAGACAACAGATAGCCTGTAAAATGTTTCATGACTTAGATTATTGTCAATTTAAAAAAAAATAACATTATATAGTTAAAAAAACTCAGTAAAGAAGGTAAACAATAAATTAATATTATTGAGATAGTAAAACGAATATAATATAATAATTATTATATAACAATATAATAAGACGAGAAAATAATATAGAGAAATTTATGCTGATAGGCAATTAAATAAAAATAAAAATCTAGACCATGATTAATTAATTGAAAATAAACATAGGCACATTATTGCATTCGAGCTGTATTATGTAATTTAATATAACCTAAGTTACAAGAAAGAAAGAAGTGTTTAGCATCATTAGGTTTTAAATAGAATGATGAGTTGCAAATGCATTAATGGCCTACAGCGGTACATAAAATATCAATCTGGGAAAATATAAAACTTACATACTTCACTAATTAAAACAGTGGTAAATTAAACAATTAAAAAGAAATTTAAAAATAATTATAAGAAATAATTTTCTATTGCAGATATTAAAAAGTTATGAAAAGTAAAAATAAGTAATATGTGAAGTAATAATTCAAAAATAAAATAAAGATGGATTTATTCAGTAAAATTAAGTATGATATCATTCATATCTATCATGTTATTATTATCACCTTTATAACTAAAACTTGGTATGGTAAAAGCACACTAGAGTTATGCCACGGTAATTTTATCTATACAGTATTCCAACTTCATACAAACGGACGAAGCGAGAGTTATGCCTACGCGCCTCGATCTCGGCATGCGCTCGGCATGCAGACAGCCGTGACTGTGCCGCAGTGATGATTTTGTGTATATTATAAATATATATAAATTGTAAAGTAGCTGCAGGTATCTATAACCAAGTAAAAGATAATTCTTTTCTCCACCTTGTCCATGTTTCCCAAAACAATTTTTAATTAAGCTTTATATTAGAATGCGGATTTTTTATACTTAAAATTTAATAATAAAGCATTTCGTACGTCTCAGCCGAGGCGCAAATATTTTTCGGTCGCAAATTTATAAGACCGATTTTTTATTCAAACATAAACATGGTTTTTTAATTAAATCTACCAATCAAAAAACAACACGCATTTTTATTGAACACTTCCTATTCAATTCACAAAGTACCTATTATATTTGTTTATATAAAAAGTATATTTACAATCATAAAACTAAATGGAAACACAAAGTAGGCAAATGCAAAAATGCTGGAGGCAGGCAGCCCTATCGCATGTAACCGTACCGCGCGGCTGTAGGCAATTATTTCAAAGATACGGCCGAGTTACAATACTGTATAGTTATGCTGACAGATGCGTACACTGATTGCCAAAATATGTTAGCAACAAAATAAATTGTTGTAGTAAGAGGAAATTATGTAAAAATACTTAAGAACTACAAATATTTTATGATATAAATAGTGACTAAATATATTGTGCATAACCCATTTTGGTGGCTATTAGTAAAATGAGGTTAATAATGTTGTGCATTAAACCTTATTATATATAATAATGTATATATAATATTATGTAATATATATTCAGTGGCAAATTTCTGACCTTAGATGGTAGTTAATAATATTAAAAAAACATTAAACGCATAAAACCGTTTGAAATATAAATTGACACTTCTCAACTGGATGAAGAAAATTTGGGTTTTAGTTCTTCATTGAGAGTAAATTACATAGATATTATTCGATATTAAAGTAGTATATGCTTATATTTTTGGGAATGGTAGAATACAATACAAAACTTTGAGCAAAACAATATAGTTATAATGAATAGTAAACTTACTACAACTAAATAATACTTATGTTGTACAATTTTACCCAGAGTTGATGAAAATCCTGCTTCATATATTAACAAAATAGAAAGGGTTCTATTCATTAACTATTGAGGATTCAATACTTTAAATTAAATAAAAATATGGAAAATTAACATACAATCTAAAATTGAGCCAAGTAAACAAAAAACAGTCAGAGGAAGTCTTTCAAGTCTATTCAACAAGATCATAAAGCAGTGTCAAAAGCTAAAACTTGATCAAATTAGTAACGAGAAATAACAAAATTATTATATACTTAACAATAGGGTTCCGTAGGCATGACCCAGAAACCATGGCAGTTATATTAGATTGGGGGACGATTCTTCTTTTATGTAGTTCCTCTTAATATCGATGAGTCAAAAAACCACAGGTTTTTGTTTTTTTCACATGAGCGCAATAAATGTGAAAAAATGAATTATTCATTTTGAATAAAATAATAAATTATTATTAACACTGCCTAGATAAAGATAATCATACTACTGTGTCATGTTACAGTCATCTCATAGACATCTCATACACATCATACTCGTAGGTTACTATTAGTGAAGTATTTTGTAAAATATGGCACTCCAAGATTCACTCCAAAATTCATACTAAGAATTATAGTGAACTCTCCTATGTCAAATACTATAATTTATAAAATAATAAAATAATTAATTCTTTATCGTACCAAATTGTAGTAAGTGTAATGATATTCCTTCCTGGGCTTTTGTGCCTTTTAAGTTAGTTTTAATAAGTTACTTTTAGATTATTAACTACAGAATATTGTAATAAATATTGAGAATACAGAAATTTACAAAAACTAGTAACAAGTTGAGCAGTGATGAGTTATAGGTTATAATATACATACATTGTCCTGCAACAAATATTATATTTATTCAAAAGGGAGCTCAGATGTATAGTTAAGATATAGATAGAATTTTACTTCAACAGGATTTGTATGGGAAAAAATAAATGAGAAGGGGTTGAGCCTTTCTTGTGAATATTTTAATAGAAAACTGATCACAAGATAGTGATAAATTTAACCCACTTAGAATAGTATTTCTTAAGTAAGTTAGTAAGTTATAAGATGTTAAATTAAAATTTATTATAAATTAAACTGGCATAGATATTCCAGATTGTTTTCTTTTTCAGTCATAATTCTTCCACAGGGCCACTTCTGTGCCAATCAAGCTGGCCTTATGTGTATAAGGAAATGTTATGAAATAACGATAATTTATTTATGTTATTAATTTTAAAATTTACTATACAGGCAATATGTTCAACATTTTTTATAAAATAAGGAATATTGCAAATTTCCATTCATTGGTATTATAAATTTGCAACCCTGTCTTCAAACATCTACAATTGTTAAGAATGTCTAGGACAAGGGGGGAGTATAATTGAATGGTTAAACGATCTTACCTTAAGTGAAGTTCAACCATAATTATACGAATCTCCTTGTCCTAGACACTCCCGGCCCAACCCTCCCTGGGTTAGGGTTGCTCATCTAATTCCTTGCTTTAAACATAATGAAATTGCATTGACGGACGGGTTGATACAGTGTTGCCATATATACTGCTTTAAAATTTTTTTTGCGAGCTTGGATAAATTGTGATGCAGGCATGGAATGCGGCGTACTACAATTGTTAAGAATGTCTAGGACAAGGAGCTTCGTATAATTATGGTTGAACTTCACTTAAGGTAAGTTCGTTTAACCATTCAATTATACAACAAGACAATAAATGATGCAAAATATTAAAAAATAGTGTGCCGCGACTCCAAAGCTTGCTTGTTCCTATCTGTTTATCGCACGTTGACCTCCGATTGAGCATTTGGCGCGAATTTGAAGTTTTAGGGATCGAGTGACGAGTGTCGCTAGCGGGGCGCGGGGTGGAATAGGCGGAGCGATTTTAAGCGTTTATTTTCGATGTGTCGTCTTAAACCCCCTCAGAGGTCAGAGTTGAGTGGAGACTTGTGCCCAGCGGTGGGACGTACACAGACTATAATTTTAACTTTGAATATTCATCTATTATATAATTTATATCAATAGATATATAAACGGATTGTCTTATTGGTAGAGTAGTTATTATGATTTAAATCCATTTTTTCCGATCCGTTCGTATTAAAGAATCGTCTTTGAAAGTTCTTGAAAAATGTCGTGAATTCCGATATATAGCAGATGAGTGAGTGATGAGATGAGATGATGAGAGACATTTCAATACAACAGTATTTTGATTTTAGTTTTATTAATTTGTTTTTTATTTTTGTCAATATATACGTAATTTGTACAGTTATTTTTGTGAGATGATACTGGTCCTGAGATACAGGTTTCACCTACATTAGAAGCTAGGGACTTTAAATTTATTGGTGAAATAAAGCATTATCATTAATATTATTATATCGTCCAGTATATAAAAAATAATATTTGTAAGTTCGTATTTTGTACACTGCCATACTGTTCATCAGATTGCGGTAAAACTTTGTCAACTTATTGCTTGCACTTGTACAAATATTATAGGCATAGTACAATCAACTTACACTAGGTGGTGATATATAATAATGGTGGATAGATCATTCTATTTCAATGATTGTATTACAATTACTTGTTAAATAATATAACTCTTCCAAATTTCTGCGGCAGCAATGCGCCGGGTGTCATATAGTTAGGATATAAAAAAAGATATAAACTTTAAATTACATAGTTGTTAGCTATTTACAACATTATTTTCATTATTGTTTTTAATATTGTAATTTGAAATTCAAATTACAATATTAAAAATCATAATGAAAAAAAACTAAAAAGAGAAATCATTATACAGTCCTACACCCCGCGGTATAACGCGCACTATAGTCCCAAGAACGCTGTCTGTGTTGAATAGATACTCGTATATTTAGCCTTTGAGCGAGAAAACAAGCAGCTCTCTTATCACCATTTCTCAGATACACACGCACGAGTACCCCACGGACCGAGAGTATCTACAGCAAATAATAATAATAATTTATAATTATATATTTATAGAACCCAACCAGATGAGAAAACTATATAGATACCCCACATAATAATAATAATAATAAATAATTTTATTTTTCTCTTCACAAAGGTATATAATTTCACATTATTTCTTAAATAATACGGTTGTAGATAATTTTCACCTTTGTGAGAGACTGGTGTCCATACTAGGGTAATCCCTGTGTTATATATCACCAGGCCCTCACCCTAACGGATAGCACGTATTACATTTTCAAATATACTTCAAGAGAAATACAAGAATAAGAAATATTTCGACAAGAAAAGATTCTATATGTTTTTTTTTTCAAGTTATTTCCATATGTGTAATAGTGTGTGACACACACATCAAAATTATTTCCATATGTGTAATAGTGTATGTGTGTGTATGTGTACGCACGCGCGCGTGTGAGTGTGTGTGTGTGTGTGTGTGTGTGTGTGTGTGCATGCGTGCGTGCGTGCGTGTGTGCGTGGGTGCGTGCGTGCGTGCGTGAGTGAGTGCGTGCGTGCGTGCGTGCGTGCGTGCGTGCGTGCGTGCGTGTGTGTGTGTGTGTGTGTGTGTGTGTGTGTGTTTATGTGTGTGTGTGTGTGTGTGTGTGTAGGGTTATGTGTTTTTAGTATAATACTCTCAGTAAATTTTCAGCAACAAATGGCACATATATGTACTCATCTCTCAGAGACTCATATTTGGGCTACTTATTTTATACAGTTTCATCTGATGCCGATCTCTACTTTAAACGAATTACTTCTGAGATATTATACTGTCAAAGTGTCTTCGCAAGTACTATCCGAAACTATAAAAATATGGCGTAGAGAGTGGATTCGACCAAATACCATGTTACACCAGAGTAACCAACCCTCGAATATTTTTACTCTTTGGTCTTACGAGTACTCTCACATAATTTCGATTGCGTTTTCCCAATACTGGGCATTGTTAATCTAGAATTTGTGAATCAATAACAACAGTAATATTTGATAATTACTTGACTTGACTGACTGACTTGACTTTCGTCGTAAGTTAAGTTTTATAGAGAAGGAACTCGACAACCCTACTGAATTTTATTATTTATCAAAACTCAGTAATATAAAGCCAAACATGTCGGTAATTACGACATTAAGATTAGTAACAAACTTTTAAGTAACTATTTTATCACATATTTTTATTTTTTGAAATATTAGCTGTAAATTGACTTACTTGTGGAATGTTATCCCACTTTACTTTTGGTAACGAGTTTTACAAATTACATACACTCTCATCATTACTAAAAATAATTCTTATTATATAACTAAAATCAAACATATTTAAAACACACAAAATACTTTACATTTTTTCGTTTTTTATAGGAGAGGGTCAAACGAGCATACGGCTTACGTGATAGTAAATGGTTACCGCCGCCCATGAAAAACTTACAACACAAAGGGAATTGCAGGTGCGTCGTCCGAGTTCGAATTGCCGGTGGTAAACCATTCCACAGAGAGGTATTTTGTGGAAGAAAACTCCTAGTGAAATGTACAGTGGTGGACCGCCAAGCATCCAGAAAAGTTTGAAATACAGAGATGCAATTTAAAGGTCAGTTCTAGATACAAAAAATCTAGTCAGTTCTAGATAGCTTTAAATCGGCACAAACATTGTGTAGGGTATAGTCAGTCGAGCGTATTGGATATTAGAGGTCGGTGCCTATATGTATTAATATTAAAACCAGCCGGATACACAACAGAACAACCAAAGAAATTTTTCTTCAATTTTATACAAACCAAATACGAAGTAACTTTTTCCCCAACCTAATTATATTGACCAATTGACGTCTATATTCTACTTAAAGTAATTACACACATACGTATGAGATATTTTATCAACTTATTTTTTGGAGTAAACTTAAGTTTATTAAAAAAACTATATACAACCTCAGAATTACTTATGGAATGCCGTCTTGATATTGGTATTCTTCTTTACTATATAATGAATATATTATAAAATATAAAGCTAATGGCGCACGCTAAGTAAACAACATATTTTGGGCCCTATTGAGAACTATCTCCCCTCGTTATGTACGTTTTACGTACGAACCAGCTTTCAAATATATTTTTTGAGTGATGACTCAGCAGTTCAGCATGGTTATTCGAGTATAATTTGGAGACTACGTTAAAAGTAACAGTTCAAAATATATTAGAGCTAATATACCCTAGATTATCATGGACGACAAAGTGTATACTTACTAATAAAGTAAAATAAGTAATATATAATATAAAATAAATAATATATAGTATAATAATAAAATAAGTAATAAAGTAAAAATAAACAATTATTGCAAACGTCCGAAGCATCAGACCAGGGTTTGGCCGCTTTGATTAAAATTCACTGGTTGGGTTCAATGAATATTTATAATCAAAAGTTGAATGATAATGTTAACCATTATATTTTAATTATAGAGCACTCTAAACTTATGTCTACACGGCATTAAGAAAGAAACAAATATTAAAAATAAAGGAAGAGAGAAGGATATAGCTCTAGAGTGAGACAATTGGTAGAAAACAACCATGTGACACCCATCGTCTCCATTACTGAGTACGCCAAAGTACGCGACTCCTAACCCACTAATATGGGCGTACGTACTGTGAATGTGTAAGACGACACTATGAGGTCAAACTATGCGAGGCTCTTGGCAATTTCTCTTTGCGTTTAATGCATTATTAAAACATGTGAAATCGCCTTATTTTGCACACGAAGAACAACTACAAATTTCTTTTAATGAGAAAGAAGTAACATTATATTTGCAAGCGTCGCAAATGATAATGGAATCAATGGATTTACACAGTCAACGTTTTGGCGATTTAGTAACGTTAATGCTTGGTACAAGTAAGCTCAAATGTTCTTTCGTTTTCATTGGGTTTCATGATAAAATACTATTCTCATTTTTGTGCTTGTTTTAATCGCAAAAGCGTAAAAAAATCAAAAATTAATTTAACTAGAAAACGTCGTTCAGCGTAACATTGTTAGTCATATCGTTCAAAAAAATTTATAAAAATAATACAATTGTATGATAAAATCGGCGTTCAAGAAAAAAAAACAACAAAAAAAATGGCTGACCCGATACAATGATTATTCTTAATATGTTAATTAGGTTATACAACCAACTTCATAAAAGAAGGGACAATCTCATGTAATTTCAGAAACAGATTCTACCTCTAAGGGTGGAAAAACAGAGGATGAAATTTTCAATGTAACTATATATACGAAATTCTATTTGTTACGAATACTCGTATCTTGAACTTGTGATACTTAATCTAGTAAAAATGGAAAATAATACACTATTAATTAAAGGTAAAAACCAACTTTAAAAACTTATAAGAATTAAATAATTTCCACAATAGCTTCTTCCAGAAGAGGCCTCATGGCCTTCAATAAATGTTGACATATCTACACGAATATGCCAAGTGTAAAATCCAGACCAACAGAACGGCAGAGGATAGGGACCTGCATTAAGGTTGCTGCGATCGTCATACTGCATACGAAGTACAGAATTGAGGATTTGCCAATAAAGGCAAAGACTTCCTACAGTCGGAGATGTCTTTGTCATCTGTCATAGATAATACCAAAATAATAAAAAAGACACAATTATACTTTTAAGAAATAATGAAATACTATGATTGTGATGTGATATGGTGCTTATTATAAAGCTTCATATAGTTAAATAGATCTTTTCAGAAAATCTTTCAAGATAAAGTTTAATGTCCATCTTTTACTATGCTATACGAAAATTTATATGTACCTAAATTATATATTTACAAATCATAATATGCATAAAAACTAATAGAATATATAAATTATAATATAGATAGAAACAATAAAAACAAGACCAAAATACCCTTTTTACTAGTAACGAGGTATTTCACTTTAGTCCTCAAGGGTGGCAGTACATTGGCATTTTGATGTTGAAACGAGAATGGATGGAGATGACTATGGGCAACACCATCCAACATCGTTGCTGAACTTTGAAGTTAAATTTCTAGACATAATAAACATTTCCGTTAAAGATAATTCTATTTGAGATAAGAGTTATGATTCGTTAAGAGAATGTTTCTGCACTTATTTACGCTTGTTTCTCTAGTTTCAATCAATTTTTAAAGATATTTTATTATGTGCTCATTTATCACAATCAAATCAAATTTTAGTGAAATTTTAGAACACGGTAGAGCCAATCTGCAGATATATTATGGGTATAGCATATATAGATCTCTCTCATAGAATATCATCGTAAAATAACAACTTAATGCTGCTGTTTTTGTATATTCAGTGTGACCCTTTTTACTGGAAACGAGGCATTTCATCGTAGTCCTCTGGGGCGACAATCATCTGCGTTTTGATTCTTAGTCGAAGCTAAATGTAGATATCTATGGACCACAACACCCACTTACCATCAGATAAGTGGGGCTGTTGGCGCAGAGTTGATAACTGTGCTTTTCCCCTGATTAGTTAGTTATTCATATTTAGAATCAGCGTTTTTTGGTATCATTCGGACACCAAATCCTCATTTCTTAATCAGCTTCAGTATTTGCGCCGCGTGGAGTTGGTATTTGCAGAACTTAAATATCGAAGTAGCAAGGGAACTAACAGTTTACCTGATGTTAAGTTATTAGCCAGTAGCCTGTTTATTTATCACTCAGAACTAAGTTGGAATCAAAAAAATCAAAATCAAAAATCTTTGTTTCGCTCCAGTATACTATCCTGGCTCTCTCTATCTTTCAGACCTGCACGAAGCAATGCACTTACTGCTGCTTGGCTGCAGAAATAGGTAAGAGGGTGTTACCTATTCAAATCCAAAAGGACTTCTAGGCAGAACGGAGTTTCTAGGAGTCTCGTCCCCTAGAAAAAAGAGTACTATCACATATAATATCCGTAGTTTTTAGATAATAGCTGGTAAAGACGAGAAGGCGATATCAGTAATTAGTTTCCGATTTTTTAATGAACCAATCGTCAATGTCATCACACAAGTGTTACTTCAAATACAGTTAGGTCACAATTTCTATTTTCTATATCCTATATTCTATATCCTATATATATATATATGTATTTCATATATATATATATATATATATATATATATATATATATATATATATATATATATATATATTTCTGCATCCATCCAGTTCTCTACATGCACACTACCATACACAACACAGCAGCATTAAACTGCTATTTTACGCTGGTATTCTTTGAGAGCGTAGTCCTTCCCCGGTTGAGCCGAACCATTCATGCTACAACCATAATAGCTGCAGCGTAGCTCTAGCACGTTCAAGTTTAGCTTAATATATTCTAAATGGATTAAGGTAATACCTTACCTCTCTTTCAGGCTTTGCACCCATCTTCCAAACCCCCTGTATATTATTTTGCTTTTTATCTTTATTATTTAAATGTGAAATATTTTTATATGTTATGTAAATGTAATAATTATTTGGAGTAAGCATTGGATTTTTTGATTTAAAATTAAAAAGTTTGCAAATATTTGTCTCATATGATTTGAATTTTAATCTTGTCGTCCCTTAGATTTTGAATAATTACGACCTTAACCTGTAATGATACCTGTTCTCTAATATTTAAGTATGCACTGGTACCGTCAGCAAACATATAAACTTAATTTTGTAATAATAAATAAATTAGATTTCAAAATTACTTAATAAAATTACTAAATTTGTAATGACTGTGTTGAATTACTTCAATCAAATTCATTCAACAATATAGAAATAACTTAATGTATTAAAATTAAAAAAAATTAAAATAAATTAAAGTATTAAATCTAAAAAATCTAAATTTATAATTCCAATTTCCTTTATAAAATGCAAATTACATTGTAAAAATTTTATATTGTAAAATTCCACCCAGGAGATGGGCAGCAGCGTTCTTCTAATAACAACTAAAATAAAAAAAAACTGCAGTTGCCAACCTTCCTGCCAAGCATGGCAACTGTGACAAATATCCCCTCTATGAGGTGATCTATGATAGAGTTTCTGATTATGTTCAACGGTGCACTTTTGATGGTCTATAACGCTAACAGTAATGAACTTATGAAACTACAAAGTATATATTTTATTCCAACAATTATTATTCCAATAACAATTCCGTATCCATACATATCTTCACGAATCAACGATAGAAAGCTTAAGCATTAAGACTGATAAAAGCTCGAGGATAGTATTATAAATACAAAAGCATAATATGTAATCTTAAAACGAACAATATACTGTGTATATGCCCAAAGATAAATGCCAATAGAGATTATAAAGCTAGTAACCAATACTTTGTAGAGCTACTTAAACTAATTTAACCACATACTTAAAACGTGAGATTAAAATAAAGTTGCGTGAAATTACGGCACTTTATTTTCATGTGCTTCACTATTGAATAAAACCATATATACCGATTTGTAGTGTTTAATTAACTTATTTTAACTTAATTTTAATTCCAGACGTTTCCGAAATTTAAGAAAGCATTATCTGCTTCACAATTTTTGTTGCCTTACAGAGTTTGGAAAAATTAATTTATTAAAATTTCACTAATCCAGAAATTCCGTTATCCTCACATAAATTATGAAAATAATATATCACAATCGTGTTTTTGCTGATTGTATTTATTTGTCCACAATAGCGAGAACAAACAAACTTTCTATTGTGTCTTGGGTTGTCGGAATGCTTTATCAATAATGGACCGTGGGACAACAATGACGTGCTTGTGTCGATGATTTATATCGATGGAACTATTAATGTTCCATTGTTATTAGGGAAACCTCAAGATATAGTTATATCTTGAGTCTACTTAAAATCACTTTCTGTACAAATTATTGCTTTCCAATCTAACTGATTGTAATTTTACAATTATTGTAACTACAAATATAAGGATAATTGGTGGTTATCGATATAGATCAAAACTATTTTATCCCAATATTTCTCCAAAACTTTAAATTTGTGTTGTAGTCCTGATTACTAGGCAGCCTCAATAGCTTTAGAGGCTAAAGAAGCTTATTATTTCAAAATGTCATACCTACCATAAATATATTGATAAGTGTACGCATAGTTAGAGCACGTGATAAATCAGCACTTAAAATTGCAACTAAGCATTTCATATGTGCCGTCGGGATTGAACCTGGGTTGCTCGCGTACTGTGAAATTTACAGTAATTAATATATTTTATATTGTTTTCGTTAGAATCTAAACTTATTTGTTGTTTATAAACATTTTTTCATATATGTAGATATAATAATTTATTTTATAGGATAGGATGACAAACGAGCTCAAAGTTCACCTGATGGTAAGTGGTTGCTGTGGCCTATAGACAACTACATATATCCTCAATTACTAATCAAAATGCAGATGCATTGTCACCCGTGAGGACTAAGATGGAATGCCTCGTTTTAAATCTAAAAAGAGTTTCCGGTTCACTACACTCACCATACAAAATACGGCAGCATTAAGTTACTATTTTACGCTGGTATTCTGTGAGAGCGTGGTCCTTCCCCGGTCGAGCCGACCCATCCGTGCTAGACCTATCCGATATATGGCAGATGAGTGTGTGTGTGTGTGTGTGTGTGTGTGTGTGTGTGTGTGTGTGTGTGTGTGTGGTGTGTGCTTCTCTCTGTGTGTGTGTGTGTGTGTGTGTGTGTGTGTGTGTGTGTGTGTGTGTGTGTGTGTGCGCGCGTGTGTGTGTGTGTGTGTGTCTGTGTGTGTGCGTGTATGCGTCTGTGCGTGCGTGCGTGTGTGTGTGCGTGTGTGTGTGTGGTGTGTGCGTGCGTGTGTGCGTGCGTGCGTGTGTGTGTGTGTGGGTTGCTTCGTGCGTGCGTGTATGTGTGTGTGTGTGTGTGTGTGTGATTGCGTGTGTGTTTATGTGTGTGTAAATATGGATATGAAGCTCTGTAGGTTTATTGTAGGGCAAAAGTGATTCTGTTTTATTGGTAGCCAAAATTGTTAAGCCACAATATTATTTAACTTTTTTGATATCATGGTTCTTATGTTTTTTTTTTTTGCTTCACAAGCACTAATCAACTTGTTATATAAATATGGTACTCAGTATTTGTACTTCTTTTAGCAAAAACACTTTTAAATGCTTATGATAAGGCCTCTGTCTATTCTTTTCCTATTTATGGGTAAATTTGGAATATCTAGTCTGTGATATCTTCTAAAACATTTATAAATAAATAGCTTTCTAAATGACAGGACTTTGGTTTTCTCGTAAATTGATATAGTCGGATATCTAAAAGGTAAATACAATGCAACCTTTAAAACGTCTTAGCTGCTCCTCCTCCTCTCATTACTAAGTTTCGACAGATACGCGGTAAATAAGCGAATTGGATTCTTTTTTTATTTTTACTTATTTAAGGCAACAAATGGTCATGTAAAAAGATAGTAACATTAATATATATATATATATATATATATATATATATATATATATATATATATATATATATATATATTAATAGTATTCGTGTTCACAGACTGCAGACTTCCCGGAGCGTCGATTATTCACATCAGCACTGTGAACACGTACAGGATCGCCCCCATCACTACATCAGATTTGATAGACCGCAAATCCTCGCTAAAGAACACAGATTCCTTCCAAGGATGATTCGCGAGGCTATTGAAATCAAAAAACATCCTAATTTCAGTAGAGAAGATGGCTGGGTGCTACCATCTGCTTGGGATCCTGTAATAAATAAAATTAAATCCCAACCCAAGCATACAACTGCTAGACTTCAAGATACCATAAGTTCATACTGCATAGATCGGAACAAAAGTTAAATTTTAATCCATGGTAACCGCGGTTAACTATGACATATGGACGTTGAACATCTCAGTCCTGCCCGTGACCATGAGTGCTGTAAAGCGTTCGAAACGTCGGGTATTTAAAAAGTTAAATATAGGCGATAAATTCCGTAAAAACTAGTATTATTTCAACTATTGAGCCACTTTTAGGACTAAAGGACAAAATAAATTTATTTATTAATACACTACTTATTAGTATATTCTATTAGTAATCCCAATTTTATGTGTTGACTAGGGATCCACCTCGGCTTCGCACGACTGTTTTCTAGATCACGACAACAGCGTCACTTACTGCGTCCAATTGTGAGTATGGGTGTTCATCAAAATCGGTGCAGCCGTTCTAAAGTGATGATCTCTCATACATGTGCATTAGATTTTAACTTATATAGATTTTCCCCTTGCTTAGCGAAAAATAAAACTTTAAAAAATGATGAAAAGAATTCGAAATCGTAAAATTAAGGCAGTAGTATCTTGATAATACCGTGTAGCGGCAGCGTAAAAGAATCCATTACGTCCTACCAAATAATCTATATCTATCTAATACCTTTAAACGAGCAATTCTTGTATAATTGGAATCTCGGAAACGGCTCCAATGATTTTCATAAAATTTAGTGCCCAGGGGGTTTCGTGGGCGGAAGGAGAACGGGGAGGAATATTCCTCTCCCGATGAGGTGCTGCCATGGGGCGGCAGTCGCTGGTGGGGCCGCGGATGTGTGCGAAAGCGTTCCCGTAGCCCTGCCAATATGCGACGAAGGTGGAACACCATGGGGTTTTAGTCGGTGCGAGTCCGACATAACCCGTCCTTGCCCCCGCGAGGCGGGTATGCGTAGGCATTTCCCCGTGTTAAAAAAAAGGGGGGTTTCGTGGGCAATAAATCGATCTAGCTAGGATTCATTTTTAGATATTGTCGTTTTATTCGTGTTTTCAGGCATCGAAAAACTGCTACAAAGTAATAAGAATAAGATGGTAAATTTTGACAATGCGTTAATGATGTAATAGGTCAAATGAGATATGAGGTGGTCCCGAAATCGTAGTCCTGTCTTCCGTCCGACTTTTTTTCTTTTTTTTCAAAATCGTTTCTTTTGTGAGAAAATCTATTATTTCGAGCCTTTTTTTAGTATTATTTTAAAAACGTGAAAATTTAAATTAAACTAATTGCACTTATGATTTTTTATTCAAATAACCAGTTCATTTTATTCCATTATGTCGGTAAGATCAAAACATATTATTCATATTTCATCAGTATGTAATTTGTATCCAAATATAATTTTCAAAACACACGATTTCCAAAAAAAAATACCATAGTCATCCAGGTACTTATAACTTACAAGCTCTAAGACCACATAAAATCCCGTGAGTATCGTAAGAGACAGCAGGGGAAAATAATACAGGGGATAGGCAACAGTATCTTTCTGATAACAACTCTAAATAATAAAAAATTCGTTTGCCAAACCAATTACTAAGACAGGGAACTACGGCATATATTTCCCCTAGGTTCAGCAGAGAAATTTTGAGAGGATGAATTAATGAATAAGTGATGGATAACAAATTGTGGAATCAGAGAGGAAAACGGGCAATACGGTGATCATAGATTTAGTGGTAGTTGTGATATAGCGACAAAAGGGAATTCAGACCGCGGTCGTGTCGCTATTATTGTACTGTCGTGGCAATGACCTTTGTATATGTCCCGTGAAGAAAACTTGTCGATTAAACAAACACACTTATTTTTCCCTGTCAAATCCATAAATATAAATATAATTTGGCGGAAATATACCGCCTGAATTTAAATAGATTTGATAATGGCCTTTTCACGATATATTTTAAATTATAAAACGATAATACGGAATTCCGCATTATTCAACTATGTTTTTATTGTAAGATGTTAGATGAAGCTTCCATAAACTTATATTAATGGATAATATAAATAAGTATTACAGACCGAGTTATTTAAAATCCTTAATTTTATTAAGTTATAGAATGGAAAACGGCAACAACTTTGTAAAAGAAAGAAGGTGAGAATAATATAGCTATCTTATTTTATATTCTGTTAAACGCCATATGTTTAAAGACCTCAGCTATAAGGATTTGGCTCATATTTTAGGACTCTTTCTATGCTATTTATTCATATATACATATGTAGGTCTGGCGTCTCCGGAAGCACACAAATAAGCAATTACGTCATATTATCACTACTACAAACCCGATTCTCTGTGTTGACAGACTGAGTAAATTTAAACATTTTAGACTTTTGATTAATGTTCAAGATCATAATTCAAAAAATCCTTTAAATTTTAATACATATTTATTTACAAACAGTGTGCAATTTGGCATTTTCTAAATAATTTGCATGCGAAATTTGGAAACGATTGTAACGTCAAAACCAGTGGCGTAGCGTGTCTTAGGGGCCCTGTATCAAAATTTGTTGGGAGGTCCAACGAAAGGCCCGAAACCGCTCTCATTGAATTGAAAAAAAAATTGATTATAGGATTAATTTAATTACTATTAACACTACTAGGAACTAAGCTAGCCAAACAATTCAAATATAATATAAACTTTTCTTGTCTAGTTCGGCGAACTTAATAGGTCGCGGGTAAAGTTTCTTCGGATTTCATATACACAATTTTTTTTCAAAGTTCCATTACATTTAAATATAACAAATATACGAGTTTGTGTCATTTTGTTCGATAACTTCTTGTAGCTAGATGACATAATCCCGTTGCTGTTAAAATTTTTGGATTTTGATCAAAAAATGCAACAAGTAGTTTTGACAGTCCTCTCTTGATGTTAACCTAACACTACCCAAAGAATTCTGAAGTAACCGAAACAGGTAAAAATCTGAAGGTGCAAGGTCAAGACTATATGGTGGATGCATTAACAATTCCCAACCAAGCTTTCTCAATGTTTGCTAAGTGGCTAAAGATTGTGTGGTCTGACGTTATCATGATGAAAGATCACTCATTTTCTGATGATTTATTCCGGACGTTTTTCTCGATTTCTTGCTTGAGTCTAACAATTTGTTAGTAGTAGAGATCCAAATCAATAGTTTTGCCCAGCTATAAAAGGTCGTAATAAACGATGCCCTTCTTATCCCACCATACACAAAGCATCACCTTATTGCGCGTTAATCCGGGTTTCGCTACCGTCTGTGGACTTGACTACCCTTTGACCATGATCTTTTCCGTACGATCTTGTCGCAGGTTAATCACTGGCGATGTGAGTGGATTACTCACATCGCCAGTGATTAAGCTTTACAAAAATGGTTTTTACGTTTCAATAGAAAATCGCAAATGAGTACACGATTCCTTAGGTTTCTTTCAGTGAGCTCGTGTGATACCTAAATATCGAACTTTTTTGTACAGCAAATCTCTCAAATGGCTCAAACTGTTTTGTGGTCAATCTTCAATTCCTCGGCTATATTGTAGAGCTACTTCCTCTACTTTTTCAAAAAAGGCATCAACTTTATTCGTATGACGGTGACCAGAGCTAGCTGCATCCTTTTTTTGTAATAAAACTTCAGAATGTGTCGAATTTCTTCGTTGGATTCTCTAATTATTGCAGACAGAAACACAATTGAAAAATGGCGGCAGTATTTTTTACTCTTTCTTTCTCTTTTTCTTAATATCCTATACGTATTGATATTAAAACCAGCAAGATACAAATAGTATAACCAAAGAGATATTATTCAGTTTTATACAAACAAAATACGAAGAAACTTTCTACCCGACCCATTATAATGGCGAACGTATCGTCATCGGTCATAACTGCCTGCCTAGATAAATAATAGTGTCCAGTTCGACAGCCTTTCCTGTCCCATGGAGGTATTTAGTGAATTTTTTATCAGTTTTATTTCAAAAAACTTCTGTCAGCTGAGTTTCTCTTGTTGTAGTACTTCGAACATTTCATTTTAAAAAGATAAGAGTCTGAGTCTGAGAGTCTTCTCCGGGTGTACTACTTCGAATACATTACCTAGATCTCAGAGGCTCCAGAGCTGTTTAGTTTTAAAAATTAATATATCTGTACAGCAATAGTACACATTGACTTTGAAGTATGATTCTGGGTATGAAATTCTCTCACCTTCTGATATTCTTCATATTAAAAAAAAACGCTTTTTTATCTTATTTCTTTTATTTTTGAAGCAGTTTTTACATCCCACTCTTTTGCTTATCCCTGGACTCGCTCAGCAAACTATGTAATGAATTTTGATTTTTTATTTCGCTCAGTCTATTCACAAGATTACCCTTAGTAAAATGTTAGCTTTCTATTATTTCATGCTGTAGAGCTTTATAAACAGGATTGATGATTTCATATAGTGAAGAAAAAAGTTTGTCTTTTTAGTGGAAATAAAATTTACTTGTTACAATGTTTTCATTATTAATATATTTCATTAAAAAATGATGTTTCCTTATAGCTAATAAAGCTTCGTTTCTTGAAGACCTAGAACACCTTTTTGCACGTTGTGCACTATTTGATGATATGATTTTTTTCTCGGGAATACGGCCTAAGAGAAGTGAGTTTGTGGATAACATTTTACGATAATATTTTATCATTGATACGTCTGATACGGCGGTAGCTATGCCCCTGTCAAAACACATCTCGTGTTGACAGTTATACGTGTGAATTGACATGTTAATGACATTTTAGTGGCTACACGGGCTCCGCCCACTCCCTCTTTCTATTAAGTATGTATTATAGTATTCTATGTATTTATTACTCTGAGGATCATGAAATGACATTTTTGTATTTTGACAAAGTAAACATGAGAGTTTTATCATTTGATCATGCGGTGACGTTACTAAAGCGACATAATGACGTTACTGGCACTTGAATTTACATTAAAGATAAACGATTTTAAATTGTAAAATGACACGAAAATTTAATTGTTAATTTTCTTTATTTTCTTTAATAATTTTTAGTAAACCTTAAAAATATTTAAAAACGTACAACTCCTATATTTCATTTGTTTCATATTTATTTATAAAAGCAGCTTTTTTTATTTGAATGCTGAAATCAATTTCGTTCATATCTAAAACTACCTGATACCCGCTCGCTTCGCTGGGTGCACAACAATATTTTATTGCGGAATCTACATCTAAAATATCAAGAATTTTTTAGGGGAATATCGTAAAGTCCTAACTTATATTGCGAAATGAGTAATTGTACTAAATTTCAAGTCAATCGGGTGTATAGTTTTAGAGATCTCGTGATGGGTCAGTTAGTCAGTGGTATTTCGTTTATAGATAGAGAGTACCTGGATGACCGAGCTTTCCTCGGTATGTTTTTTTTGGAAATCGTGTGTTTTGGAAATTATATTTATCTAAATACATACATATTATATATATATATTATACAAATGACATACTGATGAAACATGAATAATATTTTTTGATCTTATTGACATAATTGAAAAAACTAAACTGGTTATTTGAATAAAAAATCATGAGTGCAATTAGTTTAAATTTTCGCGTCTTTTAAAAAAATACTAAAAAATAGGACACAAAATAATATATTTTCTTACAAAAGAAGGGAACTTGAAAAAAAGTAGGATCGAAGACAGGACGCGAACCAGGGCACCTCGATTTCGCGACCGCCGGATATCCCACATGAGCTATTACGATTATTTATACACTGCCGAAATTTATCTTCTTATATTGTAGTTTTTCATTGCCTAAAAACACGGACAAAACGACATTTTATAAAAACGAATCCTAACTAGATCGATTTATTGCCCCCGAAACTCCCTTTTTTTTTGCGGATGGTAAATCATCTAATGACGCCTTTCGCTCTGGGTGGAACGTAAGGAAGTGTCAGACTTTTACTGACTAAAACCATCCGTGTTCCCTCAGTGCCCTTACGTTCCGGAGCCGCGGTATCTCTTTCGAACAGCCCGCAGCTCCGGCAGGCGTCGGCCCTTGCGGGCCCCTTCACGTTGCTGACAGCTCTTTGAGGCGCGCGTGGAACAAAACGCGCCGTCGACACGGCCTGTCATCGTTAGACGGACGGACGGCGAGCTACCCATTGCTCGCCGTCCACAGGCCCGCGCCTACGGTGGCCGGGGGCCACAACGTAGCCCCCCGACGCCCGGGGCGTCTCCCGTGGCGGCCGGGGAGGAAACATCATCCAGTGAATTAAAGAAAGTTTTAACGACGTTTGACTATAATTTTTGCATGGAAACATTAAATAAAAGCGAAATTAGTAAATATAACGAATGCGAAAACAAACATATAGAAAAATATCAAAAATTAACGAACAAGTCCATTGTCAAACATCTGAATCAATGCCAGAACCAAAAGTAACCATTGACAAACACAGATCATAGATTAATCGCGCCCTATAATCTGTCAAAACAAACACTGGATGATGCAACAATTAGGGTTTTATCCAAAGGCCTCAACTTTGCTATTACACCCCGCAAATTACCGTACGAAGAAATTATCTGTAGTGTCGAGGACTGTTTATTTAAAAACAATATGCGGAAAGAAGATTTGGAGGGGATACGTCAAGACATTTCGTCTATGTTACGTCGATGTTCAGTGCCTAAACCGAATCTTCCCAAAGACGAATTTATAGCGTTAAAGAACCTACGCAATAAACCAGAACTTACGATTCTCCGCGCAGATAAGGGAAACGCCACGGTAGTCATGGATACGTCAGATTAGAATTCTAAAATACAAGAACTTTTGTCGGATGTAAGTACTTATAAAAAGGTTAAAAACGACCTAACAAATAGCACACTAAAAACAACTAGTGACCTCGTAAAGAAACACTCCGAATAATTAAATCTGGACGTAAAATGGATAATACCTACGTGCGCCAAATCACCAAAATTGTATGGGTTACCAAAAATAAACAAACCTAATGCTCCATTACGTCCCATAGTGAGCCAAATCGATTCACCAACTTATAGATTGGCTCAACACTTAGCGAAACTACTCTCACCGCTCAGGGGACATACAAGAGCACATATAAAGGTTTCCTACCATTTTGTCAGCGAGATTAAAGACCTACATCTGGCAGACAATGAAACTATGGTCAGTTTTGATGTGCAGTCATTGTTTACATGCTTACCTGTTGAAGACTGCATCTCAATTGTAACTAGAAGGCTGGAAGAAAACAACATGCCCGTAGAATATGCAGTATTACTCAGACACTGCCTTACATCTGGCTACCTATTGTGGAAGGAGGAGTTCTACGAGCAAGTAGATGGTGTGGCGATGGGCTCACCTGTATCTCCCATTGTCGCCGACATATTCATGGAAGACTTTGAGGAGAAAGCCCTGCTTAGTTCTCCCATAAATCCAAGAATCTACAAGCGGTACGTAGACGACACTTTCACAATTCTACCTTTAGACAAAGTAACTGCATTTTTAGACCATCTTAACTCTATAAATTCTAAAATTCAGTTCACAATAGAGTTAGAGGCAAACAATTCCTTAGCTTTTCTAGATGTGTTAGTAATTCGGAATCCTGATAACATCTTGAGCCATACTGTGTATAGAAAAAGACCCATACAGATAGATATTTAAACGGAGATTCTCACCACCATCCTTCACAGTTAGCTACCATGGGTAAATCTTTGTTTCAGAGAGCACGAGGGATCTGTGACAGTAAACTCCTGGCTGCAGAGCTCCACCATGTCAAGCAAGTTATGCATGACAACAAGCTTCGAGTCCCGCGCCTACGTCACAGTGAACGAGTGAAGCCGGCCACAGTCGAGCGTGTACCTGCTTTACTGCCATATGTTAGAGGAGTCACTGACAAGAAGCTACATCTTGAAGCACGCTTCCATCAAAACATACTTCAAGCCGCTGAAGAAGATTGGTCAGTTTTTACCATCAGTCAAGTGTAATGTCCCTCTGCAAGATGCAGGAGTGTACAAGCTAGATTGTGAATGTGGTCTCTCCTACATAGGACAAACTAAAAGAAAACCCGCGTTAAAGAACATATAGCTGATGTGAAGAATCGACGCTCCGGGAAGTCTGCAGTCTGTGAACACGTACAGGATCGCCCCCGTCACTACATCAGAATTGATAGACCGCAAATCCTCGCTAAAGAACACCGATTCCTTCCAAGGATGATTCGCGAGGCTATTGAAATCAAAAAACATCCTAATTTCAATAGAGAAGATGGCTGGGTGCTACCATCTGCTTGGGATCCTATAATAAATAAAATTAAATCCCTACCCAAGCATACAACTGCAAGATTTCAAGATACCATAAGTTCATACTGCATAGATCGGACCAAAAGTTAAATTTTAATCTATGGTAACCGCGGTTAACTATGACATATGGACGTTGAACATCTCAGTCCCGCCCGTGACCATGAGTGCTGTAAAGCGTTCGAAACGTCGGGTATTTAAAAAGTTAAATATACGCGATAAATTGCGTAAAAACTAGTATTATTTCAATGTTGATTCCTGAATGTTCAGAAGGCGAATTTAGTCGATTCGCCGGTTGGCTCGCGACATAAAATGGCGGGAATTGCAAATTTTTTGCTAACTTGCAAATTTTGCTATATTTTCACTTTGAGACAATATTTATGGGTAAAACTTACAGGGATTCTTATTGAATGTATAAACTATTTTTTTGAGAAATTGTAATAAAATTCATAAATTACCCTTTATAACATAGTAGTAGTTGATACTTCACTTTTAGTCTAAATTACTACTAATTTGAATTCTACATGTTTGTTTTTGGAGAAATCTATATGAAAATGTTTGGAAATATGTATATTTTTATGTTTTATGTGTTTCTATTCATTACTTATACCAAAATATAAAATAAAAAAAACGAAATTAATTTTTATCTGTATGAGAATTCCGAATAATATTTCAAATATATTTTTGTGTGAATTTGAAATAATTGCAACGTCAAGTTATTTGAAATATGTTATAAAACTATTTTTTAGTTACATTTTACACTAAAAATTTATGAGAATTGTAAAAATAACACATTTTTGACCCAGCTAAAACGGGCCTTCCCGATTTCGAAGTATATTTGGCACTTACTTTTCACTTTTTATGCCACAAATTATATATCTACGTGTTTGTTTTATTACAAGGAATACACAAAAGTATAGAACTCACTTTTTATTCCAAAAACACACAAAAAAACGGAGAAATCACTCAGAAATAACTCATGCACTACCACGCACTACTGTTGTAAAAAGCCATTACGTCAGAATGATTTTTATGTCTATTTTTAGAATTGAAATTGACAGATTATGGTACCAAATTAAATACCAAATTAAAGAGTATGTCTTTGTCTATGTCTGTATTATACATTTCAGTATAAATTTGTTATAATTTTTAATGACAAACCTTTTTTTGTCGGGTTCGCCCTCATAAATTATGAGTGGTACTAATGTGTACATGCTCCTTGTCGAGCGGGCGGAGGGCGTTGCGTTAGGCACATTTGTACCACTGTCGAGCGTACAGGTTTATACTATTTCAAACGCGCTTTTTCATAATTTTAAATTTTTAAGGTTTGCCTATATATATATATATATATATATATATATATATATATATATATATATATATATATATATATATATATTTTTTATATATATATATATATATATCTAAACAAAAATTGGATTTCTATACTAGTAGTGATGTCTAATAAGCTATAACTCATAGAAAGCTACCACTCTCATCAATTAAGAATTAAAATGCAGGTGTTTTTTTTTATAGGATAGCGTGACAAACGAGCACACAGTACACCTGATGGTAAGTTTAAAAGTGATAGAGCCACGCGGCAGCTTTGCTGTTGGACGTATGGGCCGGTTCAAACCGGGGTGGTACCACGACCTCACAGAATACCGGCGTGAAGTGGAAGCTCTGCTTCCGCGTTTCGACTGGTGAGTGCAAGTGGCCAGAGGCCCAAATCCCTCCCCCCATAAACATGGTAGTGGAATTAAATGATGAAAGACTACCCCAGGAGGGTAACAGCATCCCTGGAGAATCCCTCGCTGAGCATCCACGACGTGTCCTCTCCGGCTGATGTGTCATATCTCTCCTACCCGAGGTACAAACTGGAACACTCTTTTGTGCCTCTCTATCTCTTCCATCTCTACACAGGGACGACGAATCGCTGGCCCATACCGCAAAGGAGAAAGCCGATCTTCTAGGCTCTTTCTTTGCGTGGTCAACTGGAATCTTGATGACGGGGGGAGTATGCCGCCGACCATCCCGCGGTGTGAGTGCTCCATCCCAGAAGTGCAATTCACACAGCGCTCGGTTCGCAAAGCACTCCTCTCCCTGGACTTCCACAAGTCGAGTGGGCCTGACGGAATCCCCCCAATTGTGCTGAGGACGTGTGCTCCAGAGTTGGCACCAGTTTTAATGCGTCTTTTCCGGTACTCCTACTCCCTAGGCGTAGTCCCAAAATCGTGTAAGACGGCTTTCGTCCACCCGATCCCTAAAAAAGGCGACCGCTCAAACCCGTCCAACTACCGGCCTATCGCCATCACCTCCTTGTTCTCCAAAACAATGGAGTCCATTGTAAACTGCCAGCTCATGAGGTACCTTAAGGATCACCAGCTGACTAGTGATCGCCAATACGGTTTTCGCCGTGGTCAGTCAGCTGGTGATCTTACAGTCTACCTAACTCACAGATGTGTGGAGGCAGTAGAGTCCAAGGGGGAGGCATTGGCCGATAGTTTGGACATTGCGAAAGCCTTCCATCGGGTTTGGCACAAAGCGCTTCTTTCGAAGCTCCCTTCCTATGGTCTTCCCGAGAAATTGTGCGATTGGATCACCAGCTTTCTTGGAGATCGGTGCATCAAGGTCGTTGTAAACGGTGCAAGCTCCGATTGCAAGCCTATTAATGCTGTTGTTCCACAAGGTTGCGTGCTATCGCCAACGCTGTTTCTTCTGCATATCAATGATATGTTGCAAACCCGTAACATTCATTGCTATGCAGATGACAGCACTGGTGATGCTCTTTACACCGGTCGAGCCAATATTTCTCGGCAAAACGTCTCCGAGTGCTGGGACAAACTTGTGTCTGAAGTCGAGTCTTTGCTGAAAAGAGTCTCGAATTGGGGGCGACTAAATCTAGTCCAGTTTAACCCCCAGAAAACACAAGTTTACACGTTAACCGCTAAAAAGAACCCCTTTGTCGTATCTCCTCAGTTTCAAGGCACTCCCCTTGTTGCCTCAGCCAGTATCGGAATCCTCGGCGTCGACATATCGAGTGACGTGCAGTTTCAAAAGTCAAGTGACCAACTTGGAAGAGAAGGCCAAACTGGCCTCTAAAAAGATTGGCGTGCTCAGCAAAACGGTACTGTATTTCATGCCGGCACACCGCCTGCAACTTTACAAGGCGCAGGTTTCATCGCACATGGAATACTGTTCCCATCTCTGGGCTGAGGCTCCCCAGTACCAGCTTCTTCCACTTGACCGCATCCAGCGCAGAGCGGCTCGAATTGTCGACGACCGAGTGCTTTCCGATCGACTCGATTCACTGGCACTGCGAAGAGATGTTGCATCTCTTTGCATTTTCTTTCGCATATACCATGGAGAATGCTCTGAGGAATTGTTCGGATTAATCCCAGCCTCCAAATTTCGTGAACGCACTACGTGGCAAACGTCCCGATACCATCCACATCATCTGGATGCTTGGCGGTCCACCACTGTACGTTTCAAAAGGAGTTTTCTTCCGCGTACACTCTGTGGAATAGTTTACCACTGGCGATTTTTCCGGACCGATACGACCTGGGAACCTACAAGAAAGGAGCTTACTCCTTTCTAAAGGGCCGGCAACGCACCTACAATTCCCCTGGTGTTGCGGTTGATCATGGGCGGTAACTTAGTCATGGTAGTCACTTAACATCAGGTGAGCCGCATGCTCGTTTGCCCCCTCTTCTTTAAAAAGTGGTTGCTGTGGCCCATAGACATCTACATTTATCTTCGATTACGAATCAAAATTCAGATGCGTTGTCACCCGTAAGGACTAAGATGGAATGCCTCATTTCCAGTAAAAAGGATCTCCGGTTCTCTACACTCACCATACGAAACACAGCATCAAGCTACCATTTCACGCTGGTACTCCGCGAGAGAGTGGTCCTTCCCCGGTCGAGCCGACCCATTCGTGCTACAACTATACTACTAATATAACTGCAGCAATCCTAAAACGTAAGAAGGATTACTTCATCACCATAAAATGGGTCTATGGTTCTTTGCTAATCATACACAATGCTTTTGCTCTGGAATTCTGTGTGAGCCTTATCCGGTTATTATGGTTGCGGTACGAAATAAGTGAGCTATTTCGTGCCGCGACCATAATAAAGCTACAGCATGACTCTGCCACATATTGTGCTGATACATTCTGCGGAATTAAGATTCAGTATTTTAAAATTCTATTAAAACTATTAAAACTTTTAAAATGCATTCTTATAATGGTCTAAGACAACTACTAGAAATAAGAAGTTATTTATTTCAATTAATTAATGAAATTTTAAGTCTATTATAAACCTTGTTCTATTACAAGCACATAAATATCAAAAGTCATACTTACCAAAATACTAAGTTTTGTAACACCGAGTCAATTAATTTTTGCATGCACACTGTTTCAAACTGTAAATCTATACTGTGAAGCATGAAATAAGGATTTTTTATTTTATTTATTTTTATTTTAAACTTCGTACATTTAAGAACTATTACATAGACGGGAATAGAAAGCTTCAAAAGAAGACACTACTTTGCTCTTGATTTTCTTAATTAGTATACAAAGCTTCCTCTGTATAAGTATCTAGCGAGAATAGAAAAGTATACACGACCCAGTTTTGAAAACTAGTTTTAGTTTAGTGTAAAATATGATTCATTTGCTGTTGGAATCAGTCTATAGGCATATGATTAACATGATTTTATACATGATAGATCGATGCTACAGCTATATTATTGTTGTAGCACGAATGGGTTGGCTTGATGGTTGGCTGGAAAAGAACACACTTTCAGAGAATACCAGCGTAAAATAGCAGCTTAATGATACTTTATTTTGTATGGTAAGTGTAAAGAACTGGAAACCCCTTTTTACTGACAACGAGGCATTCCATCTTAGTCCTCAGGAGTGGCTAGGCATCTGCATTTTGTTCCTTAATCGAGGATAGGTGTAGATGTATATAGCCTACAGAATCCTCTTATCATCAGGTGGACTGTGCGCTCGTTTTTCACCTTTATCCTATTTAAAAAGAACATGAAATATCGCTAAGATGTCTCTAATTTATATTAGAGACATCTTTAATCATCATTGATTTGGGTATTTTATGCCTGTGGTAACTATCTCGCTTACAGGCATAAAATACCAAAATCAATATCCATACCAGTAACAGTTAGTAGCGTCAAAGGTGAAACGTTTGGTACTAAGATCATAATTCCGCCAGTCAAGCTTTGTGATTATGGCAAATCTTCTATTATCAGACCTTTACTTGCTACGGTTGAAGAAGATGATGAGACAATTGTTTTAATTCTAGGCAAGATTTCTCAAGGTTTCCTAAAATATTTTCATTCTACGAGCCTAAAACAATTTATTAAATAATATTTTGGGTCAAGTTTTCTCTTTCTATTGTTCGCTAAAGAACGCACAACAAAGTTTACTGGTATATTACTGGGAAAATTTCTAGCAATGTTTTCTTCACTAGGTGCAAAGTTTACTGCACAAAATAAACATTTACTGAACAAGTGTCTATTCTTTTGGGAACTTTGTCGTATCGCAGCTTGAGAGGCAAGTGCAAAGTTCAATAAACCCGGTGAAGAAAGTGCTGGGAAGTTTGTAATAACATCTATAAGATTGTTCAAATAACACTTTTACCCGACGGATTACAAGTGAAAGCGAACTTTCGCCGGGGTCAGCGCGCAGGTATTTTTATATTGCACTTTGCCAGTCCTTAGTTTTAATTTTAATGGTAAGGACCGGAATAGTACTGAATAAACAAAGTGTTTTAAAATAATTAGTTATGGAAAACAGAAATAAATTTCCATAGCAACAGTTTCGGAATATTACAGAAAGCTGTCACCTGCTCAAGAGATTATCCAAAATTGTTTACACTAACACTGGTGCACTCACTCTAACCTACCTGTTCTCTTATGTGGTAAGATCGGAGGGAAACTATAATTCACTGTCGGAAGAAAATGACAATAGTACATGGACTATTATGCATTATCATGCACGGGTCAGTAACAATGAAACTCGACACAAAAAAACAACAATGTACGATGTGATAAATTTTGGCTGTGACCGATATTTAACTGTTAGATCCACAACATCGAGTATCCTACCTAAACGGACTACGGAAAGTAGCCATTTACCAACAGATGAATCATCAATATGTATGTCAGTTACACTAGTTAGAGTTACACACAGTTAGAGGCGTAGTTGAAATGCTAAGCGCTCGCCATAAATTTCGTGGTACTCGAGCAGACTGAGTTTGATCCCTGCCGCCATCAATGCAATTGTTATTTTCATGAATAAACATCGTTTAGAAAACTGTATATAGGGATAAATAACCATGCTATACCATAATTAGCTTGTCAAACTAGGTTTTTTTTTTCTATTCTTACGATATAGGTATATGAAATTGAATGAAATAAAAATGAAATACAAAAATCTTTATTTTGCTACGTAAGATATAAAAATTTCGTTTGTTCTTCAAAAACGGCAAGCGTTAACATTATGATGATTCGTACAATTTGCAAAAAAAATGTCCGCTCATTCGTAACAAAATTATAACGAAAGCTTTTTCATTGAATAAAATGACAATAAGTAAATGCTGCGGCCCATAGACATCTACATTTACCCTCTGTCAAAAATCGAATTGCAAATGCGTTGGCACCCCCTTTTTTTTAACATGGGGAAATGCCTACGCATACCCGCCTCGCGGGGGCAAGGACGGGTTATGTCGGACTCGCACCGACTAAAACCCCATGGTGTTCCACCTTCGTCGCATATTGGCAGGGCACGGGAACGCTTTCGCACACTTCCGCGGCCCTACCAGCGACTGCCGCCCCATGGCAGCACCTCCTCGGGAGAGGAATATTGCTCCCCGTTCTCCTTCCCAAGTAAGGCGCACCAGAACACATGGCACGCCTTCCTCCACGGCCTCCAATTGCATCTGCGCAACAGACGCCCCCGCGTCCGATGCGCGAAGGCCATGGGGCCAGGGAAAACGAGCACTTAGAAGTACTAGCCTTCCCGACCCCAGCGGCGGATCTGGTCTATGTCTCCGCCGCCAACCAAGATTCGGCTGCGGAGGATAGGGAGAGCGGCGCCTCGCAATACCGACAATCCTCTCCCCCCGCAGCCCCATCACCACCGCATCAACGGTGCGGCCCCGTTTGAGTCGCGGAGGATAGGGCGAGTGGCGCATCGCCATACCAACACTCCTCTTCCTCCGCGACTCCACCTCGGCTGCAGCGGTAGAGGGTGCGGAGTCCCCACTCGCTGCAGTCCGCCAGCACACATCCGAAGTGGGCTCCCCAAGCCCACTCGGAGTGGCCACCTCAGGCCGGCCCTTCACCTAGGGCCAGCCACGTGGGTTCCTCTTTGTTCACCGTGGGAGACCAAGCCACGGCTACTAAGCCCCCCCGCCACGACAAGGCGGGAACCCGTTCGGGGGGGGGGGTTGGCACCCCTGAGTACTAAGATAGAATGCCTCGTTTCAAGTAAAAAGGGTCTCTGGTTTTCCACACACGATACGAAACACATTGGTATCAAGCTCCTATTTTACGCTGGTATTCTGTGAGAGCGTGGTCCTGCCCCGGTAGTCCCGACCCTTTCGTGCTACAACCATAATATAGCTGCAGCGTTGTTTTATCACGGTGAATAATAAAATAAAAGTTTTACTTACTATTTTACTTACTATTTTATTACTATTTTATTAGCTGGTTTTTTCTTTTAAAGTATAAATCTGTCTGAATTTTACTTCAAAGTTTTATATAGTTTTAAAGTTAAATTTGTTGGAATTGACAGATGAGATTGATATGATCAATATTATCTAATAATTATTTGCATTTAAGACTTTGTATATTAGGACCACGGATGTATAAAAATAGGACAGAATATTGCATACATCCAATGCATACTCTTTTATAAGTCGACTGCTGGATAAATACGCAAGCTGAATGCTTTTTATTTTTAAAAAAAGTAGTCATATTAAAGGACCAGTTGTACTTATCATAACAGACTATCCAGTAGCTATAAAATATGTTTTCTTCACATTATATACATAACGACTCCGCCTTTTACAATTGATATCTATTAAATATATGTAAAATAATAATGGTGTGTCTGTAAGGATAGTTATTTTTATTTTTTATATTATGAGCCTTACAGCCAAAGACAGATGACCGAAAACTTTTAATCAGCGTTTTTATTCTACTGCTAGATCTGGAAACCACAGTAGCCCATCACTTCGCGTCTTAAATTTTTTATAGGACGAGAACAAATCAAGTTCGAGCCGCGCCCGGGCTACTACAATTATTATTAATAGCTGTTTTATGTGATGATTTTCTACGGGTTCAGCAATATAAGAAGACATTGTAAGTATATCAAAGAAATTATAATACATTTACAATAGTAATGTATGGAGTTGATAATTTGCTTATTAATTTATCAGACAGAGCGGTCACAAAACTTAGTAAGTCTAGAGCTGATAAAGAGATGGGAGCCACACACTGACAAAACAACTTCTTAATTGCAGCCACATGGCTTCTTCTGGCACGCTTTGCGTAAGGAGAAATAGGGAGAGGATATGTTCATCGCCCCTATACGTGCATTCTACCTAAAGCTGATAAAAATTTAAAGAGTTTATAGTTTCACGTATTTTCTACAGACGGTAAAACAACAAAATTCTAACTTATGGTAGTGTACCAGTATGTCGCATGTCTCGTATTGGTCTCAAATGCACTTTCACAAGTGAAATGCGCTAACTGCACATAATATCAGAGTGCAGGCCTCCGACAACTTCGACGACGTGCGTAAGTTGCAAGCTGAGTCATTGCGTCGTTTACTTTCTATTGCGTTAAATTATTATGTTTGACTGCGAGAACATCTCGTTGGCATTTAAAAAGACATATTGTGTGTTTTCAAGAAAATTTGTGGCAGTATTCACCCTTTGCTTAAAGACGAGTGTTACAGCCCTTTTTAATATAGGTCGAATTCTCTCCCTTTCCCTGTATTTTCTCTCTCTCACTTCACCCACATTTTTCTTTTATCACGTTTGACAGTATAGTTGTACAGCTTACCGACTCTTGCAATACAAACATATACCTATGTAATTACATTAATGTAAAGAGTTTGATATTTATTTAATTTTTTTTATTGCACGCCTCACATAGCTATCACTATCGCTATTACTACTTTTAGCTTCCTCATCACCGTACCACTTCGACCAGTGAAGGACTCAGTTTTGGTTCTGTAAGTTATTACTGGTAACGCGCACTAGTATTAAACGTTCGTTTAAATTTCTGGAGATCTTGTTCAATCTTGATGCAGATTTTGGCACGTAACCCAGTCGAATTGTAGTCGTGGATTGACCGTTTGGCCGGGGTTGAACTTACCTAATCAGACATTTTGTCGACGTACACTCGTCAACAACTTCAAACGTAGTATTATCAAGGGTAACATGGACGTTACACATAGTAGTTGTCTTTTTTTACGTTCATCTTAAAATCTACCTTTTTTCCTGTTTCTGAAATTTTGTTAAAAAAGATGGCCGTAGTAGTGATGGAACTTTCGTCACCGTAAAGACAGTTGTCTTTTTGCAGCCACTGTGTTACGTCCGCTATATGGCAGCACCGTATTTATAGGAAACAAGAGCTTAAATTGCTGCTTATTACCGGTCTGAATACGCTTATATGGGTACGTACACGAAACGCAAGAGAGATGGTTATATCGTCTGTACCAATAAGATAAAGAAGAAGAAAGACCATAAGATTTTCCAGGTATATTCGGTTATATTTCTTACGTGGTAGAGCCACGCTAAAAAAATATGCCATTACGAAATAGGGTGACAGATTATCTTAAGCAGTTATCACATATCAATCTAGTAATCTTTTATCTAACTACCTAAATATTTTTTAATATAGCATTGGGTGACAAAAGAGCACACAGTCCACCTGATGGTAAGTGGATGCTGTGGCTCATAGACATCCGCATTTATCTTCTATGAAGTATCAAAATGCAGATGCGTTGTCACCCCTCGGGACTAAGAAGGAATGGTTTATTCAGTACAAAGAGTCTTCGGTTCTCTACATTCAACATGCAAAACACAGCTGCTGCAATTTTACGCTGGTATTTTATGAGAGCGTGGTCCTGCCCCAGTCGAGGCGACCCATTCGTTCTACAACTATAATATAGCTGCAGCGTGGCTCTACCACGTAAAACTATGAAAAACGATATATGACATGGCATAAATATTATTCTCATTCGCTTTCAGAGTCCAGTGCTCGACTTAAACCTTCTACTAATGCTCTTGTTGTCTTACCAACACCCTCATGTTGGTAATGCTGATATCCATAACTAGTTGGAAGTATTTTTATTTATCATTTTGGATTGATTTTTTTCTACTTTTACCGTGTACGGAAGAAGTTGACATTAGAAGAAAAAATTTATACACTTATACTACCAAATGCAATTGTGAAATAAAACAAATTAGTATGACAATATTTTTATTTTAAATATTAATAATTTAAAAATAAATAAATATAAATGCATGAAAATTAAGGACGTAGCACGTACTAAATTTGTCAATGAACTCAACTCTTGTAAAATAATTTACTAAAAAACAGCTATTGGGGTCAGTGACCATTTGATGTGTGCTTGACCAAAATATTCTGGATGAATGAAACTCCTATTAGCCGAGTAGTGGCGGTTTAAGAATATCCACTACTCGCGATATGGGACTCTACTAGAGGCGATATAGGGAAACAAAATAGAAAACCGCAGTTGGCAAACAGCCTGCCCTGTGAGGCATCTGTTGTAAACATAACCCCTTTGGTCAAAAGCAGAAAGAAACAATCCCCAGTTCCCGGCTTCCTCGTTATTCCTGGTTACAGAGACCAATATTGTGACCGCGTGATTGGGGGTGCCAGCTCCGGTGGTTTTTCCCCTTTGACATTTTGGTTGAAAGCTTGGTAAATAATAGTGACAGGTGGCTCATGGCCGTACATTCTTAGAGGGAGGCCTTTGTTCAACAAATTACTTGTGATGTGGTGCAATGATGATGATAACTCTTGTCAACAAGGTTTTGAGGCAATTAAGCCTAAGCGAAATTGTTCTTTATTACAATGTGTCTTATTTCTTATGTTTGGATGATAAGATTTATGCATTATTCTTTTTTCTGCTTAAGTTGCAGTATTGCAGGATTCCCTATCTCTTACACACAAATTTTACAAGGACAATAAAAGATCATAAACAATTATTTTATACTTGTTTTGTACAGAAATCAAACCCCGATCTATTTCCTATATTAGTATAAGTTTTATTATAGATACATATATAAATAAATTTAATTAGATAATATCACATATAATAATTAACTGCGAAATACTTCAAAAACATATATTTTTTATTAAAATTAAACTACAAAATATCTTACAATTATTTGATTTTCACTAAATTTAAAAGCATCGTCAATTCAACTCACAAGATGACAAATATTGAGGTCGAACTGACAATAATTTAATAATATCTATTAAATTTTTGTTATAATATTTATTAACTCTATTACCTTTCTAAATAGCAAAAATACGCAGATTTAAAAACTACGCAATATTATTTACTCTTATTTACTCGCATTTTATTGTGACCATACCAACAGGTATAACCAAAGATTGAAATAATGCCACAATAATTTTATTATTATAATAAAAATATACTAAGATGCTCATAATATTATGGTAACTACTACACAAATATATCACCGATGAATATTATTATTCAGTTAAATTTAAAACTAGATAAAATTAACTGTTATTTGTTGTTGTATTAGTTGATTGTTTCAAACTTTTTTCTCTTTCTAATAATCTCTTTCTCACTTCGTCTGGGTTGTATCTTTTTCTATATATTCGTCTTACCTTCCTTACAGGATTCACGTTTCTTGGTTGTAGAATTTTCCTTTTTGAAAATGTATTATTTAAAACAACTGATGGACCTTTTGTTTCTTCTAATTTTAGATTTTTGGCTTTTCTCGTTAAATTAGAGAGTAAATCTGTTTGTTCTCTTATCATAGCATCATAAAATACTTTTCCATTTACAATTGCTTTACGTATGTTCTCTGTAGTACTGAGAACACGAGGGGGTCTAATAAACGTCGTCTCACTTACTTCCAAGCTTTTGTCATTAGAAAATATTTCCTTGGCTATATCCTCTTTACTAACTCTTTGAACAATACCACGTCTTTCAGTTGTAGGAAATTTATTTCCAAAATTAAACTCTAATAAATCTTTACCAACAGCAATGTGTTCGTTCTCCAAATCTTTTTGAGAATATTTTTCAAGAATAAGTTTTCCACCACGACGTGAAGCTAATAACCTTCCAATTGCTTCAATTTGTCTTTCCTCCTCCAAAGCTTTAATGTTGTGCATTTTATCACATTTACTTTCATCTTCTAAATTAAATACTTCTATAGACTTTGAGAAATCCTCTAATTTACCATCTATGCCTTTTATGTTTTCAAAGTCTTCAATAATTTGTACATTTTCTGGATTTTGCAGTTCTGTTTCCGTAATGTTACCTTTTGACATGTCTTTGAAAGTATCACTTACATTACTTAAATGATTAATTTCAGTTGTAGGAATTGAAGTAGTCGTTGTTGTAGTAGAAGTCGTTGTAGTGGTGGTAGTAGTTGTATTAGTTAAAGCACCAGTGTCTAAATGTAAAATATTTTCCTCGTTGTTTGTATTATTTTCTATTGGTTTATGTCTTATATTTCTGCCTTCTATATCGGTAAATTTAGGTTTGATCACATCCACTTTTTTAGATTCAGATGTTACACGTTCTGTGGATAAAACTACGGAGTCTTCGTTTTCTCGCGACTGAATTTTATCATAAGATGCATTATCTGTTTCGTTATATCTAAAATAAGTCATATTTGGAGGTGGTTCTTTATGGAGATAAGCTACTGGCCAATATCTGTAAAATTAAAAAAGTAAAAACTTTATTTGCACCAATGGTTACTCTAATTTTCCACCCAAAAACTGAAACAACGACCGAGAAAAATATTTTACCTACTTTAAATTCGTATACACACTCATAAAAAACTTAAGATATGTCCGATAACTACAATATTATAATTATATACGTAGATATGTAATATTAATACGTTGTTTTACCTAGGAACTCCAAGCGGTCCTGGGACTAAATGATTATTGTGTGAATCTAATTCTGGAACCGGTACCCAAGTTCCACTACCTGGATTGGCAGGGTTGTGTCGATACTTAATTCGAGGTCTCTCTTCTGTTGGTACACGGGTGTATCCTGAAATAACAACATTTTTAAATATAACATAAAGAAATTCTAAAACATAATCAGGGCGAAAATTCTATCAATTTTATTTTATAGTGTAGTAGTTTTTATCACTTTTTATTTTAAAACAAATTGGAGGAAAATGATAGATGATATAAATATAGAAAATATATTTTAGTAACTTGATTTGTTTGGTCAGTGCTTTTAAATTTTAATAATAATAATATTAAAACGTTACTAAATAGATAATTACCTGGCAAGGGATTTCCAAGCGAATCGTAATAAGCCTGTGGTCCATTTTTATATAGGTTATCCCAATATGTTTTATCGGCTTCGGGCAGATATGGTCCGGGCAATTTCTCTCTCTCAATAGGTATATTCGCAGGTTTGTCACGCCACTGACCCGTGGGTCGAGGAACATTAACTTCTACATAAAATTATTAATTAAAGGAAATTACTTTTTAATGTGAACAACAAAAATAATTAATCTTTAAATTTATATGTTTTACTAAAATAAATTTAGGAAAACTGTATCTTTGTTGTACGTATTACGGCATATTTGTAGGAATAATTTCTAAAGACTTTCATTAACTTCAGAATTACAATTTACCTCTACGTCCTTGCGAAGGGTGAGGCACTTTATGCTTGTAATAAGGATAATATTTTTCACTGCACGGACGCCACTGCTCGTGGGACGGACCAACGTAACACCTTAAAATTATTTTTAAATATATTTAGTTTGTTCCTATTAAAGGTTAAAAGAAAAAATATTTGTATTTGTAATCCGTTCAGCACTGAACATTGAAACACATCAGCCCGGTTTTACCAAAATTCACGCACACTAGTAGTTGTTGCTGAGTAATCTCAGTGTATAATGTAAAATTGTATTAGAATTAGATTATTTAAATTGTAACCAAAACGCTTTTTGAACGCTGGACAACGACTACGTTAGTATCGCCGAGACTCCTGGTAATCTGGTCTTCCTCTTATTGCGACCAAGACACTTTTAGCTGTCAGAACCCCTGATCAGTATTATGAGCCTGGTTGACTGGCAGGGAGAGAACCCTACACCTAAACCCTGACATCCTGTCTCTGTCCCTCTGTTACCTTAGGTCTCATGGTGCAGATATCCCGCACTTATCTAATTTATCTGTGTATATTTATAAAGTAGGTCTAGTGTGTTAGGGATAGCTAGTTACTGCTAGATATTGGAAACTTAGGATTTGTAGGGTCTAATAATCCTGCCATATTCATGTGCAGCCAGGTAGTTGATCTTTTGAAGGGAAACAGAGTTAATATTTAAATAAATATCTACTTGACTGTGCAGAATTTGTTAATAATTATGAAAGTCAATAATAGCTTCAAAGAGATAAGGACTAAATTGCAAGGTTGTTTCGAATGCGTAACAGAAAATGCGTATTTTATGCTATAAGACATGAAATTCTAATATTGTAAGGCTGATGATGAACAGCACCATCTAAAGTGAGGATAGTGAAGACTAACAAACAAACTATTTGTTAGTTATCCGTTTACAATTAAAAAAAAACAATAGTAAAAAAAGATCATTATATGTATACAAATTTAAATTACTACTACTACCGTGTAGTGGCGGTTGAGAATATCCACTACCCCATATCTTCCCGTGGGTGTCGTAAGAGGCGACAGAGGGACATAGAAAGGAGATGGGCAGCAGCATCTTCCTAATAACAACAATATCATAATAAAAAACTGCGGTTGCCAACCCGCTCGCCAAGCGTGGCAAATATCCCATGAGCAACGACACAAATAAACGGCCCCCAGTCCCCGGCGGCCCCGCTATTCCTGGCTACGGTGCCGACCATGGTAACGGCGGGGCAGGGGGTGCTAAGAATCTCCGGTCGAGGTTCGGTTGCCACCTTACGACGATTCGACCTGGCAACGTATAACGCACGCACCCTGAGGACTGACGAGAAGATACTGGAGCTGGAAGAAGAGGTAGACAAGTTGCGCTGGCATATTATTGGATTATCTGAGGTCCGAAGAGAGGGGGAGGACACGGTAATCCTCGAGTCCGGCAACTTGTTCTATCACCGGGAGGGCGACCATCTGTCCCTAATAGGTGTCGGATTTATCGTCCATAAGTCTCTCGTCAACAACGTTGTAAAGATTGGGAGTGTGTCGACGAGGGTCGCGTACCTGATACTCAGAATCACCAAACGGTATTCGCTGAAGGTCATACAGGTCTACGCACCAACCTCGGCACATCCCGATGAGGAGGTGGAGGAAATTTATGAGGATATTTCTCTAGAAATGCCTACTGCTGCTCTAGCCATGCATTCCTCCAAAACCCACTACACGGTGTTGATGGGAGACTTCAACGCAAAACTAGACACAAAAGAAGGCGGTGAGCTGAAGTTAGGGAAATTTGGAGTAGGATAACGGAACCGTAGGGGCCAGCAGTTGGCTGACTTTATGGAGAAAGAGGGACTCTTAATGATGAACTCTTTCTTCCAGAAACGGCCCACAGGAAGTGGACCTGGTCGAGCCCCGACGGTTCGACAAAAAATGAGATTGACTTCATTATGACGACCAGACGCCAACTGTTCAGTGATGTCTCAGTGATCGCAAGGGTGAAAACCGGCAGGGATCACCGAATGGTTAGAGGCACACTGAACCTGAACATTAGGTTGGAGAGGTCTCGTCTAATGAAGTCAACGCTCCGTCCCCCCTCGTGCTCTAATCCAGAATCCCGAGACTTTTCAGCTCGAGTTACGTAACCGCTTTCAGTGCCTAGAAGATTGCAATGCAGTGGACGATATTAATGACAAGCTCGTGGAAACTGTCCATGCGGTCGGAGCTAAGTTCTGCAAGACCCGCCGCAGAAGAACACAAAAACTCTCCGATCACACTCTTAATCTCATGGCTGTTAGACGGGATGAGGCTGCAATCGTCAACAGATTTGACAGCATACAGGCAACTGAACAGACAGATCTCTAAATGCATGCGGCAAGACTTACGCAACTTTAATACTGCTCGTATTAAAGAAGCGATCGAGCGGAACCAGGGCTGCAAAGTCTTTGCCAGAGATCTGTCTGCCAGAAAGAGCCAACTGTCAAAGCTGAAGACTGAGTGTGGCAGCATCGTTTCCGGGACACCTGAGATTTTGAGTGAGATTGAGAGGTTCTATGGGCAGCTGTACACATCATCGTTGGAGCCACACGCAAGTGTGAGTAACGATACAAGAGCAAGTCTTACCCGACACTATTCCGATGATATCCCGGACGTCAGTCTGAGCGAGATTAGAATGGCTCTCCAGCACCTTAAAAACGGCAGGGCCCCCAGGCCAGGATGGAATTACAACGGAGCTTCTGAAAGCGGGTGGAACACCGGTACTTGAAGTCCTTCAGAAGCTCTTCAATTCCGTCTTCCATGGTGGCGCTAGTCCGGAGGTGTGGAGCAGAAGTGCGGTGGTCTTGTTCTTTAAGAAAGGCGACAACGCTCGCTTGAAGAACTACAGACCGATTTCCCTTCTGAGCCGCGTCTACGTGCTGTTTTCGAGAGTCGTTACGAATCCTCTCGCACGCAGACTCGACGACTTCCAGCCTCCCGAACAAGCCGGCTTCCGAAAAGGCTTCAGTACCATAGACCACATACATACCCTGCGGCAGATTGTACAGAAGAGCGAAGAGTACAATCTGCCACTTTGCCTGGCGTATGTGGACTGTGAGAAAGCCTTTGATTCAGTCGAAATTTGGGCGGTGCTACAGTCCCTTCAGCGGTGCCAAGTTGACTGTCGGTATATCGAAGTGCTGAAGTGTTTGTACAGTAGGGCTACGATGGCTATCCGAGTACAGAACCAGAGTTCGAAACCTATCCAACTGCAGAGAGGTGTAAGACAGGGTGAAGTTATATCCCCGAAACTCTTCACCGCTGCGTTGGAAGACGTTTTCAAGCTACTGGACTGGAAATGATACGGTATTAACATCAATCAAAACAAAAGAGTACATCACTCACCTTCGATTTGCCGACGATATAGTCCTTATTGCAGAATCGCTGGAGGACCTTAGCACTATGTTCAATGACCTCAATGGTGTCTCCCAACGGATAGGTCTTAAGATGAACATGGACAAAACAAAGATTATGTTCAATGTCCGTGTCACACCTATGCCGGTAGTTGTGGGGAGCACTATGCTCGAAGTTGTTGACGAGTACGTTTATCTGGGACAAATAGTCCGACTAGTTAAGTCCAACTTCGACCGAGAGGTCAATCGACGGATTCAACTCGGCTGGGCATTTGGGCTGGCATTCAGCGTTCAGGAAATTACGACACATCTTCTCGTCAGGTATACCTCAATCTCTGAAAACTAAAGTGTACAACCAGTGCGTGTTGCCAGTGATGACTTACGGATCAGAGACGTGGTCCTTCACTGCTGGCCGTATGAGGACGCTCAAGGTCGCTCAGCGTGCTATGGAGAGGGCTATGCTCGGAGTTTCTCTGCGTGATAGACTCAGAAATGAGGATATCCGCAGTAAAACCAGAGTGCCCGACATAGCCCAACGGATTAGTAAGCTGAAGTGGCAATGGGCCGGCCATATAGCTCGAAGAACCGATAACCGATGGGGAAGAAAGGTTCTCGAGTGGCAGCCTCGTACCGGTAGGCGTAGTGTAGGGCGACCCCCCACTAGATGGTTGAGTGACGACCTGGTAAGACATGCACGAAGTCGATGGATGCAGGTGGCTCAGGACCGTGCTTTGTGGCATTACTTGGGGGAGGCCTATGTTCAGCAGTGGACTTGTGAAGGGCTGTAATGATAATGATGAAATTTAAATTAACATATTCATTCCTTACCATGGCTTTTGAAATCCTTCGCTGTATCCGCAGCGATGTTCTGGAGCGCAGCAGTAATCCCAAGAACCTGTAGTAATAGTAAGAAAACATTGCTATATTATATTGCTCTAAAATATTAACCTTTACTCTTAGTCGATTAAATAAAACGAATTTGCACCACCGCATAAATGAGTATATCCCTTTTTTAAAATATCCTAAAGGTCCCATGTATGGCAGTTAGATCTTGCTCTAATACTGTTTAATAATTTTAAATACACATATATCTCAGGGCAGATACAAAGCAATTTAAAGTTTATTATTTGTATTCTAGTTCACATCTTCTCGTCACATATTTTCATCACGCATTCCTTGCACTTTGGGGACTAAATTTACATTCAGTGCGCGTTTTTATTTATGGCATATAGATCTGACACGTGATCCTTCACCGTTTGCCGAATGAGGAAGCTCAAGGTCTCTTAGCGAGCTATGGACAAGTATGTGCTCAGGTTTCTCTGCGTAATAGTATTCGAAACAAAAATATATGCAGTGAAACCAGAATAACCGACACAGCCCAACGTATTAGTAAATCGGAGTGGCAATGGGCCAGCTATATAGTTCGAAAACTTTATGCCGCTGAGAAATGTAGATCGATTACACACTTGATATGATGATAACCTGGTCAGACATGCAAGAAGACCTCCAGCATGTATTAATGGTTGTAATGATGATAACTTTCGTTCACAAAATTCATATATTGAAAAAAAACAATCCCTTTCCTGCTTTAATAAAAAAAACTATACAGTAGTAGTTCCCATTCGACTCGCAGCTGCACACAGATTGCTTAGGTGAGGATAACAAATAATACTTAGTTTTACTTACACAGTTTTTCTACTCATGTTTAGGTCTGTTTATTAAATTTTTCTTTTTTTGTGAAAAATATAGACATACCTATTTCCCCGCCCTCAAGTTCACAAGCCCAGTGACCGGCGACATGATTTTGAGCACAGGTTGTTCCCCGACGACAAGGATAACCTGACACCGTATAATGGCGCCACGACACAATAGCTGAAAAAAAAGCAATTAATTGTTTAAATTCGTAAATGAATAGTAGCTAACGCTTCACAAGACTTGTTCGTCTCTTGATTTCTTGAAAATGGAAATCCTCTTTTTTATACCGAAATGTCTACTGCTTTACATGGGCCTCTCCCATAAATAAACGAGTTAAAATTTAATAGAAAATAAATGAGACAACTTCCCAACAATATCATTAATTTAATATAAGAATAACAACTGCTATGTCTATATTTGTCTAACTAAGTTCCTGTTTTTTTTTTTACAGTTTTGAGCTGTTTATCACTTTGGAAATCCATTCAACTGGTACTATACTGCACTGTGTTATTACAATACTTTACTAAATTAATTTCAGAACTAATAATTCATATATTCACGAAAAATCCATATTTTAATGTGCCCAACACAATTCAATTTTTGAAATAAATAAAAAAGGTAAAGAAATTTGTTCCAGAAAAATAATAACTTTCTAGTTTTAGTAGTCGAACTTTGTATTGCAATGCGAATGGCTTGCTACAACTCATAAACAAGTAACTTCATTCCTTTGAATCTACCTAAACCTTCTACTACATTTTATATGAATGTTATTATGTATCCTTTCTTCCTTATTATGTCAGACATATGTGTGTAAGTTTTAAAAATTTATTCTGAATAATATTTATGAAAAAGTTTAAGACTAATAATGACTATTGGTTGATATCGTAGTACAGACATTTAACAAATCCTTAAAGTAGTATTAGGAATAACGTTAGATGTATGAAGAATTATTGGCGATTTTAGTACATGTATTAAAAAACTCTACACTGTGGTAATGAAATTTACATTTACTCTAGGAATAAGATGAATGAAAATAAGTTGTTACGCCGTGTAGTGCCAGTACCTACTACCCCATATCATCCGTTGGGTGGCATAGGAGGCGATAGAGGAGGAAAAAAGTACTATGTGAACCTCTTTCTCTATTTTGTACAAAAAAGGGAGACAGATGAGCACACAGTCCATTAGATGTTAAATGGATGCAGTGGGCCACAGACACCAGCATCTATTTTAAATTAAGAATCAAAATTCACAACAACGTTGCTTAGATGAAATGCAAACAGAAAACACTATGATACTGCTTTCACTACATCACTTTTATGTTAATACATGATCCTTTACCACTGAAGTTTACTAATTTTAGCTGCTCTTATAATAGGTACAGCAGCAGAACAATGTTTTCTTCTTTTTTTGCTTTTTTTTTAAACATTACTTGTAGGCCATACAAATTCATGTTCCGTGCGGGATTCTAACCCGCGGCCTTCACTATAACTCATTGCTAAGCCACTGCGCCCCGGAGCCGCCAATTTATATGTACGATAGGTACTTGGTCCCCATACGCCCTGCTCTGGATGATGTATAATAATAATAATGTCCTCCAAACCGAATTCCGGCCACGGCGGCCTGCCTCAACGGAGGCTAGCCATCAGCGCAAGACTGGATTGTAGCGCCCAAGTGTACGCGCAAGCACAGGTGCGCTCTCTCTTCCCTCACTCTCATAATCCGATAGGACGGTAAACCGACACGACCGGAGAGAGAAAAAGCGCATAACCAACGGCTTTACGTGCTTTCCGAGGCACGGGGGTGAGACACCGCCAACTTCCTGACTCCGGGCAGCTACTGAGAATTTCTTGATAGGAAAACTCAATAATTGATTTTTTGGCCCGACCCGGGTTCCGAACCCAGGACCTCACGATCAGTAGTCGCACTACTACAACTACTAGACTAACGAGGCAATCATGATGGATGATGTACCCCATTGTTAACCATGTGTACCATATTTAAAAATACAATAACAAAATTTAATGGTTATGAAATAAATTATTCTATACTACTTGAATGTTAAACATGTGTATGAATTTTATAAGTATTTTTAATACAAGAATAGTTTATTTTTTGCCTAAAAGACAATGTAACTTACTTGGTCCATTCTCTTCCCGATCGCCCTGATAGCTTGGCCTGTTTTGACCTGGTCTGGACACTGGTTTCGGTGATGGTGGAAGATGTGGTCGATCGTATTCAATCAGCACATATCCAGGCTTATAACCAGATACGCTAGGAGAAGTTGGGACATACCCAGGTATATAATCAGATCCACTTGGCGGTGAAGGTACATATGCAGGTGGTTTAGCAATAGTAGGCTTAAAAGGAGGAGGAGGTGGATAATCTGGTATACTCGGTTCTAAGTAACTGGAGCTTGACGGTCGGTATCCAGGTTTGTAATCGAGACCACTTGGTCCTGGGTAGGCTGTGTCGGCTAAATGTCCTGGTGAATAACTTGGCTTGAAGCCAGGACCAGTTGGTGGGTTGTAACTGGGCTTATGCTCTGGTGGCTCGGGTCCAGTTGGATATCCAGGTTTAAAACCGGGTCCACTTGGACCTAAAGCTGATGGGTAAGGTAAGTCTGTAATACAGAAGAACGTTACATTAATGTTATTACAATTTATGAATTACTAGCTACTATGAATTTACTAAATTAAGTTAATCACTAAATAAGTCAATAAACTTGCAATGAATCATTGCAAGTTTATTGACTTATTTAGTCTAAAGGAATTAGTTTAAAGGAAACTAAAACAGGAGATGCGTGAAATCATTTTCTTGATAACAGTTCATAATAATAAAAAACTAGTGTTGCCAGCCTGACCTATATTATGATTGTATCACTAATGTGTCGGCTCTTTCAGGGAAGCAACACCCTCTCTCAGAATACCAGCGAGAAATAACAGCTTAATGCTGGTGTGTTTCGTATGGTAAGAGTAGAGAACCCGAGATCCCTTTTACTGGAAACGTGGTGTTACATGTTAGCCCTAAAGGTTAACAATGCATTCTGCATTTCAATTTTGATGTCTGTGAACCACAGCATCAACTTTTCATCAGGTTGATTGTTTGTTCACTTGTTTCTTTCTTATAGCAGTAGTAGTCAGCAGAGCACTTTTTGCTGTGTTCCATTTTCAAGAGTAAGAAAGCTAGTATATAATTTATTTTTTATATTTTTTTTTTTTTTTTTTTTTTTTTTTTTTTTATATTATATATATATAGGTACAGACTATGACGTACTCGTCTTAGTCTCCAGAGGTTATTTGTTTAAAGTTATTTGAATACGTCAAAGGGCTACAATAGGCATCACCATAAAGCTAATCTTTTAATAAAATATTTCTATAAATGTTATTTAATAAAGTTTTCACGCGGTGATTAACAGTTTTTTTTTGATGATTGATGATAATAAATGATATATATTCTAATTAATAAAATATTAATTATAAATATAATATACCAAAAACGTTATAGGTGTCTTTGCAGGTTTACAGTTGACTATGAATAAACGGTGAACTACACCATAAAATAAAGTAGTATTACAAACTACAAACGTGTAATTCTTAGATACGGCGCTGCTTCTCAATAGTGGAGATTTACAAAGTAAGGAAAAGTCTATCGCTTTACTCTAATGCAACAAATTGATGTGTGAATGACACATGTCATGGACGTTTCTTGTTCAATTTCGCAGATATGCATGTTTCCGTGTGATGGTGAAGTAAGAATATCTACTACCACATGGTATCATCCCGTGAGTGTCGCAACAGACGACAGAGTGAAATGAAACAGGTTATGGACAACAGCATCTTCTCCATAACAGCTAAATAAAAATATATGCCCCCATAGGCCAGTCTACGAGGAAAGCCTTTTCTCGGCAGTAAGGTCTTGGTATGCTGTAATGGTTATGTAATGTTTTCTCAAAATGTTTTCTTTTACCGCGGAACATGTGGTAAATCAGCATATCAATAATGTTCGAAGTTGATCGAAGTTAATATTTTCGTTTAATTCGGATAGTTAGTAGTTAGGTATGTTTCGTGCTCTGAGCTGCTGTTTCAATTTCAAAGTTCTGTTATAGCAATAAAAAAAATCAAAATAATATCAAATACCTGGTGGGTCAACCAGATCTGTACCACTTGGTCCTGAAACTGGATATTCTAACACTGATGGTGGAAGCGGGCGAGGCAATTCGTAACTTGGAGCGCTGAAAATTATTATATCTATAAATATATTGCAGCAAGATATTTGAGTTCGACTATATATCGATATACTACTGTTACATAATGTCGACATTCAAATGAATAATTCAAGATGTAACGGGAATATAAGAACATCTTATCCAAATGTCGACTTTACCAACACACAGTAAAAGTTTTTTGACAGCCCCGTGGCGCAGTGACTTAGCAATGAGTAGGTACGCTGGGGGCCGCGGGTTCGAATCCCGTACGGAAGAAGTATTTGTATCACCTACAAATAATTATTACAGGCCTGGATGTTTGTCCCTGTGAATTTTATGTATGTTAACTGCCTCCACATTACAGCAGAAAATTCTCGCTTGGGTTAACGTTTAAAAATGATAAAATAAAAATATAAGTAAACTTACTATATAATAATATGTCGGGCAAAAAGTTTCTTCGCATTTTGTTTGCATTAAATTGAAGAAAAATCTCTTTGGTTTGTACTCTTTGTATCTGGCTGGTTTTAATATCAATACAAATAGGACAATAAGAAAAATAAAAATAAAATGTAAAAAACGCTTTCCCGCTATCTTTCATGATGGCAACAAGTCATCAAACAAAATGGCGCACACACACACACACACACTATATATATATATATATATATATATATATATATATATATATATATATATATATATATATATATATATATATATAAAATATCATAATTGAATGTTATTATACTTTAAAAAAAACCTTAAATTTGTATATAAAATACGAAGAAAGTTTTCCCCGACCTAATATATACTTCCCACTGCTGGGCACAGACATCCACTTCTTTCTGAAAGGGTTATGGAGCAATTAGTTCATTGCGTTGCTGCTCCAATGTGTATTGATTGACTTCACATATTCCCGAAATAATTTATTCCTCAAGTTTTCAGTCAAGACAAGTTTTCTTACGATGTTTTTCTTCACCGCTGAGCTAATGTTTAATTAGCACTTGAATTAAAATTACAATATATTAGTGTCGGTGGGGAACAGTTCGAGTTTCTTGCCTACCGTGAAATTCACATTTTTCAACCTTGTTGTGGCGGCTTAAGTACATTCACTAGCCCATATCGTCCCGTAAGTATCTTAAGAGGAGACATAGAGAAACCGAAAGATGAGACGAACAGAAGCATATTCCGATAAGAGTTAATGTTAAATCCTATATACGTACCACGATTTCACTGCTGCTATATTCAACAGTGAAAATTAATAGGCTGTTGGAAGCTGAATTCAATAGTGATCGCTTAGCTTCTGCGCTTTTACGGTCTCCTTATGCTACGAAATGTCTGTTAGACCTACATGAACACCTAATCGCACTGCACCCTACTTTATAATGAGTCAGGCTTTCGTGACTAACTGAAATCTGTGCAATCTCGGAAGCCGGAAAGGTAAGTCTTACGTCCGGACTTCGACTGAGAATTTCGACAACATACCCTGTAGCGGAGCCGTGGTAGCTCAGATGGTTAGCGCTCGCTGTAAATTTCACAGTACGCGAGCAAACCGAGTTCGATCCCCGCCGGCACCAATGAAATTGTTAATTGCAATTTTAAGTGCTGATTTACCACGTGCTCGGCGGTGAAAGAAAACATCGTGAGGAAACCTGCACGTCAGAGAAATAAGAAAAAAATATTTCGAAGACATGTGAAGTTCGCCAACACGCATTGGGGCAGCGCGGTGGACACTTCCTTGCCCTAAAACCCTCTCAGAAATGAAGGGAGGCCTGTGCTCAGCAGTGGGACGTATATAGGCTGTAACTTTACTTTTACTTTACCCTGTAGCAGCGACTCGGGATCTAAAACTTATTGGTTGGAAACTATGGACGTTAAACTACGCAAATGTTGTTATACACAAAACTTTAGCTTATGCTTAGTTGGTCTAGTGATTGAAAATCTGATTGCTGTTTATAACGTCCGGGGTTCGAATCCCCAGTCGGCTAAAATCAGTATTAATATTTTTTATTAAAGAATTATTGGGGTCAAAGGTTGACGGTGTTTCATCCCCGTGCTTCGGAAAGCACATAAAGCTATTGGACTTGCGCTTGTCGTATCGAATTGCCATCCCATCGGGCTATGAGAGTTAGGAAACAGAGAGTGCACTTAGGTTTGCGCTCACACTCGTAAGCTATAATCCTATCCTGCATAGATAACTCGTCTTCGTTGAAACTGGCTGCTGTGAACGAATTTCTGTAGGACATTACTTAAAACTTACTCATAGTGTTGCTTGCGGTTCACTTTCCTCCAGCACTGTCCATTAAACAAATCGAAAGCAAACAACCAATCGTCAGTAGATTGCTCGTAGTCTACTCCACGTTGTAAATCGAATAGACGGATCTCAGAGAGCAAGCAATTGTCTGCTTCGGGGTGGGCATGATTACTAAAAAAAAATTGAAATTTGTACATCATTGAATCCTGATCCTAATATTGATAAAATAACATTAAGTGATGCTCTTGACTTCAACTGTTTGTATTAATTAATTTCCCGCAGTTTTATTGGTTTGCTCGTCGTCGTTTTGATAGCTATTTATGTGAGCTCATTAAGGTTAGTCTTGATATTTGAGGGATCGCATTTGAAATTATTTCATTTAAAGTTAAAAATTAAACTTTGATTCAAACGTAAAAGCAGACGTTAATGCACTAAAAAGAATAAACAAATTTTCACGTGATAGCTTCGGAGTCAGTGCTAAGTTAGTGCTTAGAAGAGTGTATAAAAGAATTAAAACCCCGAATTCAGAAGTTTATAAGTCAGTCAAGTTGGTCGGGTAAGTAAGGTGGACTTTTGCATTTTGTTAAAAGTTTACTTATTTGAAAGTTTTAAGTGGACTAAGGATTATCACAAGCTCAATGTAACAACTAATATGTCATTAAATAGTCACATTAAAAACTTCATCCCCTATTTTTTCACCCTCAGAGATAGAATTTTTTCTCAAAATTTATATAACACGATGTATACTACATTGATTTCTATCAATACAACTTATTCAATAAAAAATATTAAAATCGATTCACAATATTAAAGATGATATCGCGTAATTTACATACAAAAAACATATATTGCAATTGATAACCTTTTTTTGAAGTCTGCTAAAAAGCAGATGTCCAATGAATTCTATTATACAAATTAACATTACTTTGATATTTAGAATAAACTAAAAAGTTTTTAAAAATGTATTTCTTTCAATCTTTCACAAGTCCCATAAATGATGATGGTCATAATGGTTTTCAATATAACTATATTGTTTCTTTAAAATATGAAATTTTTACTATGTACAATGTTTTATATGTTAATTTTATATTTTTCATGTTTATCATTTTACCCAAATAATAAGCCACAAACTATTTTTATTCGTTGGCTGTATACTTACTTGAATGAAAAACTGAGACATCTGAAAGGCGCATCCGTACAAGCACGTCCGCATTCCTGTTCATCTTTCACTCTCGCTTGACCTCGCACTGCAGAACCTTTCAGCTTAGCGGCCATATCGTATTGCAAGTAGCATTCTGACAATAATTAATTAATTATGCTCTTATAATTGACTTAAATTTTGTACGAATACCCAATACCCCATATTGTCCAGTGTGACGTAAGACGCGACAGAGGGAAACAAATCAGGAGGTCGGCATAAGCGGCTTTCTAATAAAAATTAGTAAATACTGCGATGCGATAATGCCAAATATTTAGCAAGCTACCAGAGAATACGAAACTATTAAATATTAACAAATTCGAAATAACTTTAACTCAGTGGCTCTTCCCCCGATGTTTTATTCTATAAAAGATTTTCTAAAATATAAAATAGATTAGGTACTCTATGCATATTGATAAAATTAGGTAAAATATTTTTTTTAAATCTATGAATTAATGAATAACTTCTTTGCTTTGAAGATGTTACAATAGAGATGGACTAATAAAATGGGTCTCCGGTCAGTAGCATCAAGCTGCTATACTCTGTTACTATTCTGTGAGAACGTGATCCTACCCCGGTCGAGCGGCTCCATTTGTGCTACAATCATAATATAGCTGCAGCGTGGCTTTGATGGATTTTGTGGACTTGACTGTAAATATTGTTTCAAGAAATCTCTATCTAAGCTGGCAAGGACATTGTTATTTTTTATCTTTATCAGCTCGTAAAAGTACACTGACTCTTGAGTTATTTAGCATGTTTTTGCCACTGTTCTAGGATTACTATGTTCCTGAGATTTTCCACAGTCGGCTCTTACGACATCCACCGAATGAAAGTGAAATTTGGTGATGAATACTCTTAAAGCCGCCATGACTTAAAGAGCATTCGACAGATGACAAATATATTACCTGCTTCACGATGCTGCGCATCATCATATAGCGCAGGTTCACAACCGCGGCCATAGTTTCCCCGTGCGTAAAGTTCATGACCAATGGTTGAGCGAAGTCCTCGTCCAACTTCCAGCGAAGTTGGCGGAGATGATGTGAGTATGCAGTTTTCCAAGTCGTCGCCTATGGTTGGTGAGTCAAACCTGGGAATAATTTATGAATAATTGTTTTATTTAAAATCTCCCTGTTTTATTGTTATGATACGTATCCTTATCTTGATGAGCTCTTAAAATAATTTTTAGACAATGTTATGGCTGACATTATTTTAAGTATTTATATTCACATATACTTTCCGATGTACAATCAAATGTTATTCGTTGTTCCATTCAGAAAAATATACATTTAATTATTAATGATATAATGCTGCAGTCAAGGTTTTCTCCCCAAGGATTAATTCTTTAACACTTACTGATACCGTAGCGATGAACTGGGTCTGGGCGTTGGTCCATTGATAATATATTTAAATAAAAATCACAGTGTAAGAGGTGAATGGAATAGAAGCCTAGTGTACTGATATTTTACATTTTTTTATTTTACATTAACATCATATTATGAAATTAGTATATCAATAAATACTATAAATTTTAAATAAACTTGCGGTATTAAAAAATTACAACAAAATTTTAAATACCAGTGCCATAGGCTTCCATTCCGTTCACCTGTGATATCCTATTTTTTCAAGACGATAAAAAATATCCAATATATATATATATATATAGACATATTTTTTTTAAAGAAATCTCACTGACTGACTGACTCATTGTGAGATCTCTAAAACTATACACCCGATTGACATGAAATTTAGTACAATTATTCAATTACACATTTCGCAATATAGACGCTCACTAAGAACGGAATTTACGATAATGCCATCCAAAAAAAAAATCTTGGCATCATTTACATCTAGGTTCCGCAATAAAATATTATCTTGCACCCAGCAAAGCGAACTGGTATCAGCTAGTATTATACGTATTAAAAAATTGAAAAAAGAAAATCCAAAAAATCCCTTTCAGGAACCCAGAGAGGGAGGGCTAATAAGACGTTCCATCGTAATCCTCAGGGATGACAACGTGTTTCTATTTTGATTCTTAGTAGAGAAGAGTGTTTATCATCACCGGGACTGTATGCTTGTTTGTCACCCTTACTTCAATATAAATACAGGTAGTATTATAGTTAGTTTTATCTTATTGATATACTAACATATCTTAACAAATGTAGCCTGGTTTCCGCGTCACCTGTAATTTCCTGTCTATTTGTAACTGTTTTAGAGAATAGCATACAAATGTTATAATACCTGAAACTAAATCCGCGGCAAAAGAAAGCATGCGCTCGTATGCACTCGGCTTCGCAGGCGCCGAGGCCTGTAACAGTGAGCGAGGCGCGCGCCGCACTGCCTTCCACCGCCGCGTCAGAGCGCACGTGCCAGAAGCACTCTATGGATATAATAATTTTTTATAATTATTAAATAAAAATGGATATTTGTGAATCTCTTTGAGATTAAATAGATTTCGACATCGTTTCACCGATCATCATGAAAGTTGGCAGAGACGAGTGTATGTATTTTTCATGGAGAAAGTTTTTATGGCATGCACTTTGTTGTAATCCACCACTAGATGGCGGTGTAGTACACCATCTTCTATGCCGTTCAACCGATCACGATGAAAATTTATATACACAGGCAGTACAACGTCTGTCAGGTTTTTCTAGTCAATAATAATCTTTGGTGCGTCTGTGCGTCTCGGTCTGTCTTTAGTGATTGTGTGACTTCTGAACTACTTGGTCGTTTAAAATGATATTAAACACAACATATTGTTTGTTTTGTCAACCCATAGGTATATAGCTATGCCAGGATCCGATAAACAGCGCTGTAGTCAAGCTAATAACAAATTCGATATATTACATTGATAAGATATATTTGTTTAGTGCCAGAAAAAAAAAACAAAAACTGGACCTGATAGGTGAGTCTATGGTGAATTTTAAATTCACACTATAAAAAGTCAGGAGTGCATTTGAAGCAAAACTCATTAACATCTACTGAAAAGGGCAGAATCACATCTGCCAAGTTATCTATTTTGGTATAAAATATTTTGGATAATATTCACCTCTAACCAGACGTAACATCCAGCAGGCTTAGCAATGTTTGTTGAATATTGATTTTTCACAGTCGTTAACTCTATTAGAAAACTATAAAAATAGGAATGTGGTAATATTTTTTGTGATGATCACGCTAACTCTGCAGATCGGTGTCGAGATGCTACGTCAGATGTTTGAAACGTCTATTACTGCTATCGTCACTGCGCCTGTTCTTTGATTCATTTCATTGACGTGATTAAAACAAATCAACTCTACAATAGGAGAGCCGTATGTCTAGCAGTTTTACTTTTAAAAAATTAGTTATTTACAAACAAATAGTACTTGAGCTACATTTGACTTAATTAACTCTAGTCGTAAGTATTTAATAAATATAGATATAGACATGAAGAGCATAGTTAACAGCAAAATTTGTATTATCATACTAAAACAGTTTACATTCTTGAAAGAGACATGCAGTTGTATTAAAGGATAATTAATAAAGAATTATAAGATATTTAGTCATAAGTGCTGCTTTACACTACTTACTTGATAGCGAAGTTAAAAGTCGTAAATAGGCAAGGCAATTTAATAACAAATAGAGACAAATGATTTTTTAGTTCTTGACAACTCTCAGAACACCTATACTGCTTATAAGTTAAGCTGCAGAGAATATAAATTAGTTGTTTTTTTTTTTTTGTTATTTAATAAACTCATCAATAATAATCTCATATCTTACCACTTTCAATCCAAGGCTTTCTGCTAATTGTGGAACAACCCTGGTCCTGAGGCATGGCGTACACATCAGAGTCACTATCCGCTGACATGTCTAATCCGCGGTATGGTCGCTCGCTTAGGAAGCAGTTGTCTGATCCACCTGAACTTGAATACCTTAAATATCATAATTTTACTGTTATTAAGAGCCGTTAACATGAAAAAATTTTTAAAGAAGGACGTTTTTCCTATTTATAAAAGTACATTCTTAATCATGCCGTACCATTTCACTGTTGATTTATTAGTTACCAACTCTTTAATGAACAAATTGGATTAAAAATACGTGTGGCACTCGGTGACTGCCGCGCTAAAGCTATTGCATACCATTTTTTATCAACTTATGTAATTATAATTATTTATTTATTTTATTTATGCAGTTAAGTCTTTGATATTAAATCGAGTTACACTTTTTGAGCGTGTTGACCGATAAGAAAACAATTTTTTTTCTCTTATTGAATAAATGAGAAGTTAATATTGTTTAAAATATTTTTAATATCTTACAATACATGTAGGTTGTTCAGGAATTTTTGTCATTGAGTGAGCAGCTAGTGTACACGCATACGTCTAGTCGCACGCACACAAACACCGTGCCGAAGTCTGCCGAGTGCCGAAGTCTGCCGAACTGAAACGACGTTAGACGATGCACGGCTTTCAACGCCACACCTCCGTGCCCGTCGGAGTGGGGAGCGTGAGGTTTTTTTCGTTACGGAATTTCTGGATTCGGTCCCCGCGCTCAAGGCCCGCGATAGAAGCTATGCAATAGCTTAAAATGAATAAATGAATAAACAAAGTTACCTATAGCTGTAGGATACGCATTTAAACTCTTTTTCTCCGAAGCAAGCCGCTTCGCAGTCGACTACATTGCGTGCAAACAGAGATCGTCTTATTGCTCCAGACCCCAATGCCATCCCGGGACGTCGCCGTGACGAACAATCTGTTAATCAAAAACACTTTATTAGTTAACTATATATTTTTATTAGAAAAAATTGTTACATAATCAAATGCTTGAACTTGTAAATAAATGATGTCTCTATGATTATATTGTTTTTGGTTATTTGTTTTTCTTTACTAGCCGGTTTAATAGTCAACACAGAACTTTTCCCAAATTTATACAATACCTTTAACAGAAGTAAGAGTGAAAAAAGCACATTGACATCTATCTTCTAATATGTTTGTAATTAATGCAGATACGTTGTTTCACCAGAGGACTAATATGCAATGCTTGTCACCATTAAAAAAAGGTTTGCGTATCTCGTCAGTCACCATATGAAACATAGCAGTATTTTTTTCCTTTCATACAGGCGCTATTACGATACGTATGACATGAAATAGTACGATGGATACTCTAAAGTCGTCACCAAATGGTATATTCGGTTACTAGACGTACATCATTTGTGTAATTATTGTAATGAATTAATAAACTTTAAATAAAAACGCATTCATAGATAAAAAAATTACAACCACATATTGACAATGGAATAGGCCTTAATTAGATTTACATTACTTAATTTTTCTTTTAAATTAAAACTACCAACTAAATTAACGATGCTCGTAAAACAACAATAATAAGTCGATTGCGCTACGCGTCGTTTTAGTTTATAATAACAGGTCACTTCATTCGGATTGGTTTTTTAAATATAACATTACGTTTTATATATTTTATTAATAAAAAAAGATAACTAAATAGGCGTGGTAGCTCAGGGCCTAAGCACTCGCTGTAAAATTCACAGTATGCGAGCAACACGAGTTCGATCCCCGCTGGCGCCGATGAAATTGTTATTGCAATTTTAAGAGCTGAGTTACCACGTGCTCGGCGGTCAAGGAAAACATTGTTAGGAAACCTGCATGTCTGAGAAATAAGAAAAAAAATATTCCGAAGACGTGAATTTCGCCAACACGCATTAGGGCTACGCAGCGGACATTTCCTTGCCCTAAAACCTTCTTACAAATGAAAGGAGGCATGTGCATTATGCCAGCAATGGGACTTATATAGGCTGTAACTTTAACTTTTTTTACTAAATAATACGTTGTTTACTAAGTAATACGTTGTTCTACCGTTTCCGGTAGGTGATTTTTTTTATAGGATAGGGTTAAAAACGAGCACACAGTCCACCTGATGGTAAGAGGTTGCTGTGACCCATAGACATCTACATCTTTCCTCGATTACAAATCAAAATGCAGATGCGTTGTTACCTGTGAGGACTAAGATAGAATGCCTAGTTTCCAATAAAAAGGGTCTCCGGTTCTCACTCACCATATGAAACACAGCAGCATTGAGTTACTATTTGACGCTGGTATTCTGTGAGAGCGTGGTCCTTCCCCGGTCGAGCCAACCCGTTCGTGCTACAACTATACTACTAATAAAACTGCAGCATGGCTCTACCACGTATATGATGTGATGTAAAGAATTTCACTTCGAATTCTCTCCGGACAATTTACAGTGTATATATTATGTAAGTACATTAATATCTCGATTTCATATTTGCGCTGGCAAACACGGCTACTGAGTTCAGATTTTGTGATTTTCTTTTATAACAGTGAACCGACAAAATATATTGTTACGCGTAGTGACGATAGGAGTGAGGGAGGGGAGCATTGACTGTGTTATGAGGTTGGAAGGGGGAATTGTGGTTTTAAGTTTTTTGTTTTTAAGTATTTATGGATTGGCAATTTTATTGTAGAACCCTAAGCTCGTAACAATATCATAAGTCTTTTTTTTCTTCATAAATAGGAAGATTGTTAATAATATGACTGCACACATATTGCATCCTAGCGTAGATACAAACTATAATTTCAACAAAACAAATATATCTCGTGATATGACCTTAATCGGTGAAGACTTCAGAAGTTACATAATTACTGACGCACCAACGATTTGGAATAAAAAAAATTATTTCACCTTTTATGGACGTTTCGTCTATTCGATCTTCAGACTTATAATATAAATGAGGAGGCTTGCTGTGTTTGTAATGTCCTGATTCCTCATAATCCAATCCATTCCAAGAGCTATTCCATCTTCCCCTCTTCCAAGCACCGTAACCGTAACCATGGCCGTCCTCTGATTCACTAGATTTACCCAAGCTGTGGTAGTTAAAATCTGTGTTCAGTCCATGAGATTTAACACCATAGTAGTTTGCACGCAGGACTTCGTCAGCTATCTGCCAGTGATTGATGGATTTACGGTAGTTGGTTTTATCTTTGTAATAATTATCACCTCCATATGATCCGCCATACTGACTCAAGGGCTCAGGACTATCGTTGCTACGGCTTATCCCTGTAAATATAAAATGTTAACAACTTCAAATTATTTCCTAATGTATTAAAAGTAGAATTCTTTTCTGATCAAATTCATGCTTTATTTAAAAAATTCGATTAGTTGAAACCGTCGAGTGTATTCAAATCATACAAAAATATCTAACAAGAAACAAGTTAGTTATTTATTTATTTATAGTAGAAAAGGGGCCAAACGAGCACGCGGCTCACCTGATGGTAAGTGACTTCCGCCGCCCATAAACAACTGCAACGCCAGTGGAATTGCAGGTGCATTGCCGGCCTTTAAGAAATGAGTAAGTTCTTTTCTTGAAAGTCCCTAGTCGAGTCGTATCGGTCCGTTCGTAGTACCAAGAAAGTAATTAATTAAAATCCTACGTAATGCCGTAATCTCAACAGTGGGACCTCTGAACATGTGTTAAACAACGTGTAATTACGATAGATAAATTTTAAAAAAAAAACAACTTACCTATTTGGTATGGTACAAAAACTTGATTGTTGTATTTCCTACTAGAATTTATTAATGTTCTCCTTTCATTATTGTATCTTTCATAGTCACTTTTAGAACTTTTGTCATACCAATCTATTCTATCTTTCCATCGATCCACAGTCTCTAGAGGTCTCTTAGAGGATAAAAAACCCGAATGTAATAACCCGGGACCTCTGAGAGTTTCTGGACAATTAGGTTCCAAGCTGTTTCTGTCAAGTTCATAAAAATCGTAATCTTTATCTTCAACAAAGTCACGTCGAAGATCGAAAGCTTCTATGGGTTTAGTCATTAGTTCACAGAGGCCTTTGCCGCGGAATGTTGGATCCAGTCTAGAAAAAAATTAAAACAATTTAACAATTTAAGTACCCTCATTTGCACAAAATGATTATCATTTTATCTAAATCTAAAAAAAATCTAGATATAAAAATACGATATACGATACGATATAAAAAAGGGTTTGAACATGTTACTGGCCGGTTGTAAAAGTTATGTGGTGTTTAAAAAAATACGTTCCAAATTTAATTTTTTCCTGAGGCTGGCTTTTAAATTAAACATCTTCTCATTATATTTTGTAGTGCGAACTCCCTAAAGTTAATACCGACTCTAAATAAATGATGATTTCGTCGTTTTTTCATGTATAATATGTATAGTACCCGGTTGACCGAGCTTTGCTCAGTATTTTTCGCTCGGTTTTTTTTTAATTCGTGTGTTTTGGAAATTATATTTAGATACAAATTACATACTGATAAATACGAATAATATTTTTGATCGTAGCGACATAATAGAAAAAACTGAACTGGTTATTTGAATAAAAAATCATGAGTGCAATTAGTTTAATTTAAAGTTTCGTGTTTTAAAAAATCATTGAGCTATTATGTACTACGTACTAGAGGAGACACTGCATTCAGCTACTCTGTTCCACTCAACTGCGGTGCATGCACTGCACTTTAATCAGTCACTCGCTAGGCGCTTGTAGAGTTGTCACGTGTTGTGTTCATTTAAAAAAAATCTCTTGATAAAAATATGCCGTCTTGTGTACTTAGATATTGCACAAATAATTCAAGAAATGTCAGTAAAAACCAAGGAATTACTTTTCATCGGTTAATAAGATACTTATTCAATAAAAAAGTATTATAAATTAATAATAAAGCAAATTATTCCTAAGATGCCATCTCGTATCATTGAATATAGATTATGAAATTAATATGTTCAGATGCGACATTTCTGTGGGTACTTAAGTTTAGGATGAATATATTATTATACTACACATTTTTTTGTAGAAACGTATAAGTTATTATAATTAAGCTAAATTTTTCATGTTTAAATCTACTTATTATTCTTTTATTTTATTTTTAGGTTTCCACTTCAAAGTCAAAGTGGAATAAATTCGTCCATTTTTAAGTCTCGCGTGCCCAGCATTTATGAACGATTATTTACAACATTTATGATTCTAATTTAAATAAATATATTTGTAATTTAAATTTTATGTTACTAAGTTTTGTTAAACATACATTTAGTACGTTTTTTTTATATTTGACATAGATACCTTTTAAAATATTCAGATAACAATATCATTAAAATGTAATTCTGACATAATATTATGTAATATTATATTAAATTAGCACATATACAAAATAAAAAAACAACTTAAAAAATTGTACTCGATATAATTAACAATACAATATAAATAAACAATTATTACATACTGACCATTCTACTTACGTATAATCTATAATAACAAAAACTGACCGCGCAAGCGCAATGCGCGTTTATACCAACTGCGCATGCGCGACTCTACTATTACCGCGCATGCGCGAAGACATAGAGTAGCGCACAATTTTTGTTTGGAATAGCTTCTCTAGTACGTAGTACATTATAACTCAATGTAAAAAATACTAAAAAATGGGCTCGAAAAAATAGATTTTCTCAAAAAAGAAAGGAACTTGAAAAAAAAATTAAAAAACGTCGATCGGTCTGAGCTCGAACCATGGTATTACGAGTTTGTGACCGCCAATATACTAATTAAGCTATTTGTAATCTTTAATAAACTGTCAAAATTTACCTTCTTATTCTAACGATATTGTAGCAGTTTTTCATTGCCTAAAAACACGGACAAAAATACATTTTCTAAAAATAAATCCTAGCTAGATCGATTTATTGACCCCGAAACTCCCTGCATACAAAATTTTATGAAAATCGTTGGAGCCGTTTCCGAGATTCCGATTATATATATATACAAGAATTGCTCGTTTAAAGGTATAGGATTAGTCCTCTCTCTTGACTGCCTAGCTCGTCGTTTGGATGCGTCTCGACTGCAATAGATCGTTAAAAATCCGCTCTTGGATTTGCAACTTTCTGGCAGCCCTGACATCATCATAAACGTCACGCTTGGCAGGAGTATTACCACCCATTTCGCACCTTTGACGCTGCTGCCTACTATCACTGGTCTGATTAATTTACCTCTAGTGTAAAGCCGTGGTAGCTCAGTGGTTAACGCTCGCTGTAAATATAACAGAACACGAGTAACCCGGGTTCGATCCCCGCCGGCACCAATGAAATTGTTAATTGCAATTTTAAGTGCTGATTTACCACGTGCTCGGCGGTGAAGGAAAACATCGTGAGGAAACCTGCATGTCTGAGGAATAAGAAAAAAAAATATTTCGAAGACATGTGAAGTTCGTCAACACGCATTTGGGCAGCGCGGCGGACACTTCCTTGCCCTAAACCCTCTCAGAAATGAGGGGAGGCCTGAGCCCAGCAGTGGGACGTATATAGGCTGTAACTTTACTTTACTTTACTTTTTAGTGTAAATGTACTTATTTCACTATCTGTCGAATGCTATAACATTATCCAAAATTTAAATATTTACCTCATTTAAAAAAAAAACATATTATTTGAAATCATCGTTATTTCATTCTCATAGATAGGATGACTGGGTGCTAGAACTCCCATAATTATTAAAATCAAATCCAAACCCAAGCATCCTTGCTTTTATTGAGTTTTAATTTCAAGATATTGCAAGACTTCAAGATAGCTAACAATAAACCCGTAAATATTCTTTTTTCTTAAAGATTCTTTATTCTGCAAAGATGGGATAAAAAAATTAATTTCAATAATTGAAGGAACCCGCGCTAACTTTGATTTCAGTCATGATAGCCGTGGGCTACACGCACTAACTATGATGATGCCATGAAATTGAAAATTGAAAATAAGTGAACAGCAAACGTGATAAATTTCATAAAATTAGTTCTATTTAACAAAAGTATTGTATTTATAAAGCCTTGAGTGCGACCCAAAAACCATCAATTACTCATATTTAGGCCACTGCTACGCTGTACGCAAAGATTTATCTCATCTCTATGCAAATTTTTGTATGCATGTAAATAACTGCCTTTTTAACAGAGATGGACTTTACGTTGTAAAAAAGTAATTTTTATTTAACGTTTTTAAGTTTAGTAAAACGCAAAGTTTTATTATTTAAAGTTAGAAGTAAAGTTGCAGTCATTATACGTCCCAAGGGTGGGCACAGGCCTCCTTTCGTTTCTTAGAGGGTTAAAGAACGATTACTCCACCAAGCTGCTTCAGTGTGCGCTGAAGGACTTCACATACTAGTTCATAAAAATATTTCATTCTACAGACGTTCAGGATTCCTTAAAATGTTTCCTTTCACCGCTTCGATAACGTGTAAAATCTGCATTTAAATTGTTTATGTAATTGTTCGTAAAAATAGAAAAATTCATTGGTCGTCACCAGTTTAAGATTGAAAACCAGGTTTCTCGTGCACTGTGAAATTTAACTACAGCTTCATATTATTTATTGTTCTTTAATAGTCTTAAAAAATATTATAAAAACAATAGCGTCCAACATTATAGTCGTTACCTCTGATTAAGATTAAGATTTTTTGGGGCAGAGTCCGTCTTCGCTTTATTGCGTATTAGTGGACTACTATTATATCCTCGAAATATTTCTTGATATTTTCTCATACGCATGTATGAGTCTAGTTTACGAGTATAGGTAGTATTGGTAACAGAAATATTGGTAACTTGGCACTTAAAATTACAATTAACAATTTCATTTGTACCAGAGTGGATCGAACTCAGATACTCTAAATCATAATAAATTAATATTGTAATAGACAAAAAACAACATACTAATTTAACAAGTTCAAATGATTATTGAATTGTAATAAAAAGTGTGTTATAATTCAATCATACATAAAAAACAGTTGATGACTGACTTATTGCCTAAGTTAACTTTTATTGAAAATATATACATGAAATTGTAGTTACAACCCTACAATTTTCGAAATAGTTCGTTATTGGTCTCTCGGAAAAAAATGGGTTGATAATTAATAAAATCATGCGTTATTTTGCGGAAATCCATTACATCAAAGATTTTTTTTTATATAAGAGGGGGCAAACGAGCATGCGGCTCACCTGATGTTAATTGACTACCGCCGCCCATGATCAACCGCAACACCAGGGGAATTGCAAGTGCGTTGCCGGCCCTTTAGAAAGGAGTAAGCTCTTTTCTTGAAGGTCCCCAGGTCGCCAGGTCGTTGAAGATAGGAGTGAGTGAGTGTTGGGATTATTGGCGACGGAAACAGTGCACGACAAATGAGGGAGGGTGGGACGTTCTGGTCAAAGAAGGTAAGACACATCATTTTTGTATTTTTATTTTTTACGTGGACCTTAGCTAGTTAAATGTTAACTCATATTTGAGAAGGTGTGCTCAAGTGGAAAGTTGCAAGATGTCTGGTAAACTGCCATTCACTCTAGAAAGGACCCTTTCTCCCTACCATGTGATGTACTCGTAGATTTTTAAGGGCTGATGAAAAGGAAGAAGTAATATGTTGCAAAAAAGTTTTTTTTTCATCCCAATCCGTCCGTCCCTACGAGCAACAAATGCAAGGTGACGCGGCAGGTACGTACGACAACAATGCAGATGTTTAGTACTGATTACCATTGTGCCGAGGTCGCCGATCACAGTACATCTATTTTGGTTGCTTATATAAAATCACGCTTTTTATAGCTAAGTTATAAGATTCTAATAATTTTTTAAGTTAAAGTTCGGAGGTAAAGATGGTTTTTATTCCCTTCACACGTAAACAAATAACATGTAATAAGTTGTACGATGATATCCTTTCGAATCATCATCACCATCACAACTCATCACCAGTACGTTATTGATCATAGGCAGGAAAGCAGGAGCATGCGTCACAGGAAAGCATGAGTCACATCTGCACCGCAAATAGATGCAGGTGACTAGGAGCGGACTTTGTACGGAAGCAGAACTGTTATAGAGTTGTTCCGTATTAATAAGGAAAATAATAATAATTTAGAAATGTATAAAACATTATATTTTTATCATCGCTTAAGGATATTATTAACTATTGTCTAAAGAATATAAAAAATATATTTTACATTTTTCTTAATGAAAAATATTTTTAACGAGTCAAAGGCTTCGGCTTTTTTCAAAATCTTTAGAAATTCACAACTCCGATAATATTAACTTTATCTTAAAATGTTAAGGGACTTTTTTATTCGTATATCATCAAAGAATATAAAAAATATCTTTTATATTATATTATATTTCTCTATAAATTTTTATTAAGCCAAAAGTATCTGAATTTGGAATTCTTAAAATAATTAAAAATTCATAACTCCGAATACTTTACGGTAGGGACCTTTTTTATTCATATTTCACCAAAGAATATAAAAAGAATATTTTTCAAATTTTATTCCTTTTCTTTAAATATTATTTTTATGGGTCAAAGTATCCTTTGGATTTTCACTTTTAAAAATTTCAACTTTTAAAAATTCAAAAAACTGCAAAAATTGATTGTATCGTAAAAATACATGGAAACTTTTTAATTTTTATTTCATCAAAGAATATAAAAAAAAATATTTTTAAATTTTGTTACTTTATATATTTTTAATGAGTCGAAAGTATGCAAATTTCAGATTTTCAAACTTTTGAAAATTCATAATTCCGAAAATATTAACCTTATGGTAAAAACATAGGACATTTTTATTTTTATTTCATCAAAAAATATAAAAATATTTGTCCCATTTGAAAATAAGACAACACGAAAATAACAAGACACCGTTTAAATAATATGGCACAGAGTTACCCCATGGCTACATGCATTGAAGAGTATATCATTTCAGTCAGACAATTTGAAGAGGATAGCATAAAAAATAATGGTATAGCTTTCGGTAATCATGCGCCGATTTCTCCTGGGATATTTTTACAATAATAATAATAATACGTGGTAGAGCCATGCTGCAGTTATATTAGTAGTATAGTTGTAGCACGAATGGGTCGGCTCGACCGGGGAAGGACCACGCTCTCACAGAATACCAGCGTGAAATAGTAGCTTAATGCTGCTGTATTTCGTATGGTGAGTGTAGAGAACCGGAGACCCTTTTTACTGGAAACGAGGCATTCCATCTCAGTCCTCACGGGTGACAACGCATCTGCATTTTGATTTTTAATGGAGGATGGATGTAGATGTCTATGGGCCGCAGCAACCACTTACCATCAGGTGGACTGTGTGCTCGTTTGTCACCCTATTCTATAAAAAAAAAAAAAATAATTTATACTACCACGTCAATTTATTTATGTAATTCCAACCTTAATGAACATGTAGTATTTAGATTTCCGAACTATAAGCTCTTCTTTCCATCACGTCTACGTAACATGCGTATATTTCGCCATTATTCTTATAGAACGACTAGGTGTTTCTATCCTGCGATAACAAGATTTTAACTAGCCGAAACATTGGAACGCTGATTCGGATATTTTAAAAATTAGATGCTATTATTTCTCTGTCCTTTTTCAAACTTATTAGCAATCGCTTTACGAAAACCTGTTGTATTAAAACATGTTTCGAAAGTATGTCACTTACAAAATACAATAATAATAATATAACATTGATTTAACCTCTGCTTAATAGTATTAATGCAATGTTTTTATTATTTCGAAGTTTATCTCTTACAGATGTCAATTCGATATATATAATAATACATATATCGAATTGACATCGATACGAATACGAGTATCAATATCGAATACGAGTAAACTATTGTTAAAATAGAGCCGTCAGAGGGTAATGGATCTAACTATCTTTTGTTTTGTTTAGATTTTTACTAAACTTTACTTCATGAATTAAAAAAAGAGATGAAATAACAGGATAATTTATTATGAAGATAAAAATGTGTTAAAAATATGTCAGTATGCCTCTAAAATCCTTATGAAAAGTTTTAAAGGCAACGAATGCTTCGATATTTTTGTAACAACAGAAGCTCCAAAAGATCGCTGTTAATTAATCTTCTTTAGTTACCTTATTTTTTATTATCATGTCATAATGTTCAAAGCAAGGTCTTAAATATTATTTGTTAGGGTCAATTAAAACCACCTTACACAAAATTAAGGCCGTGAAAGAGCCTCCAGATCAGGAAACTGACAAACAATCGTGCGAACACGTCGTGGGAGTGTTACTACATAAAATATGATCACAAAAGTTTGTTATTGTTCACACCCACAGTTGATGCAGGAACAAATTGGTTAAGAACAAGCAAGTTTTAAATGAGAATTTCGCTAACCTACACAGTTCTACAGTATCAGGCTACACTGCTTTGAAACACTTACTAAATGCTTTGTGGCCTTCAGTGCCATTTTATTTTATATTATACAATTGTCGTGTGATAGATGCGTAAGAGAATCAAAAACCCCAACATTTTATTACGTGGGTTGTAGGTGGTGACTGTAAGTAACGCCAGAAAGATGTAAAGATTTCCAAAAATTAAATCTAATAGGATATATTACCACGTCACTTATGACAAATCTCTATATACTTATAAATATCAGTTGTTATCCGTTAGTCTCGCTAAAAATTAAAAAATGGCTCGACTGATTTTGATTCGCAATCGGACCCGGAAGGCGGCGCTGTTGTCGAAATCCAGAAATCACCCGTGCGAAGCTAGGACGGATAGCTATTGTAAAATAATTTACGGAAAACTAAAGGCGAGGAACAGCGACAGAAGTGCGAGACGTCCAGTATTGCTATCCGCTTGCTAAGATTGGTGATTAGGCAAAATCTTCCTCATAACGAGAGATCCATGTTCCCACGTTCAGCAGTGAATTTTTAATTACAGGAGTATCCACTGTAAAATATTATATTAGAAGTACTAATTCTGTAAAGCAAAAAAGATATGGAGTTAACACTTATCCTTAGACCCTACTAATTATTTTTGAAAACAAGGATTTTTGGGTGAAGTCCAATCTTACGCCAATATGTACGAGCCTCAATCCATTATTTTATTACAGAAAAGAATATTTGGAAAGGAATGCTTCGGTGGTTTGGTTATGTAGAAGGAATGAATGAGGAAAGTGCTATAAAGCAAATTTATGTTGCAGAAGTGAACGGCAGAGCCGACAAGGGACGCACTAGTGGAAGGAAAGTCCATAGTCTCTGCCTACCCCTCTGGGTGACGGGCGTGTTTTGATATGTATTATGTTTATTTAAAAAAAGCTCGACAACTTTTAGGAATTTTAAAATTAAATGATTAATAATGCAAGAAACCAATAACGTATAATTTCGTAGATATTTTGTTATAAAGGTAAATTTATTGAATCTCTATATACTGAAAAAAATGAATAAATATAAGCACCCCTTAGCATATGACGTATAGACTTTTTGTAACAATGTGCGTATTTTTGTCAATGTATGTGTGTGATTTTGATGTCGAGATAATTTATTATTTTAATATGCATGCATACCTGTAATTAAAACTTTCGCAGTGGAAGCGTTGTTCTGTCGCACATTCTCTTTGACAGTCTTCAAGCCGCTCACAGTTGACCACTCTTCTGACATAGCTCCTTAGTGTCCGTCTTCCAGCCAAAACCCGGCGGAAACATGCTAAAAATATACAATAATGTAAATAATTTAATTGTTTATTTTAATTATAGGGATAATATACTTTAAAAAGTACAGATTTCTTGTTTCTGTCTCTTCTAATACGAGACACGAACATATTATTATAGCTGACATAAAGCATTGATGCTTAGGGAAATTTTCAGCAACCATATTTAGGAAAGTTCCCGGCGTTACATTAGGTTTGATGGAAATTGATGTCACCTTTTTAAAAATAAACTTATCTCAATATAGAAGCTCTTACAAGAATAGCTTCTATCTGTTTGAAATTAAGTAACAGTAAAGTAGCAGTCTATGTACGTCCCACTGCTGGGAACATGCCTCCTCTTACTTCTGAGAGGGCTTTCGGGCAAGGAAGTTTCCACCACGCTACTCCAGTGCGTGTTGGCGGACTTCGAAAAAACATTTTTTTTCTCAGAAATGCAAATTTCTTCACGATGTCTTCTTCACCGCTGAGCAGGTGGCAAACCAGCGTATAAAACTGCAATTACCAATTTCATTCCGGGTTCAGTTTTTATTTAACCCGGGTTCGATCCCCGTAAAAATCATTGCCCCACTCATGATGTTATGAAGATCGAACCCAGGTTGCTTGTCTACTATGAAGTTTACAGCGAACGCCAAGCCCCTGAGCTACCATAACTCTTTAATTAATAGGTTAATTAATTTTTTTAAATAAATCTAAGCCCAAGCATGCTTATATTTATTTGTCACATGTCAAACACGAACGCGAAACGCAGTAAATTAAAAATAAGTCAAACAAACGCAATGAAGTCCGTAAAGCTATATTTATTTAAAAATTACCCACTTATCGATTCCTATCCAATATATTTAGAAAAAATTGTTTGTTGGTTTTTATGCGCTACCATACCGTTAATCAGATTGCGGTAAACTTTGTCAACATATTGCTTGCTCTTCCGCGAAAGTTATAGGCATAGTTGGACCCGGTAGGTGTCGCTGTTGTAGAATCCGTGTCCATAACCCGTGCGAAGCCGAGGCAGATCGCTAGTTTATTGTAATTTTACATTTAATAATTTCATTAACACTAACTGCTATAATATTTAATTATTTGCTGGACTTTAATCTTTTTGATTGCCCTATATGAGAAAGGGGGTGTGTTTTGGTTGGGGGGGAAGAGGTTGGCCCTAGGTGGGGGGGGCCCCCCCCAAAAGCGGGGACGCCTGGGGGGGGGCCTGCGTTTTTCTGTGGGACCAAAGAGCTAGTAAATTTCTGCATCTTTCGAAGGGATATTAGGTACACTTAACAAATGGTAAGAATTTACTAATCTTCTTCAACGGCTAGTAGAATGTCATTTTAGAAAATACTCTAGAATGAGATCTTTAAAAATCCGCGTAAAAGGATATATAGCCGACATAAAACACCACCACTCCGGGTAGTGTACAATCTGTGATCATAGCCTAAAGGGACCTCACCATAACATCAGATTTAATAGACCACAAATCCTCGCGAAAGTACATCGATTCCTACCAAGAATAATACGTGAGGCTATTGAAATTAAAAACATTCTTATTTAACATAGAGAAGCAGGCTGAGTACTACCACTTGCTTGGCATCCCGCTCTGACTTCGGTGTAACAAGTGAGTAGGAGAGAGAGGAACCTTGTGTGAGTGCAATAGTGATGATATCACTTGAATGTCTCTAACACATCACCTTACCCTACCAGCGCTTTAACAAGCGTAGCGTATGGTACGGGAATATTGTATCTAATGAAAAACCTAACCGTCATCGCATTCACTGACAGTAATATAAGCTTAAGTGTCTTTATTAGATAACTCTACCTGGCCAACGTTTCACATAAGCATTACGTGAGGTATGGGAAATGTACAACTAAAGGAGGACCTCTATAGTACCACTAAAATCGGTATTACTTATGTGTCTCTTAGACATTACTTTACCCTGCCAGTGTTTTAATAAGCGTAACATCAGTTACGTGAAGATCACAATTAATAAAGATCTCTGTATCAGCGCATACACTAAGGCGTAACTTGAGTATCTTTGATACATCACTTTAGACTGACAAACTTTACAACAAGTCAGTTACGTAAAATTACAACTAATAGAAGACCTCTATGTCAACGCGTACACTAGTAGTGATAATATCACTAAAACATTTAATGGACTAAACATTAGGTTCTCAGAATTCGTTATTGTGATAGGACGAAATCAAAATCAAGGGGACATTAATCAAGTTGGCTGACGCCAATAATAGGATCGTTAGCGTAGTATTTAAGGTTTTTTTTATAAATAAAATATGTGTGACAAACAAGCACACAGTCCACCTGACGGTAAGTGGATGCTGTGGCCCTAAACATCAACATCTATCTTCGATTAAGAATGAAAGTGCAAATGCGTTGCCACCCCTGAGGACTAAAATGGAATGCTTCGTTTCCAGTAAAAAGAGCCTCCGGTTGTCCACACTCACCATACGAAACACAGCAGCATTTAACTGCTATTTTACACTGATGTTCTGTGGGAGCGTGGTCCTTCCCCGGTCGACCCCGTTGTCACGAGTGACAACGCATCTGCATTTTGATTCGTAATCTATCCTCGATTACGAATCAAAATGCAGATGCGTTGTCACTCGTGAGGACTAAGATGGAACGCCTCGCTTCCAGTAAAAGGAGTCTCCGCTTCTCTACACTCACCATACGAAACACAGCACCATTAAGCTACTATTTTACGTTGGTATTCTGCGTGAGCGTGGTCCTTCCCCGGTCGAGCCGACCCATCCGTGCTACAACTATACTACTACTAGGCTGCACTAAAAGTATCGGGAATGGAATATTTCCACTGTTCCTGTCATATTAAAATCTTTTTAATTGAAAAATCCTTGGTTTTAAAAATCGAATACCATTTATTTATTTAAAAAAAGATTCTCGGTCTTGTCACTAGGTTTTGTCAAACTTGTTTAGTCGTTGAGAGAATGGAATTGACTCGAGAAAATTCAAGAGCGATGATTTATTATGACTTTAGAAGTGGTTTAACAAAAAAACAGTGTGTTGACTGGATGATTTCTGCATTTGGTGATGAAGCCCCATCCAAAACCACAATTTATCGCTGGTTTGCTGAATTCCAACGTGGACGTGTCAAGCTCAGTGATGATCTTGACACGTGCTGTGCGTAAGCTGATTGAGGAAGGTAGACATGTGACATACCGCGAAATTTAGGCAACTTTAGACATTGGCATGAGTCAAATACAAATAATCTTGCATGAAAAATTAGGTGTAAAAAAGTTGTTTTCCCGTTGGTACCGCATTCGCTGTGTGAAGAGCAAAAGGCGGCTCGCGTTACTTGGTGCGTCAGGAATCTCGAAAGATTCCACGCAGGATCCTCAAATGTATACAACATCGTATCAGGTGACGAATCCTGGATATACGCGTACGAACCCGAAACAAAAAACCAGTCACGAGTTTGGGTGTTCGAAAATGAGTTAAAGCCAACAAAAATTGTTCGTTCACGGAGTGTTGCAAAAAAAATGGTGGCCACGTTTGTCTCCAAAACCGGCCATGTTACGACTATTCCTCTTGAGGAATAAAGAACGGTTAATGCAAAATGGTATGCTAGCATTTGTTTGCCACAGGTCGTTTCTGAACTCCGTAAAGAGAACTGCAACCGCCGCATCATCCTCCATCACGACAATGCGAGTTCTCACACCGCACGCAGAACAAAAGAGTTTTTAGAGCAAGAATACCTAGAATTATTAGACCATCCGCCGTACAGTCCCGACCTAAGGCCTAATGATTTCTATACTTTCCCTAAAATAAAGAATAAATTGCGGAGATAGAGATTTTCATCATCTGAAGAAGCTGTGGACGCCTACAAAACGGCCATTTTGGAGACACCAACTTCCGAATGGAATGGTTGCTTCAATGATTGGTTCCATCGTATGGAAAACTGTGTCAAATTTCGCGGAGAATACTTCGAAAAGCAATAAATACATTTTTAAATAGTAATATTGTCACTTCCTTGATTCCCGAAATTTTCAGTGCCGCCCTCGTAATATAACTGCAGCATGGCTCTACCACGTATAAAATTTGTATGTAAACTAGTATATATACTTAAAGGTAAAGTCTATACATCTATACATCACCGGCGGCTATACATTAACGACGGCTCAGTGGCTCAGTAGCTTAATAGTGAGTTACAGCGCTGAGGGTCGCGGGTTCGAATACCACACGGAACAAGTTTTTATAAGGCCTACGAATAATTAACTGTTCCAGGTCTGGAAGTTTGTCCTCGTGAAATGTATGTATGTAAACTGCCTCCACGATATAGGAGAAGAGCATAATGTGGGAGTAACTTTTCTTTAATAATCATAAGTTTCAATTTTTTTTAAATAATCATAAGATAATCTATAATATATATAAAATAATAAATAAGAAACAAAATAAAAACGACTGATTTAAGAACAAACAACTAGCAAGCCCTAGTTATTGCTTGAATACTTTAGGACATAACAGGATGTTTTTGTAGAACCAAACTTTAAAATAAATGCAACGATTGCTTAATCTCCTTTTACGTATAAAAACGAAAGTCAAGTGAGCATTACTTCAGCTAGTAAGTTTAAATAAGGTAAGTTTAAGCCATACTGTTTTGGTAAGCATATACCATACATAAACAAATACATCCTTTTATACGCATTTATTATAGAAACATAAATTATATATATATATATATATATATATATATATATATATATATATGTGTGTGTGTGTGTGTGTGTGTAGGAGTTTGACAAAGATTTCTGTATAAAGGGAGTATCTAAGTATTCTATATTAAGTAGGTTTTTAAAAATTGTAATGAGAAGAAACAGTTAATATAATGTTTTCGAAATATTTACCTTTAAAATACTACATTAAGATACATAATTTGATAGAAATAAGGAATAAAAGAGAAAAAACATCGCGAGCCATTTAAAATTAGATGAATTGTGTGTTTCTAACCACCGAGTCATTTTCACTTGCATAAAAATACTTTCAATAAAACAATGATAAATTTTTTACGAAGTCTTTTCCTAGTTAAAGTTTTTTAATTCAAACTATTCCGAATTTATTTCTATCATTTGAATAATACATTATAAATTAATTATCTGTCTTAAATGATACCTTGCAGCTGAAGTAACGTACGTAAGTGACTATGTACGTAAATTACAACAAAACATGAAAACTATACATCTCATTGCCAGACAATTGGATGGAAATAAGATGTCTGATGTTCTTATGTAGTCAAAAAAGTGTATCCTCCAAACTAATATACTATATGTGATTTAATCACTGTGTTCAGTTTGGAGGTTGTAGAGCGTTATATTAAGATTATTTGACACATTTACAGTATTTGGGTAAGCAAGTCACACCAAGACAATCATAATCATCATTACAGCCAATCACTGCAGAACATAGGCCTTCCATAAATGATGCCATAAAGCACGGTCCTGAGCCAACATCGACTTCCTGCATATACCAGTTCATCACTCCTTCTAGCGAGGGGCCATCCTACACTTTGCTTACCGGTACGTGCACGAGGTTGCCACTCAAGAGCATTTCTTCCCTATCGGTTATCGGTTCTTCAATCTTTAAAACCGGCCCAAGATAATACTGACAATAAATAAAAAAAATATTATTACGTACTTGGAGCATTCTCCACGAGGATCACTCGAGAACATGTGATGATTTGCACACTCATAAAAATTAAAATTATTTCACACACGTTCATTTTCACTGCACTTCGATGTCATAATTCAAAAAATCTATACAAAAATTCATCACTAGAAATTAACGCTTCCATTTAAAATTATTTCTTTATTTTTTTATTTTGACACAATTATTTAATTACAGAAAGGACTAAAATTAGATAAGATTTTTGTTTATAAATACAATCTTGAATATTTTAATATCATTGACATTATATTTTAAATTGTATTTTTTTTTGTAATTTAGTACGTTACATACAGGTCCAGCTATGATATGTGGGTCAATGAGGTTACAGCGCGTAACATTTCGCGACTGAACAGTAGTATTGTCCGACATAAGCTTATATGCGAACGAAACATTGTAGGCAAAATAATATGGATAATCGTTCCATAAGTCGAAAAAGTCCGAAATATTACCATCAAAGATTATTAAAAAAAATTATTTTATTTTTATCGTCAGAAGTATATGATGCCTTAGTAGTTCGCGTAACAAAATTATTTAAAGCATTCAAACCTAACTTACAGAATTAAACATAAATAACAAAACAGAACAAAATGTGGCTATCCTGTGTTTTCTGATTTCATCCACCGATAAACTTTTATGACGATGAGATAGAATCAGTTTTATCAGAAGCTGTCAACGGAGCAGTAAATATTAAAATGCTGTAAAAATTTGCATATTGGCTTCAAGATCCACGACGCCGTATTCAGATATTTTGACAAATAAGACTCACCTATTTATTTTTATGTGCTGATTGAATATTAATTTATGAAAATTACATTTATTTATTAATTAACATTGAATTGACAAACGAACTTTAGTCCACCCGATTACACATGGAGACAGCAGTCCATGGAACCAACTTCAAACAAGGAAGAATGTTACACGTGCATAGTCAACTCTGAACTCTGCCTGCATTCTGTAATTGTACTGGTTTTCTATATTTTTCAGACTAGAATATATCAGTGTAAGCACTTCTGCTTCTGCTGCAAGAATGAAACCTACTCTGGCGGACTTATAGCCAAAAAAGAAACGTTAGGCGGAAATCATGCTATAAAAAATTATCTACTGTTAACTAGAAAACAGTGGCATAAAAACAGAACACGATTAAATAATACAATCTTGCGTTTTAAAAAAAAACGAAAAAATAATAGTGAATTTGAAAGGTCCATACAAAAACAACGTCACTTTGATTACACCTGATAACCCCATCAGTCGCCCTATTGTCTGTTAAAAAATAAATTTATTCGCAGCAAAACCTCAATATATCCGTCTATTGTAATTCACATGAGAAATAATCTCATACGCACTACACATTTTGTAACAAACGTTTAACGTTTTAATAAAACCTAATGAACAACCCTATCTAGTTAATATTTTTTACGATTTATTTATTAATTCAGAACTAAGAGCGTAAGAAAACTACGTGTACCTGACCTGACCTGACCTGATTAAAATATTGAATAAAATCTATAAAAAAAAACTGTTATAATAAACGAAAATAAAAACAAAACAAATTCGGTCGGTAAACTATTCTTGCGCAATTATTGCTCTTAAAAGAAAAGTACCAGCCCATATGCCAACGTCGCACTGCTAGATGCAGGCCTTGTCTGATTTATTTGGGTTAATTTTTAGACACCTTATAAGTACCTAGTAAGTGAATTAACAATGACTTCAAAAGATATTTTAATTTACTCCCCGCTATGAAAATCAATGATTTTCAAAAAATCGGGAAGTTATTGTTTTCACCCCGGTTTTTGAAAATTTAGTTCTCATTAGATCTCGACTTTTCGAGGTCCTAAGAAGCTATTCAGGCTATATATATATATACGGACATCATCGCAAAAATAGCCAGAAATAAAATTTAGTTCTCATTAGATCTCGACGTTTCGAGGTCCTAAGAAGCTATTCTGGCTATTTTTGCGATGATGTCCGTATATATATATATATATGGTGTATGTGTGTGTGTGTGTGTGTGTGTGTGTGTGTGTGTGTGTGTGTGTGTGTGTGTTTTAATTAATTATACAAAATGGTGAAGAAAAATTAATTGTAGAAAAAATCTCAAACATTCTGTCCTTTTTATTTTTTAAATTCAATATGCGTGGTAATGCATTATTTTAGGGTGATCGGTAGGCAAAAACGTCGTAGACCATAATTTACATTCAATTTGGGATAACTTCAAATAAAAGTAGAAGCCTTATTTACTCGTATTTTCAAAAATTGCAATGACGGTATATCATATGTATATTTTAACCTAAGTTTAAAATTTGACTACTCTGTGAAAAAAAACTATAATGTTAACTTTGAATTAATTACAATAAAATTTTATTCCCTATTTATTTTTTCAATTTTACTTATATAAAAATCATTAATATCAATGTATAATTTGAAAAGATATCGCGTAGTACAGCACACAGGTCACATACAAAAACTACAGTCGAATTGCGAACGTAAGTTACGAAAGGAAAAAACTAAGGTAGGCTAAAAACCAAAAGATAAGAACTAAACAATGTCCTAAAAACTATACAACTCAATGTCAATTATAAAGTATCAAGAAAAAACAAACACATTTTGCATTGTACAATGTGCATGTCTCATGATTGACAAAAAAGGTATCTAGATGCTGGTTTTCGTTGAGAATAAATGTAAGAACGTAAAAAATGTAAAAAAATTGAATTTTTTTTTAAATATCATGGCTGATGTTTTATATAGAATAAGGGTGATAAACGACCAAATAATCTACCTGTTGGTAATTATATGCTTCATAGACATTTACACTTTATAAATAACTAAAATATAGACGCATTTTCACTCCATAGGACTAAGGTAGGAGAAGGAAAAAGGTCTCCGATTCTCAGCACACACCATACGAAACACAGCAGCATTAAGTTAATACGCTGGTAGGTACTCCATGAAAGCGTGTTCCTTTCCCGGTCAAGCCAACCCATTAGTGCTACAACTATACCACACCTTTATTATAGTTGTAGCGTGGCTCTACCACATAAAATAAAACCAGCACATAAAACTACAATTAGTAATTTTTGTTACTCATCGAAGTCAATTTGCTCACGTACTGTAAAATTTCAGAACGAATGCTTGAACTTAGGCAACTACACACAAACTTAATAATTGTGAAGAGATATTCTATTTGATTTAAGTAATAACAAATTCAATTCAAAATAAAAATGACCGAATACCTATTCAATGAATAACAACAGAAAATGGAAATACGTTGCTATGAAAGACAACGCTTCTGTAACATATTTTAAAAATAAGTAGCTAAAAGCCTAACAAACTATTCCTGCAATAAAACAATGGACCAGTAATTATATTATAAAGTACTTTAACCTTCGTTCATCCTAAAATAATTTGGTGAGCATTTCGTGCAGGAAACGATTACGAGGTATGACAACGCTTGTTTATTTTACAATTCCTTTAAGAGCTTCGTAAGGCACACATTTTTTTTCTTAATTTATATTATGCAATTATTATATGTAACTAGCGACCCGCCCCAGCTTCGCACGGATGATTTCTGGATTTCGACAACAGCGCCACCTACCGGATACCAATAAAAGCCATCTAGGGACCCATTTAATTAGACACATGCAAAAAAAAATCATAAAAATCGGTCGAACCGTTTTTGAGTTATAGTGCTAATAACGGAAAACAATTGATTTTTACATATAGAAATAGAAAATAAGCCGTGCGATGGCGAAGTAAGAAAAATCATTAACTCGTTTTGTTCCGTTTCGTTCCGTACGACGTGATTGCAGGAAATAACAAAAGATGTCGTTCATCCGGCTTCCGATGATTAGTGGTAAAACGAATTTGTTTACGCCTGACCATAATTACAAAGGTGCGAGGTGTACAGAACTGCAATTGCACGATACAATACATTATTACAGCGACCATAAAACACTTAATAGTGTCATTTATATATAGGTCAGATATAAAACCACCACACAGTACTGAAAAATCTAAATCAAAAGGGCATTAACGTGGATCGCTAAGGGAACCAATGGTAATTGTACTACGCGAAACTGCAGTTAAATGCAATAAAAAATAGACTTATTGTAGGCGGTCAGAAACAGAAACAGAAAAAGAAACTTTTTACTCAATATAGATTATAAACAATGCTTATTGAAAGTCCCTTTTTCATTTACCATTGGTTTGCAAAAAACCTCTGTCCTGGGAAGAACCAGCAAAAAAACCTAGCGGGACTATTTTTTTTTTTTCAAATAATAGCTTACAATCATGTATGTTACAATTAACAACACAAAACAAATTAGAAATAGCTTGGTAGCGACCAGCCTTCTCAGGGGTTATTATCATCCATAAATTCCTTAATTTTATAATAACCCTTTTTATACAAACACAAAGTTCAAAAATTTTAATAAAGTTTTTGAACTTTGTGTATTTCAAATTTTGTATATTTTTTGGGATTTTGTTGTAAAAGCGTATCATACATCGCCCCAAGAATGAATTACTGACTCGGTGGAGTCGAGTAACTTGTACTAATAGCTTGTGTCTGTTCCTAGTATTTACAGAATGAATATCACTTATTTTTGCAAAACTACTTTTATTTTTACATACGAAAGAGCCACCCGCATTTACTGTCTATTTCTAACATTATATTCGGAAGTGGACTTGAATTAGGATGCAACGATGACGGTGATAAAGAGTATTATGGGTAATGATGTATGATATAAATTCTGATTGTAAATCTGTGTCAAATTATTAAGAAAATAATATGTAAAATAAAACGTGAGATAACATAACACGAACTCTCACGCCTATCACGCAGACGGGTAGGCAGATACTACGGACTTTTTCATAGGATAATGGTGATAAATGAGCACGCAGTTCACCTGATGGTAAGTGGTTGCTGTGGCCTATTGACATTACGTCAATCCTCGACTACGAATCAAAATGCAGATGCGTTGTCACCCGTGAGGACTGAGATGGAATGCGTCGTTTTCAGTAAAAAGGGTCTTCCGTACTCTACACTCACCATACAAAACACCAGCGCTAAGCTGGTATTATGTGAGAGGATGGTTCTTCCCCGGACGAGCCGACCCATTCGTGCTACAATTATACTATTAATATAGCTGCAACGTGATTCTACCACGTAAAAAGTCTATGATTGTATTTGCGCAAACATGCTCGTCGAGTACTCTTAAGATGGCCCATCTTTAACATATTGAATTAATGATGCAAAATAATGCCTGCTACTTTTTGAATACAATTTTTAAACATAGAATGCTTCATTTTATTACATTATTTTTTCACTTTTTAATGTTAAACATGCCTAACAACAAAATCATATATCACATCAGCTGTCAAAAACAAAAAAAAAACACTAAAACACTTTAACTGTAGAATGCAAAGTTAATAAAAGGGACACGCTTCCTAAACTCATCAGAGCATTGTTTCGTGACCCAAGGCTGCTCACACAATGGATCACAAAGATTTATCTTTTATTTTTCATAAGGGAAGCTAATGTATTTAATGACATCACTATGCAAAAAATTCTGAGTCAGTTCACTATTCAGATCAAGATAAAAAGGAATTTAATAAATGGTGGTGATTTCATGGAAGTCTTTATTTCGTTTGATTTCCTGTTAAGTTTTATAAATACATTGTGCTTGAATAAAATTAATTACCTCTATTTTGCACTGATCACACTTATAACTCCTAATACGCAAATTCGTTTGACAAGCGGGGGCAATTAAAGAAAATTCGATTATATTATCTTAAGTGGGAGAAGCCATTTCATGCAGAGGATGGTAATAAGCAAAAAAAAAGAAGAAAAGAACTAAAAAATATAATATATTTGCACGACAATTACGTGGTGCAAATATATTTATATCTAAACTTTGGGTTGGCAACTGCAGTTTTATATTAACTATAATTGAGTTGTTCTCGGGAAAATGCTGCTGCACTCTACGAAGTTTCTTTCTGTCTGTTACACCTGTAACCTGGCAGCTGTAATGAACAGTAAGCATTATGTTGCTATTTACACTGGTATTCTGTGATAGCACGATCCTTCCTAACCTAACTTTACTACGACCATTTACATATATGACAATGAAAAATCAGCGCACAATCCACCTGATGTGAATGCTGCGATCCATAGACATTTACATCCATTCTCGATTGGGAATCAAAATGCAGATGCGTTAACACCCTGAGAATTAAGATGGAATGACTCGTTACCAGTAAAAAGGGTCTACGCTTCTACAGTTACCATACGAAACACAGCAGTATTAGGCTGTCATTTGCCGCTGTTATTCTGTGAGAGCGTCGCCCTACCTCGGTCGAGCCGAACTATTCGTGCTGTAGCCATAACGCTGTCAGTAAAAACCATAACACGCTTTCAGTGATAATAAATTATGTAGTTTTTTTTTTTAAACTTTGGTCGTAAACCATTTTCGCTACTTCCTTAACATGCTTACCATTAAAAAAAAATAAGATGAATCAATCAATTAGTAAGTACCACAGCTGTATCCACAATTGTGATAACGTGTTGTATCACCAGTCTATGTGTTTTGGTTTTGGGTGAAACGAGAATGAGAACCCATTTCAGAATTAGCCTTTTTGTTATTCAATGTAGTAAACCGAGAAGTACTTCCTAAATCCGTCACTAATTCAACGCAATTCACCCACACCAAGTACTTTACAATAGTTCAAAATCAAATGATCTTTTGAAAAGCGATAAACCTCAATATAACATTATGCATAATGGCGAAGGCCACGTACAAACAGCTACATGGGTGTGATATAACTTCAACAATAAGTTTCGTACACAATGTTTTAAAGATTCTTAGATATTAGATCGCTATCATACTGTATTGTATCAAGTTATAAGAATGTAACGCTTACTTTCATAAATTGTATTATTCTAATATAAGTATAAATTGAGTGAATAATAACATTATTATATGCCTATATATTTCAAGAACAACCATTTTATATATTAAAGTGGTAAATAGGCTACCAGTCCATAATATGATAGTAAGAAGTAAGAGGATGGTATAACGGCTCGTTGATTGTCGTCTTCATGCACCTAAATGCATGTAGGTATCGGGCCTCGGGGTATACCCTATTGCCCGGATAGTCCTCATGCCCCATGATTATGAGACAGTCTTTGTAGCTTATTTTTAGCGTGGATAGTACTACGGTTTATACCGTAGCCGGATAAGATTTTTCCCGTAGTTCACCGACTACGGGAAAAAAGGAGGTTATCAATGGAGGTTATCTAAGTAGGTCTAAGTTGGCCTTTCAGCGGCATTGGGGGTTGTTACTCGACTCTCTAATCGATATAGACCGTTACGAACGATACGAACGTTACGAAAGTTAATAGGTAAGTTTTTAGGTATTTTGTATTTTATTGTGCCATAATATTTATAGTGAATTAAAAAAAGTCTCAGCATCCATTTACCATCAGGTGAACTGTGTGCTCGTTTGTCAGCCTTATCCTATAAAAAAAATTATGCACCAGCGATGGTCACATATGAATTTGAAAAAAATACGCTTTTAAGGGTAGGAAAATAGAAAATAGGGCATGAAGTGTTTAAAATAACTAAACAAAATTTTAGTTAAAAACTAACCAAAATTGCCTTGAGCTTATATAATCCACACAGTTAAGTCACAAAATTACACTTTTTTACCGACTGCAAAAATGAGGAGGTATTCAATTCGACTGTATGTATTTTTATGTTACCTCATAATTTTTCTTTGGGTGAACCGATTTTTATAAATTTATTTTTTATCTGAAAGCGGGTGATTCTCGTGTGATCCCATATAAATTTAATCAAATTTTGATCTGTAGTTTTTGAGTTATCTTTAATAATGCGTATTAAAATAATTTCGAATACATTTAATTTTTTTAGTTCTTTGAAGTTGGCTTTTAAATTTAATTTAAAGTTAAATAAAGTTAAAAAAAACTCAGCTCGGGAAGGTGAGGTAGCACCCCTCAGTGGCCCCGTGACATTAGGCGCATGTACATGTGCTTTTTTGTTTGTGTTTGCGGTCTCAGATTCCGCGCGCGACCGATTGTGTTCCAGAACAATCCAGTGCAATTAAAGTGAAACGGGGGTAACCATTTCTTGTTTTGTGTATCTTGTTATTACTTTTTACGTTTTATATTATAATATTATAAAAGTGTAGTTTTAAAAAATGTATTTTTGTTGTAGACAATGAATTACGAAAACTTATAACGTCGAGTTAGAAAAGTATAGTTGTTTCAAATATGGAAAACACATGCGTCTAGAACATGTGATTGTTATATGCCGAGAATGTTCATCACAAGTAGATATTATGGATAATAATAACGAATAATTTATTATAGTTTTTCTAAAATAATAATTGGTAGCTTTTAAGTATGTTTTCTTTATTTTATTTTGTTATAATTTAGATTATAACTAGAAATTTACGTAGAATGATCTAGAAATAAATGTAATTTTAGAGTTCCTATTACACAGTGCCATTGACGTTGAATGTGATTTGTTTCTATGATAATTATAGTCAAGTTTCTAAGTTGTTAGTATTAAAAAAAGGAAATTTCATTTTTTAATGTTTTTGTTGATTTATAACGATGATTTTCACCCAGTGACAAAAATTCTGAGTTTTTATACACCTTTGTTCTATTAAGTAAAAATAAAAAAATAACATGTAAATAAATATCTTTTTATTTTATTTTACATGTTTAAGACCTCTTTTTAATCATGTGCTATACAATAAGTCAAAATATTCATTTGTTTTCCGAAACAAGACACCTAAAATTGCGGAATCACAGGCCGCGCGCGACCGCTTGTGTTTAGCGCAAGGGTGCGACTGCTGGAATGTTAAGACAAATAATGTATATTTGAAAATCTCTTACACGTATAATCTCTTGGTGAATTATGAATGAAACTAGTTTGTACGGATTTTATGTAGTTAGTTTCATTCGTTTGCATACTACACTGTTCGCATAAATGTAAGAAAACATAACTTTTATCAATTCCCAGTAAGTACAAGATTATGACAATTATTTATAAGGTATTATATACTTGCAAATTTTGAAATTTAAATTTGTTTTTAACGTGGTAGAGCTTCTGCAGCTGAGTGAGTTCCAACCCGAATCGGTCGACTCGACCGGGAAAGGACCACCTTCTCACTAAATACCAGCGTAAAAAAAAACTGCTGCTGAATGCTGCTGTTTTATATGGTGAGTGTAGAAAACCGGAAACCCTACTTACAGGTAACGAGGCATTCTATCTCAGCCCTCAAGTGTGATTCATTACGATACGATAACACAACTACATTCTTAATCGAGGTCTATGGGCCACAGCATCCACTTACAATCAGGTGTGGATGTCCTCATTTCAGTCATAAATATTGTATTTTTACGTATTAATGTAAATATTTTCGTAGTTTTGAAGTCTAAATAAGGCCGTGGTAGCACAGATGGTTAACGGTCGCTGTAAATATAACAGAACGCGAGTAACCCGGGTTCGATCCCCGCCGGCATCAATGAAATTGTTTATTGCAATTTTAAGTGCTGATTTACCAACGTGCTCGGCGGTGAAGTAAACATCGTGAGGAAACCTGCATGTCTGAGGAATAAGAAATAGAAGTATTTCGAAGACATATGAAGTTCGCCAAAACGCATTGGGGCAGCGCGGCGGACACTTCCTTGCCCTAAAACCCTCTCAGAAATGAGGGGAGGCCTGTGTCCAGCAGTGAGATATATATAGGCTGTAACTTAACTTAACTTAACTAAATAAGGAGAGTTAGCTCGCTACCTTCTTTAGATGTTCATTTTCATTACAGTTACTCATCCATTAGTCATAAGCGAGATAATGCAGATTTCTTTAAAAAAGTACTTTTATATAAAGAATTTTACAATTTTGATCGTTTTCGGTTTATTTGGGAACTGCGTATTATATATATATATATATATATATATATATATATATATATATATATATATATATATATATATTTTTTATATATATATATATATATATATATATATATATATAAAGCACATTTTCAAAACAGTGCCATCTAAGAAAATCTAGGAGGAACATAACATTGATGGTAGTGTTCATAAATATACACACACACACACATAAATTCGGATTTATTTCAACAAAATATTTTTAACTTCTTTATATAACGTTATTATTTAGTTTACACGAAATAAATGCCTTCTTACAACACATAACTTAGACCATACACTTCTATCTTGTAGCCAATTGTAAACGGTAGGCTCGAGCTAAATTGTTTAGACCTTCCATTATGTTCTCATAACTTACAGTAAAAAATTTGAATGACTCATTTTATTGCAGGTTATTACATAAGAAAATTTCCTGCGCTATCTAACGTAGCTAACTCGTTATCGATAACAACATAGGGAACCCATAGACCGATAATAAAAATTTGTTATAACAATATATAGTACAAAATATATAACTAGCTCTTCTCCTGACTTTGCTCCTGTAGACTTCATTAATCAACCTCGTTTATGTTCCATGCAAAAAATTTGAGATCACGTCTTTGTCTGTCAGTATATCTATGCCTATGTAAGTATGCTTCTCACAGACTTGATAACAATACATGAAGAAAACGCATTCCGTATTTTTTCCGTGTACGTACGTAGGTCACTCAACAAATTATCTTCAAAACATATGTGAAACTTAAAAAGTGAATCAAAAAAATAAAAAAAAGTACATCACTCCTATGGTTTAAAAAGTTTTATATTAAATCCTTTCAAACTACCACTAGCAAAAATACAAAGTTTTATGCGTCTGTTGTTTTAAGCGCATAAAAATTTGCTATCATGTCACGGCATCATTCTCTCTCGGGCTACCCACCGCGGGACTATCCTTATAAGCGAAACGTTTCGTGCAAAATCTCGTGAAGGTTTCCCGATCTATAGAAACGAATGTGTGCTGAATCTCTTCATACGTAATTTGCCTACTTAAATTTTTCACTGCTAACATGTTTCTTTCTGTAACAGCATTATTCAAGTTACCACTACTTACTTAATCGCTTAAAATTAGTCAACCATGCTGATTTGTTTTACGAGCGGTACACGGTTGTCTTAGAAGGACTTCTATCCATAAATTCCTTTTGAACTCTACCAAACAATTCGTCCGGTTTATGGCGATATTTGGCTTAAATAATGCGTCCGCAATAATGACTGATACATCAGATTTTTACTATAATAACTAAATGATGATGACAATGGTTGAACAAGAAGCGTTACCAGTGCGAAAGTATATTCTTACCAACACTTTTGCTCCGTGTAATGACTATCGGCCTTTCTAACAGAAAACATCATATTGGCTAGCGTGATTTGGAAAGCCTTTGTCAAGCAATGGACTTAAGAAGGATGATGATGATTATGATATATATTCTAATCACCTATATCCTCTTAGACCTTACGATGTCGCCTGAGTGCGTAGACCGAAATAAAATCAAGGACGAAACGCTGCGCTGTGTTGATTTACAAATTTGGTGCGAAATTGAATTTAGTAGTGAACCTCGCTTTCTAACGGAAACGTCAAACGGGTGACAGTCGCCCAGTACTAATCAGTATGGCGACAGCATTCTCACCTTGCAGGTCGTACTATGGCATGTGGTACGAAAGTTAATAGGTAAGTTTTTAGGTATTTTGTATTTTATTGTGCCATAATATTTATAGTGAATTAAAAAAAGTCTTTGGGTCTCAGCATCCATTTACCATCAGGTGAACTGTGTGCTCGTTTGTCAGCCTTATCCTATAAAAAAAAATTGTGCACCAGCGATGGTCACATATGAATTTGAGAAAAAAAACGCTTTTAAGGGTAGGAAAATAGAAAATAGGGCATGAAGTGTTTAAAATAACTAAACAAAATTTTAGTTAAAAACTAACAAAAATTGCCTTGAGCTTGTATAATCCACACAGTTAAGTCACAAAATTACACTTTTTTACCGACTGCAAAAAGGAGGAGGTATTCAATTCGACTGTATGTATTTTTATGTGTTACCTCATAATTTTTCTTTGGGTGAACCGATTTTTATAAATTTATTTTTTATCTGAAAGCGGGTGCTTCTCGTGTGATCCCATATAAATTTAATCAAATTCTGACCTGTAGTTTTTGAGTTATCTTTAATAATGCGTATTAAATTAATTTCGAATACATTTAATTTTTCTTTAGTTCTTTGAAGTTGGCTTTTAAATTTAATTTAAAGTTAAAAAAACTTTCCGATACTTTATTTCATCGATTTTTGAGAACGGATATGAATTATCTAATGCCAATGCCACACAAAATACACAAATGCATAAAATTATAAAATGTGAATAATTACGTCGGGTCAGGGTAATAGGCTAGGTCAATATCTCACGTTGCAGCATAAAGCCAACGCGTCGGTGACCATCACGCCTTGTAGTCACGGCTTTGAGTGTGACAATTTTCAGCTAGGTACAAGTGGTAAAATTAAAAAATTTGTACAACCGACTTCAATATAAATAATCTATTGTCGACTTTTTTAAAACCACTCGACCGATTTCGATAAAATTTAAATGAGACCAAAAAATTTTCCAAATCGGTTCAGGTGACTTCGAGTAATCGGTGAACATATATAAAAAAATATTCCGACGATTTGAGAACCTCCTCCTTTCTTGAATTCGGTTGAAAAATAATTTCCTGCCTTCTAATAATTGAACACAAGGACTCCTTTTGGATAACTTGTATTTTCATATTATTATATTTTGTTTATAGTATTGGGTGACAAACTAGCACACAGTCCACCTGATGGTAAGTGGTTGCTGTGGCCCACAGACATCTACATCTATCCTCGATTACGAATAAAAATGCAGATGCATAGTCACCCGTGAGAACTAAAATGGAATAACTCGTTTGCAGTAAAAATGGTCTCCGGTTCTCTACACTCGCCATACGAAATACAGCAGTATTAAGCTACTATTTCACGCTGGTATTCTGTGAGAGCGTGGTCCTTCCCCGGTCGAGCCGACCCTACAACTTTACTTCCAATATAACTGCAGCATGGCTCTACCACGTATAAAATGAATAATGAAACATCGTGTGGCGGCGTCGTATGAATCCATAACCCCTGCTCGTATCGTGTGTGTCGTTTGGGGCTAATTTGAGACAATATGACTTTACAGAAAGGACTTATGACATCCGATAAATGGGGATAACTTCACTATTTTGTACCAAGCGTAAAATACCTAAAGCGAGGACGAGAAGCAGCGTCAAAAGTCCAAAACATCTGGTTCACCGATTTTTATTGGGGATAAAGACAAATTCACCCTGCAGCAAGTGAGGCCGTTTGATAACTTTTACAGGATGATAAAAAAGTTTAGTAGTATATCTACCACATTCAATGTTTTCATCGCTTGAAGAGCAGATCGTTTTTAATTTTTATAATTGGACGAAATCTTATGTATTTTGCCGAAGCATTATAATTTAATAATAAAATGGATTTAAAAATGGACGAGGTTAATGATAGAATTTTCCTTTACCGCCTAGAAGTACGAATACACCAACGCTCATGCCTATTGCTGTTATGTTATTGTTCCGATTTGAGGGGTAAAACATAAAATTCCAGACTAAGAACCATTGTATCTTAGATATCGGAGATGACAATTCATCTGTAAGCAACTTTTTTTCGAAGTGGTGAATTACAATATTGGCTGTTAACATTTTTATCTCTTATTAAAAAAATGGTTTCAGTTTGATAGTGAGAGCCTCTGTGCCAGCGCAGAAAGTTTCAGCACTACAGTATGTCTTGCGCAACTTATAAGATATAGATTTGACTGATAGTAATCAAGTCAATAACTTTACATTTTAAGAACAAGGATAACAGTAAAGAGCAAGTTCGCGACATGTTTCATCACATTTTTGAATCGAGCGCCTAGTTTTATTCAGCAAACGATTTTACGGTTTGAAAACATATTACTTAGCAAAACACGATATTTTGCACTCAATATCTATAATTAGTCTACCTTAATCTCTTCTACTACATCAAAGGTAAATTTTATTAAAATTGTGTGACATAACGTCATCGTATTCTTGCTAACCGGAACTCATATGTATAAAATGTACTTTTTAAATTCGTGTATTGAGCTTAATATTTTAAGCAATTTTTTTATCTGTAATAAATCGTCTATCCTACACTATTTTTTATTGAGCTATTGCATAGCTTTTATCGCGGGCTTTGAGCACGGCGACCGAATCAAGAAATTCCGTAAGGAAAACAAACGTCGTTTCAGTTCGGCAGACTTCGGCACGGAGTTGGTGTACGTGCGACTAGACGTATGCATGTAGACTAGTTGCATGTAATGTACTAGATAATAAAAATATTTTAAACAATAATATACCTAGTTTATTGCAAGGAGCATATTCTTCGGATTTATGTATCGTCGTCATGCTAGCAACTCGTGAATTTAGAGTATTTAATAAACACAGACTATAGAAAATTATCGTTTGTCGGAAGAACTCGTTAATTACCGTAAACCTATATAGTTTCAATGATTAAAATTCCTGAATAACCTACATGTATTGTAAGATAATTAAAATATTTTAAACAATATTAACTTCTCATTTATTCAATAAAAGAAAAAAATTTGTTTTCTTATCGGTCACCACGCTCAAAAAGTTTAACTTGAATTAATATCAAAGAAAAAAACAAAGAAAAAAAAATACTGCATAAATAAAATAAATAAATAATTATAATTGCATAAGTTGATAAAATTGCTATGCAATAGTTTACCGCGGCAGTCCCCGATATAAAAACAGTAATAGCACCATAACAGTACAAGACCAAGACAATGCTGTACAAAAAACAAACAAAAACTGATAAATATAATTATTGACATAAAAATATATACTGTTACGAGCTTGAGGTTCGTGACAATAAAAATTGCCGATAAAATTACCTAAATTAACACTTTAATTTACTTTACACAAATTAAAACTTAAAACACTAATAATTAAACACACTAATTCACTTTATTCCGCTCCGAAGCTTCGCTTGTTTCGCCTGTTCAATACTGCCTCGATCGCATCTTGCAGCGCCTATTTATATAAATTAGCAAAGAAGCATCCGGAATATTCAAGAAAATGCGCGCAAAGGTACGAGTGTGCGAGTGTAGATTTTCTAGACACTTAGTTCTTCGGATGGCGCTGTCGGTTAAGAGATTTGTGATGTCATTTTCTGCAAAGCTCCCCTCGCTCTCGTTCCTGACACTAGATGGCTCTAGTTGACTTATTCACGCAACACTGCCCCCTCCTAAGACATGCTCGTCCCGAGCATTATCGGTCCCATAATAATGCGCCAAGCGATCCACATGGACGATCTTAGGAGTCCCTCTTGCGACTTTCTGTATCCGGTAGGTCACATCGTTGATCCTGGTTACAATCCGGTACGGGCCGTCCCATTTATCTTGAAGCTTAGGAGATTTCCCATTGCTGCGGACTGGATTGTACAACCACACTAATGAACCTTCGTTGAACCCTTTATTGTTCATTTTGCGGTCGTACCGGGTTTTCATTTTCTCAGACATTTGCTGACCCGATTGTCTGACGTGCTCATAAACGTCATTCATTTTGTTCCGCAAGTCATTTGCATAATCGGTTATACTGCGTGGGGCATCAGGTGGTATCCCGGTGATCAGGTCTGCAGGCAGCCGTAATTCTCTTCCAAAGTTTGCGAAAGCTGGTGTCACTGCTGTACTTTCGTGAACAGAACTTCGATATGACAACAAAAACGGTTGTATGTGCTTGTCCCAATCTCGTTGCCGATTGTCTACAACTTTTGCTAGGTACCTCTTCCAATGTCTGATTAATCGTTCTACCATTCCATCAGATTGCGGGTGATAAGAAGTCGTTCGTGTTTTATGAGTACCCATAACTTGGCTAGTTTCCTGGAATATTTGAGACTCGAAATTCCTTCCTTGATCGCTGTGAATCTCTAAAGGTACACCAAAACGACAGAAGATTTCATGAACTAGCTTATCAGCAACTGTTGAAGCTTCTTGATTTGGAATGGCGAAGACTTCTGGCCACTTAGTGAAGTAATCCATCACAACCATGAAATACTTGTTACCGCTTTCACTCTCCGGAAACGGTCCCGCCACGTCAATGGCTATTCTCTCCTATGGTGCACCAACATTGTACAACTTCAATGCACCTCTACTACGAGTCTGAGGTCCCTTTACAGCCGCACAACTTATACATTTGCGACACCAGTCCTCGATATCGTTTCGACAGTGGACCCAGTAAAACCGTTCTCGGATCTTCAGTAGAGTTCGTTTAACTCCCAGATGGCCTCCTGAACAATCACTATGGTACAGCTGTAGAACATCCGGTACTTTAGCTTTAGGGACAACCATTTGCAAATGACAGCTGTATCCCCGAACGTTTTCCCATTTAAGACACAGAACTCCATCCTGAAGCAGCAAGCTGTCCCACTGGGCCCAATAGCTTTTAGTGGTCGAACTCATTGCTGCGACGTCGCTCCACTTGGGCTTGGGAGCACTGGCCTTTATCCATTCCAGAATCGGCTTGATGTCCGGATCTTCCTGCTGTGCATGTAGTAAGCTGTCCTTCCACTCGTTGCTGAGGTGGTCTGCCCTGAGCATCCTCACGGATACCACTTCCTTACTCTCTTGCCTAGTACAATGCTTGCAATCTTTAGGACAAGGTCTTCTTGACAATGCATCTGGGTTGCCATGAGATTTCCCGCTGCGATGTTTGATCTCAAAGTCGTATTCCTGCAGTAGTTCAATCCACCTCGCAACTTGTCCTTCTGGGTTTTTAAACTGCAATAGCCATTTTAGTGCAGCATGGTCAGTTCGTAAGTGAAATTTTCGTCCCAGAAGATATTTGCTAAAATGTTGCAACGACTTTACCACAGCTAGCAATTCGCGTCTTGTGACACAGTAGTTTCTTTCCGGTTTTGACAACGACTTGCTGAAGTACGCTATCACGACCTCTTGGTCACCATTACGTTGAGACAACACACCGCCAAGTCCTATATCACTTGCGTCTGTGGCAACTATAAATTCTTTGCTTGCATCAGGGTATCCCAAAATAGGTGTTTTGCACAGACGGTCCTTGAGCTCCTGGAATGCGATATTACAACTTTCATCCCAGCAGAAATGTCGCTTCTCCTCGGTTAGCTTATGCAGAGGTTTGGCTATATCTGCAAAGTTCTTCACAAAACGTCGGTAATAGTAGCACAAACCCAAAAATGCTCTAACCTGCGTCTTGTCTTTTGGAACCGGCCAATCCTTTACAGCTGCGATTTTCTCTGGATCCGTGCGGATACCTTCTTCCGACACTACATACCCCAAAAAGTTGACTTGCCGTTTGAATAGTGAACATTTCTTCGGACTCAACTTGAGGTTGGCACTCTTAATCTTCATGAGCACGCGTTCCAGGTTTTGAAGGTGTTCCTCAAACGTACGGCCCACGATGATGATGTCATCCAAGTAGACCAGACAGGCATCGCCAATTAGCCCGGTAAGTACAAGTTCCATCAGCCTTTCAAACGTTGCTGGAGCATTGCACAACCCAAACGGCATTACTTTAAATTGCCATAGACCCTTTCCCGTCGAGAACGGAGTTTTCTCCTTGTCCTTAGGGTCAATTTCAACTTGCCAGTAGCCACTTTTTAGGTCCAGCGTGCTAAACCACTTTACTCCTGTAAGCATGTCCAGCGTGTCGTCAATTCTTGGCAGGGGATAGCTATCCTTCTTAGTAACGTCGTTCAGACGGCGGTAGTCAACACAAAACCGCAAGCTGCCATCCTTCTTCTTTACCAGTACCACGGGTGAACACCATGGACTAGATGAAGGTTCAATAACACCAACCTTCACCATTCCCTAAATCATGGTTTCCACTTCCTTTTCACGTGCTACCGGCAATCGTCTTGGCCGCTGACGGATAGGCAACTCTTCACCTGTGTTTATTTTGTGTTGAACTAAACCAGTCTTTCCTATGTCAGCATCGTTTGATGAGAATACATCGGCGTACTCGAGTAACAACTTCTTCGCCTTGACCAATTCGTTCGGGGACAGAACACTGCGACAGTCTTCCAAAAGTGTGGTCAACTCTCGTTTCTGAATCCTTGCTGGGGGTCCCACTCGATATATATTGGCACTGACGTAACCAATCCACTTCCTCACAAGTACCAACCAGTGCGCCTTTTTCTATAATCTGTTCCCGGTCGCAAAGGTTCAGCATACGTACTCCTGAGATGTCAGTGGTCCTGACCAAGGTTCGAGCTACTTTCCATGGAAGGTCATTGTTTACCCTTTCCACAAGTACGCAACGGTGAGCTTGCCCAGCGTTTCGAGGAAGACTAACCGGAACAATCGTTTCCGATCTCGGCGGAAGAACAATCTTCTTGATGCTGTACACGTTCCCTGGTAACGCACCTTCCATAAAAAGTTCCTCCTGTCCACATTTCAAAACACCTTGCTTAACGTCGATCTCGCAACAATTATTCCTCATAAAGTCTAAGCCTAGGATGCAGTCGTCCATTATATCAGCCACGATGACATTATGCAGGTAGATCACGTCGCCTAGCTTCAACTCCATCTCCTTCTCTCCACGGACGGGTATACGCTGACCGGTGGCTGTTACCAAATTAATGCGTTCTCGGTTGTATGCGGAGTTCCCAAGCAACTGACTTATAAGTTGGGAACTAACAACCATACGTGAGGCTCCAGTGTCTATGGTCAGCTTACACGGCATTCCGTTGATCTCGCCCTTTATTTATTTCTGCTGTTCCCATCATGGGTTTGTGAGATCGAGATCCTTGGGGCTCTTTTAACATCAGCCAGCACCCGCCCCGCAGTTCTGGCTTTTACTCGTTTCCCTGCTGCTGCTGGGCGGTGCTGTTGGCCGCACTACCCTCCTGAGATCGTTCACCTTCCCTTTCTAGGGTTCGCTTAGGGCAGCTGGATCGAAGATGGCCCTTTTCCCCACAGCCATAGCACCTAGGGCTGTATCCTTTGCTGCGGTCACGGACTGTAGCTGCTGCAACCTCCCTGACGCGATGGAAACGATGATCCTGCCGCACGGCTTCCACCTCCAGTGCATGGGCCAAGGCGTCCTTAAGCGTCTCGTGGTGCCCCAGCCTCACAGCAGCTCTGACTTCGAGGTCGCGGATGCCGTCGATGAATGTCTGCACCAGGTTCCCTTCAATGAGCGCAGGTACAGACCGGTATGCTTTTCGCACCAGCTTCTCCACCTCTAGAGCCCACTGCTGCAGGTTTTCGTTGATGCGCTGCACGCGATCTTTAAGCTGCGCACGAAAGACGTGTTCCAGGTGAGCGTCGCCATATCTCGCCTCCAACGCCTCAAGGAGTTGCTCATAAGTCACTTCCTCACTTAGAGCTTCCAGAACTGTTAAGGCCTGGTCGCGCAGGCCTAGTGTGAGAGCAGTCATGGCCTGACTTTTATTCCAGCCGTTCGCTTTCATAACAGCCTCGAACTGGATTTTGTAGGCTGACCAGGAAGAAGTCCCGTCGAACGGTGGCACCTTGAACCCACGTAGCGAAGGTGCTGTAGCTACTACGGGAGCTGTAGTTCCATCCCCACGTTTGAGTTCGTCCAGTGATTTCTTCATGTCAGCCATTACGTTGTCAACCCGATTGTTTACTTGGTCGATTCGGGTTTCAGCTTTCGCGATTTGGGTTTCAGCTTCCGACAGGCGATTGTCATGCTGAGCAACCCAAATTTCACCTCCTTTATCTCCTTCCCGAAGGTAGCGTGAAGGTCCTTCATGAGGAGCATCTGCTCTTCCAACCGACGGGCCTGTTCCTCCTGTCCGCCCCGCAGCTGCTCTTCCAATCGGCGTGCCTGTTTCGCCTGCTGGCGAGCCTGTTCCTCCTGCTGCTCTTTCAACCAACGGGCCTGTTCATCCTGTCCGCCCCGCAGCTGCTCTTCCAACCGACGAACCTGTTCCTCCTGTCGGCGAGCCTGCTCCTGCAGCATCACCATCAGAGCACCTAAGTCAGGTGCTGCAGATGTAGGAGCTACTGACGGTCCTGCAGCCGGCGGCTGACCCTCTGACGTCTGCGGCGTTGCACTACCAAATCTTCTTTGGTCCGTCTCCTGCTGGCGTTGACTTCGGGTACGGACACCCTCCGTTTCCTCCTTAGGTAAAATCGGCATGATTTTATCCCACTTCTGACACCAATTGTTACGAGCTTGAGGTTCGTGACAATAAAAATTGCCGATAAAATTACCTAAATTAACACTTTAATTTACTTTACACAAATTAAAACTTAAAACACTAATAATTAAACACACTAATTCACTTTATTCCGCTCCGAAGCTTCGCTTGTTTCGCCTGTTCAATACTGCCTCGATCGCATCTTGCAGCGCCTATTTATATAAATTAGCAAAGAAGCATCCGGAATATTCAAGTAAATGCGCGCAAAGGGACGAGTGTGCGAGTGTAGATTTTCTAGACACTTAGTTCTTCGGATGGCGCTGTCGGTTAAGAGATTTGTGATGTCATTTTCTGCAAAGCTCCCCTCGCTCTCGTTCCTGACACTAGATGGCGCTAGTTGACTTGTTCACGCAACAATACTATTATAATTAAGAAAAATAATTATTGAAAATAAATCTCACAGACCCTGTGCCCCGCTTCTGTGAACTTTGCCAGGCTGCGGTGGTAAATGTCTGTTTCTTTGTAAATAATATTCAATAATTTTAAAGCACGTGATATAGGCGCAAACCTGAACAGATTTGTCTAGAATCTTTTCCTCCCATTAACTTATTATTTAAAATCCTTAGTATGATGAATTTGCACAAAGTAAAGCCTTGACTGTATTAGTTCACGATTATTCAACTGTTATAATTATACATCCTTGTAATTTGACATAATCTTCTCATTATGTTTCATATGTTTAGTTGTGATATATTTTGTAAGGTCATGCCCTGCGGTCATGCCAGACAACACTGCATTATAATGCTAATTAAAATGGTCATTCACAATTAATAATGGTACGTTGTATTCCAAAACAAAACAGGTGAGGTTGTTGAATTATGATCGTAATCGGTAAACATTGACTTTTACAATAAAATATAGTTTTGTTATCAAAAGAATCAACATTATCGTTCACGTAGCCTGCCAATAATTCGGACCACAGCTTTTTGTAATAATGACGTTCTTGTGGCAAATTATTAAAACAAATATGAGTGTGTAGTCCACCTGTGTTGTTAACTACTCTATATGTTTTTGGGATGCCACGTAACTACGATTATACATATGGTACTGTACTATATTCTGTACCTTTGTTATTTTGTTTCAATTTACACGGCCGTTAATTGTAAAGAAAGTTAATCGAACCAATGTTAATACTATTGTTAGGAAAAATTTGGAGGACTCAAAACTCAATTCTCAATTCGTTGCAACTCTGTGGATCTATTATCGATTTTACAACGACAAGTGCTCAGACAAATTTTCAAAAAATTTCAAAATCGTATACTACGACAAAACTCGACGTACTATCCTTATCATCTCAATGGTTGGCGGTCCACTATCGTGCTATTCACATGAAATTTTCTGCACATCACAAGCAACTGTGGCATTTACTCTCACCAGGGGTTTTTATCGGAGCGATACCACTTACAGAATTTCAAGAAAAGAATCTACTCTCTAAAAGGCGCATCTGTGATTGCCCTGCTGCAGTAGTCAATAGGTGACAATGACCACTTACATCAGATCATCCGTACGCTCATTTATCTCCTCTCTCACAGAAATAATCAAATTGATCCGAAATCACACGTAGAAAGTAGAAGCCAAAAGTACATTTACTAGCCTCTTTTCACATTTTGTCCTATACAGTGAATTTAGTGGGATACATATATATATATATATATATATATATATATATATATATATATCTTCTCTCGACTTCGTAAACACAACAGCGTATAGGTTAGAACACGCACGGCTTGCTAAATACATACGCATTGATATTGTAATATTAAAATATAATTTGCTTTTTTTAATTAATAAAAAAATTAAATAAAAAAAAATGAATTTATTGAAGTTATGACGCGTACACTTGCTAAACACACTATAATGGAGAAATTATAACACGTATGACTTGGTAAGCACAATAGTAAAAAGGGGTTATAATGCGTACTTGCTAAAAAATACATAAGCATTTATTATTGTCTTAATCCTACTTACCTAACTCCATCAGCAATATCCGGAACTTGTGCAGAAACACTGTCAGAATTCATTATTGTTATTATTTTTTATGTACAAAAAACCTGTATACAAAAATAATCGTCGCGAAACCACACTGTTCAATGAAAAATAGAAAGACGAAACGAAAATAACCGGCTTGCTTTCTATGAGAGAGAGACAGAGAAAGACGCGCACGCCGCACGGCTTACAACTATAGCAAAAAGTGTCGTTACAACTTTTGGTCTTAATTTTTTCCGTCTAGCCCCCCTTTCGCAACACGCGATAAGGAAATTCGTTCCAATATTAAATATAATAAAGCTCCTATTAAATGAAAATTTATTCAATTTTTTATAAACATAAGTTAATTTATTAGGCTCGCTGTAAATATAAATAGAATCCCCGCCGGCACCAATGAAATTGTTAATTGCAATTTTAAGTGCTGATTTACCACGTACTCGGCGGTGAAGGAAAACATCGTGAGGAATCCTGCATGTCTGAGGAATATGAAAAAAAATATTTCGAAGACATGTGAAGTTCGCCCACACACATTGGGGCAGCGTTGCGGACACTTTCTTGACCTAAAACCCTCTCAGAAATGATGGGAGGCCTGTGCCTAGCAGTGGGACGTATACATGCTGTAATTTTTTTACTTTTTATAGGTTAATTTAAAAAAAATAAATATGAGACATTAAAAATACGAATTATTCTTAAACAACATTACAGGACGTGCTAAATTCTAGCACTGATCTGCCCTTTTTTTACAAAAATCTGGTATGAATTTGAACATACCTTTATAAGAAATTTCTTCACCCGTATTACGTCTATACCCAGGCTTTTCCCCATAGTCACCAACCGCAACTGGTCTTGAAGTAATAACATCTCCATTAGGTCTAGCGATATAACTTGGTACATCACCAGGTCGATCTATTTCGTATTCGTAAACTGGTTTAACATCTGGTCTGTCCGGATCGTAGCCAGGACTGTAGCTGGCCTGGTTCCCTGGTTTTTGATAGCCAACACTTCCTGTTGGTTTGTTATAACTAGATTCAAATGAATTTTGAAGATTTTGCTGGTTGTTATAGGAAGACTGGCTACTTATAGGACGATTGCCACTATAGGAAGGACCACTGTTGTAACCTGGGCTATGAGTCTGATCTCCGTAACTAGCTGCGCTATCATATTCTGAGGAGTCATTATCATATGATGCGTGGTTACTGCCATATCCAGAATTTCCATTATGTCCATGTGTGCCACCATATGGCTTTTTCTTAATCTGACTGCTGCCATAGGAATCGGAATTATTGCTGTCACTAGTTTGTCCTCCATAGCCTTGACTACTCTCATAAGGCTTATTACTAGAGGAATAAATATTGCCGTATGTAGCAGAATTGCTGTTGTATCCACTAGAGTTTTCATATCCATCTTCATAAGGTTTATAGGAAGATACACCATTGGGTTTTTTATTGTTATTTCCGTATATTGAGGTACTCCCTTGTAACTTATTGTCTGAACCGTAAGATCCGTGATTACTTTGACTTGTACCACCATATCCTTGATTTCCACCATACGGCTTATTACTCGATGATTGGGTATTTTCATCGTATGATCCGTAATAGTTCTGATTACCACTTCCGTACCCTGAACCGCTAACGTACGGTTTATCGACGGAAGTCTGACTACCACCATCATAGCTGGGTTTGTTGTGATTACTACTTCCATATTCGTGATTGCTGCCATAGGGCTTATTAAGAGAGCCGTATGAAGCATAATTATTACCAAGGTAACTTTGATCGGAACCTCCAAGTACTTGACTGCTGCCATAAGGCTTATTAATCGATTGACTATCATGTCCTTGATGATTATTATATGGTTTATTATTAGGGCCATATGAAACTTGAGCTTCATTATGATAATTTTGATTTGAAACACCATACCCTTGGTTGCCACCATAAGGTTTGTTAATTGATAACTGATCATTTTCACCGTAATACCCGTCAGAACTACTTGCATACGCATGATTATTATTATGTGGCTTTTTATTTGAGTTAGGTTTGTTGCCATAGTTACTTTGGCTACTGCTTTCATAGTTATCATTTCCAGCATGCGCATGACTATTACTAAGATAGTTATCATTAGTACCATAACCTTGACTAGAAATTCCATACCCATCAGTGATTCCTTCTGAACTATAGCTACTTTCATAAGATGGTTTTTTATTAGAGTTGAGAGGTTTTCTTGTAGATTGTGGTCTTAATACATTATTAGAGTTATATGCAGACTGACCATAAATAGAGCTTTGATTATCCGTGTAAGGTTTAGAAGGCTCGTGGGCAGGTCCTTGATTTGGGCGATAATTACTACCGTGAAGTACAGTTCCGGAATCATAATATTGGGACTGACTACTTTGTAAATGGGATAAAGAATTTTGATTAGAGTACGTATCATAACCATAACCAAGATGCCCATAGTCGTAATTCCCTTGGTTGATTCCATAATTAGGTCTATTTGAATCATATAAAGGTTTGTAGGGCCGTGGTGGGTCCTTGATTTCCAAATATATGGAGTTATCTTGATACTGGTTGCCGTAATTACTAGCATACTGACTGTTGTAACTATTATTGGGTTCATCGTATGGTTTTGTAGGATAACCACTTGGTTTACTAGGCTTAAATGGTCTTTTAGATGGTATTATAGGATCTGATGGATGATTGAAATTATTTTGTCCGTACGGGTCGGGTTTACTAGGATAATCAGGTTTGTTTTGATATCCAACATCAAAATCGGGCCGTGAAAATTGTTGATAAGGTTTTCTGTTTGGTCTTATTACGTATTGATACTGAGGCATTTCTGGTCGGTAAAGATCAAGGCCATAATTAGGACGCGTCGGTCTATGACCATACATTTCTTGCGGTCTCCAACTTCCTTGTGAATTTGGTCTTTCGTATGGATTTTGTAATTGTAACACGTCATAAGGATCAGGTTTAGTATTTACTAAGTTATTTTGAGGTTTTTGAGGTGCATACGGAATATCTTGAGGTTTATGGACGCCATAGCTTGGAGAATTATCGTAATCTGGTTTGGAATTAACATATTCGTCGGGCCTTTCGTTGTTATATGATGGTTTAATATCTGGTTTGCTGTTACCATAAGACTCCAAATCATCTGGCAACTCATCCGATAATGGTTTTTTGGGATCATTGTTAGGTTTCAGTGTCGGCCTATGTAATAATCCATCAGGGTCATCAAATTCAGCTTGTATAGGGGTTGGAGGAGATTGTTCACATTGAAATCTTCGGACATACACATCGTAATCTGGATGTCGGTGTAAAAGACTTTTATCTTTTATTTCTTTTTCGCTTAAAGTGCTGAGGTTACACGTAGCATTGCCCTTCGCTCCCACGCTAAAATAAAAATAAAAAAAATTAAAATATTAATATGGTAAGTGCAGTAATAAACTGGTTTGAACAGTTCTTAATCACTAGGTAGTAGGTTTCTTTTTCTTTTTTTATATAAGAGGAGGATAATCGAGCATGCAGCTTATCTGATTGTAAGAGAAGTTTTCTATTATCTGACCTGACCAGAAATTCATCTGGTTCGATTCCAACCACTTACCCATTTCTGCTAACAATCAATAGTGAATGCATAGTTACGCTACTTTTGGAGCCAGAATATTTACGAACTGTGAGGCTTTTAGTTTTAGTATTTAGATGTGATATAATGTATTTTTCTTGGTTTTACTATTTTGAAAGCTTATATCAGGTCGCTGGTACCATCAGCTACAGTAGCCACTTACCATCAGGTGCACCGTTAGCTCGTTTATCACTCTAATATTGCAAAACTAGTGCGACTGCTGATCATGAGATTCTGGGTTCGAATCCCGGATCGGGCAAAAAAATCAATTATTGAATTATTCCGTCAAAAAATTCTCAGTAGCTGCCCGGAGTCAGAAGAAATTGGCGGTGTCTCAACCTCGTACCTCGGAAAGTACATAAAGCCGTTGGTGCTGCGCCTGATCTCACTCTGGTCGTGTCAGTTTACCGTCGCATCGGATTACGAGAGTGAGGGAATAGAGTACACCTGTGTTTGCGCATACACTTGGGCACTTTAATCCTGTTCTGCGCCGATGGCTAGTCTCAGTTGAGGCAGGCCGCAGTGACCGAAATTCGGTCTGAAGGACATTATCATTGCAAAATTATTCTATACTTTATGAACATATCTTCATACACTACGCAATATTCGAAATTCAAGTGCGACCAATGTACGACAAATATATTTAATATATTATAAAAGTGTACACCTTACACATAAATATGTGTTAGTTTTTTCTTTTGTTCAACTTTATTTTTTTATTTTTTTTGCACAATTTTTTTTCAGAAGAATTTTTGTGTTGCAAATTATATATGTGAGAAATCCACTCGGACATAACATCGACTAATCATTAAGTTCGGGATAAATGGGAAGACTGGTCTCCACGACACAGGGAATCCTAGTGTAGGTGGTTAAAATAAAAACATGTGAGACATATAAAAATGTAACATAACGGTAACACTAAGTCGGTATCTGTATTATTTTTGAACCGAATAAATATTTCTTATTCTTATTTTCTTATACAGACCTAGAATATATACACACGTTTAACGTTAAAGTTTCTATGTAACATGTAATGTGTTAAAAACTCTTAATTAAATTGGTTTTATATTTCATTATCATATTATGTATTTTGGATGTCACAACATTTGACTACTAAAGTCATATCTAAAAGAACACCATCCATCGGCAAGTTTTAAAACTACTTACCCATAGTCATAGGATTGACACTGCTTGTCTTGTTTACAGATTTGCTCACATTCTTTAGTTGTTAGCTCCGATATATTACGGTAGATGGCGTCAAAGGGCAACTGCTCACCTATTGAAATGCGCTCGAAGCAATCTGAAATTTTATATCAGAGATCTTTAATAATTACCAGTCCATACTACGTTATTTATTACTACCAAATCATAATAATATGTTATTTATTAGAGGTAGGAGATGAACAAAGAGCGTTCAGCGGGGGTTACGACGAGGCAGCACGTGGGCAAGCCATTCTGGTGACTGCTATTGTAGACATAGTGCTCAGAAAATGCGCCTTTGTACGTTTGTATAGAGCATGATGGCAGTGGCGGGCCACCGCGACTTTAGCTCTATTCGAGCGGGTAATAGGAGTATGGTTTGACATAAATGACAAACACACGTTCAGGGTTTCCTGAATGGTAGTTACTTGAATTTCTTATCGCACGCAGCGGCATATACGTGGCAATTAAAGCGGTCCCTTATTGACACATACTATTAACGAGAATTTCAGGTACGAAACCTAAACAATATGAATCTGACATTTTGCTTTGTTTTATTTACTGAAAATGTGTTGTAAACAATGAGGCAAAATAAATAAATAAATACACTCTTTGTTATTTTAACTGTCCTTAATTTTATGTTTTGAACACATGATACATATCTAAAAATGGTGACGTTTTGTAAAATTATCACGATGATGCATTAGCTTTACTGTCGTGCACTGATGACTGAACTTAGAGTTACACTGAAATATATAATGATGTTATATTAATGTAAACTTTAGGCCTCATAAAGGTAAGGTATAAAAAAGGTTTATACCTTAGGCCAAATTTTAAGTAAATAAATTTTTTTTTATTTAATTAAAATTAACTATCTACTCACAACTATGTGTGTGTAAATTGTGACCTTGTTTTATTAAAAATTATTTATTCAATGTAAATATCTAAAATGAGAAATTCAATGTTTTAGAACTTAAAAGTAAAGTGAAGTTACAGCCTATATAAGTCCCACAGCTGGACACAGGCCTCGGAGAGGATGAGTATACATTATATACGAATACTAACGCATTTATTTCAACTAACGTGGCATATGTGATTCAAAACAATTTCTAACTTAACTCATACCTAGAAAATTATAATATTTATATAGCCCTAAAGATATTTATTTCAAGAAATAATTTTATCGAATAATATTTCAATTAAAATAGAAGTTATTTCTACGATAAAATACTTATATTCACTGTTTAGGGGTTTTAGGCTAAGCTTTTTAGGTCGGTCTTTTGGACATAAACTTTGTCAAGATTCTGACAGTCAAATATTGCGGCATCTGTACTAAATCTTCTTATAATTTGCACATTTTTTATTTATTTTGTACTTACATTAAGTATAGAGCTACTAATTAAGGTTGCGAGGCATTTAATCTTAGTTTGCAGAGGTGACAACGTCTTATTTCTTTAAAGTCGGTTGCAGGAGCCTATGTACTGCGGTAGCCACTTGTCATAAGGTGGACTGGAAGTTCGTTTTACATTCATTTTTTTAATATGTGTTAAAAATATTTGTCTTTTCGTTTTATTATAATCAAAATATCCTACATTTTTCAGTTTATTATAACGAGCACACAGTCCACCTGATGGTAAGTGGATGCTGTGGCCCATAGACATCTACATTTATCCTCGGTTAAGAATCATAACGTAGATGCTTTGTCACCCCTGAGCATTAAAATGGAGTGCCTCGTTTCGTGTGACATAAGTTGAAAAAAATATAAAACATAATGATTTCTTATATTTACGCGAACACTACACATTGAAATAATACTAGATTTTACGTAATTTATACGCGATAAATTCCGTAAAAACTAGTATTATTTCAATATAAAACATAATTATTTAAACGCATATTTATGTATCAGACAAATAAAAATAGATGAAGCGTGCGTACATTTTAAGTGACGCCGGAACCAACCTAAACCATGCTCAAATTATTGCAAAAACAAAAGATATTTAATTGCACCTTGTAGCAGATGCATAAATGTGTTTCCAGCAGTAGATTTTTATGGTCTGTAAAAGAAAGCAAGAAGAAACGTAAATACGTGTCAAGAAGTTGAACATGATTTAGGCTTTACTTAAAATCTGCGTGGCGTTCTGTCTCCCTTTATTCTTTGGTCAGAGACATATATATAATAAATAAATGAATATTATATATATATATATATATATATATATATATATATATATATATATATATATATTTTTTTTTTTTATATTTACCTTCTATAGAAGTTCCCAGTTGCGAGTCGATGGTCAATGTAAATACTGCAGATACTAGCAACACTGGGCACACAATAATAATATACAACATTCTAACGGACGTTACGATTGTCATATTAAAAAAGATTTACATTTCTAAAATGTAAAAACTAATAAATAATGAACATTAATTTGACATAAACTATTAAGATTTTTTTAACAGATAATCGTTACTTAACGTTTTAAATCAACTTTTCGCGCCACAACAGCGTTTGAAAACGTGTCAGTGTCAAAATAAGAAGTTATGAAACTTTTTTCTTTGCAAGGATCAACGAAGACGTCTATACAGTTTTGAATTTGCTAATGTTATGGCGCAGAATTTACAAATCTTCGTTGGGTGTGACCAGTGCGTTTCGCTCCGATGATCAGAGCACACTTCCTTGCAACTCATGTGAACCTTAACGTTGGTTAATCGAACTAACAATACCTACACCTCTAAAGTCTAAGCCTACAACCTGTATATACTGGTGATCACAATATTTCGAAACAAAATATAACACAAAAGTAATTTTTGTTTTAATTTGGTTGGGTTATCAAATCTTTATTAATAATTAAAAAATATGTGGTAGTTTACAAGGCAAAACCACGCTGCAGCTACATTATAGCTGTAGTACGAATGGACCAGCTCGACCGGGTTGTGGACCACGGTACTACAGAAAATTTAAAGAGAAGAGAAGTAAAAGAAACCAAAAATCCAAACAACAAGTTATAATCTCTAAAGCAGCACAAACGTTTTAATAAATGTTAGATCCTCTAAAAGATGATTTTTTTAGTAATCGTGCGCCTCCCTCATGTAAATGAAAATTATGTATTTGTTTTTGAACATTCAAGTAATAATTGCTAACAGTCCACCTAAACACTGCACCACAAAGACCCGGCAACTGTCATAAAACAAAGAAGTAGAGGTACGGTGATACTTCGGAGAACTAAGATGGAATATCTCAAAGTATGGCCTCAACAGGCAAAAATCCAAATAAGCAAAAATTTAAGGGAAACCTACAATTTGTAGGTAGGACTGTGTATAACTTAGACCATTCAATGGTCTAAGATGTATAGTTATGCTAATAGAGGCCACAAGAATTTATTAGCGTCAATCATAAAGTTTAAAGACCTTATAATCAGAGATGATTCAAAAAGGTTTTTTTTTTATTGGAAACTCGTAAGATGTACATCATATAATTATAAGATACGCATGGGAACATGTTTAATTGTTTTAAATGCACGAGACTTGTTAGTTTTATGAGTGATGATAAATCGGTCTTTCAAAACTACAAACACAATTTGTGATTCTAATCAGGCACAACAGCATTAATCTATTATTGAAGTTTTAATTGCTTAGTAATGAAACACAAATCATAGGGTATAGGTTTATAAAAAAGTCTATATTAAGTATTTGGCTGACTTCAAAAAAGGAAGAGATTTTCCATTCGACTGTATTCTTGTTTTGTATGTGCTTACAAATTTTATGCGACATATTTGGAAATTGTGAACCACATTTTATTAATCTTTTTTTTTAACTGTGTTATAATTAGAAGTAGTTCCGTATAATTTTGAAGAAAAGTTTTTACTCTAATGGTGAAAAATAGAGGAGAAAATGTTTTATAATACAATTTAGACAAGTAGTAATCTTAGAAGTATATTTGTCTACTTAAGAGTGTCAAGAAATTAGACTTTTAATAAAAAGTAAAGCCAACTTATTTAATTTAAAAAAATCAAAATCGGTCAATAATTGACGAAGATATCGTGCAAACGTACCAATAAAACGAACAAGCAGTCAGCTGAAAAACGTCTAAGATTCGTAAGATGAAGACAAAGCCAATGAAATAATAAATTTGCTGTCTTATCATTTTGTTTTAGCTTTTTATTTTATAAAAAAGTTATTAAGGTTAATTATAAACTCAAAATAATTACAAAAATATATATTTAGGTTCACTTAAATTAGTTTAAAAACATAGTTATTAAGGTAAAAGCAAAGGGTTTATTATTTTTTGTTTTTCAGTTTTTTCGGCGTTTTAATTTTTTTGTTAAAAAGTTTTTATTTAATTACTTTTGTGGCTATAATCTATTAACTACTACATGCTTAATTTTTCATTACTTTTAAAATAGCTACTTATCTTACTTTAGCTATTAACTGTTATATAATCCTACTTTAACTATTATTTGTTTAAAGCTGTAATCTACCTCGGAAAGAAAGTGTTTGCCAAAGGGCAGGCATATGTGGCACTGATTAGAGTAAAACACTTGAGGGTATTGCTTTATCTGATCTAGAACCGAATAAATTATTACACAAACCCAGAGGCGGCGTAAGGCGTGGGCGACGTGGGCCACCGCTTACGGCCTCACGATCCAAGGGGCCTCGTACCCTGGAAGTTTATGTATTACTTAAAACCGTAAACGCGCCGAAAAAATTTCACTGTCATGAATCTATATTATTGACATAACTAAATATCTTTTTATTCAGTCTAGCAACATTAGTTTGCGTTGCTATTGCGGGGAATCCCCGCTGCGGGGCTACCAGTATATATACAGTAATCTATGGAGGCGACAAAGACGGAGGATTCCCCGTTCTGTTTGTTAGACATAGAATAATAACTTTATTTAATCGTGGGCACGTGGCAATCGAGTAAAGAGTGCGGTACAGTAGCCCACGTTGTTGGTGTACGTATATATTTTCGCGCTGTACGCACATGAGTAAATAAACGAAACAGACACAAAGCTTCTTAAGAATTTGCAAAATTGTTACCTATTTTGGTAGGGTTGTCACTATAGGTGAAGACAAATTAAAGCTCTAGAACGTTTACGTACATTTTGTGACCGGATTAAAGAATATCGACAAACTTGTTTCGAAAAACGCTTGTCTGGTATAATTTAAAAGTTTATTGAGAAAAAAAACTGTAACGATCCGCCAAAAGACTTTAAAAATAAAAAAGTAGCCAAAAACAAAAACATGTTGGATTATGAAGGCAAGGATTAACCTATACAGTCTCCTAAAAGTCGGTATTAAACAGCCTTTTTCAACACCATGCTTGTTTAATTATAAAAAATATGGATTTGATATTTATACCCACATTATTAAAATTTTGATTTCCTATATAATTCAAACAAGTTAAAAAATATTCTAAACCATCTAATCCTATACCTTTAAACGAGCAATTCTTATATATATATAATCGGAATCTCGGAAACGGCTATAACGATTTTCATAAAATTTTGTGTGCGGGGAGTTTCGGGCAATAAATCAATCTAGCTATGATTTATTTTTAGAAAATGTCTTTTTGTATGTGTTTTTAGGCAATGAAAAACTGCTACAATATCGTTAGAATAAGAAGGTAAATTTTGACAGTTTGTTAATGATTACAAATAGCTTAATTGGTATATTGGGCGGTCACAAAATCGTAATACCATGGTTCGAGCCCACACACCGACCTTTTAATTTCTTTTAAAGTTCCTTTTTTTGAGAAAATCTATTTTTCCGTGCCCTTTTTTTAGTATTTTTTAAAAACACGAAAATTTAAATTAAACTAATTGCACTCATGATTTTTTATTCAAATATCCAGTTCAGTTTTTTCTATTATGTCGCTACAATCAAAAAATATTTTTTGTATTTCATCAGTATGTAATTTGTATCTAAATATAATTTCCAAAACACACGAATTAAAAAAAAACCGAGCAAAGCTCGGTCAACCTGGTACTATTAAAATAACTGTCAAGATTTACACACAGCCCTGCGATTGGGTGAACCTTGCGAATTATGTGAAGAATTACAATTATTAACCCCTAATTTACCTAACTTCGTAACAGATGTGAAACAGCTTCTCCAATAAGTTACAGAAAATAATTTAATAAAAATATACCCAAACATTTACATCGTCATTTGTCATTTAACAATACCGATCAGTGCAGCCTCTGCTGTAGGAAGTTTTTTAAAATTAGTACTCATTAAAAATTATCTCAGGAATGTAATGTCACAGAAAAGACTTTCAGCGTTGAAAGTTTTGTCTATCGAGGCAGATATAGCATCCAAGCTGGATTATGAGGCTATAGTTAAACAATTCGGCAGGATAAAAAGCAGAATATCTATTTCTACATTTTTCTTTGAAATTGTTTGGTGTTGGTAGTTAATGATTTCGTAAAAATAAAGATTTCATAATGTCAAATGTTTTGTTTTTCATTTCATATAATCCGTCTTCTTGCGCGGGCAGAGGGACTCGCAAAATGTATCCTGCCCACATAAAATTTAGGTCTTGCGCCGCCACTGCACAAACCTCACGATGGACGAACTTTATCAGAAATGCAGACACTGAGAGGTTGACTCACAAGAGACTGACGGCTCTAAAGCTCATTTATCGTGAGGTATTTTGTAATGTAATATAATTAGTATGTAATGTTGTAATACACAACTCAGCATTAAAATCTGTGAGTAAACAATAAATCACCCCTATTTTCCCACCCTTAGAATTTTTTTTTCCAAATTTATATAAGACCAATTTAGAGGTACCTTATTTTTTATCCATTAAAAAAACTAATTATCAAAATCGGACTACTCTCTAATAAATCACCCCTATTTTCCCATCCTTAGGTAATTTTGTTTTTTTTTTCCAAATTTATATGGGACTAGTTTCGTGGTATACCCTTATCAATAAATAAAAGAATCAAAATCGGACCACTCTGTAATAAATCACCCCGCCCCTATTTTCCTATCCTACCAACCAACCAACCTAGGGTTAAAATTCTTTCTCTAAATGTATACGGGACCAATTTTAAGGCCCTATCCAATAAAAAAATATCAAAATCTGACTACTCTTTAAAATGTTAAACCTCCGTTTTTTCGGATGTTGAAAAATGAAGTGACAAACGAACTTGCAGTATACGTGATGGCAACTTCTACTGGAGTCCATGAACACCTACAGCGTTTCGATCAAACAAGACTACAGATGCGTTGCCACCTCTGAGCACTAAATGGAATTCCTCACATACTGTAACTATTCTGATTCCTACACCTTTCGAACCAGAACACGACAATGCACGCACTTCTGTTTGACGGCATGTTTTCGCGTGGTAAGAAGTTGATACCTATTACCTACCCAAAGGGACTCTTAGGCAGAAAATAAATCCTACGATAATAAAAGTTAGAAATACTTCACATGCATGTATACTTCTCGTTCAATATTACCATGAGTGCTGGCTGCGTTTCCTCAATAATTTACAGTCATCAAAATTAAATTACCAAGTAGACAAGAAGCACCAGGATTTAGAAAACTTATTTATCAGATTTACCCAGACATCAAACATTTGATAATTAATTTAATCTGCTACTGCGTCATTTTTGTTTCTTACCTAGGCCATTGTACACACGCGGATATAATTCGGCTGGAGAGCACGAGATTACAAGACTAAGCTCGAGATGCACCTACATCATCATCGTGGATTTTCCCAAAAATATCTTCCATATTCTATTCAAGAAAATGCTGGTGCCCATTTTCTGGTTTGTGACCATATGGGGTAGCGGATATTCTTAAAGCGCTTAGAGTATTTGCATAAAAATAATGTCTCAAATTCAGGAAAATAACTTCCACAGTTTAATAAAAGGCCTGGGCACTCCTGGGCACAGACCTCCGCTCATTTCTGAGAGGGTTTTTAGGGCAAGGAAGTGTCCGCTGCGCTGCCCCAATGCGTGTTGGTGAACTTCACATGTCTTCGAAATATTTTTTTTCTTATTTCTCAGATATGCAGGTTTCCTCACGATGTTTTCCTTCACCGCTCGGCGGTGAATGTGGTAAATTAGCACTTGAAATTGCAATTAACAATTTCATTGGTGCCGGCGGGATTGAACCCGGTTTGCTCGCGTATTGTGAAATTTACAGCGAGCGCTAACCGTCTGAGCTACCACCTTTCTAACCATAAATATTAATATGAAATTGTTCAGGAATTCAAACTCTATAATTTTACAGTTATTTCATTTTCCCTATGTTGCGACACGATAATATGGGGTATATGGTATGTACTAAGAAATCACTACGGGCGTTTTACAGTGTAAATGTGTGTTTAAGTGGTAGAGCCATGCTGCAGTTATAATATGGTTATAGCACGAATGGATCGGTGGGACTGGGCAAGGAGCACGCTCTCAAAGAATACCAGCGTAAAATAGCAACTCAGTGCTGCTGGGTTTCGTCAGGTGAGTAAAGAGAACCGGAGATCCTCTTTACTGGAAACAAGGTATTCCATCTTAGTCCTCAGAGGTGGCAACGCATGTGCATTTTGATTCTTAATCGAGGATAGATGTCCGTGGGCTACAACATCCACTTACCATCAGGTGGACTGTGTGCTTGTTTGTCAACCCCATTTCATAACAAAATATTGGTAATTAGTCCATATTTTGCGATTTCCTATTTTTAGCGCTAAACCAATATACAGGAATATATTCTTAATAATCATCCTAATATATTCTTAATATAACCTTGCTGGGTTTCTTGCTGGTTCTTGCCAGGAATGATGTGTTTTTGAACCAGTGGTCAATAAGTATTTATGTAATAGTAATAGGTCCTTAGGTACATATGACATTGGCGTTTTGTACGCTAGGAATATAAAGTCAATTTTTTTTTGTAAAATATATAATTAATCAAAGTACGCATTGTTGTTATCTATCCACTTTTGCCATCTCATAGGTAGTTCATTGATCCCTTTACTAAAAAAAACCATGGGGGCGAGAATAAATAAAGTCTTTGAAGGCGGTTTGCACTGCCGCATCGGAATTTAATTTTTTCCTTGTAAGAAATTGTCCAATTTCCGGAAAAATGGTATTCTGTTGGAGCAAGGTACGGGGAGTGCGGTGGATGTTGCAGACATTCCAATTGTATCTCATCTAACTTAGTGGCCTGCAGCGATTGACCAATCTCGGTTGTTTAGCAGCTAGTTCTTCCTTCATGGTTTGCAGTTGTTGACAAAAGATGTCTGTCGTAATCGTTTTTAGTAAGCTGTAGTGAACGACACCGGCGCTAGTAGACCAAACACTTACAAGTAACTTTTTCTGAGTCTATTTTCGTTTAGGGCGGGATTCGACTGGGTCTCCAGGGTTAAGCCATTGCGACGAGCGATTGTCGTACAATATTCACTTTTCATCACAAGTAATAACTCGATTTAAAATCCCTTCATTTTTGTGTCGGTTGAGCAAAGTAACACAGCAGTTGACGCGTGTTTGCAAGTTCGATTCACTCAATTCATGAGATACCCATCGTTCAAGTTTTTTTACTTTCCAGATTTGCTTCAAGTGGATTAATGCAGTTTTATCACTTACCCCAAAGCCTGCAGCTATCTATGAAGTGCTTTGTGATGGATCCGCTTCCACAATAGCCTTTAATTCTTTATTTTCCACTTTGGGTTCCGGCCGTCTACGAGGTTGGTTCTGAGGGTCGAAATTTCCAGAACGAAAACGTTGAAACCAAAAATGTACTGTGCTTTCTTTGCAGTACCAGCGTCGTACACATCATTAATCCTTTGAGCTGTTTCTGCAGCACTGGTGCCACGGTATATTTCGTGTTTTCATGTCATGGGAAAAACTAAATGAATGACTGTTTTCATAACTCAAATGTACCAAATAAATGAATTTATAAATGTGAATTTGGAATTCTTAACCAAAGAAGAGATATTTCAGATCAAAGTGGTCAGTACGACAAAACGCTAATTTCACATGTAAGGACCCAATAATCTATGTTGAATAAAAATTATTCTATTCTATTATATATATATATATATATATATATATATATATATATATATATATATATATATATATATATATATATATATATATATATATATATATATAGTTTTATTTTAATCTTAAATGTAATACTTTGAAACTAAGTGTGCGTAGGGCTTTCTTGCCACGTAGTGAGTCAGTCAGTAGAAAATGTCTCCTTCCATCTGAATATCATGTGGATGGTGATGTTCGGTAGTAGACGGTATTTACTTGTCTGTCACCATTTTTTATATTAAATAGAAGAAAAAAAATAGAAGAAAGTGTACTGCTAGCAGTAATGTATTTTTTTCGATATATAAAAACTAGTAGAATAGATATTGGAATAACAGTTGCATTTTTAAATCTTCTTGAGTAATAAAATCAGTTTTAGAACGTCCACCATCTATTAAATTCAGCTACTTTCTCACGATGTTTTGGAAAGGCGGCACTAATGTAATTTCTGAAACTCCTTAAATTACTAAACCTCAAATAGCTAATGGCATCGTGGCTTTGTATGGATATTACCTACGTATTACTCATGAAGAATTATTGGAAAGTTAAAGTATTCATTTATGTGTAAACTAGCTAGCTCGACAGACATTGTTCCGCTCTTTTCGATTTTGTTTCTTTAATATAGAATTTATTAATAACTTCGCTACCTAACTATGAACCATAGTCTATACAAAACAATGTGACGACATTATAAAATGTAATATGACGCGATTAATTTATTGCCAATTTAACAAAATCTCATTAAAGTTATCCATAATATGACTTATATAAAAAGCTGCCTTTCCAAAAGAATACGTGAAGAAGTAATAGCTAAGCGGTGTAAGAGAATGAAACTAAGCCTAAGTGATTTAACGAAGCGGCTGTGGATGCGAATGCGGGAAATGCATACTCTGCTACGCTGCACTTCAGCATGTATAAAACTTCACTTTAATAAAGATAAAATGATATCACAGATGAAAATTAAGTGATTAGTTTGGTGAGCTAATGGATACGAATCCGTAAAAGACATCCTTAAAAATTTTGTACATTACTAAATAAGATCGGTTCTAATTCTAAGTCTAATATTAAATTTTTTTAACAATTTAGTTATTTTTGCATAAGTTTATGATTCCCAGTGCCAGCTTGTCAAAGTTGTTACTTGTAAGTTACACTCATATTTATCGTGTGCTCAATGGTAACATAACATATGTAAATACCGTGGGGGGGGGGGAACTTGCATGTCTGAAAAAACCAATAAAAATATTTGGGAAGATACATATTTTTCGGATTTTTCGGTGAATTTCCGGACCGATACGACTTAGGGACCTTCAAGAAAAGAGCTTACTCCTTTCTATAAGGCCGGCAACGTACCAGCAATCCCACTGGTGTTGCGGTTGTTCGTGGGCGATGCTAGTCACTTACCATAAGGTGAACCGCATGCTGGTTTGCCCCCTCTTCTGCCAACACAAACTCGACCGGCGTGGCAAACTCTTATTAGCTCAATAACGCTCTCAGAAAAAGAGATTTTTGCCTTGTTTAGCCGCAATAAGTCAAGAGCTAAGCACCCCCCGTGAGCTTCTTAGTATGCGAGTTCGATCTTCGCCGACACCAATTAGCCATTTTAGGTGTTAATTTACTACGTGCTCAGAGGTACCTAAAGAGAAATTGCAACTTGTATGTTCGTGGAATGAAAATATTTCTAATAAATGCGGATCTATTAGAGGATTTTATTTCATTGTTGTTTATGTTTACGTAATTTACATAAACATTAGAAGAAGGATTATACTAAAAAATATCAGAGACACGAAAATATAACTACTTTTTATGGAAGAGGAGGCAAACGAGCATGTGGCTCACCTGATGGAAAGTGATCGCCGTCGCCTATGAACATCTGCAACACCAGGGGAATTTCAAGCTCGTTGACGGCCTTTTAGGAAGGAGTTGGCTCTAGTCACATTTTACCCAAACTTGTAAAACAACAATTTTTGTCGCACAATAGACCTGAGATCTAAGTACTCAGATCACTGAGCGCCATTGTCGTGAATGTTAATAACTATGTATATCATTGTATTTATCTTATAAAAAGTAATTTTTCATATATGTATGTTGAAGTTACGTGAAAAATCATCGTTGAGTCTACAAAATGAGATCTAGTTGTATGTCCTAGTCCTATCATGTCCGTATTATTCTTTCCGAAATGAACACAAAGAGAACAGAGTTGAATGAGATAATTAGCCCCCGTGTACGGTTTTGTTTATCGCCCGATCAGTAGACTGACGGCATCGCGCGAAATTTATTATTAATTTAATAATACATCTGCGTACTAAGAGAAGAGATTCTGGAATATCGATAAACAATGTTCCTTCGTATTTATTGCATTGTACAAATCATTCATCTTGTCATATATCAGTATTTTGCTTAAGGGTGATAACTGTTTTTAGCTGATAAAAACATACTGTAGGGGCCGCAACACGGCTTAATTTTTACGTTACCAGCCTTCGTCGATTATGTTGCCGTAGCCCAGGGTACCAGGTAACGGAAATGTATATATGCACATATGTGAAATTACATATGAACCTCTATCAATCATTTACAGTATGGCATAGGCGCAATTACCTTACCGGGGTTATGTTCTTATGTATTTTTACTCAAATCCTGAAAGATTCAGGTGTTTTATTTAAGTATATTATGGGGTACAGGTAGGGTTGAAGGATAACCAAGAAAACTAGATACTCAAAAATTATAATTATTATTCTTTATTACTAGTATCGATCTTTTCAAAATATTCACCTATGCACTATTCCTTACATCTAAATTACTTTGAAAACACCGCTGAATGAAATTATAATCAGGCAGTGCTTTTTTTGCTTTCAAGCCTCCTGTATTTTATTTATTTATTTGATTTTTGTTAAGAAATAAAAAAAAATTAAATATTACCAAATTAATGATTTCTCACAAAATAATAAATTATACATTTTATATGATACGTATTATTTTCTACCTCCCAATAATAGGATAATTTTTAGGGGTAAATTATGTATTTACCCCTAAAAATACTAAAATAAGAAGCTTTTTTATCAATAATAATAATTTATTAGACTCTCATTGTGACCCTTTACACTTATGTATTATATATTTTTTAAAGCATTGGCTGACAAAAGAGCACACAGTCCACCTGATGGTACGAGTAAGTGGATGATGTGGCCCATACACATCCACATTTATCCTCAATTAAGAATCAAAATACAAATGGCGTTGTCACCCCTGAGAACTAAGATGGAATGCCTCGATTCCGGTAAAAAGGGTCTCCGATTCTCTACACTCACAGTACGAAACACAACAGCATTACGCTGCTACTTTACGCTGGTATTCTCTCTATTCTCTCTTGCCCCGGTCGAGCCGACCCATTCGTGCTACAACTATAATATAGCTGCAGCGTGGCTCTCCCACGTAAATCTATCATAACGTATAAAGGTACATTTCAAAAACGTTAGCGTTAACGGCCATACTAGTATAAACTGTGTTACAGCCGTAAGCGTCTTACAACCGTATCATCATGATCATCATCATTACAGCCCTTCACAAGTCCACTGCTGAACGTAGGCCTCCCTCAGGTAATACCACATGAACAACCTGAACCATCGACTTCCTGTATATCTTACCAGGTCGTCACTAAATTTAGTGAGGGGTCGCCCTACACTACGCCTACTGGTACGAGGCTGCCACTCGAGAAGTTTTTTACCCATTGGTTGTCGGTTCTTCGAGCTGTACTGCCGATCCATTGCTACTTCAACGTTAGCGCAAAACAAATTAAAAAAATTAATTTCACTATATAATACGGACAAATATTACGAAGTATTTGTCCGTAGGTACAAATGTGGGAAACTGCTGCTTCACTGCGTGTAGGCGGAATTCACATTAGTAGTATATCCTGTATTACGTCCAGTGTGAGGAAGAAATTAACTAACTTTTTATATTTGCGCAAAGCTTAGATAATCTAATCATCAAATAGGCACAACTCTACGATATCGATAGAAAGATATCATTCAACAACTTAAGAAACATCACTACAACAGGTGTAATTACAGCTACACTGACCCGTAAACTTTGACCGGCGTTGATCCTGATAAAGTATGAACATTGGAGGTGTTTGAGGATAACGCTATGTATTGTTGTAACACCTGTACTTATTTCAGTTATTGTATATAGTTACACACGGGGTCGAAAACCTCGTGACGGCTCGTTAGATTTTTTATGAGTTTCTTGGTCGACAGTAGGAAATTCCTGATTTCTGTATGTCACGGACAACGGTATTTCTTAAATTATTTTATTAATATTTTTAAATGTAGCGAAACACTACTCATATAATCTAAACTAGCCGTATCGTCTCCTCATTAGATGTCAGGATCCCTGTCAATATTAATGTTCTTCCCCGAGGTTCTTCCAACTAACTTTGTCGTCTAAAACTGAACATTTTTATTGAATAAGTGTAACAAATGAGCACTACGGATCAAGAACCAAGATGCGTTGTCCATCCTGAGGACTAGAATAGAATGCCTCTTTACCAGTGAAAATGGTCTCTGATTCTCTATACTTACCATACGAAACACAGCAGGATTGTTCTGCTGTTTCACGCTGTTATTCTGTGAAAGTGAAGCGCGTGAAGTCTGTAAAGTTTATATCGGTGCGTGTTCGACATAGCCCCTCGAATCGGGTATGGTTAGACATTAGACTATGAACTTTAATTGTATTTTTACAATTATTTGACTATATTTAACAAAATATTAGCTCCAGCTGAGGTTCAAAGCCACAGCCCGCAGTATGCTGCCCGTGTACTGAGATCACTAGGCCACGCGGTCATAACTAAATTATCCTTAATAGCGTATATTCTAAATTATCTAGTATTCTCTAAAAAGCAAGTAAGCACTTTTATGCGGCATATACAGCGCTGAAGCACACAATTTCCACCAAAACACCCCTCCCTTTACCAATTTGAACATTTTAGCTCCAGCATTCTGTGCGAGTGTTAGTGTCCGTTACCCATTAGCATGGAAGACGTGAAAATGAAACAGGAGATGGGGAGCAGCATCTTCCTGATAACAACTTAAAAAATAAAAACTGCGGTTGCCAACCCATATGCCAAGCGCACCAACTATGGCAAAATCCCCCCATGATGCAATATATGAGGGAGACCTATGTTCAGCAGTGGACTTGTATAGACTCTAAAGGATGGATGGATTAATGGTTCTGGTACCGTCGTATAATTATTTTTCTATATACGCCCGTAATAGTCTACTGTTGAACTAAGGAGTCCCCATATGTACACTGTACACTGTAGTCAATTGAAATATTTACTTTTTAAGAGTTGACAAAACAAACTTTTATGAGGAATTGTATGAGAATATAGTGTAGTGACGTTATAGTATTATATATATTCAAATTATCATTTTATTTGTATGTTTTACAAACCAAAAATCAAATTTTTTTTATAAGTCAGTTGAAATATTTACTTTTTAAGAGTTGTCGAACTTTTATGCGGTATGAGAATATAGTGTAATGACGGTATAGTTGTTGAATATAAATATTCCAATTATCATTTTATATGTATATTTTACAAACCAAAAATCGATTTTTTTAAAAATAATTCCAAATTATTTGGGGCACTACTTCTACCGCTTATGTACAATACTGGTAGGTTACCTTTCGAATTCGAAATTCAAGACTCGGAAATAAAATTCTTTTATTTCCGAGTCTAGAAGTCCATCTAGGGAGGTCATACTAATGTATAGAGAGTCTATATATATATATAGCATTTTTTATAGGATAAGGGTGACAAACGAGTACACATTCCACCTTTTGGTAAGTGGTTGCTGTGGCCCATAGACATTTACATCTATCGTCGATTACGAATCACGACACATCAACAAATCAAGACAAATCAAGACGGAATGCCTCGTTTCCAGTAAAAAAGTGTCTCCGGTTCTCTACACTCACCGAACGAAACACAGCAGTGTTGAACTGCTATTTTACGCTGGTATTCTGTGAGATCGTGGCCCTCCCCCGGTCGATCCAACCCATTCGTGCTATAACCATACTAGGTACTATTATAGCTACAGCATGGCTCTACCACGTACTAGCTGAGAAAGAATAATAGACAAGAAGATAGACCCAAGCTGAGAGGCATTCCATCTAGTCCTCAGGAGTGACAACGCATCTGTAGCCTTATTTGTATAAAGTTGTCTCCTGGTGTCCATGGACTGCAATAGCCACTTACTATCAGGTGGACTATAAGTTCCTTTCTCACTTTAGTTTAATTAAAAAAAAGTGTGAATTAAACATGGTGTAGTAATTTATTAATAATAACAATAGATAATAATAATGTTTATTTATTAAGCTAGCAACCCATTTATATCTAGATGTACAATGTACATTTTGATTCAACAATGAACACTTTATTGTGTGTTAAAATATCATCCCTTATCGTATAAAAAATAATTAAATTAATAGTGGTCTATGCATCTTCTGGTAGTGTTTATAAAATCTATTGTCAGGAGACACGTATGCAACAACCTGAATTAATTTCATCTGTTGAGTTGCATACAGTTTCCCAAAAACTGGCCGTTCTATAACGTTCTGTATCTAACGCTGCAAAAAAGGCTGTGAAAGCAGCCTCTGCGAACGTTACGGACGCACTGCAGTATCGTATATGTTTCAAAAATTATGAAAAGCATCATCATACCGAGGATTTAATAGGATTTTTGGTGTAATTTATCCAAAATTGTCCGATTAAAAGCTAATGCAATATAATATATATAATAGCTCCATTAGCTCATATAATATATATAAACAGAGTAATAATTACAAACTCAAAACACAAAGCAAAGCGACGCGCCAGCATGTTGCAATGTGTGGTTCACGCTTTATATTCAAGTTGTGAATTAGGTTCTCTTCTCCGGCAACGTATGACTCAATTACTTAAACTTTTTACAGTCCAAATCTGCACTCCATTTGTGCGTACTAACGGTACCCGCCTCGGACCCTTTCCAGCATTTTAGTCTTAGATTTTCGCAAAGGCATATAAACTTTCTAAAACTGTTGATCCATGGGCTAAGGAGCACCATATTGTCCGCGTAACTAAGGTTAAAAGCTACACCATTAACATAGCATATCACTTATAAGCTCTTAGATCAAGCCGTTAACGTAAAGATTGAAAAGGTCCAGGGATTTCAGCCCTCCCTGACGTACCCTATATTCTAGTTTATAGCCACAAGAGGTTGTGTCGCCCCACCTAACTTTATTCGTTTGTTTCTCGAACCAGTATCTCAGCAAACCTAAAACCTACTGCCAGGGACATTGGTAGTCATGCCTTTTCCTCCATAATATAATTAACAAGGTCAAACTCAAGACTCAAGTTCAGAAAACAGGCGCAAACAGACGTACTACGTCTTTTATAATAGTTCACAGCGTGTTTAACTAAAAGTATTGCTGAAACGGCAGATACACCGGCACGAAAACTTAACTGAGCATATCTTCATATTCTTCACAAGTTCGGGCTGTCTTCTGAGAAGTCCTTCAAATTTTTATTCCTAGTCCTTAAAAACTTTACCTGCTATATTGCCTACAAAGATAGGTCGGTAATCGGAGATATTAGAGAGGTCAACGGTTTTCTTCTTAACGACAGGTATCTCAATCGTCTGTAATATTTTATCAGGAAGAGATGTATGTTTAACATATAGGTTAAAAACTAATTCTAGAGCATCAAATACTTTTTCGTCGGCATAGAGAATGTGCTCACTCAAGCCATCATACCCCGAAGACTTTCCACGCTTTATATTATGAACTGCTCTCGTGATAGATATCACTAGCGCAGAAGGTCAAAACTCCGCGGAGTTTTTTTATTTGCTCTATAAATGGCAAGGATGTTTATTCTTAACGTCTCTTGATTATTTTGGCATCATTTTAATTTATTTTTAATGACCCTACACGTCGTAAAATTTACCATTCGTCGGTTTTCCTGCATTTATCCATTCTTTAGTGCTTTTGCGTGTACATAATTCACGCACATGAAAGTTCCAGCCAGTGACTTGCCTCTTACCCTTTCGGCGACCTTACGAAACATTAGACGCATTTAATTACCTATTCAAAGCTGCACATTGTAAAATAAATAATATCATTATAAAACATGTCAATAAAATTTCGAGTACCTACCTTCATTTTTATCGCATTTAAATTATCACAATGCTCCCACAGGCTAAATTTCGGTAAATGAGCTAATTTCACAAAACAAAGTAATAATGAACATATAGTTTTTTTTAATTTCATCTGAAGTTTTGTGACCCCATATAATTGCACATGATATGTTGCAAACCCGTAACATTCATTGCTATGCAGATGACAGCACTGGTGACGCTCTTTACACCGGCCGAGCCAATATTTCTTGGGAAAACGTCTCCCGGTACCGGGACAAACTTGTGTCTGAAGTAAAGTCTTTGCTCAACAGAGTCTCGGATTGGGGGCAACTAAATCTAGTCCAGTTTAACCCTCAGAAGACAAAAGTTTACGCGTTAATCGCTAAAAAGAACCCCTTTGTCGAATCTCCTCAGTTTCAAGGCACTCCCCTTGTTGCCTCAGCCAGTATCGGAATCCTCGACGTCGACATATCGAGTGACGTGCAGTTTCGTGGTCACTTGGAAGAGAAGGCCAAATTAGCCTCTAAAAAGCTTGGCGTGCTCAGCAGAGCGGGACAGTATTTCATGCCGGCACACCGCCTGCAACTTTACAAGGCGCAGGTTCCCCCGCACATGGAATACTGTTCCCATCTCTGGGTTGGGGCTCCCCAGTACCAGCTCCTTCCACTTGACCGCATCCAGCGCAGAGCGCCTCGAATCGTCGACGACCTAGTGCTTTCCGATTGGCTCGATTCACTGGCACTGCGAAGAGATGTTGCATCTCTTTGCATTTTCTTTCGCATATATCATGGAGAGTGCTCTGAGAAATTGTTCGGATTAATCGTAGCTGCCAAATTTCGTGAACGCACTACGCGGCAAACGTCCCGATACCACCCACACTATCTGGATGCTTGGCGATCCACCACTGTACGTTTCAAAAGGAGTTTTCTTCCGCGTACAATCTCTCTGTGGAATAGTTTACCGTCGGCGATTTTCCCGGACCGAAACGACCTGGGGACCTTCAAGAAAAGAGCTTACTCCTTTCTAAAGGGCCGGCAACGCACCTGCAATTCCCCTCGTGTTGCGGTTGATCATGGGCGGCGGTAATCACTTAACATCAGGTGAGCCGCATGCTCGTTTGCCCCCTCTTCTTAAAAAAGTAGAATCCGTAAAAATCATTCCTATCATCATGTCTACAACTGGTGTAGTTCCAAAGACCCTTCAAACCAGCCTCAACATGATTCAAACGCCTAAATCTACTCTTACACTTATACAAAAAGCAGTCCTACTTAATACCTGTCGTCTCACACGCAAATTCCTTAACTCATCATCATCATCATTGTAAGTCTTTCTTTTTTCCTGCGTGCACACTTTGTAAAGGCCCGTATGTTCGTTTTCTACCCCTAAATACAGAGGAAGAATTAAAAAACAAATAAAAAGGTAATATAAACAATAATAACAATAATGGCGTAGGGAAGTGATGACCCCATCGCCCGCTGACGTAACGGTTATATGACAAAATCGCTACGTCAGCGCAGTCATTCAGATTGGCGTAGGGAAGTGACGACCCCATCGCCCGCTGACGTAACGGTTATGTGACAAAACCACTACGTCAGCGCAGTCAGTCAGCAACTTGCCAAGAGGTGTTAGTGACGTGCCTCGGCAAAAATTGAAGGTGCAAAGGCCCGCTTGTGTACATGGCCTCACCTTAAAACGGTGCCGGGCCTGGGCCTCTCCCGTTAAATGACGCCCACAAAAATGAATGATGGAATTGAATAGAACGCGCAAAGTGCCGCTGCCTGGGGGTCGCCAGGATGCGTCTGGAGCTGGCGCTGAACGCGACAGCATGCGAACCGCCAGCTGAGCGCGACTTGCTGCACGACCACCCAGCAGCGCCTCGCACCCATCATTCCCACCAGCTGGCTTGGTGTCGGCAGGGTCTTCGCAGGCCCTACAATCGGCACCCGCCACTGGTGGAGCACGCCGCATGCGTTGGACAACCCAGACGAACAGCAACGCATTGCGGGCGTATTTTGGGGCGAAAGGCGGAGAAATTGGAGGTTTTGCGTATTGGGCAAAGATGTATCAACTTTTTGCTGAGCTGGAGTCATCTGTAATCGTCACCGAGCAAAAGCTGGCAGACCGAGATCGGTATATCTTGCGCTCAAATACATTTGATGTCACCGAACTCGAACGGCTACGACGTGAGGCTGTTCCTTCATCGGATGAAAATGCTACGGCTGAGGATGCGGTGCCACAACTTGCAGAGGAACCGGCAAACGTGAATGTCGCCGTAAATATCCCAGTTGTGGTTGATTCAAACGATGATGGAACAGTCGCCCAGAAAATGGAACTAGAGCAAATGAGGAGTACATTGGAAGATGCTATTGTGGAAACGCGCATTACGCATTACACGAAAATTGACCGCGACTTCCCCGCATAGCCCTAAGCAAGCAGAATCGGGCTATCGTAAGGACTCTGAACCCAATGCTGGTGACCTATTTGGAAGCCAACCGGAACCTTTGCGAGACTGATTCAATTATTTTTGGCACCGCACTGGCAGTCTCGCGTATTATAGCTGCTAAACTTTCCACGGCTGGACACGCTACTGGATAAAGTAGTGCTATCCCAGCCTGGAGAATAAGAATTAAAGAACGTATCGCAAAGGCTAGAGCCCTCACCGGCAGACTGATATGCTTCAGGTCAGGCAATACTAGGCCAAGGATTGTGCGCAACGTCAGGATGGCGTTTGCTGGGACAAATGGTAGTTTTTCCCAGCCGGATATAATGCAAAAACTGACGGAGTGCATAGACGACCTGAAGCAGAGAATCGCTGCTTGGGGAAAGTGGATTCGGCGATATACTGATAGGTCGACACGGTTCAACCAGAATCGTCTCTTCCAGAATGATCAGAAGAGGCTCTATAAATCATTGGAGCGACCAATAGTACGTGGAACGGGCCCAGCACCGAATCAGGCCGACACTGTCGTATTCTGGCGCGGCCTGTGGTCAGAGCCCGTAAACCACAGCGAAGGCCCTTGGAAGGAAGTTGAGGTGAGTCAGTGTGCTGGTATTACGCCCATGGACCCCTTCATCATAACGCCGGATGACGTAGCTGAGGCGGTCCGTAGGGCCCCGAACTGAAAAAGTACGGGGCTTGACGGGCTGCATCACTACAGGTTGAAGGGGTTCGTGGTGTGTCACGCTGTGCTCGGCCGACAGTTTCAAGAAGCTCTCAACCAGAAGTCTCCCCGAGCCTCTTCACTACTGGGATCACTCATTTGGTTCCTAAGGACCAGGGTAACACAGATCCGAGCACACCATCACGTGTCTACCGACCATATACGAGACACTAACATCCATTTTGAGCGCGAGAATTACTCGTCACCTGGACTCTAATCAGGTGATGTCGCGCGCTCAAAATGGATGTCGGGGCGGCGGTTGCGAAACCAAGGAACCACTCCTCATTGACGCGGTTATTGGCAAAGTGGTGAAACGCAACCATCGGAACTTCTCCGCCGCCTGGATAGACTACAGAAAGGCATTCGACTCGGTGCCCCATACATGGCTAAAGAGCTGTACAAGATTGACTGTACAGTTGGAGACTTCCTCGAGTAGTGTATGGGGCAGTGGAGTACGATCCTCTGTCATCTAGGCGGGCGGTGATGGCTGCGGAAACCCGCATAAGGATAAGAAGGGGTATATTCCAGGGCGACTGTCTGAGTCCAATCTGGTTCTGCCTCTCTTTGAACCCTCTCAGTATTTTACTGGAGGGCTCCGGGAGGGGATTTCAGCTTCGGAAAGGAGGTACAAAAGTGACCCACCTTTTTTATATGGATGACCTCGAGTTATTTGCCTCCAGTCGCTCCCATCTTATGGAATTGCTAAACATCACTTGTGAATTTAGCAATTCTATTGGAATGGAGCTGGGGACGGATAAGTGTGCGGTCCTCTATGATGAAAAGGGAAGGGTTTCTAACTCTGAGGGCATAGACTTATCTATGCCCATCAACTTAAGGACCCTTTCGGAGGCTGAAACATACCGATACCTGGGTATGTCACAGAACATCGGTATCGATGAGGCTGGTATGAAACAGTCAGTTTGCGACGTGTTTTGTGCACGCTTGACCAAAGTGCTTAACAGCCTTTTGTCTGGTGTGAATAAGACACACGCATAATATAATGATTGGGCCATGCCTGTCCTCATGTATACCTTTGGCATACTCAGGTGAACTCAGACTGAACTTAACGCCCTGGATAGAAAAAACCGCACTACTATGACGTCCCATAGGATACATCATCCGAGATCGTCGGTAATGAGGCTGTACTTGCCGCGAAAGCATGTTGGGCGTGGCTTTTTGAGCGCGCTCATCATGCATAATCGCGAAGTGTGCAGCCTCCGTAAATACTTAATTTTTTTTTAATTTTTTTATTTAATATATTATTACATTCATTAATTACACATTACGTTACGGTACAATCATAAGTTTATAGAAACTTTACCGTGTACCGGTATCACCGACAATAACAAATATGAGGGTGTAGTAAGAAAAAAGAAATACACTTAGTATTTATTAGTTAATTGCGTAACCTTCTATTGCATAATGCACCGCGCATGGATCCTATATTTTATACAGGGCGCTTGTTTTAGGGCGTTACCGTAGTATTTATTATTAAAACATATAATGTATAATTTAAATTATTAGTAATGCATTTCGTAAAGTATTTTTTTTTTAATTTTAATTTAATATTTTTTTTGATTTAGTTCTGATTTTACTGATATTGGTAGCTGGTTAATTAGGTTAGGAATCATATATTCTAAGGTACGTTTATCATATAAATTATTTAGGTAAGGCTAGTTTAGGTTTTCCTGAGTTGCGAGTTTTAGAGTATTCACATGTATGTGCAATTTTTAACTGTTCATGGAAAAAATCTTCTATAAGAAAAGTGGCGAAGCTTTCATTAAAGCTGAAAAGCCGGGCTGGCCTTATTAAACCTGAATCAATTAATAATATCAATCAATAATATCAACTAATAAAATAACTCGTAAAATGTTTCAAGCTATTTCAAATTTCCCGCGCACTCCACTGTTCGACACATGTCGACCGATGACCTCGTATTGCCTTAAGCGGGCTACATACGACACGATATCGGTGGCGATCTAGGGTGGAGTAGTGGGGATGCCTCCTAGATTGCCTCTAAATCGTGTCGTATGTAGGGCCATCCTAAGTCGTGGCCGATATCGCCTCCTTGATCGGCTGGCAGGAGCAAAAAATGCTTCCTAGATCAGCCGATGCTTCCTAGATCGGGGCACCGCCCCTCCTTACTGCGTGTGTGTAGGCGCATCGGCCCGATTTCTTTTGGCAGTCGCTGCCGGCAACCCTCGCGAAAGGAAGTTAACAAAACAGTGATACTGAATGACCTTTTTTATATAACAAAATTTTTACATTTTAATCATATAAACGGAGTAGAAGCCTATGGCACTGATATTTTACAAGAAACCAAAAAAAGTGAATAAAATAAATAAATTAATTGAAATTTTATCGAAATTCAAATCATATCCACCCTAGCCTGTGACCCTGCGAAGTGACATGGTCAAGAATGCCTACTAAACTAATTTTTTTATTGCCGTTCGTAAAGTAGAATGTATGATGTAAGTAAGGAGAAGATAAAGCCTCTCCTCAAGAACTAACTCCTATTCCAACGCTATCAACACAAGACCGCACTCATATCTCTTAAAACTCCACAAGACCACACTTCGATCTCTTACGTGCCTTCATCCTCTTATCAACAACTAACTTCTACTCCTTCACCATCTCCACATCAACAAACAAGTTATATAAAAGGGAGTATGTCCGAAATTAAAGGTTTCTTTATGTTTAAAAAAAGATATAAGCTATTTTATTTTCTGATAGTTTTACTCCATAAATAAAGATTACATAAAAAAAAAGTATACATATTATTATACAAATGTATTTTATTTCCTTGTTTGTTGTGTGTAATACATAACCAGATTTTGACCAAAGCAGAAATGAACAAAGAGAAGAAATAACTAAATAGCATAGGTAGGAGAAATTGACGTTTTTATATAAGTGGCGAAATCATTTCTAGAAGGTTATAAAAACTGTCTTCATCCATCTGGAGAAAATTAATCACGTCCTTGGATTACATGCCATTTAGTACGTTTATGTGGCTTAATTTTTATCTCTTTTGGAGCCATTTTTTCACCCAGCAACTTCTCTTTTTCTATTTTCGAATAAATTAACCGAGATGGCTAATGCCAAACCAACACGGTGGTGTTTTAAGAGAGTCGGATGTATTTTGAAGAACTCTACCGCATATGCATTCCGCTCCAAGTCCGAACGCATACTGCTAGGCAGGCCCGTGTGTAAGGTCTACCCCGATAAAAGCCCCGATTTCTTTCCACCCTAGATCGCCACCGATATCGTGTCGTATGTAGCCCGTTTAAGCGATACTGACATAAAAATGCGTTTTAATAGAGCTAATAGTTGTCTCCCTCGCTCGCGTGGGCTTTTTACGGGACTTTCGAGAAGACGATCGCTCTCTTTCTAACCTATGGCAAAATATTCTATAATAAAATATAACTACGATTGTATATATAGCAATTAGTATAGAGATTTAAAAGCCAGGCTTTTGGGAATAAATTTGTTAAAAGCGGAGGCGCGCGTGCAATACGTTTACAAGTTCATTTCAAACGGTAGTTTTTCCCAGCCGGATATAATGCAAAAACTGACGGAGTGCATAGACGACCTGAAGCAGAGAATCGTTGCTTGGGGAAAGTGGATTCGGCGATATACTGATAGGTCGACACGGTTCAACCAGAATCGTCTCTTCCAGAATGATCAGAAGAGGCTCTATAAATCATTGGAGCGACCAATAGTACGTGGAACGGGCCCAGCACCGAATCAGGCCGACACTGTCGTATTCTGGCGCGGCCTGTGGTCAGAGCCCGTAAACCACAGCGAAGGCCCTTGGAAGGAAGTTGAGGTGAGTCAGTGTGCTGGTATTACACCCATGGACCCCTTCATCATAACGCCGGATGACGTAGCTGAGGCGGTCCGTAGGGCCCCGAACTGAAAAAGTACGGGGCTTGACGGGCTGCATCACTACAGGTTGAAGGGGTTCGTGGTGTGTCACGCTGTGCTCGGCCGACAGTTTCAAGAAGCTCTCAACCAGAAGTCTCTCCCGAGCCTCTTCACTACTGGGATCACTCATTTGGTTCCTAAGGACCAGGGTAACACAGATCCGAGCACACCATCACGTGTCTACCGACCATATACGAGACACTAACGTCCATTTTGAGCGCGAGAATTACTCGTCACCTGGACTCTAATCAGGTGATGTCGCGCGCTCAAAATGGATGTCGGGGCGGCGGTTGCGAAACCAAGGAACCACTCCTCATTGACGCGGTTATTGGCAAAGTGGTGAAACGCAACCATCGGAACTTCTCCGCCGCCTGGATAGACTACAGAAAGGCATTCGACTCGGTGCCCCATACATGGCTAAAGAGCTGTACAAGATTGACTGTACAGTTGGAGACTTCCTCGAGTAGTGTATGGGGCAGTGGAGTACGATCCTCTGTCATCTAGGCGGGCGGTGATGGCTGCGGAAAGCCGCATAAGAATAAGAAGGGGTATATTCCAGGGCGACTGTCTGAGTCCAATCTGGTTCTGCCTCTCTTTGAACCCTCTCAGTATTTTACTGGATGGCTCCGGGAGGGGATTTCAGCTTCGGAAAGGAGGTACAAAAGTGACCCACCTTTTTTATATGGATGACCTCGAGTTATTTGCCTCCAGTCGCTCCCATCTTATGGAATTGCTAAACATCACTTGTGAATTTAGCAATTCTATTGGAATGGAGCTGGGGACGGATAAGTGTGCGGTCCTCTATGATGAAAAGGGAAGGGTTTCTAACTCTGAGGGCATAGACTTATCTATGCCCATCAACTTAAGGACCCTTTCGGAGGCTGAAACATACAGATACCTGGGTATGTCACAGAACATCGGTATCGATGAGACTGGTATGAAACAGTCAGTTTGCGACGTGTTTTGTGCACGCTTGACCAAAGTGCTTAACAGCCTTTTGTCTGGTGTGAATAAGACACACGCATAATATAATGATTGGGCCATGCCTGTCCTCATGTATACCTTTGGCATACTCAGGTGAACTCAGACTGAACTTAACGCCCTGGATAGAAAAAACCGCACTACTATGACGTCCCATAGGATACATCATCCGAGATCGTCGGTAATGAGGCTGTACTTGCCGCGAAAGCATGTTGGGCGTGGCTTTTTGAGCGCGCTCATCATGCATAATCGCGAAGTGTGCAGCCTCCGTAAATACTTAATTTTTTTTATTTTTTATTTTTTTATTTAATATATTATTACATTAATTAATTACACATTACGTTACGGTACAATCATAAGTTTATAGAAACTTTACCGTGTATCGGTATCACCGACAATAACAAATATGAGGGTGTAGTAAGATAAAAGAAATACACTTAGTATTTATTAGTTAATTGCGTAACCTTCTATTGCATAATGCACCGCGCATGGATCCTATATTTTATACAGGGTGCTTGTTTTAGGGCGTTACCGTAGTATTTATTATTAAAACATATAATGTATAATTTAAATTATTAGTAATGCATTTCGTAAAGTATTTTTTTTTAATTTTAATTTAATATTTTTTTTGATTTAGTTCTGATTTTACTGATATTGGTAGCTGGTTAATTAGGTTAGGAATCATATATTCTAAGGTACGTTTATCATATAAATTATTTAGGTAAGGCTAGTTTAGGTTTTCCTGAGTTGCGAGTTTTAGAGTATTCACATGTATGTGCAATTTTTAACTGTTCATGGAAAAAATCTTCTATAAGAAAAGTGGCGAAGCTTTCATTAAAGCTGAAAAGCCGGGCTGGCCTTATTAAACCTGAATCAATTAATAATATCAATCAATAATATAAACTAATAAAATAACTCGTAAAATGTTTCAAGCTATTTCAAATTTCCCGCGCACTCCACTGTTCGACACATGTCGACCGATGACCTCGTATTGCCTAAGCGATACTGAGCATAAAAATGCGTTTTAATAGAGCTAATAGTTGTCTCCCTCGCTCGCGTGGGCTTTTTACGGGACTTTCGAGAAGACGATCGCTCTCTTTCTAAACTATGGCGAAATATTCTATAATGAAATATAACTGCGATTGTATATATAGCAATTAGTATAGAGATTTAAAAGCCAGGCTTTTGGGAATAAATTTGTTAAAAGCGGAGGCGCGCGTGCAATACGTTTACAAGTTCATTTCACGTTTCAATGTTTATTTACCCTGTGTGCTTATCTTAAGCGATTTAATGTTACGACTTCAAAATTTATGCTTTTTTAAAGATTTTTAATGAAAATGGAGGATAATAGTGTTCCTTGTGATGAATTGAAGTGTGTTAAAGTGATAATCGGAGAGGAAATCTTTAAACTTTGTTGAGATAATACAAAAGGTTAAGAGTGTGTTTCGGACTTATCAATTATCGCAATTAAAAACAGTTATTGGTATAATTAAAACGTTCACCAACATTTTACGTGGACGTAATTAAATCTTTCCATAAGAAAGCGAGACGATTCCACTTATCTTATCTTATCTCTTATCCATTAGAATGTAAATAATTTTTTTTTTAATTTTGTACATAGTTTATTTGTACTTTGTTCGTGTTTTACTTTTGTTCATGTATTGTATTGGACGTAAATATTTTTTTCTTTCGCTTAAACAAACCCAAACGGCTTTCTTCAAAGCCACCGAAGCTATGCAATTGCTGATATGTAATACAATCTATCTAGCAGTGGTATGCCTTCTATGTGCTTTGTTAAACACGTCCTTGACAGCACTGAATATGAAACTGAAGCGTGGAGACAGATCAAGATTGGTGTATTTTTATAAAACTGCTAAAAACAACAATCTATATTTTTATCAATTTATATCTTGGGCTTGCCCTAGCTTGGAGCTCTAGCTTCGCCACTGTATAAGAAGGGTAAACTTTACCTTTTCGTATATAGGCATAATTTTGCAATGACTAAAAAGGTTGTGGTAATCTGATTCTTTATACTGGTTTTTAATACTGTTCCCATCTCTGGGCTGAGGCTCCCCAGTACCAGCTCCTTCCACTTGACCGCATCCAGCGCAGAGCGGCTCGAATCGTCGACGACCGAGTGCTCTCCGATCGGCTCAATTCACTGGCGGCTGAATAAACATATACATGTTATTAAAAATTCATGATTGGAAAGTTTTTAATATGAATACTTTACAAACATATATTTAAATTAGGTTAGGTTCCCCGGTTAAAACTAACTTCGTGTCCTAAAGGAAAATAGCTACTTACGATTTGACAGCGCTTACCGCTTACGATCGCCATTTTGCTTACAAGCGCTTCCTAGAGCTTTTTTCTGCCAAACGCAGCCATTGATACGTTTACTATTATTTCTAAATTTGCCCACATGAAATTTACTTAGTAAAAGTTAAAAATGTAATAAAATAAACAGATAAATAAACATAAAATATATACATATATTTAAAGTACAACCTTGATAAAATTACGCATTCCTAAAAATACAATATACTTTGTAATAAATAGAAATTTTCAAACATGTACTAAAAGATTTACAATTAATTATATAGTATCGTCAGTTTTAAATTGTTATATTCTTATCAAAATCATTATAATTTGCCAGGACAATCTCAGCTCTGACTTTTTCAGTGACTGTCAGGGTCTAACAGGGCCTATAATATCCACTATATAATACGAAACACCAACAAAATTATAACCTATAGATGGCTAATAAACATATTTGAGCATTTAAATGTTTTTATTACTTTATACTTACGAACCCATAGGAGATCAAGGGCCCTCCATAGAATCCTACATCCGGCACTGAGTACACCTGACGGGATGTGTCGTAATCTATCGAACGCTTCCCAGCCGTGTTGAATCCGTTTATTGACTTCTCGGTCGAAGTTGGACATAACTAGTCGGACTATTTGTTTCAGGTAAACATACTCGTTAACAACTTCGAGCTTAGTGCTCCCAACAACCACCGGTACAGTTGCGACATGGACGTTACAAATTATATTTGTTTTGTCCATGTTGATCTCAAGACCTATGCGTTGATAGACACTATTGAGATCATTGAGCATAGTGCTTCGGTCCTCCAGCGATTCCGCCATAAGTATTATCGAAGGTGAGTGATGTACTCGCTGATGGATTTTCCATCAATCTTAAAGTACCTCCAAATGCTGAATGTACTTTCAACTCAGTTTTATACTTACTATTGATTTATTGAACAGTGCACTATTTTAAGTTATAATACCGGTGAAAACAACTAGACAATCACTTTCAGTTTGTTTTTAGATTATTGTGATATTCATATTTTAAATGTAAATTTTTCAGTATTCCCGTTAAATGCGGTAAACTAATATTATTATTTAAATAAACCAATATGCATTTTATTAACTACGCCACAATTTGTGGTGGGCCCATTCTACATACAAAAAGAAATTGTCTCCTTTACTAATACTTTAGATAAGAAGGCGAAGATGGGTCATTTAATATGGAAAAAAGTACAAGCAATATTCTGGAATTGCGCCTCTGCCGGATTGTAAGCCAATTTAGCTTAGATCTTTATTACGAAATATGTTCATACTTACAAAGTCCGAAAATAAATCTTATACAGTTATTGAGAAGGCGTTTCAGCTTGTTCAGAAGATACATAAACATAAACATAAACACTCACGCCTGTCACCCAGAGGGGTAGGCAGAGACTACAGACTTCCATTTGGCACGATCCTGACACACCTCTCTTGCCTCCTTCACATCCATACACCTAAGCATACATGCTCGTCGGTTAAGGGTACTCCTAATTTGGCCCGTTTTCAATAAATCGCCAATTTGGTCGATAAATTTTCGCCTAGGACGTCCCTTTCCGACTCTGCCATTCACTTCTGCACCATAAATTTTCTTTGTCACTCTTTCCTCATGACCAAACCAACGAAGCATTCCTTTCTTAATCCTGGTCACAACATCATCTTGCAAACCACACTCTTCTCTTATTACACAATTTCTTACCCTGTCATTCAGATTCAGCCCTAACATACTCCTTAACGACCGCATTTCTACTGTGTTTATTCTACTCTCGTGCTTCTTCTGCCACACCCAACTTTCACTACCATACGTTAAAGTAGGGACCAACACAGCATTGTGAATTGCCATATGTGCCTTTTTCGACACATTTTGACTCTTCACAATAGAGTGCAAGGCCCCATTTACTCTATTTCCCGCATTCACTCGTCGTACTATATCCTTATCGTATCTCCCATCCCTGCTAAATACGCAGCCTAAATATACAAACTCATCTACTTGCTCGATCAACTCCCCTTCTATTCTTATTTCACAAATCGTTTTACTTTCTTCTCTTTCAAAAACCATAACCTTCGTCTTACTTGCGTTCACTTTCATACCCCTTTCTTTTAATGATCCGTTCATTAATGAAACCATCATTTGCAACTCGGCCGCCGACGACGCAAGAATAACTTGATCATCGGCGTACAAAAGGCATTTGACGGTTAACTCACCCATTCTTAATCCGCATTCTTCAACTTTCAAATTTTGCAAACAACTGTCCATAAATAGGTTGAACAGCCACGGGGAAGCCACACAGCCCTGTCTGACACCTTTATGGATGTCAAACCAGTCCGAGTAGACCCCGTTGATCCTAACACAAGCACTAGAGTCCTTATAAAGAGACTCCAGTGCCTGTATCAAGCCAGCGCTCAACCCAAATGATTTCATTGTTTGCCATAGCAAATCCCTATCCACTCTGTCGTAGGCCTTTTCCAAGTCCATGAACGCACAAAAAACCTTTTGGTTTTTGGCCAGAAACTTCTCCGCGATCATGCGCATGGAAAAGACTTGATCTATACATCCCATTCCCTTTCTAAATCCCGCTTGCACATCCCAAATTTTTCCATCAGTTTCTTTCATGACCCTTTCAATCAGTACCTTAGCATACAGTTTTCCCACAATGCTAAGAAGGCTGATGCCACGGTAGTTTTTACAGTCCTGCTGCGACCCTCTACCTTTATATACTGGGACTATCACGGCTTTGCACCAGTCTACCGGTACCCGCTTCAGTTCCCAGCATAAATTAAACAAGGTGTGCAGCAGACCTGCCACCACTTCCTCTCCAGCCCTTAGCATTTCGAGTGAAACTCTATATATCCGGCAGCCTTACCTGCTTTCATGCTTTTCATTGCTTTCATTATTTCATCTATACTTATCTCGCTACCTCTTTCCTCTTCTTTCGGTATTTCTACTTCACTTAGTACACACGTTATCTCCTCACTCATAAACACGCTTTCGAAATATTCCTTCCATCTCATTAAACTCAAAACTTCATCATTCAGAATATAGCCATTCTCGTCTCTTATAGCATTCATCATAGGCTGTTTTGAATTTCCCCTGGCAGTTCTTACAAGTTTCCAGAACATTTTAATATTTGCCTGGAAGTTATCCGATATTCTTCTATCATTCTTATCCGTTCTTTCTTGCTTTTTTCTTTCAACTACTTCTTTTACTCTCTTATTAAGATGTCTAAAGACTGCCTTTTTTCTTTCAATATCACCATTCGTACCACTAGAATTAGCATTGTTCAGAAGATCTTGGGACAGATCTGGGTAACACACATCTGCATAATCAATTATAGGCAATATGAGATTGGACAAGCATGGTCTTAGATTTTGTGGGAAGAAAATGTTTAAAACGATACAGAGAGCATAACGTGGCAATAAATTTACGGCTCACTTCTGAAACCTGAGTTCTCCAGTTCAGAGTGCTGCCGATGTGAAGGCCAAGATTTTTAACAGAATTACTGAACGGAATTATAATACTATCATAATAAATAGGAGATAAGTCCGTAATATCAAACTTAGTCAGCATCCTTGAGCTACCTACAGTCATATACATATCACATACATACAGTTAATATAGGCATTTTAAAGGTCTGACTAAAACTCCATAGTATAAATGGTACGAGCAGTCGAGGATGGAGGTAAAAAAGTAAAAAAAAATTAAAACATTATAGGAGAAAGAATACAGCCTTGCGGCACACCAGCATTACCATACAGACTGTCGCTGTCGACCGCGAAGATAAAATGCAAACCAAGCCAATTCAGTAGAGCCAAAATTCAAATGAGACAATACCGAAAGGAGGATTTCATGATCAACTGTGTTGAAAGCATTTGAGAAGTCAACTAGTACCAGTACTGGTTTTTTTTCTTCCATACCTTGTCTAATGTTATCAGTAACATTAATTACAGCGGCAGTGGTACTATGACCAGGACTAATCCCCAGACTGAAATGTACTCAGTAGGTTACGTTTCGAAATAAAATTAGAAATTTGCTTGTAAACACAGGATTCCCAAATTTTGGACAGCAAGGTTAGAATGGATATTGGGCAAAAATTATTGGGAAGATTGGAAGTAGGAACTGGTTAGGGTACCGAACTGAATCAAGGGAAAAATTGATAATATGGGAAATTGCCGGAAGGTGCTCTAGTATAAATACTATATCATAACCTACCGTCTTGGACTGGATTGCTGAAATAGACTTTTTTAACAGTGGTATCTGAAAACTGGTATCTGGTATTTGAAAAGGACGAAGAGAGAACGAAATGTGAAATATGGGTAAATCAGGAATGTCTAGAACAGGTAAATGAAATTGTATACTTGGGGAGTGCTTTCAGCCGGGATGGAAGATGTGATTTAGATGTGGATAGGCGTGTCGCTGCCGGAAACAAAGTCAATGGTGCCCTGAATGCATTAGTAAAAAGGCAAGGCGTGGTGAAGAGTGCACGCCTTGCAATACATAATGCAGTGTTGGTACCGACTTTGTTATATGGCAGCGAAACCTGGGTATGCCAGAAGAAGCATAAAAGCAAGTTGAATGCAGTGGAGATGCGATCTCTTCGTAAAATGTGTGGCGTTACCATAGCCGACCGAAAGCGAAACGAAGAGATTCGCAATATGGCAGGATTGAAAGATGACCTTATCACAAAAATTGATAGGGGCGTACTCCAATGGTTTGGGCACGTTGAACGAATGAGTGAAGACCGAATGGTGAAGAAAATATATAGAGCGAAAGTAAATATTAAAAGGTGTCGATGTAGACCGAGACTAACTTTCGAAGACCATGTGAGCAAATTGCTCGAAGAGGGGAGGGTCAAGAGTACTCGGATACCTAGACGTGCATGTATGAAGAAGTTAATGAACCTGAAAGAAGCGAAAGAGGTATGTAAGGATCGTGACACTTGGCGATCTGTTCTCTCTGGCTACCCCGTTAGGGATTGTGCGTGAAGATAAGTAAGTAAGTAAGTTTTAACAGTGGTAGAGCCACGCGGCAGCTTTGCTGTTGCACGTATGGGCCGGCTCAAACCGGGATGGTACCACAACCTCACGGAATACCGGCGTGAAGTGTAAGCTCTGCTTTCGCGTTTCATCTGGTGAGTGCAGGTGGCCGGAGGCCCAAATCCCCCCACCCCCATCCACATGGTAGCGGAATTAAATGATGATACACTACCCCAGGAGGGTACCAGCACCCCTGGAGAATCCCTCGCTGAGCATCCACGACCATGTTTCTCCACTCCTGAGCGTGCGTGCTCAGGCTCGTGCATTCTGGGGGGGGGGGGAATTTCGCTCAAGACTACAGCTGCTCGGGGCAAAACGGAGCAACAAGACCAAGGCGACCCCTGCCACGCTGTCCGTGAATTTCTGCAATAGCAGGGGATTTCACTCTAACCTAAACGCCGTCTACTACCATCTCGAGACGGCGAGGCCGGCTCTGCTCTTTCTGACCGAGACGCAGGTGTCCTCTCCGGCTGATATCTCGTAACACTCCTTTGTACCTGGGGCTGGAGTTTGCGTTTACGTCAGAGAGGACATCTGTTATCGACGCCTCGGCAGTCTTGAAGGTTCGGACCTGTCCATCCTTTGGCTACGCGTAGACAGCGACGAACATCCGCGCGTCTACGGGTGCCTCTATAGGTCCCATAGCGGTAATGCCGAAACAGACCGACTCTTCGACCACGTCCAAATGGTTACAGATTCGCTGATACAGCAGATCCCCTCCGCAGAGATCGTGATCCTCGGCGACCCATCACGCCGAATGCCTTGGTTGACGTTTAACCGATCACGCGGGGAGATCTGTTCATGATTTTGCCTTGGCATATGATCTGACACAACTGATTACTTCGCCTACGCGAATTCCAGATGTGTAGGATCATGCACCTTCCCTATTGGACCTTCTGCTGACCTCTCACCCGGACGGATATCAGATTTCCGTTGACGCCCCTTTAGGCTCCTCGGACCATTGTCTTGTCCGGAGTGTGGTGCCACTCACGCTGAAATCGCAGTTGCATACTGCAGGCTGCCGACGTGTTTGGCACTATAGGTCAGCCGATTGGGATGGGATGCGGTCTTTCTTTGCATCCTACCCTCGGGGGCGGGTTTGCTTCTCGCCGGACGATCCCAACGTTGTTGCGGATTCTGTCGCTGATGTGGTACGGAACAGGGTATGGAACTTTTTATTCATTCCTCTGTGGTACCCACTGGAGGCAAATCTCAGCCACGGTTTGGTCGCTCCTGTAAAATAGCATCATTCTATAAGCAGGAGTGCTACCGAGCCTGGGCTGACGCATCAAGCGTCCAGGGATGGAAATACCAGCGCTCTAAAAAAGAAGTATAATTCCGCCTCTAGGTCCTTCAAAAGAGTCATTGCCAAGACAAAGTCAGAGCACATAGGCAGAATTGGCGAGAAACTAGTTCGCCTTCCTTCTGGAACCCGTGCATTCTGGTCTCTCGCCAAGGCTGTCCATGGGAATTTCTGTCAGCCATCTCTTCCATCTCTGCACAGGGAGAACGACTCACTGGCCCATACTGCAAGGGAGAAAGCCGAACTTCTAGGCTCTTTCTTTGCGTTCAACTCGACTCTTGATGTCGGGGGAAGTACGCCGCCGACCATCCCGCGGTGTGAGTGCTCCATGCCGGAAGTGCAGTTTACACAGCGCTCGGTTCGCAAAGCACTCCTCTCCCTGGACATTCACAAGTCGAGTGGGCCTGACGGAATCCCCCCAATTGTGCTGAGGACGTGTGCTCCAGAGTTGGCACCGGTTTTATCGCGTCTTTTCTGGTACTCCTACTCCCTAGGCGTAGTCCCAAAATCATGGAAGACGGCTTTCGTCCACCCGATCCCTAAAAAAGGCTACCGCTCAGACCCGTCCAACTATTTGCCATTACCTCCTTGTTCTCCAAAACAATGGAGTCCATTGTAAACTGCCATCTCATGAGGTACCTTGAGGATCACCAGCTGATTAGTGATCGCCAATATGGTTTTCGCCGTGGTCGGTCAGCTGGTGATCTTCTGGTTTACCTAACTCACAGGTGGGCGGAGGCAGTAGAGTCCAAGGGGGAGGCATAGGCCGTTAGTTTGGACATTGCGAAGGCCTTCGATCGGGTTTGGCACAAAACGCTTCTTTCGAAGCTCCCTTCCTATGGGCTTCCCGAGAAATTGTGTGATTGGATCACCAACTTTCTTGCAGATCGGAGCATCAAGGTCGTTGCAAGCTCCGATTACAAGCCTATTAATGCTGGTGTTCCACAAGGCTGCGTGCTATCGCCAACGCTATTTCTTCTGCATATCAATGATATGTTGCAAACCCGTAACATTCATTGCTATGCAGATGACAGCACTGGTGATGCTCTTTACACCGGCCGTGCCAATATTTCTCGGGAAAACGTCTCCGAATACCGGGACAAACTCGTGTCTGAAGTCGAGTCTTTGCTGAACAGTCTCGGATTGGGGGCGACTAAATTTAGTCCAATTTAACCCCCAGAAGACACAAGTTAACCGCTAAAAAGAATCCCTTTGTCGTATCCCCTCAGTTTCAAGGCACTGCCCTTGTTGCCTCTGCCAGTATCGGAATCCTCGGCGTCGACATATCGAGTGACGTGCAGTTTTGTGGTCACTTGGAAGAGAAGGCCAAATTGGCCTCTAAAAAGCTTGGCGTGCTCAGTAGCGCGGGACAGTATTTCATGCCGCCACACCGCCTGCAACTTTATAAGGCGCAGGTTCGGCCGCACATGGAATACTGTTCCCATCTCTTGGCTGGGGCTCCCAAGTACCTGCTCCTTCCACATGACCGCATCCAGCGCAGAGCGCCTCGATTCGTCGATGACCGAGTGCTTTCCGATCGGCTCGATTCACTGGCGCTGCGAAGAGATGTTGCATCTCTTTGCATTTTCTTTCGCATATACTATAGGGAGTGCTCTGAGGAATTGTTCGGATTAATCCCAGCCGGAAAAAGGAGTTTTCAAAAGGAGTTTTCTTCCGCTACGACCTCTCTGTGGAATAGTTTACCACCGGCGATTTTTCCGGGCCGATACGACTTGGGGCCTTCAAGAAAAGAGCTTACTCCTTTCTAAAGGGCCGGCAACGCACCTGCAATTCCCCTGTTGTTGCGGTTGATCATGGGCGGCGGTAATCACTTAACATCAGGTGAGCCGCATGCTCTTTTGCCCCCTCTTCTATAAAAAAGACTTTTTAAAATCATCCTGAGCAACATGAGAAAAATTATAGGTAGGAATGTTAGAAGTATGCACAGAAGCAGTGGATGCCATAGTTTGGGAACGAATTGTAGGATCCAATGCTTTTACACTTTAATTTTAATTTTTTCTTACTTTTTTCTTCTTAAATTTAATTTTCATACTACAGCTCGATAAAAGTTACAATTGTGGAAATGTCGTACCATTCGATTACACCTGATCCTGGCTGCTTTAAAAGATAACCAATTTCCTTCAGTACGATCTCGTCTTGGAACGAAGAAAAGCACGATTTCGTCTAGACATTGCTTACGCCCTCTGTTATCGGCGGAGACCCCCTTATAACCTTGTGACTAGCATGAGCATCATAAAGGTGAGAACACTGTGGTTAAGAATAGAAATTTATAGTTAGTATCTGCTATGGCTATCAAGATTAAGGGCGTAATTCTTAAGCTTGTCAAAGTCTATTTTAGGTGTAGGGGAATATTTGGGACGTTTAAGCTTATACGAGGTATAAATCATGTCGTGCCGTGAGATACATAAAGCGGGTAATTGTCCGTAGATCAACACACGTTCAGAAGAAGCAGCAAGAATTAGATCAATCATCGAGTCACCGATATTGTGATGAGTAGCCTTCTAAAGTTTATTACAGGTATCCATTGGCTATAGTAGCCATCATTGGCACTAATACTATTGTCAATTCAAAATATAATTTTAAGAAAAAACATTTTTTTAATAAGGAAAATATTTACCCTTTCAGGGATTCGATTCAAGAGTGAATAAGAGTTTGTTAAGCTAAGACAGTGCGTTTTACAATCGTCGACTGCGTCACTACTTACCATCAGGTGGGAACCGCATTTTAAATCAACTTCCAAGACAACTTCAGTTAGACGAGTAGAGGATAGCATTTATAACGCACCAACACGGCAATTACATTTTGTCATACATTTTTAAACTTGGAATAATTACACACGTGAATTTTATGATCTTATTCTGCGTTCGAACAGTTAAATAAAAATAAAACAGCAAATAAAAGAAATAATTTATTTCTTAGGGTTTTTGTCTGACTTTTCTCTTTTCCTTTTGTTTAAGGGATTTCTTGGATCATAGATATCAAACCAGTCATCTCCTTTAGTGGATGCGTCTTTAGCCAACACAGCACCTTTGTCTTCGAAGCGAAGTGTATGTCCCATCCTGTTAGGAAAATATGCTATTTTATTCTTTTGTTAAACCCTATAACGTCAAATGTACTGTAACAACAGTTCTAACAAATAATTTTGTTATTTCGTTTATAATTCATTCGAAATGTAAATCATTGAAAAATATTTAATAACATGTTCTATTATATAAATATATATTTTTTATATTTACATAAATATAAAAAATATTCTTGTTGGATTAACCATAGTCGTCAAGCTTGGCAAGCGAATTACAGATGTCTCACAACATTGACAATACCGGCTGTCGCCGGTCTACGTGTTTCACGTATGGAGTAAACGTACTGACCTCTATATAAACAGTGAGTAAACAAGATCGTTATACCGACACCTATCGGAAGCTATAAGATTTTTGGTGGCATTCCATTCGCCTCTTACGACACCCATACGTGTTTCACGTATGGAGTAAACGCACTGACCTCTATATAAACAATGAGTAAACGAGATCGTTATACCGACATCTATCGGAAGCTATAAGATTTTTGGTGGCATTGCGTTCTCCTCTTACGACACCCATACGTGTTTCACGTATGGAGTAAACGCACTGACCTCTATATAAACAGTGAGTAAACGAGATCGTTATACCGACATCTATCGGAAGCTATAAGATTTTTGGTGGCATTCCATTCACCTCTTACGACACCCATACGTGTTTCACGTATGGAGTAAAACGCACTAACCTCTATATAAACAGTGAGTAAACGAGATCGTTATACCGACATCTATCGGAAGCTATAAGATTTTTGGTGGCATTCCATTCGCCTCTTACGACACCCATACGTGTTTCACGTATGGAGTAAACGCACTGACCTCTATATAAACAGTGAGTAAACGAGATCGTTATACCGACATCTATCGGAAGCTATAAGATTTTTTGGTGGCATTCCATTCGCCTCTTACGACATCCATACGTGTTTCACGTATGGAGTAAACGCACTAACCTCTTTATAAACAGTGAGTAAACGAGATCGTTATACCGACATCTATCGGAAGCTATAAGATTTTTGGTGGCATTCCATTCGCCTCTTACGACACCCATACGTGTTTCACGTATGGAGTAAACGCACTAACCTCTTTATAAATAGTGAGTAAACGAGATCGTTATACCGACATCTATCGGAAGCTATAAGATTTTTTGGTGGCATTCCATTCGCCTCTTACGACACCCATACGTGTTTCACGTATGGAGTAAACGCACTAACCTCTTTATAAACAGTGAGTAAACGAGATCGTTATACCGACATCTATCGGAAGCTATAAGATTTTTGGTGGCATTCCATTCGCCTCTTACGACACCCATACGTGTTTCACGTATGGAGTAAACGCACTGACCTCTATATAAACAGTGAGTAAACGAGATCGTTATACCGACATCTATCGGAAGCTATAAGATTTTTGGTGGCATTCCATTCGCCTCTTACGACACCCATACGTGTTTCACGTATGGAGTAAACGCACTAACCTCTATATAAACAGTGAGTAAACGAGATCGTTATACCGACATCTATCGGAAGCTATAAGATTTTTGGTGGCATTTCGTTCACCTCTTACGACACCTACGGGACGAAATGGTGTGATATATTCTCTTACATCGTCAACACTGAGGACACTAATACAAGAGCAAATTTTTTTACCGTAAGTGACTGTTCGAATTTGTGCTATAGGTTGAAATTTAGGATTTTTTTAATAAAAACAGCCTTTAACAGTAGTAAGTTTTAACTAGTGGATTCAAACCCACGACCTTTTGAGTTCGCGGTCCGCATCCTGTCATTAGGCTCCTGTGTGTTTAAAATACTTCCAACTACTCAAATTGTTTGCCGTATCTAATGGTAAGAGTCAAAACAAGAATCTTTTGTGATATCCAAAATTCTAACTAATGATTAGCGCTAAGTTTAGGGACTTTTTAATTTTTTTGTTGTACGAAACGTATTCCGCCTCATACATAATAATTAATTTTTAATTTTAGAAAAGTCTTGACTCATGCTAGCAACATTAGTGATTTAAAGCAACCATTACTCAAGTGCAAAAACTAATGTCCTAGTGTGTAGTGTGATTTTTGTTGAAAGTAGCTTAACCTATTTCAAGTGATAAATTTTTTTTAAAAAAAGGAAATAGAAAATAATTCAAATTTTACCAATCGGGTGCATTAAAGTTCTCATCGTCCCCTTCTACAGGTTCACTTTCGGTTTGACTTTTTTCTTTAATAGCGTGTAGTTTGTTTTTGAACTTTGCCAGTAATTGCAAAGTGAAGTTTTCCCTGTAACAATATAAAGAGAAAATAAGTGTTAGGTTATATATAATGCTAAAACTGTCACCAAATGATTATTACAAAACTGATAAGGATATGGAAAAGAAAACTGAAGACAGGCAGCAATACCTTCCTGATAACAACTCAAAATAAATCTAATCCGCCTGCTTAGTGTAGCAAATACAGCAAGAGACCCCTCTAGCCCTCTAAGAGACAATGTATGGAGGAGGCCTATGCTTAGCAGTGGACTTAATTTATTAATTACCATATCCTGGCCTTAACAACCCTATATATATCTTAAATATGCTCACTAGTTAGAAATAATATCGAATGGTTCCCTGAATATTTTCGCCCTAAAAATTTAAGACCAAAAATAAAACTATTCACAGTTACATCAAAATTACATATCGTAAACACTGGCCCCTATGCAATGTCAATAAAAATATATAATAAAATACCAGAATGTATCAGAAGCATTAAAAGCCTAAAATAGTTCAAAAAGGAAGTTAATACTTATTTAACCCTAGAAGCCCAATCTACGTAAATTTGACTCTGTCTCTTTCACCGCTATCTTCTGTACCAACTCACTACTCATTGAGACCTCGCAGGACACAGTGGCGTCACCTCGGTAAGTGCCGCCATTTTGTTGTAATAGAGAGGTTGCACGTCATTTTGACGTATAATTGGGCTTTGTGTAACTTTTGATATTATTTCTTTTTTTTGTGATTTATTTGAGTTAATCTTCGTTACATTTTTCATATAATATTAATATTTTCAGGTTGAATACAAAATGGAGTCCCGTCAACGGCTAAACCAGGACAAAATAGCTACAATTTTAGAAAATGATGACGATTATTCTCCGCTGGATTCGGACTCCGAGGAAGATCGTGTAGTTGAAGATGATGTCTGGAGTGATAACGAGGACGCGATGGTCGACTTTGTTAAAGATACAAGCGGGCAAGAGGACCCCGATAACAATATTGCTTCTCGGGAATCGCCTAATCTTGAGGTAACATCATTGACTTCACACAGGATAATTAGTTTGCCTCAGCGGTCAATACGTGGCAAAAACAACCATGTATGGTCAACTACAAAGGGACGTACGACGGGGAGATGAAAGATAACCACCTCTCAACTGATGAGTTGTTTGACGCTACATTCTCTAGCACCAGATATCAGTATCAGTAATGAGCCGAGATAGATTTGAATTCCTAATAAGATGTTTGAGAATGGACGATAAAACACTGCGACTAAGTCTTCGTAGCGATGATGCTTTTTTACCGGTGAGAAAAATATGGGAGATTTTTATTAATCAATGCAGACAAAACTACGTTCCTGGCAGTAACTTGACTGCAGATGAACAATTGTTGGGTTTTCGCGGCCGTTGTCCATTCCGGATGTATATTCCTAATAAACCTGATAAATATATCATAAAATTCCCCATGATGTGTGACGCTGCCACAAAGTACATGATAAGACCATACCTTACCTTGGTAAAAGTACGAAAACAAATGGTTTACCACTGGGCGAGTTTTATGTAAAAGAGCTGACTAAAACAGTACACGGCACTAGAAATGTTACCTGCGACAACTGGTTCACGTCTATCCCATTGGCCAAGAACATGCTCCAGACTCCTTACAACCTAACAACAGTAGGAACCATCAGGTCTAACAAAAGAGAAATACCTGAAGAGATCAAGAATTCTCGCTCACGGCCGGTAGGATTCTCAAAGTTTTGCTTTGAGAATCCTACCGGCCGTGAGCGAGAATCCAAAAACCAAAGCCGTCGAAAATGGTATTTTTATTGTCTTCCTGTGATGAAAATGCCGTTATCAATGAAAGTAACGAAAAATGGACATGATATTGTTTTATAATCAAACAAAAGGCGGTGTTGATTCCTTTGATCAGATGTGTAAGTCTATGTCTGCTAACAGGAAGACTAATAGGTGGCCGATGGCGGTCTTTTACGGGATGTTGAATATGGCGTTTGTGAACTCCTATATAATATACTGTCACAATAAGATAAATAAACAAGAAAAACCAATGAGCCGCAAAGAATTTATGAAAAAATTAAGCACAGATCTGGCGACACCTTGGATGCAAGAACGACTACAAGCACCTACTTTGAAGAGGACTCTACGCGACAATATAACAAATGTTTTAAAAAATGTGGTACCGTCATCTCCGGAAAATATCAGTGATGAGCCAAAACCAAAGAAACGACGCTATTGTGGATTTTGTTCATATAAAAAAGGCGGATGACCAAAGCGCAGTGTTGCAAATGCAGAAAGGCTATATATGTGGAGAACACAATATTGATGTTTGTCAAGACTGTATATAAAGGCTGTTTTTTTTTTCTAAGAGACTTATAAAGTATTATTATGAGTTAATTTAATTTTATGAAAACAATTAAAACTAGTTGATTTTTTTTATAATTACATAATTTTAAGAAAAAGTGTTAGAGGGTTGATTTTTCGTTGATTTTTTTCTAAGATTTGATTAAAGTGCCATAATTGTATTAATAAAGAGTATTTTTTAACTTAAAATACATTTTATTTATTAATTAAAACTTCAATTATGATAACTCATGAAAAAATATAGTTCATTAACAGAAAATATAGGAAAACTCTGAAGTTTTATTTTTACACGTCATTTTTACGATTGGATGATTGGGCTTTAGGGCTAGTTAAATATGATTGGGCTTCTAGGGTTAACGAAAAAGTGTTATTACTCGTTGCAAGAGCTTTTTGGTGATTGAGTAGAAAATAGGAATAAATAATATAGTGTATAATCTCGTTATTATTTAAGTTAATTATAAATATTCATTAATTGATAATTTGATAATATATTGCCAATATTTGCAGTGCCCTTGCAGGGTTCTTGTTTCGAACTATTTTTTTATAATTAAGACCAGATGTATACAACAACTATACAACAAGAATCGACTTCGATAGGCTGTAAGGATGACGATAATGATAGCTAAAAAAAACACTAATATTTATGCAAGCTGGCGTTAGGTGTAAGTAACAATTTTTCGAAAAAAGTAACGCAACTAAATTGAATTTTATTGTTACTTTATTGCGCCCCGACGTTCCTCCTTTTTTGCATCGAGTCACCACGTAGCGATATCAGTTAGATTATTTTAATATCCCTCTATTACGTAAGTATGCTACTTAGATTAGAACACTTTCATACTGTGTAAAATAGGTATATTATACGAGTGATGTTTGCATTACATCATTTACATTTATTAGACAAAATGTTACCTAATTCAAATACTAATGTAAAATCCGGTCCCTTGTAAGTTAATACATATAAATATCTTTATTAGACATACTTATTATATTATTTATTATATACACTTATATATACAGTATAACTAAAGTTCCCATCCCTTTTTGCATTTCCATTGTTTAATTTATTTTGATAACATCTTTCGCGATACTTAATGGGCATTGCTGAAAACCAACGCTACAGCAATCGTGCAAATCAAGCATTATGTTGAGTCAATGCCCTTTTCAGTATCACATGTACTCATGCAGTCGGATTATTTTATGTCTGTTTTCTCTTATTTATTTTTATCTTTGATGTTTTTATTAGAGATGGGCCGAATATTCGTTTCATATTCGGTATCCGGCATATTCGGCAGCTTTGCCGAATAATCGTATTTGGTCGAATATTCGACTAAATCACCGAACATTCGTTAAAGTCGTACTCAAAATGTCCACTGTATTGAAATATACGAATTGGGTAATGTCATGTCTTTCAATATTTTACTGTTGAAAGTATATTTTATATATGAGTTAAATTTACTTGTATAGCGTTTTGATTTTGAGGAACTGTAGATTTATTTCCAATTATAGCAAATAGAAAGCTTGATAAAATGTTTTTGGAATCAAACAAAGAAACATTACATTACATTAGAACATTTCACTTTCCTTTGGTCATCAGTTTATCTAAAATAACTCCAAATGGTAGATCGCCTACCACTCATTTTATCATATAATTATCAATTTTCACTAAGGATAACACAACGAAATACTTCTTTTTCCACAAAAATAGTCAAAACATAAGCATGTGCAGGCAATTTGCTCAGTACTAGATGATAAGCGAGGGGCAGGGTCCGGCGTTAATCCCGCGCGCTTTACGATAACAAGTTTCGATATAAATTGGTTATAGTGGAATAATGTTCAGCCGAATATTCGGTTCGGTAAAAGTTTTACCGAACTTTGGACCGAATATTCGTATTCAGTGAAATCCATATTCGTCCAATCTCTAGTTTTTATGTATTATTTTATTTTCTGTATCAAAACTATATGCGTGTAAGTTGCTGAAAAAATGCGTGTCTATGTCTATATATAAAGTTGTAAAAAATTTAAGCTTCTTAATTAACGAATTTAAAAGATGTGGACATTTTATGTCACGTATTTCGATACTCGTAAACCCGTGATATAAACTGATGTTGTATAGGAGCTGTATAGGAGAAAAATTTGTTCACTGCAAAGTAAAATTGTCCTTCAATCCGACTTACCTTTTCGTTAGAACAAAGTTCGGTGCTTTTCTTACCTATAATTCTAATATATTTCATAGCATATATAATTATGTATATGGAACTCTCAGGACGCGAGTCCTACTCGTACTCTTTGGCATTTTTATATATAAAAAGTATCATCATAATATCTATCCTCGATTAAAACCAAAATGGAGTTTCGTGTCATAACAAAGGTACAAAATTTTAATCTACTACTAACATACATACATACATTTGTATTTTTAAATGAAACGTCATAAGTAACAATTTTTTTAATTGTTGAATCGATATCTTAATATATAAAATTTTATATTTGTTTGTTCGTATTTTATATGCTGTACCATACCGGTCATCAGATTGTGGTAATACTTTGTCTACATATTGCTTGCACTTTCGTGAAGGTTATAGGTATATAACCGTCACGGAAGTGCAAGCAATAATTATATTATAGGTGGCGCTGTTGTAGAATCTCGTGCAAATCCGGTGCAGATCACTAGTTATTTATATAAAATTTATTTTATTTGTATACATGTTGTCGAGATCCGAAAATCACCCGTGCAAAGCCGGAACGAATCGCTAGTCGTAAATAAAAGCCAAATATACTCTTTTATATGATATATTCTTTTCCCATTTATTAAAAAATACAAAATAAACCAATATTATTAAATACATTGCAGAAACATAAATTATCTCGTCCACAGTTATTTGCCTAGTGTAGAGCGAAAAAATTAGACATTAATTCGAATGTATATTGTTACATGCTCTCGGTAACACAAGAAACAATGGTGGGATTTTTTTGTAATAAAAGTCTAGCATTAAAATTAGATTGTAACGAAACATAGCTTAAATATAAAAAATAACATACTAAAGACAAAGAATACACAGCAAAATAATTGCTTAGTTCGATCACATTTCCTTAAAAAAATCTAGCAAATATCATTTTTTTATCAGAGGGAGACAAATGAGTACACAATCCACCTGATCTCCATCTCAGATCTACATCTATCTTCGATTACGAATCAAAATGCAGATGCGTTATCACCCTTGAGGACTAAGATAGAATGCCTCGTTTCCAGACCTTCCTTACGAAACACAGCGGCGTTATGCTACTATTTCACGCTGGTATTCTGTGAGATTACGGTCCTTCCTTGGTCGAGACGAACCATTCGTGCTACAACTATACTACTAATATAGCTGCAGCATGGCTCTACCACATATGATATAACATTTGGTTTAATTCAGCCATGACACATACGTTCTTTCCGACCCATATGGTGGCGGTGTAAGAGCATCACCAATCACCAGTGGGTGCGTTTGGCAGAAAAAAGCGCTAGCAAGCGCTTACAAGCGCTGAAATAGTTTTCGGCCAGGACACGATTACTACTTCAGTAGCGCTGACACAATCCGCCATTTTGCTTATTTAATTTGTTTGTTTTGAAGTAGAGTTTTAAAGTTGTTTTGTGCAATATTAGTTTTAAGTAATATAATAACGTGAATAAACATATACATGTTATTAAAAATTCATGATTGGTAAGTTTTTAATATGAATACTTTACAAACATATATTTAAATTAGGTTAGGTTCCCCCGGTTAAAACTAACATCGTGTCCTGGAGGAAAATAGCTACTTACGATTTGACAGCGCTTACCGCTTACGATCGCCATTTTGCTTACAAGCGCTTGCTAGCGCTTTTCTCTGACGAACGCACCCATTGTTTTCGGCACGACTCAATATCCGAATCCACGACCACACGACCATTCTACGTAGAGATGGACCGAATATTCGTTTTACATTCGGTATTCGGCATATTCGGCAACTTTACCTAATATTCGTATTCGGCCGAATATTCGGCTAATTCACCGAATATTCGTTAAAGTGCTACTAAAGTATCCACTGTATGGAAATGTACGAATTGAGTAATGCCATATCTTTCATAATTTTGCTGATGAAAGTATTTTTATTTATGGATTAAATTTACTTGTATAGCGTTATGGTTTTGAGGCACTGTAGATTTATTTCCAATTATAGGAAATAGAAAGCTTGATAAAATGTTGTTTTAAATCAAACAAAGAAACATTACATTACAGTCGTCAGTTTCTCTAAAATAGGCCCAAATAGTAGATCTCCTGCCACTCATTTTCATCATATTTATCAATTTTCACTAAGAATAACACAACTAAATACTTTTTTTCTCACAAAAATAAAACACATAAACATGTGCCGGCATTTTGCTCAGTACCATATTTAGATTTAGATGATGCAATAACATGTCAGGTGTGGCGGGGGAGCGAGAGGAAGGGTCTGGCGATAATCCCGCGAGGTAATCTTGCCGAATAATGTTCGGCCGAATATTCGGTAAAAAATTTTCCGAACTTTCGGCCGAATGTTCGTATTCGGTGAAATCCATATTCGGCCCATCCCTAATTCTAGATTGCAATAGTAAATTCTAAGAACGAACAGTGAAACTTAAAAGTTTTACGGAATGGCGTGACGTCACTTCTTATTCTTTAACAAATTATCTTTTATGATGTATAAAAGTAATTTATAGCTAGTAACATCAAATTATACAATTGAGGAACATAAGATATTATACCTCTTCTCTTTGCTATTATTCTTTGGTTATTTTGAATCACAAAATGAATACAAATTCATACAAAACAAATACTGAAAAAAATTAAACTAATAACACAATTAATCATCTAGATCATCACAATCTTCAATGACAGCTTCATCCCAAGGACCATATTTATTATCTTTATACTTTTGCCACCTAACAAACATAACTGGACAATAAACACTTATTATTATTACTAGTAAACCAAAATAACATAATAAAGTAATTGACACCGAATATAGCCCAACCAACGTTAATAATAAAATTATAACTGATACAATTATAAACAGTCTTGTGTGTAACAATACTTGAAACAACTGAGGACTTAATACAAAAAATATCACAGATATTGTCAATAAAATAAATGCATCAAATGGTGTAGACAACCTTGATACAAGGCACACTGAAGCAAATACTGCCGCATTTATCGATAACGATTGTGAAACAATTGCAGCTGGCACATCATAATCAAAAAAAATTAAATGTACCAACATCATTATAACAGCCCACGCATATATCGTATCAGTGCTAACTGTATCTGTCAGTGTATGCAGAATTGGAGACAATAGATACCCTATCACTAAGTAGACAAGAACCGTTTTTAAATGTCTTACCAATGCACTTTCTTCGAAGCACAAATACATAACATAGCACACACCTGAAGTTAATACCGATGCTATAATCACTGTGTATGTGTGTATATAACTGTTGTACATATACACAAACAAAAGGGCGTAGAGCACACACAAACACAAACGCAGCACAACGCGTAATGAACCTAAAACGGCTTCCTTCAAAGTCACTTTTTCAACATATAAATTTTTGCGCAGCTCCTCTAAGAACTTGCTATGAGTATAATTGTCGGGATAATCACGATTTTCATACAACTTCTTCACCCAAGGTTTTTTCCGCGTAGTTTTTCTAGTAAATTTCGTACGTCTGCTTCTGAAAAGGCGTATGCAAATTTCCTTTCAACCTTAACCACTTTTCTTTGTTCACTTTTAGGTAAAACAATAATTAAAACTAATTATGTAGGGTTTTGAAAACTGCACAACAATCGATAGCTTTGATGAAGTGGAAAGTAAATAAATCAATGACTTAACAGTATGTAAAACAATCACAAATCCTGAAAATGTTAAGATTATTACAAAAAATTAAAACTTACCTAGCAGCACCCTTCTTAGGTATCTTTTCTTTCATTTTCTTATACTTTTCTTGTTCTTCCACAAATTGTTTATACAGCTCGTTATCTTCTTCCAAAGACTTGGTAGTAGTTTTTTCTTCCTTATTATCTCCGACTTTGTTTTTGTCATCTTTTGGACCTCTCATCTCTTTTTTGAGTTGTTTGATTTCATTTCTTATTCGATCCCTGTAAATATCGACATAATTTAAGAAAACTAGTTTCTATGCAGTATGGTATGCGGTGTCTTTTTCTGCTCTGCTTTGTGATTTGTCTGGGTATGTAATTATCACTTCTACTGTTGTATTTAACTTTGAATGCTCAGGCTGCGAAATATCATATATATCATAAGGGCTGACAACGCAGCTGTAACCTCCTTATTACAAATATGTAATAATTGAGTTTAGCATTTTTGGATGGATTTAACGCTATTAACAGTTACCCGTCTATCGATCAAAAACAATCACTACTGGTAGTTGAAATTGGCATTTCTAGTAACAGTTAGCACACTCCCACCTACACCCACTCAGGTAATTTTATATAAATGATAGTGCTGATATTATATATCATTATGTAATTTTGTAAGTTTTACTTATTAATTTATACTTTACTGCATAATAAACCAAAGTTAAAAGGATTGCAAAGGGCGGATATAAAGCCTCTTGGCAACATCTCCCAATCAACCTAAGATGTGAGGAAATAATGTGAAAGGTGCCATAATAAAAAGTTACATTAAGATAAATCAGAATTGATATTTGTTTTTGTTATTTATATTAAGCATATTAAATTATTTAATTCTTAATAATCTTAAATATCCGATTAAGAAAAAGAAGAAGCTTCCTCCTGCTTTATCCATTAATGAAAGTCCACTGCTAAACATTGGCCTCATTCTATTAAAGGGAAGATTTGATACACAATAGAATGGCTGTCAACCTTATTTTGTACGAGGATCAGTGTCGCCGGGAGCACACGTATTGACAGACAGCGAATTTACATATTTTAGACTTTGGATTAATATTTTTGACACATCAATATTTCTTTATTTTTGTTTCCAATATTCACAAAATATAAATAGTTTCGACTTAATGGTTGTAGGATATGTCTCCTTTATTTAGATTCAATTCCGCTGGTGTTTCGATACGTAATTCTTGGACAATTTGCCATTTTTTTTAATAATTTGCATGCAACGACGCTTGATACGAAAAGTGGAAACGATTGATTGTGTTGACATTTATAGGTGTGAATTGACAAGTTAGTGACATGTTAGCGGCTACACGAACTCCGCCCAATCCCCCGTTCTATTATGTATGTATTATAGTATTCTATGGTATTACCAGACGTCTCGCACTACTGTTGCCGCTACTTGTCGCCGATAGGGACATTTCACGCCTGGCGTACACGAGATGGTTATACCACTGTAAATCAGAAGCCAGTAGTCGCTTATTACGACAACCACGGGATAGCGGAGTGATGGAATCTTATACGCCGCCACTACAAAGCTAATTCCTATTTAATAACAACAATGTTTCTTTGATTAATCTATATGCAGACACATTATGATCAAAGCAAATCCTCCCTGCAACGGGAGGAGGTCGATGACAAGCAGAGGACTTTTACGGGATGATGCAAGAAATTATGTCAAATAATCATTTTACCGTAGACATGCACTTCAAGAAATCATTCAGCTAGCTTTTGCTTCTTGGTTGAAAAAGTTTGCAAGACGAGTTCCATTACCACACCATTACAGCCTATAAAAGTTCACTGCTGTACACAGACAGAGAGTGATTTCACCCACAGACCGTCCCAAAGCGGGGATTTTGCCACGCTTGACAGGCGGGTCGACAATCGCAGTTTTTTTATAATTTTATGTATTAATCTAGAAGATGCTACTGTCCATCTCCTGGTTTAGTTTCCCTTTGTCACCTCTTACTATGCCCATGGGGCTACGGGTATTGTATATTCTATATACGGGTAGTGTATATTCTTACACTGCCACTACATGGTTAAGACGGATTCAATGATTCTTAAAAGTAAAAGTCACAAAGAAGATTTTGTTCATGAAACTATACTTATATTTTACTTTTTAATCAATGCAAATTTTTAAGACTTTATAATAGTAAAATTTAAATTCTTAAACTTCTCCAAAATCCCAAAACTAAAGAAAGAAAAGAATGGATGGTGTTCAAAGGGATGGTTTTTTATTTAAAACAAAGATACTAGCAATGTTGTTACGATTACTAACATTAACCACTTCAGATAAGCTAATAACAAATTAGAACCCACAATATTTTAGTATGTATTTCGTTCCCTTTATCTGTCACATACCAAACCAATATTTAATTAAACGTCATCTTTGTAGACCCCTTAGAACTACTTTTTTAAATGTTATTTATAAGAATTATACAACTATAATTCTAAAAATTTTATTATAATTAGTCCAGTTATAAAATTACGAGAATTAAGACTATACGAGAAATACACTAAGAGGATTTATTTCTATTATAATAATGCTACTTTACCTACGTCATCATGGCAGGTCAATGTAGTACTTCAGAGACCGCGTAGATAGCGCTAGTATCGTAGATGACTTTATACGCGGTAGGGCCACGCTGCAGCTATATTATGGTTGTAGCACGAATGAGTCAGGTCGACCGGGGAAGGACCACGCTCTCACAGAGTAACAACGTAAAATAGCACCTTAATACTGCTGTTTCGTATCGTGAGTGTAGAGATCGGGACACCCATTTTTAGTGGAAATGAGGCATTCCATCTTGGTCCTCAGGGGTGACAACGCATCTGCGTTTTGATTTATAATCGAGGATAAACGTAGATGTTTATGGGCTACAGCATCCACTTACCATCAGATGGACTGTGTGCTCGTTTGTCATCCTTATTCTATAAAAAAAAATTGTTTTAAATTTTTTTGACCTTAAAATTATTTATACCTATATATATATATATATATATATATACATACATATATATACATATATATATATATACATATATATATACATATATATATATATATATATATATATATATATATATATATATATATTGTTACAAATTTATTTAAAAACCTTTAAAATGAGAGTGTTCACCAATTGATTTTGTATCTATCTATTGATTTTATACTACTATGTTATTTTTATACTGTGAGAAACAGCAGCACAGACGTAAATAAATTATTTATACTACAAAAAATGTATCCGCATACTTACAAATATAGATAACACTGACAGCTGTAAACCCTACATCATTTCGTTATAGATATTAACGCTTACACATTTATACATATATGTATATATATATATATATATATATATATATATATATGCACCTTTTTTCTATATACTCCCGGCCTCATTTTTTACGTTCTCTAATAACATCAAATCAGGACCCTATGTTATGTGTGTAAAAATGTATAATAAAATCCCTTAATGTCTGTAAAAATAAGAATCATTAAATAAATTTCAAAGAGAGCTTATAAAATATTTACATTGAAAAAATTTATATTCATTATCAGTTTTTCGGTGAAAAATATTATTATCTTTATTATCATTGGATTACCAAATATTGCAAATGTTAATTTAATCTAAAAGTCATGTTTAGTTTAAATAAATAAAATATTTAATTCATCTTTATAAATTAATTAAATTAAAATTGATATATAACATTGCTAGCAGTCAGGGTTCATGTTTGACTCTCTTATATCCAACATAAGAATTATTTATGTAATCACATGAACGCAATCAAGTATTTGAGTTTGAGTTTTTTACTAATAAAATAATTCTGTAACAGCGCCATCGACATGGTTCCAAGTACTACATCGACCTGCGAATACTATTATAATGCTAGTAGGTAAAGTAGCATTATAATAATAGGAATGAATTCTCTTTTATTTCTCGTAATACAGTAACGAGACTTATTATAATAAAAAATTTAGAATTTTAGTTGTATAATTCTTATAAATAAAATAAGATTAAACGTATGGAGCCTGGGCCAGGTCCTTGTACACTATACTCAAAAATAGGGACCACATTTTAAACGTTTCTCAACTGTCCAATTATTTTATAATGGCTTAGTTTGCTGGTAAAGCACAGGAAATTACACTTGAAATTGCAACACACAACAAAACCCGTCATGGCAGTAAGCTGTCATTTTTATTGATTAGTGACATTTGACATGTTTATTTCACATATTTTGACACTGTTGTGACAACTGACAGTTCTCTTTCTATGGTCGTTTTACGGCTTACTGTTATTGTCTATAAGCACAGTGTAACCACGGTAATATTATCTATACAGTATTCCAACTTCATACAAACGGACGAAGCGAGAGCTATGCCTACGCGCCTCAATCTCGGCATGCGCTCGGCATGCAGACAGTCGAGACTGTGCCGCAGTCATGATTTTGTGAAATATATAAAAAAAATGGAGGAAATAAATAATAGAATAGAAATAAAGAAATAATAAATCTGAACTCCACCTAAAAACAAACATATAAATTGTAAAGTAGCTGCAGGTATCTATAACCAATTAAAAGATATTCCTTTTCTCCACGTTGTCCATGTTTCCCAATACAATTTTTAATTTACATTATTTTTAGCTTTATATTAGAAAGCGGATTTTTTTAAATTTAAAAATGTAATAATAAAGCATTTCGTAAGTCTCAGCCGAGGTGCAAATATTTTTCGGTCACAGATTTATTTAACCGCTTTGTTATTCAAACATAAACATGGTTTTTTAATTAAATCTACCAATCAAAAAACGACACGCATTTTTATTGAACACTTCCTATTCAATTCACAAAGTACCTATTTTATTTGTTTATATAAAAAGTATATTTACAATCATAAAACTAAATGGAAACACAATGTAGGCAAATGTAAAAATGCTGGAGGCAGGTAACCCTATCACATGTTTACGTGCCACACGGCTGTAGGCATTTATTTGAAAGATACGGCCGAGTTACAATACTGTATAGATAATATTACCGTGGTGTAACTAAATCGGTTAGACGCCATGTTGAAATTCGGTAAAAATAATTGATAAACATCAATTGTTTACCACGACACGATACATTTAAATGAATTATCTGTATTTTTCCCAAATTCTAGAGATTTTTCTCTTTCTTTTGAGGTAGTATACATAGACCTGGCCCATTTTGAAACATCTGCTTAAATGAATTGTTCTGAAAGAAATATGTAAATAATTGACCTTGACCTGACCATAGATCTGACGAAGTTGGCCCGGCCCACACAATGTCGATTATCTTTCTCTTATTTCTCGTCTTGTATCTTTTATTTTGTTGTTGGATATGCACAATTTAAGACAGTATCACAAAATATGTTTATAAGAGTCTCATCTATCTTTTAGCCGTTCCATATCCCTCTCTTAACCTAAATAATACTCTTCTTCAGAACTATTTTCTCTTTCATCATCTTCTTCTTTCGTCCTCTTATCACATGCGTGCATAATTTAAGACAGTATCACAAAATATATTAGAGTCTCCTCACCTTTCTTTTAGTCGTTCCATAGCCCTTTCTTTACCTAAATAATACTCTTCTTCAGAACTACTTTCCTTTTCATCTTCTTCTTCTTTCCTCCTTTTATTACTTTCTATGTCGGGACTTTTTTCTCTTTTCTTACTGCTGAGTTTATCACGAATGTTATTTACTGCAGCCACGGTCTCTTCTTTTTTCTTTTCTATTTCCTTGTTTGATAATTCAACCTTTATATTTTGTTCTTCTAGTTCTAGTTCTGAAAAAAAAAACTTCTTAAATTAATAGATACAAAATCGTTACAATTTTTTTTCAGCCTATCTGTGGTATATTATATACATAAGGTTACGAGCTTAGGGTTCGTGACAATAACAACTGCCGATTGAATTACCAAAATTAACACTTTAATTACCGGACACCAATTAAAACTTAAAAGATACTAATACACTGATTCACTTTATTTCGCTCCGAAGCTTCGCTTGTTTCACCAAATTCAATACTGCCCCGATCGCGGCTTTAAACGGCTTTAAATAGGCCTCTTCACCGAAACATCCAGAATGTTCCAAATACAAGTAAGAAAGTTCGAGTGTGGACTTTTCTAGAAAGCTTAATTATTCTATTCGATACTAGATGGCGCTGTTGGTTGAAAGTTCAGTCATGGCATTTTCTAGAAAGCTCTCCTCGCTCTGTTCCCCGACACTAGATGGCGCCAGTGCCAGGAACCAGACATCAACTTATGCGCGCAACAATATATATAATATACCACATTTGGCTGTGTGGATAGGCTACCAAAAGTTTATTATTTAGAATTATTATGCCTCTGTCGCCTCTTATAACACACACACACAAGATGATATAGGATAGTTGATTCTCTGACGCCACCAATACACGGTGGAAGTGGTAGTTAAATTTATATATTTTATTACTTCTCTTTAACAGTGCCTCGCGGCAGCTTTGCTGTTGCACGTATGGGCTGGCTCAAACCGCGGTGATATCACAACCAAACAGAATACCGGCGTGAAGTGGTAGCTCAGCTTCCGCGTTTCGTCTGGTGAGTGTAGGTGGCCGGAGGCCCAATCCCCCCCCCCCACTCCTTAGGAAGCCTTAGAAGGGTACCAGCGCTCCTGTAAAATCCCTCGCTGAACATCCAAGACCAAGTTACTCCACTCCTGAGCGTGGGTGTTCAGGCTGCCCCGCGTATTCTGGGGGAAGAGGGCAAAATTCCGCTCAAGACAACAATTGGTCTGGGCAAGCTGAGCAACAAAGCTGAGCCACGCTATCCATGAATTTCTGCAATATCAGGGGACTTCACTCTAACCTAAACGCCGTCCACTACCATCTCGAGACGGCGAGGCCGGCTCTGCTCTTTCTGACCGAGACGCAGGTGTCCTCTCCGGCTGATGCTTCGTATCTCTCCTGCCCCAGGGTACAAAATGGTCCACTCCTTTATGCCTCAGGCTGGAGTTCGCGTTTACGTCAGAGAGGACATCTGTTCTCGACGCCTCGGCAGTCTTGAAGGTTCGGACCTGTCTATTCTTTGGCTACGCGTAGACAGCGCCGACCATCCGCGCATCTACGGGTGCCTCTATAGGTCCTAGAGCGGTAATGCCGAAACAGACCGACTCTTCGACCACGTCCAAATGGCTACAGATTCGTTGCCACAGAAGATCCTCTCCACAGATATCGCAATCCTCGGCGATTTTAACGCCCACCACGCCGAATGGCTTGGTTCACGTTTAACCAATCACGCGGGGAGATCTGTTCATGATTTTGCCTTGGCATGTGGTCTGACACAACTGGTTACTTCGCCTACGCGGATTCCGGATGTGCAGGATCATGCACCTTCCCTGTTGAACCTTCTGCTGACCTCGCATCCAGACGGATATCAGATTTCCGTCGACGCCCCTTAAGGCTCCTCGGACCATTGTCTTGTCCGGAGTGTGGTGCCACTCATGCTGAAATCGCGGTTGTATTCTGCAGGCTGGCGCCATGTTTGGCACTACAGGTCAGTCGATTGGGGTAGGATGTGGTCTTTCTTTACATCCTACCCCTGGAGGCGGGTTTGCTTTCCGCCGGACGATCCCAACGTTGTTGCTGATTATGTCGCTGATGTGGTACTTCAGGGTATGGAACTTTTTATTCATTCCTCTGTGGTGCCCATCGGAGGCAAATCTCAGCCATGGTTTGGTCACTGGGCTGATGCATCAACGTCCCGGGATGTAAACACCAGCGCTCTAAAAAGGAAGTATAATTCCGCCTCAAGGTCCTTCAAAAGAGTCATTGCCAAGGCAAAGTCAGAACACATGGGCAGAATTGGCGAGAAACTAGTTCGCCTTCCTTCTGGAACCCGTGAATTCTGGTCTCTCGCCAAGGGTGTCCAGGGGAATTTCTGTCAGCCATCTCTTCTATCTCTGCACATGGAGGACGACTCACTGGCCCATGCCGCAAAGGAGAAAGCCGATCTGCTAGGCTCTTTCTTTGCATCCAACTCGACTCTCGATGACGGGGGAGTATGCCGCCGACCATCCCACGGTGTGAGTGCTCCATGCCGGAGGTACGGTTCACACAGCACTCGGTTCGCAAAGCACTCCTCTCCCTGGACATCCACAAGTCGAGTTGGCCTGACGAGATCCTCCCAATTGTGCTGAGGATGTGTGCTCCATAGTTGGCACCGGTCTTAACGCGTCTTTTCCGGTACTCCTACTCCCTAGTCGTAGTCCCAAAATCATGGAAGACGGCTTTCGTCCACCCGATCCCTAAAAAAGGCGACCGCTCAGACCCGTCCAACTACCGGCCTATCGCCATTACCTCCTTGTTCTCCAAAACAATGGAGTCCATTGTTTGGGGGTTTTTTTTTTTTTTTTTTTTGTTTTTTTTTTTGTTTAGTTTGGAGGGGGAGTTGGTGTTTTCTGGGAAAAATAAAAAGTTCAACTGCCTAGTATACCTTGAAGAACACCAGATGATTAGTGATCGCCAATACGGTTTTCACCGTGGTCGATCAGCTGGTGATCTGGTCTACCTGACTCATAGATGGGCGGAGACAGTAGAGTCCAAGGGGGAGGCATTGGCCGTTAGTTTGGACATTGCGAAAGCGTTCGATCGGGTTGGCACAAATCGCTTGTTTCGAAGGACCTTCCTATGAGCTTCACGAGAAATTGTGCAATTGGATCACCAGCTTTCTCTCAAATCGGAGCATTAAGGTCGTTGTAGACGGAGCAAGCTCCGATTACAAGCATATTAATGCTGGTGTTTCACAAGGCTGCGTGCTGTCACCAACACTGTTTCTTCTGCATATCAATATGTTGCAAACCGGCAACATTCATTGCTATGCAGATGACAGCACTGGTGATGCTTTGTACACCGGCCGTGCAAGTGCCGTGACAAACTTGTGTCTGAAGTCGAGTCTTTGCGGTCAAAACAAAGTCTCGGATTGGGGGCGACTAAATCTAGTCCAGTTTAACCCTCAGAAGACACAAGTTTACGCGTTAACCGCTAAAAAAAACCCCTATGTCGTATCTCCTTAGTTTCAAGGCACTCCCTTGTTGCCTCAGCTAGTATCGGAATTCTCGGCGTCGAAATATCGAGTGAGGTGCAGTTTCGTAGTCACTTGGAAGAGAAGGCTGAATTGGCCTCTAAAAAGCTAGGCGTTACGCGGCAAACCTCATGATACCGTCCACACCATCTGGATGCTTGGCGGTCCACCACTGCAAGTTTCACTAGGAGTTTTCTTCCGCGTACGACCTCTATGTGGAATAGTTTACCACCGGCGATTTTTCCGGACCGATATGACCTAGGGACCTTTAAGATAAGAGCTTACTCCTTTCTAAAGGGCCGGCAACGCACCTGCAATTCCCCTGTTATTGCGGTTGTTCATGGGCAGCGGTAGTCACTTAACATCAGGTGAACCGTATGCTCGTTTGCCCCATCTATAAAAAAAAACTTACCAGCAGCTGTTTTCTTGCTAAGTTTCGGGTCTTCAAGCAAATCATGTGTTGATTTTGGCTTGCCTCTATATTCTAGTGCCTCATCTTCATCCTGTTCTGCTTCTTCCCCAAAGGATAAAAGCCCAAAGTTTCTGTAAATTGTGCAAATTTGATTTCATTTGTTATTATTTAGTTCCACGAAACGAAAAAGGTAAAATTAAATCATAATACTCACTTAACACCTTTGCGCTCTTTTTTCTTCTTTTTTGGCGCCTCTTCAACAATAACAGTGCTGACTCTTGGTTCTATGTCAGTAAATGGATTGATTACCACAACAGTGCTTTTTATTTTGTGAGGATGTTCTGGTCGTTCATCGGGACCAATCAGACCTTCAGCTAATTTTAACATATTGTATATTGTGTCCCCTATAATCATAATCAATATTTTTTAAGATTATAAAGCAATATATGAACCACAAGTTGTCGATCTATATATTAAACTTTAAATCATAATATATTCAGCTCCATGGCGCAGTGGCTTACTAATGAGTTACTGCACTAATAATAATAATAATCTTTATTTGCGTAAAACATGGTATAAATGTTGTTAACATGAAGAACGAGCGCTCATGTTTTGCTTATTTTACATAGCATGCAAATATTTTTATATGTATATTGTCAAATAGTTCCTTAGCTATTTGGAATACAATAATTAGTTACATAATTTAGTTAAAAATAAAATATAGAGAAGACATATTATAATAATTAATTAAATGTCAATTCTGGCATCGTCAATTTCAAAACCTAGTGAAAATTCGCGTAACTGAAAGATATATTGTAACTATACTTTAACAACAATATATTTATATGAAAGTTTATATAATAAATATTATCCGATACATAATCTAATTTTTACTATCCAAGATTTTTTTTACGCTATAGATATTATTGTATTGAGCCATTTGTACAATTTCCTTTTGAACAATGTAATGTTCAGGGTTTTAAGTTTGTCAGGGAGTTAGTTGTATATTAGGACACACATGGTATGGCAACTTTAACAGTATTTTTGTGATTTAGGTACACTCTTAAGTACTAGCTTGTGTGGGTCCCTACATGCGAGTAGATTGCACCTCACAAGCTTTCTCAAATAATTGTTTGTGTCTCTGAACAAAAATACAAATTTCAAAAATATATAGTGCTGGTAGTGGCAGTATTCCAAGATCTTTAAGTAGAGGCTGACACAATTCGTCAGGTCGTATTCCGCAGATTGCTCTAATACATTTTTTCTGCGCCGCAATGGCCGCAGATTCAAATCACGCACGGAACAAGTATTTATATGGCCTACAAATAATTGTTCCGTGTCTGGATGTTTATCCTTGTGAAATATATATATGAAATATGTCCCCATAATACAGGAGAAAAGCCCTAGTGTGAGGTAACGTTTTAAAAAAATAAGGAGAAGAAAAATTCGATTGTCAATAAAAAAATCAAAAAAAATTTTTTTTTTGGAAAGTCTATATTTTAATGTTCTTTTATACATAAAGCCCCCAACCATGTGGCATAAGAAACTTAAACAGCTGAGGGTTGGGGAGAAGGAATAAAAAGGGGTGTTATCAAGGAGCACCATGTTTTGTACTAAATCTGAAGTGGTTGACCTCACTGACTGGAGAAGCTTACCTAAATTATTATTACAAATATGTGGTGTGATAATAATCTAAGAGAATTCACTACATTACATCTCTTGGTGTCACAAAGGATTTCTACAATAGGAAAAGCTAAATAGACGATGGTTTACCATTGTAAATGCCTAATAAATGTAAAATACTCCGATGATGAGCAGCGATTTGTACGGTTTTCCAAGTAATGTATTCAAATTTAGATCAAAACATGTTTCTGAAAAAAATTTTACCTGTAACTTTTCCAAAAATAGTATGTTTATTCTGCAATTCGGGGGTTGCAGCGAGGGTAAAGAAAAATTGAGATCCATTATCATCTTTTCCAGCATTTGCCATAGCCAGCAATCCACGGCGGTTAAAGCGTAACCTCGAATGAAACTCATCCTAAAACAACCTATACATGTCATGACCACACTTGTAACTAAATTAGCTAAGAAAAATATTTATTAACTAGCAGTGCGCCTTTTTTGTCTAGACGTCAATATGAGTATATAGCCTACATACCTGTTGCTGCCTTTAACCTTTTGTATCACAGATTGCCAAGCATGCTTATAGTCCACCTGATGGTAAGTTGCTACATTTCAAATACAGAAGGCTACAGCTGTGTTGTCACCTCTGACATGAAATAAGACCTCTAAGATGACAGCCTGTGATTGTAGCGGCCCTCTATACTATTCAGACCAGAACAAATCTATTTCTGCTGCAAAATAGCAGTGGCAGAAATAGGTAAGAGGATGGGCCCACACCAAAGAAAGGGAAGAGGAGTCATAACATCAAGTAGTACTTTATAAACTGTTTTGGCAAATGGAGAAAAGGAGCTTAACCAAAAATAGTTTTTGTTTAGAGTCTGTAGCAAGTACATTACAGTGTTCTAAACTTCAGCTGGGTGCAAAATGTTTCATTCTTATCTTGTAAAAACTCCTTTTAAAAAAGATAATTAAATACATATACCAAATACTGTCGCCTCAAACTCAAAAGTTGATATTATTCTAATCAAACTACTACAACTACAAAATACCTAACCTACCTATGTAAAAGATACATATAGTTAAAACAAACAAAAAATTATTTGTTATTGTTGTTGTCAGACGGGTTGCCAACTGCAGTTTTTTATTATTTTCAGTTGTTATTGGGAAGATGCTGCTGCCTGATTCATTTCCCTCTGTCACCTCTTATGACACCAGTGGGATGGAATCTCTTACGCTGCCTTTACAAGGAGAGCAGTATTTTAAATTAATTTATAAGGATAATAAAAAATAATTATCATTTATTTAACAGTAAATAATTTTACCAAATAAAAATAATTTTATTATTCTTTAAATAAGTTTATTTCCTTGCTCTTAAACCCTCCATTTAATATGAGAAGACCTGTGAGATATATAGGCTGTTCATTAGTCTTATTTAAGTTAATACCTTAAATGGTTCTCCATATATAGATTCACCGCCAGTTCCATCGCCATTGGGATCACCACCCTGTACTATGAATCCAGGTACTACCCTGTGAAATATGGTACCTGAAAAATATAGGTAAGTATCATATTATTGATTTCATGGCTTAGTAACATAATACTAATGAATGATCTTGAATGAGATTCAAAGAGTAAATAAGCATAATGCCTAGTTTGCCACAAGTTTGTTGTTAAATAAGGAATATCCTAATGTAAGGTAATAAATAAAACTATATAAATATTGCTGCAGTTATTGTTAGCTACACCAGTAGCAAAAAAATTATTTTATTTAAATACTAGCTGCTACCTGCTCACTTCAATGGGTGCACAATATTTTACTATGGAACTCATTGTAAATAATTAAGAAAATTATTTTTTGATGGGACTATCATAAAATCTGTTCTTTGTGAGCGCTTCCATTGTGAAATGAGTAACCACAGTCAATCATGTATATAGTTTTAGAGATCTCATGACATGTCAGTCGGTTAGTGGTATGTCACTTAATATATTATAATAAATAGATTATTAGCAGACTAGAACTTTCATGTTTTATTTATCTAACACCTCTACTTTCTAAACGTGAAATTAAAAATATTTTGTTGAAAATTTTTGATTTTAGTACAATTTTATTACATTTATGAGACATTTCAATATTTTATAACTAAAAAACAATATATTTCTGTACTTTCACATTTTGATATTTATTTATTCTTCATTATAACACCTTAAAACTAATGTAACAATGGGGGACTGTTGGCATTCTCTACCAAACACTTTCCTTGCTGTTCTGTTGATACATCTTCACTAACTCTTTCTATTGTCACATTGACGCTCAGCCTTGTTGGGCAGGGAAGTGGGAGGGGTGTATATGTAAATAGGTTACTCGCACTGTCACTGCCCATGCCGCTGCCACTGCCCGGCAATCCCTTGTTTGTTGGTTTTTCGCATGGAAGTTAAATAATGAGCAGTATGAGGGCTAGCAAGTGGTAAGATTCTCCCTCACTTGCCGCCGAAGTTTTTCATTTACACTATTCAAATAGTTATGCATTGCTTGCTTTTTAAATAATAACACTTAGTTACTTATACTGAGCAGACATAATGCTATCGCTCCAACAACCTTGATGTCAGTTATTGTTGCGAGTTGATCAATAAAGAAATATGAAGGCTTAGTGTTAACACCCAGTCGCATCTTTATTGCCACAGATGAATCTAAAGAAATATTTTCAGCAGCGACAGGAGCAGTGGCAGTGGTTGAGTGTAAATGCCAACATCATTAAAACATGAAACTGATATTCAGGGTTGCTGTTTCTAAAGCTGTGACAGTAAGACTTATAAAGGAAAATAAAAGATAGATGTTTAATAGGTACTTAAGCAATTTTCTTACCATTATAATATCCTTCCATGCATAACTGAATAAAATTGCGACATGCCTTTGGTGCTTCCTTTGTCCATAGTTCTATATCTATTTCCCCGACAGTAGTCTTTAAGAGAACCTAAAATATTTATGTTAATAATGATTGCATAGAATCCTTCAGAGAACAAACTGCCCTCCAGATACAAATCATTTCGAATTTAAAAGATATAAGGACTCAGGAGGAGGCCATTAAAGTCTTATTATTGTTTTTATATTAAGTTTCAAACATTCATAATAATTAAAGTTTACCTTTCCAAGCGCAGGAGGTTCCTGAATATATATGTTACTCATTTTACAACAATATCACTTAGTTATATCATTTGACTCTTGTAAAAATATTAAGTTATAATAATAATATTGATATTTTTTTTACGAAACTATAAACGGTGTCAAAGTTTCTAAATTACAAAATATTTGCATTTGTATATAAACTTCTGATCATGATTTCGAAATTTTGGATAATGGATAGGAATGAGACCGATACATCAAAACGTAACAAATAACGTTATGTTATCAAAATATCATATCATATCGATATACCCAAGTACATAACCGTTATTACATAAATCCAACCAAAACTAAGAAACCAAAACGTATGAAAGTTACGAACACAGATAATCTGTGGTTACGAATAGGCATGTCGATCTTAAATCGATTAATCGAAAAATCGATTCTTTGGCGTAAAATAATCGATCTTTTAGATCGATTCCGAGCGCCGCATCGATTCACTGAATCGATCCAAAAACCTCTCGAATCGGACCGATTCATCTGATTCAAGAACTAGCGATAAAATTCCCAAACTGGCTGGGGTCAGATACCGCATTTTTTTAATTTTTTGCTGTTGGGGGACGCAAAAACAACCGGTCGTACTTGGTTGATAATTTGAACTCAATATATATTTGAATAAAATAAATATTCATGAACGCATCCAACAATATCGAAAAGTTGTCATTTCATTCATTTCTATTCATTTCATTTCTAAAATTCTAATTCTAATGAATTCTGCGGAATGTTGTTCTAACTTAATCTGTGCTGTGAACAAAGACTACATATACATACTACAATATAATATTATAGCTGTGAACCTGTTTGAACTGTGAACTTGTGAATTTACTTTATTAATTATCAAAAACATACATACTGTGAGCTGTAAGTACAGACAGAGTACTTTTTAAATACCTAGATACTGTAAATAAATATTATATGTTGAAGTTTATAGAGGTTTATAGTAAGGAAATAACCAGTATTGTGATCGTGTAGCATTCACTTTATTTGATAAATAGTGAGTTATTAGATTGAAACAGATTTATCGAGAAATGTACGTTGCAGTTTGAACTTTTGTTAAAGTAGGTATTGTTGTTGTTTCTAGCCTAAAATGTCAAATAAAAGTGATACATTGAATCACTTTGTAAAAAAAAAGGATCGAGTGGCTTACGTGCGAACCACTAATAACACAAGCGTTTCAAGCATACCGGGAGTGGTTAAAAGGAATATTAATAATGTTAATTAATAAGATTACTAATATTTTATTTAAAAAAATATTAAAGTTCAAGTAAATAAAAAATCGCAAATTCTTGAAATTTCATGTTTGAAAATGTCGCGATTAATCGAAAATCGATCTTTTAATCCTCGATTTAATCGATAATCGATTCTAGTGTTTTCGATTCAAGTCGATTCAGAGATCGATTTTTTTTAAGAGTGAATCGACATACCTAGTTACGAAACGTAAAATGCAAACTGGAACGATAACGATATGCCAACACGGCCCACGAACTAACTGATGTCCTTCGTTGATATTCGTTGTTTCTCGTGCTTGCGACGGTGTTATAAATACGTATAGAAAAAGATGAAGCGAATATGGATTTCGTTGCGATGGTTCGGTAGTTTTCACACACGGTGCAAAATAGACATAGTGAATATAATTACCTATAGTATGTGCCAAATCGATTGATAAAACGGACAATGACCTTTCGGTCGTTTAACCAGGGGCTACAAACCTTCAATATATAGGCACATTTTATATGTACTTTAATATATTAATTTATTTATAATGATTGTTTTTTATTTATAATGATTGATATAATATATATTTATTAACTATTATAAAAAGTTATGTAAAATCGTTGTAGAAGAAAAATCATCTATTGTTATTATAATTTATTCATTTTACAACAAAAAGCATTAAGATCAAAAGATAAAACTTTATTTACAATATTATATAAGAACTTTATTTTTATTCGGTGCAGTCATCACACTTATCTTCACTTGACGTGTGTTCAGATGAACTGTCTGTAACATTAATTATAAAGTGATCTGCAATTTGGTCAATTCTATCATCCATGCCACGCATTTTTTTGTTCAACTTTAAGGACGTGCTGAACACAGTCTTTTTTTTTCATTTATCTGGCGTGATTTGAGTTAACTTTAAGTAAATTTTTAACATCTATTAACTTGAAAGTTGTATTGGCGTAAAAAAGGTGACGCATCTCTGGCTGCCATTGTCACGTTTCTTTTAGAACAAACTGACATAACTCGCGTTTTGTTTATTTTAAAGGGATGAATTTGCAAAAGCTCAATATGGTGATTATATTGCTTCAAATATTTTTTTTAATATCAAACTGTTATTAAATGAATTGCTGCGTTACTAACCATAAATTTAAATATAAAATATAACACATTAATCGCGATGTACCGTAAGATTTTACGATGTTTAGGAACCACAGACAATATTATTTAAGAAACAAAAAAACAAAACATGTGTGCTGACATAGAAGTGTGAATAATATCAATATTTAAATATTGTTATCACATCTAAATTGAGATTTTGTTAGTTACGCCTTTTGACACTCGGCTCATATCTGAGGTCATTGTACGTTTTTCTCAATCGATTTGGCACAAACTATTGTGTCGTCAGTTTACAGCGTAGGTATAGTTCTTTTTATTTCGGTTTAGCATGTTTGAACGGATTTTATGCCATCAGTCAGCAATCAGAGACTCGCCCGTCAGTCAAAAGGAAAAGGAGAAGTAATTTGAAAGTAAAAGTTTACCTGCATATTTATCTTAATATTCTATTTTATTTGATCATATTATCATATAGGTTATGAGTATGGTACTTCGATTTTTTGTGAATCGATTAATCAAATTTCGACTTGAATCGATTTGAAAGTCGATCTTTTTCGGACAGAATCGACATCTTTAATTCAAAGTAAATTTCTAAAACTGCATATGTGCACCAAAGAGTATATAGTTCATAAAAGATAGCTTGATCTCTGCGACAGCTGTCAGTAAAAATCACGCCTATGAAGTCCTGAATTTCCGTAGACAGAGAAACCTATAGACTAATGATTAGCGTAGCCTCGAGGGACAAAGGATGATAACGTAGTTTTAGGTTATACAAAATCTTTATGGCTTTTAAACATATTTATATAAAATTTTTATTGTTCTAAGAACTGAACTGAACAAGATTCACCAATCTTAAGCTCACAAAACACTTTCTTCTCACTTAAACCAACTTGTAAACTCCTTAGATCGCTACGAACTGTCAAAATATATAATCTATAAAAAAAAACTGGCACTAAAGAGAAATGGACAAACAATCACACTGCTCTGTCTCATTTCTATGCAAGACGTATGCATGAATCTATCTTTTTCGTGTGCAAATGCGAGAGAAGGCGTTAATTTGTCTATAGGTTTCTCTTTCTACGTGAATTTCTTATAATAATTATGTCGGCATGCCCATAAAGTATGACATTGACAGGTACTGTCTATACTACTAAGAAATTCAGGACTTCATAGGCGTGATTTTTACGGACAGCTGTCGCAGAGATCAAGCTATCTTTTATGAACTATTATATATAGTAACTGTCCTATACAGGAAATGAGCACAGAACTAAATTACTCTCCAGAGTCTGTTTCATAAAAGAAGGCCTACGGAAAATAGGTTCAGGAAGTTGGCACCTGGAAATAATTATCAAAAACGCGACTAGTATAAATCGATTGCATGTAAAAAATAATGTTTATCGGTACTTATTATTTGTTTGGATATTAAAAAAATAAGGCGGGTGCTGTCAAATAATAAATTATTATTTTGTACTTAAAAAATGAATGACGGTAAAGAAATGTAAATTTGTAGATTTTCAAATGCGCAATCAGCACCCGATAATTATGTGGTTATGGGATTATTTAAATAATTAAATAATCCCATAACCTCAGCCGCAGCGTCTGCTCGAGAGTGCACTTTCTCGATTTTATAAAAGATGGATTTTTATAAAAAAAGTTAGATTATATAGAAGATTTAATTAAAAAAATCTCAAAAGTACTCAGAATTGGGCTTTCTTAAACATCAGTATGAAAGAAAATAATGAAATCTATTATACATTATTTATTGTGTAACTGTTCATATTGTCTTTCAGTATTTAACATTGGACCAAAGAAGTTATCTTGTCTTGTGGACTTCTACTTGAGTAATCTGTGTTGCCAAAGAAAGTCTACGTTCACAACTGCCACAACTTTTACTGAAATAGTAATGGTCTGGTACACATGTATGGGTTAATTAATACTTACCGTATGATAAACATATCAGGAAAAATCATTGAAACTGCTAGAATATTATCATCACTTTTAATAAATATACAATAACATAACCATCTGTATTGATGATCGGCTTGTTCTCCTTCTCGAACTGTCTTTTAATGCTGCCAACTAAAGAAAAAAGCGCTAGGTACTAGGGAAGTTGTACTCTCGAGCAGACGCTGCGACTGAGGTTAGGGGATTATTTAATTGTTTATTTACGATGTAAATAGATAACTTATGGATATTACGATGTAAAACTGATACCGGGTGGTGATTGCGCATATGAAAATCTACAAATTTACATTGTTTAATTCTTTTACCGTCATTTTCAAGTAAAAAAAATATTATATGATATATGATGATTATGGCTAAAATTAAAATTAACCTATCTTGATTAACATTGTGAAACTTGTTGATGAATATTATATCATTGAAATAAACCGAAAAAATATTGTTCGTAAGAATAATAATTTAATACTATTGTGACTCGAGGGGGTGCTCTGACTTTCACAAGGGGGTGACAAACGAGCACACAGTCCACCTGATGGTAAGTGATTGCTGTGGCCCATAAACATCTACATCTATCCTCGATTACGAAGCAAAAAGCAGATACGTTGTCACCCGTGAGGACTAAGATGGAATGCCTCATTTCCAGTAAAAAGGGTCTCCGGTTCTCTACACTCACCATACGAAACACAGCAGCATTAAGCTACTATTTGACGCTGGTATTCTGTGAGAGCGTGGTCCTTCCCCGGTCGAGCCGACACATTAGTGCTACAACTATATTACTGATATAACTGCAGCATGGCTCTTCCACGTATAAAATTTACTAGTTTTAATCTAATATCCATATCGCTCGCGCTCTTTTGCACTCGGCGAATCTAGCCACCAATTTAAAATACAAAACCAATACTTAGATTGATAACACATTATAACACTGGAGATTAAAGATACTACAACCGTTGTAAAAGAGGATTTGAAAAAATATGATTCTATTTTACATTATCAAACGTAACCTATAGCGCCTTTGTTTATTTCTTTAACATAAAATTATGTTATCCTTGTGAAGATGCAGAAAATTTATTAATTTGCAAATCTGAAATATATATACTTGTTTGGTAGTTAACACCTTTGCTAGTGTCTATAACTATGTAACGAATTAGAATTGGCGTGTTTAAGTCCAAGAATCGATTTATCATCAGATAAAACTTAAGTTCATTAAAACTTAAGTTCGTTTTCAAAAAAAGTCGGATTTTTTAATTTGTCAAGTAACCTTTGTCCACTTAGCCCTTCAATTTTGCAATGTATTCTACAGTATTAAAATAAATTACCTTCGTTACAAATTATAACCTTGGTACATTAATTCATTATCGAGACGCTTGATCAAGGGATGTTATGAAACTAAAACTGTGGCAGATTTAACATACAAATTACTTGATTTCAGATTGATCCTTCTGTTGATCTACTGATGTCGACTGGTGGTCAAAAGCAAAAGCCATGAAATAGTAAACCCTACAATTTCCAATCAACCATCAATAGTAAGAATTACAATCAGAAAATGTTGTGTCTGTAGTAACAAATTTAAGTAGTAACTTAGGTTTGGCGGTCAGCAGCCGTAGAGTCTACATCACCTGAAGATGCCTCGTGTAGAGGCGAAACCCGTGTCGTATTATCGCCGATGACGTGTCTTTCCTAGAATAGTGGTGTTGGGAGTAGTGGTGTTGGGATTAGTGGTTACGAGATTAGTGCGATACATGCAAAGTAATACAAGATGTACAACACTTGCTCACGGAATGTTCCAAAAATCATCATGAAAGGAAACTTTTAGTTGCCAAAACTGACATTAAAATATGTAACCTAGGGGAATATCAAAGCATTTTGTCTGCTCAAATCGTATATAATTTAGTTAATATTTTGTGTAAATAATTTAATAAATTGTAGTGTGTTATTTAGTTATAAGGTACAATGGGACTGACATGTTAAAAATAACGTATGTCCCTAAATTAAAAAAAAAAGAATTTAAAAAAAAACGACACAAACACAACGTAACAAAAACTTATCAAAAACCTAAAGAAAATCAACAGGAGAACAGCGCGCAGAGTAAATATTCGAGAGATCAGACCAGAGGTTAGAAGTAGAGATGAAGCGTATATACTAGAACAGATCCAGGGACTAAGTATTTAACGAGACTAGGTTGCACCTATTCCAACTTTTAAAATACTCGATCCATCTAGTCTCACTGTGCCTACGCGTCGTACTCGTATTTTGTTGCCGTAGGCTGTAGTTACTAGGCGCTCAACTCGGGTCGTCTTTGCCTAAATCATTAGTTTGTTAGTCATTTGAATTTAAACCAAATTTCAATGAACATAAAAGTAAGATGACGCGCACTCGTGTTGTGTAATAGTATATTCTGTCCTATTTAAACTACACTATTCTGCAGTCTTTCTATCTTTGTCTGTCAATACTCGAGACTCGAGACTAGTTGGGACTCGGGATTTCAACCAAATAGTACAAGAGTACAAGGCAGGCGAGTGTCTGTTGTCTAGTACGGTACGGACTCATTCGAATGTGATCTCGGTGGACGCTGCTTTCATGTTTCCATGAGGTAGGTTAGGTACATAACGTAGTATTGCAAACGTAAACATTTTACATTTCCGAATATAAATTATATAATTAATATAAGTAAATGTATCATTCGTGCTTTCAGTAGTATAAAAATGCGTTCATTTACCCACATTTACTAATCTATATATTTTATGATCGTTCGTAAGGACTAAACTTCAGTCGTGCGCCAGAACTGACAAACTCAGATTTTATTTTTTGTTTTTCAAAACAATTCTTTTTTTATGCTATTTATAAAAATTATGCAAACAGTATTCTAAAAAATATCATAATTGGTCTCGTTACGATTAAGACTATATGAGAGATAAATAAAAATAATCTACTTTAAATTCTCCCTTCCGTCATTATGAGCTACATCAACCTATTTTAGAATTATAGCAATAGTAAAAAAAACATAGCATCTTATAATAAACATACAAAATCAATAGATGAGTACTCCCATTCTAAAGTTTTTCAAATAAATCAAAAATAAAAATCTTTTAAAACAAATTTTACAAAATATGAAATAATTCCGTCGAGTAAAGAAAGTAGTATGGCGAAAGGGAGCTTTTGAAGTAAATTATCTTTATTTGTTTCTCGTATAATCTTAATTCTCCTAATTTAGTTACGATAATAATTATAATAATTTTGTAAAGTACGAAGGGAAGATTAAAATTCATTATTGCACTTGGTTCAGTAGTACGCACGTAAAACATAGTACTTGAAACTAACCTATTCTACTATTCCAACAATATTAAACTTTAAGCGTACTTGATGCTTTATGGTACTTTATGGACTAGGTGGAACAGGTATTTGGATCGAGTATTTATACGGAATTGAACTAGGTGCACCTAGTACGAAATTTACCTGTGGTTCATAAAATATAGCTTGATCTCTGCGACAGCTGTCAGTAAAAACGACTCATCTCTAGTTAGAAGCCGAATGAATGATAAGACCGTAGACAGAGAATCCTATAGACACCGGCATAGCATGGAGGTTAGAGAACAGGAGAACGATCGCTGTAAAAAATAGTGTCCCAGAAATATGGACAAAATAAGTGAGGCGCTGCGATCGCTAAGTTGTCTCAATAATTTTAATTATTATAAATTAAAATTATTGATATACAAATATAAATTGTTAGTTATTATTGCTTCATCATCATTATTATTATTTACAATATTTCACCATTTTTTAATGTTTTTTTTTGTCAAAAATTTAAAAATTACTTCACAGACACTACTTACCGACGGCAGCGCTGCTATAAATTCTACAAATTTTCAAATGCTTTAGCATGTAGCGATCATTCTCCTGAGTTACTAGATAAAATCACATTTTGACATAAGCTTTCGAAATATCACGTGATCGATCGTTTTCGATCGCTAATTGCTAGACAATGTTAAACCGCGTAACGAAACGATAAAGAAAACTAATAACACGAACGATATTATTTTAGCAATGCGTAGACAAGTGGCACTTTTGACCATGTAGGTTTTAAAAAATAGTGTCCAGAATGGACACCATAAGTGAGACGCTGCGATCGCTCGAGGTTCGGTCAATAAAAGTCAATTTGAGTCTATTTTTCCGATCAGATGCTAAACCACTTGCACATCCACGCACAATAAAATATTTCTCCATTTTTTAATGTTTCTTTTTGTCAAAAATTACAAAATTACGGAGCATAAAAATTTTCTCATTAAAAATGAAATGAAAATTTGTACATTATTCAACTAACTTCATCTACTTGTACTCATAAACAGCTAACTTCGCAGTTACTACTCACCGACGTCAGCGCCGCTGTACATTCTATAACTTTCAAGGACGGGCGGGCTATGCTTTAGTACGTACCTAGTGATTGTTCTCCTGTTATCTAACCTTCATGGGCATAGCGTATCGCAGAAAGAGATACAAAAAATATGTCACTATATTTAGGGTTACAAGTGTGAGGAAAAATTTACCCCACAACTAGCTATAAATTATTAGAAATTAGTATGTAAAGTAAGCCTGAAAACACAAACTAATAAGAGTACTAACGTACCTGAAAAGGAACACTGCTATAAACGATTATCTTTGACAGGTATTGTAGTGGATGGAGAGCTAAGTGGACTGTATTTGACTAATTATTTATTATAATTTACTTTTGTGAAGAAAGAAGAAACTAAAACTGTGATATCTATCTGACTAATAAACTTAAAGAAGCTATTGTGCAATGAATGAGAGCTAAGTGGACTGTTTTTATTTAGGTTGTGTTTAATCTTGAAGAAAGAATATACTGGACTAACTGTTACCAGCCCTCTGTCACTCTTGCTACCTGCGTGAAATAATTACCTGCAATCGCGAGGCACCCAGGGATAACATACGCAGTCGGGGATAGCGCGTTGTGGGCGATTGAATGTTTGTTTTGAGTTTTTTTTTACGCTGTTTACGTAAATAGGTTTTTTTAAATACTTGTTGCAATAGTCTTTGTTTTTTTTACCTATTTGATAATTTGTAATGGAAAAACATCGTTCCTACTATAATTGTTGCGTGGATGGATGCTAAATGCCCAAAAAAGGTTTCAGATAAAATTATCGAAGGATTTTAGAAGGAATTTATGAAAAGTGAATTTATTTCATTTTTTTGTTAGATAGGTACTTATAGTAAAAAAATTAAGTAATAATATATCTACATAAGTAATACCTATGTACTTTATTACAAAACTTAGTTGAAAATTTCAACTAAGTTTTGTAATTAGGTACGTAGTAATTAAGTAGTTTCAACTTGAAATTTACATCACTATCCAAGTATCGACATACTTACATACCCATATACCTATGCCTTTTGTAATTAAAATATTTTAAGTTATAATAACACAAAACACTGAAATAACATTTCGCAATGTATTTTTTTACTCTTTCTTGATAGCCCTTAGTAACCACGAAAAGTCCGCCATGGCGTAGGAAGGGGAAAAGATGCAAAGTAATATGGGCACTCGTGCGCAGCGATAAAATTTTATTTAGCTTGCGCGCGCGACTTCTGATTAATAATAATTATGTAGACTATTAAACGTCGGCAAGCAGCGGAGCGCTGGTCTGCCACGAATGTCGGACGCCGGTTTTTTTTTGCGCCCAGAAGCAATGTAAAGGGCTACCCTCCGGGAAGCGGGCGAGGTAGGTGTTGAATGCTCTTCTCACTATGAAAACTTAAGTGCCTACCCACTAAACACCACCTTGGATAGAAGACTCGGCCTGAGCCACCAGGAGGCAGTCCAGGTTGGCCGAAAGGTATTATAATAACCCTTTTTGTACAATTTTTCTTTAACAAAACATTTAAACCTGTTTAATGACAAATTTTGTACATTTTCTGGGATTTTGTTGTAAAAGCGTATACATTGCCCCATAAATGAATTACTAATTTTGTGGAGTATAGTGACTGTGTGTGGTATTACAAGCTTATGTTTAGTATGAACATCTTTATTCTTATGATTTTATTTATGTTTTTATGTACATATATTACATTTTCATAAATATAATTCGATGCCAAAGTTAATATGTTTATTTTTTTAATTTTTCTCTAAGAAACTCTTTACGATTTAAGTTATAAATTGCCAGTAAGCTCTCTTTCGCAAAACAAATAAGACTTCAATGTCAGTCGCATTACCCCATAGTAAGATTCCATAAAACATTACGCTATGAACGAGCAAAAAAACCCAGCGGGACTATTTTTTTTTAAAATAATATCTTAAATTCATGTTACAATTTACAACATAAAACAAATTAGAAATAGCTTGTTAGCGATCACCCTTCTCAGGGGTTATTAATTATTATCATCCATAAATTCCTTAATATTATAATAACCATTTTTATAGAAACTTAGTTTAATAAAGGTTTTGAACTTTGTGTATGTCAAATTTTGTATATTTTCTGGGAATTTCGCCCCCAAGAATGAATTACTGACTCTGCGGAGTCGAGTATTATTGTTCTTCAAACAAAACAAGCTTCGTATGAAGGTTCCTAATTTTTTGCTTAACTTCAAATGCTTTTGTGGCGTCATGTATACGCAGTTCCAAATAGTGCATGGAAATTGCCTTAATAAGTAAAACTTTGTGGTTTCCAATAAAAGGTTCTTTTTGAAAGTTGTTAAAATAAGTTTCGGTAATAGATTTGTTGCTGCAAAGAATGATACTTCTTTATGTGAATGTATTTTAAATATATTTTTTCTGCCAACGTACATAATTTAATAACATCGCGTGAAAGATAAATAAGGCCAACTTTATGTTTTTTAAATATAAGACCTATATATTTGTCGCTAATAAGAGCTAGCAGACAATCTTCACATTTTATAGTTTTTCATAATTTCCTAACTACAAACCCATATATAAAAAAATTTAAACCGATATATGAAATAATTTCTTCAGTATAGGTGGTCAGTTTTGAAGGGTTAAAATATAATCGTGGTCATCATCGACCAAGAAATTATTATAAGGGAGAAAATTCTTAATCCAGTCTTGGAGATCTTGAGTGCAGTACACATTAATTTTATTTTCATATCGCACTTCTGTGTGAGTTAAAATTTTTATATCCTCTGGAGGTATACAGTTTCCTGACTCAATACCTTTTATTTCCCCGTATATCACTAGTCTTTTGTAGGTGCTTTGAAGTTGAAAAGTACTCAATAGTTCACCAGATCTACACATCTTATTCCATCCCATTGGACGTGCCTCCTTATAGCCATCTCGTCCATGCTTACTGCACAATACATTTCGCATTTTTTTGTTCTTTGCCACTAATTTAATGAGTTCTGATGATTCTGTTGTAAACCCTGGATTTGCATCTACACTTTTGTACCATGTGGTAAGAGTGGATGGATGAGGCAGACAAGTATTAAATTGTTGTCGTTTTTTTATAGAAGAGGGGGCAAACGAGCATGCGGCTCACCTGATGTTAAGTGACTACCGCCACCCACGATCAACCCTTTAGAAAGGAGTAAGCTCTTTTTTTGGAGGTCCCCAGGTCGTTTCGGTCCGGAAAAATCGCCGGTGGTAAACTATTCCACAGAGAGGTTGTACGCGGAAGAAAACTCCTTTTGAAACGTACAGTGGTGGACCGTCAAGCATCCAGACGGTGTGGATAGTATCGGAACGTTCGCCGCGCAGTGCGTTCACGAAATTTGGCGGCTGGGATTAATCCGAACAATTCCTCAGAGCACTCTTCATGGTATATGGGAAAGAAAATGCAAAGAGATGCAACATCTCTTCGCAGTGCCAATGAATCGAGCCGATCGGAAAGCACTCGGTCGTCTACGATTCGAGCCGCTATGCGCTTGAGGCGGTCAAGTGGAAGGAGCTAGTACTGAGGATCCCCAGCCCAGAGATGGGAATAGTAATCCATGTGCGGCCGAACCTGTTTGAAATCTTGTAAAGTTGCAGGCGGTGTGCCGGCATGAAATACTGTCCCGCTCTGCTGAGCATGCCAAGCTTTTTAGAGGTCAATTTGGCCTTCTCTTCCAAGTGACCACGAAACTGCACGTCACTCGATATGTCGACGCCGAGGATTCCGATACTAGCTGAGGCAACAAGGGGAGTGCCTTGAAACTGAGGAGATACGACAAAGGGGTTCTATTTAGCGGTTAACGCGCAAACTTGTGCCTTCTGGGGGTTAAACTGGACTAGATTTAGTCGCCCCAACCCGAGACTCTATTCAGCAAAGACTCGACTTCAGACACAAGTTTGTCCCGGTACTCGGAGACGATTTCCCGAGAAATATTGGCACGGCCTTTCTCTATGTGCTCTGACTTTGCCTTGGCAATGACTCTTTTGAAGGACCTAGAGACGGAATTATACTTCTTTTTTAGAGCACTGGTTTTTACATCCCGGGACGCTGATGCATCAGCCCAGGCTTGGTAGCACTCCTGCTTATAGCATGATGCTATTTTACAGGAGCGACCAAACTATGGCTGATATTTGCCTCCAATGGGCACCACAGACGAAGGAATAAAAAGTTCCATACCCGCACCTTTCTTTACACCAATTAAAACTTAAAACACTAATAATTAATCACACTGATTCACTTTATTTCGCTCCGAAGCTTCGCTTGTCTCGCCAAATTCAATACTTTCCCCATCGCGTATTGCAGCGCCTTTAAATACACCTTTTCACCGAAACATTCAGAATATTCAAGCAAATACGCGCGCCAACCGACCAGGCGCTGAAAGTTCGAGTGTAGGGCTTCTAGAAAGCTTAGTTCTTCAATTCGATACTAGATGGCGCTGTCGGTTGAAAGATTAGTCATGTCATTTTCTGGAAAGCTCTCCTCGCTCTGTTACCCGACACTAGATGGCGCTAGTGCCAGACGTCAACTTAGGCGCGCAACACTGCCCCCCTCCTAAGACATGCTCGTCCCGAGCATTATCGGCCCCTTAGTAACGCGTTAGGCGATCCACATGGACGATCTTAGGAGTCCCTCTTGCGCCTTTCTGTATCCGGTAGGTTACATCGTTGATCCTAGTCACAATCCGGTACGGGCCGTCCCATTTAGCTTGAAGCTTAGGAGATTTCCCTTTGCTGCGGACTGAATTGTGCAACCACACTAGTGAACCTTCGTCGAACCCTTTGTTGTTCATTTTGCGGTCATACCGGGTTTTCATCTTTTCGGACATTTGCTGGCCCGATTGTCTGACGTGCTCATAAATTCATTTATTTTGTTCCGCAAGTCATTGGCATAATCGGTTATACTGCGTGGGGCATCAGGTGGTATCCCGGTGATCAGGTCTGCGGGCAGCCGTAATTCTCTTCCAAAGTTTGCGAAAGCTTGTGTCACTGATGTACTTTCGTGAACAGCGCTTCGATATGACAACAAAAACGGTTGTATGTGCTTGTCCCAATCTCGTTTCCGATTGTCTACAACTTTTGCTAGGTACCTCTCCAATGTCTGATTAAATCGCTCTACCATTCCATCAGATTGCGGGTGATAAGAAGTCGTTCTTGTTTTATGAGTACCCATAACTCGGCAAGTTTCCTGGAATATTTGAGACTCAAAATGCCTTCCTTGATCGCTGTGAATCTCTAAAGGTACTCCAAAACGACAGAAAACTTCATTAACTAGTTTATCTGCAACTGTGGAAGCTTCTTGATTTGGAATGGCGAAGACTTCTGGCCACTTAGTGAAGTAATCCATCACAACCATGAAATACTTGTTACCGCTTTCACGCTCTGAAAACGGCCCCGCCACGTCAATGGCTATTCTCTCCCATGGTGCACCAACATTGTACAATTTCAATGCACCTCTACTACGAGTCTGAGGTCCCTTTACAGCCGCACAATTTGTACATTTGCGACACCAGTCCTCGACATCGTTTCGACAGTGGACCCAGTAAAACCGTTCTCGGATCTTCAGTAGAGTTCGTTTAACTCCCAGATGGCCTCCTGAACAATAATTATGGTACAGTTGTAGAAAATCCGGTACTTTAGCTTTAGGGACAACCATTTGCAAACGACAGCTGTCTTCCCGAACATTTTCCCATTTACAGCACAGAACTCCATCCTGAAGCAGCAAGATGTCCCACTGGGCCCAATAGCGTTTAGTGGTGGAACTCATCGCTGAGACGTCGCTTCACTTGAGCTTGGGAGCACTGGCCTTCATCCATTGCAAAATCGGCTTGATGTCCGGATCTTCCTGTGCACGTTGTAAGCTGTCCTTCCACTCGTTGCTGAGGTGGTCTGTCCTGAGCATCCTGACGGATACCACTTCCTTACTCTCTTGCCTAGTACAATATTATAAAAAAAAAATATAAATTTCTTTGCAACTTTACGCTAAACATATAAAATGATGTGTCTTACCTGGATTGAAGCGCACCTCCCGCCCTCCCTCAATTGCATACACTAACTCCGTCACCACTAGACCAAGCACCACTACTCTCAACACCACTATTCCAAGCAAGACACACCATCGACGATAATACGAGACGTGTTTCGCCTCTACACGAGGCATCCTCAGGTAATATAGACTCTACGGCGGCTGACCGCTAAGTGAGCGGCGAGTCGAAACAGTTGCTATTTATACACGCTGACACAATCGCTCCCTACCAAAGTAGCGAGTGACCGCGTCGTGCGATAACAAACCTGCCAACAGTTATTATTATTGTTATGATTATTTTTAAATACTATTATTATTATTGTTTTGAGTGACCGCGCCGTGCGATAACAAATCTGCTACTAATTATTATTATTGTTATGATTAATATTTTAAATACTATTATTATTATTGTTTTATTGGTATTATTATAATTATTTATTATTATTAATCTTAAAATTATTATTAAAGATTGGCCTTAAAGATGTTTAACAAAGGTGAATTAGAAACATTTGTTTGTTCATTCAGCAGTGTATAATTACCATTATTACTTTTTAAAAATCTCCAACTGCTCCAGCACACACAGTCGCAGCCCCTTATTACAGGTATGTAAGACTTCAAAGGAATGGTCGCTAGCTAGGTTGTGTCCAGTGTCCATGAGATGTCCTGAGCACAAATCTGAGAATTATAGGTTCTCAGATTTGTGCTCAGGTACTGGATCTCGATATTAGTAGCGCGTGCGTGTTGTTCCAGTTGTTCTAGATGATTTTTGAGTTACATATTAAGCGTTTTCATTTCAGCTGCCTCCTTCAGGAGTCGTGTATTATCTTCATTATTTTTTATGGAATCTATTTTTACTTTTTCGTATTGTTGGTTGATAAACTCTATTGACTCCTTCATGGAACTAAGCTCTTTTTGAAGAGTTATTACCTCAGACTCGACAGAGCGTATTTCAGTGCTGATAGTATTTTTTATGATGGCATTAATTTCACTTCTAAAGATATTATAGAGTTCACTTCGAATAATCTCCCTAATATCATCTTTCGTTAAACATAAATGATCAGGTTCTTGTAGCATATGAATAGACGATTGATCTGAGTCTTTGCGCAAAGCTCTTTGTGATACTCAGGAACATGCCGGTGTAACTGTATTATCACTAAGCATAGTGTTTTCTATTGTAGTTGCTCTCACCGGTGTGTTTGCATTATCCCCCCTTTTTTACCTTACTGCAAGTAGGACAGATCCAATTTTATGAGACGTTGAATAACTCTGATATACGTCTTTAGTTATTCGAAAACACAAATAATGATAATCATCCGAACATTTACAGCAAGTTATTTCATCTCCTTGGGAGGCAATTCCTTTGAGACATGCTGCGCATGTTGGTAATATATTTTAAACTTTTCTACGTCTTTTTTGTTTGTTCTCAGACATTATAAATTTTAAATTCTAAATTTTAACAACCAATAATTATTTAATTTTATTTGGTCACAAAAAGCAAGCGTATTGTTGGGCTCGTTTACACTTTATTTACATCGTTTCGCTACAAGACTAATTGTTCTTATCAGTAGCCGGTTAAATTATTAACTGCTTTATAAGTTGACGTTTGGGCATTTATTTTAGATTGTAGGGTACATTAATGCAACCAGATCAACAGTACTGCACTAAACATTATTTTGTAATTTTAAAGTTATTGTCCTAAATTATTGATCACTGGTCTACTATTATAAACACTGGTTTATCGTTTAAGCTTTAAACTCTTGTTTTTACACAAAATCCGTACAATTTACACAAAATATTATTATTTTTTCTGAGAGAATAACTTATCACGTCTACACTTCGTGCGTGCGCACTAACGAATTAATTAGGTACTTTTTCTAATGTAATTGCTAGAAGTGGTTTTATTGTGCCAGTTTTGAATTAATAACTTGTTCTAATGTAATTGCTAGAAGTGGTTTCTTTTTATTTTGCCAGTGTAGTTATTAGTTCTAGATTTACCTTTCAGACAATATTTATATGCTAAAAATTTTCTTCTAATATATAGAGGCGTTATATTTAATTCACTTTCCATAACGTGTAATGGTGTACTTTTGATAAAACCTCCTATAATACAAAGTGCTTGATTTTGGATTTTATCTAATTTACAAATGTTTCTATTACCTGTCTCGCACTCATATCATATAAAAAGGAGAAATCAATTCTGCTTCTTATAAGTGATAAGTATAACCTACGTAAATGCTGCGGATGGATACCCCAACCATGCCCTGTTAATACTTTTAATATATTTACAAATTTTAATATCTTTTGGCTAATTTCATTAATGTGTTTAGACCATCTTAATGATCGGTCCAACCAAAATGCCCAAAGTTTGTGTTGTTTGTTATTGTTGAGTTATTGTGTTTTATATTGTTTCGTATAAACGATATGCAACCTCAACCAAGCACGTTAAGTAAAAGCTCTTTTTCCCCAAAAATGAAGAGACCACGGGCTTCTCTTAGCGTTACCGAAAAACTTATGGTAAGTACGCAATGTCTATAAATACGTATTTGAGCAGTATTCTGCTTCGGTATTACCTACTGAAATACCGGAAAAAATAAGCTGAAGTTTCAGGAATTGGTATGACCACTGTGTTCAGTGTATTAAAAGAATACAAACAAAACGAGCAATTTAAGTCTCCTGAAAAACTTGGACCCAAACATAATTTCAAGAATAAATTAGACGATTTCACCTTAGCGGCTATAAGGCGAAAAGTACACCAATTTTTTTATGCAAATGAGGCACCCACCATAGCAAAAGTAACTTTAGTGTTATTTTTTTTACATCTTTGCACGTGGCGCTATGTGTGCGTAAAGCTTGTTATAGATACAGTGTACGTGGCGACGACTATCGCAACGACATAGCGTTTTTTTTTAGGTTCTATTTAACGTTTTCCTATTGCGTAGATTTTCTTACCCATAATCTGTTTAAATTATAGATTCTTAAGGTTGTTAATGATGACCCAGATTTAGAGAACTTCTCTTGAAGTACCTTGAGTAAAATTTTAAAACACTTAAATTTCAAATACGCCACAAAATCAGGAAAAAGCGTGCTATAAGATAGACGCGATATTGTTTTGTGGCGCCAGCGATACCTCCAAACAAAATTAAGGATTATCGCAGGGAAGGAAGGTACATTTATTACCAAGATAAAACCTGGATCAACGAAGATAATTAAAATTTTATCTGTTTTATTTATCTTTTACAGTGTAGGTATTGCATGCCACCAGTGAATTTAATGCGTAATTAGTATTTTTCATTTTCTCGAAGGTCATACACCGAAGAAACAATGGATTGACCATACTGTACAATTGTCCCAGCAGGGATACTTAGAATGGTAGACCATCGGCTTGAAAGGGCCTTCAGGAAAAGGCAAACGGCCAATTACTAGCCATAGAGGCGGGGAAGAAGGATTTGTAGAAGATAGTTTACCAATAAACTAATAATATGCTAAAAAAGGAAAAGAAGATTGCCATCAAGAAATGAATGTTGAGTGTTTTGAGAAGTGGTTTAGTGGGGTTTTGCCCAAACACTGTACAATGTCTTGGAATAAACTAGGAATACAAGAGTGGATGGCGAGAAAAATATCCCATTCGAGGCACAAATGGTAAAAGCTACTCTTATAGATATTGTACGGCAGCACAAACATGAACACTGCGGCAAGTATGCCGTGGACGAGATGGCAGCGGAGCGTGGAGTCACTGTTTTACGTTTGCCCACTTACCATTGTGAGCTCAATCCTATTGAGCTGATTTGGGCGCAGGCCAAAGGGTTTGTTGCAAGAAACAACAAGACCTTCAAAATGAAAGATGTTAAAAAACTTTTCGAGGAAGAACTAATTGAATAATCGATAGTGTCTCAGACAAGTTTATAATAAATGTTACTGACAGTGACAATGATGATATTATATCTGATGACAATGAATAAAAAAAATGTAATACTTTTATATATACTTTTTATATACTTTTTAGTTTTTTTTTTATGAAATCCCTATGACGACATTCACTATGTATAATTTTCACCTGATGAACTTACAGCGTGGATGTAGCTTAAACAAATCTTGACGTAATTTTTAAAACCTTCAGTTAAAAAAATTTTTATTTACCATTCAGTCTTTTACTTTATCAGTCAGTCATTTCGTTTTCCGTTCAGTCATTTAGTCACATCACTATTTTTGATTCATCAAAACCTGACTACAAAGTAAATGACAGGCAGCGTCGTTTAATTAAAAATAATGTATGGAATTTGACACCAAATATCAAACTTCGCAAAGAGCATGGAGCTAACCTCCATGGCAAAGAATGTGGTGCCGCGGCTAAGGGACTTCTTTCATGAAACGGACAACACCTCTACTGCATTCGTTTCGGATTATTCAAAGTACTCTGTGTGCATGTGCATCAGAGATCAGAGACTAGGCATAGGTCATAAATATTATACTAGGCAATAGGCATGAGCATGGGTCATTAAAAAAATGTTCAAAAGATGTATGATTTTTTTTATGAATATTATAATTAAATTTACTTCAATTTTATTTACTGATCTTGTTTCACATGCCTACATATTTTAGCTTATACCTTCATTACTTTACACATTCTCATTGAGTAAATTTCATTATCTTTGGTTAATGTTTCGTAAAAATGTCTGAGTGAAAAAGAAATATTGACATTATTGTGTTCTAGTGATGATTCAGACACCAACATACCGTTAGCTGCCATTCAGCAACAAACTAAGGGAAGATCATCTCGGAGACGATGAGTGTGTGGTGTTCGAACATCATTTTATATATAATGTTTTTTAAATATGTTTCATAATAATATTATGATATCAACAGGTAGAATATTGTGGAAATCTATACTTAAAATGTCTCAGAGGCAGGAGGAGGTCTCAGTAGGAACAACCAGAACCTACTGCCTATGCACGAAGACAAGTGAGAGAGAAATTCATGACAGTTTGGAAACTTTTGATCGCGTCGGCATGCATCTTGTGTAATAATTATGACTAAATAAAGGTAGAAATGTGACTACAGGCAATTTTTTCACATCTGTATCTCTTGCACAGAACTAGTTTTCAAAACGTACATCTTTGGTTAGTACTATAAATAAAGAGAGACGTGATATCCATCATACGTGATATTCCATACGTTTACCAAACAAAGATAATCAAAAATTTATTTATTTATTTATTTATTTTTATTTATTTATTTTCAATCACAACTTACAACTATCATTACAGGTTACTACCTAATTCGATAGTGAAGCACACATCAGTAAACATATATATACTTATAACAAATACCTACTTATAACAAATAACATATAATGCTATCCTTGTGAACTCATTCGGCGTACAAATAAAAATATCTGTCTCCTCTGCTACAAGGTTGAGAGTGCGAAGTGCCCGTGTCAGCGGCGCCTCGTTCAATAAATTAGTGCGACCACGAGGTACGGCCAGCAGGTGAGGCCGACGTCGTCGCCACACATATCTGTCCGGCACACACAAACACAGTAAACATAATATATCTGCGTGATGTACCTTACCCCTAATTAACTTAAATAAATATGACACAAGCGTGAGCTCCCGCCTGACTCGTAGTTCGTTGTATCCCACCATGCCCAACACAAACAAAGTTGGATACATAATAGGATAAAAAGGATACACTCCATATAGCCTAAAATATAAAAACCTAGTAAATTTGTTTTGTATCCGCTCCAACATGAGACTATATTTAGTCTCATGCGGAGCCCAGATGACTGCGTTGCATTCCAATTGGCTTCTCACTAAAGCGTTGTATAAGGCGATAATGGCTGCTACATTTGTGAAAGTACGAACAGTTCGTAAAAGGAACCCTAAATTTCTGTAAGCCTTTTTACAGCACTTAGTAATGTGATCACGAAACGTTAGCCCCGCGTTGAGAGTAACTCCTAAATCCTTAACTTCTGTGACCCGGACCATTGGCATTCCATCAATGTTGTAACTATGTACAATAGGCCTATGTGCACGTGAAAACGTGATTGTAGCACATTTTTTGATGTTGAACTGTAAAAGATTCTCCTTGCTCCAATTAGCTACACTATTAATGGCATTCTGTAACCGTCCACAGTCACTTTCTTCCTTCACAGTCAGAGATAACTTAAGGTCATCTGCAAACATTAAACAATTTGCCTCTTTAACGACTTTGGGCAAATCGTTCATCATGATTATAAATTGCAGAGGACCGAGATTACTTCCCTGACTTACACCAGACCACGTAAAATACGGCTCCGATCTGTGTCCCGCGTATTCTACGTACTGCTGCCTATCCCTCATATAACTGGCAAAAAAATTAAGTAGATGTGGTGTGAAACCAACAGCTGCTAACTTCTTGAGCAACACGTCATTATCGACTAGGTCAAATGCTTTTTTGTAGTCGAAGTAAGCAGCGTCAGTCTGCCCTCCACTATCCACTGTCGGCAGCAAGTGAGCCATGTAACTGAGCAAGTTGCTGGTAGTGCTCCTCATTGGTCGAAACCCGTGTTGGGCATCTGAAAGTTGTGCTTTCACCTGCATAAAAAGGCTGTTATGAATAGCACACTCTAACACTTTAGCCGGTGACGACAGTACCGCAATGGGTCTGTACCCACTAACATTGTCGTTGCCTATTCCTCCTTTCGGTATCGGTACGACACGAGTAGTTTTCCATCTCTTGGGAAACACAGCCGCGCTCAGACATCTATTGAAGATATGGAGTAACGGCTCAGCCAGCACAGATCCACAGTCTTTGAGAATGTACGCCGGAATGCCATCCGGACCTGCGGACCTCTTCGGCTTAAGATGTTTAAGCGCACTCCGCACATCCCCCAACTGTAAGTTATCTAGATGAACCCGCGCTACACCATTCTCATCGCCCGCTCCTTCTATCACAGTATTAACGTTCAACTCGGGTCGTATCGTACTATACACCGAGTGAAAGTACTGGGCGAACTCTTTCACACATTGTTCATCAGACAACACTGCCCCGTTCTTTAATATCTTTTGTGTATTTCGACTACCTTTTCTGGAGTTCACGTAATTCCAGAAGGATTGTGGATCTTTTTGTAGCTGACTTTGAACCCTGCTAGTATGTTGCTCTTGTGCTAGTTTTATTAATCGTTTTACTTTACTCCTACACAGGGCGAACGCTTCGTAATCATTCTTGGTCCTACTTGCCTTATACAGCTTGTGGAGAATAGCCTTACGTCGTATGTTGCGAATTATTTCAATAGTGTAAAACTCGGGGTAAACATACTTCGAGCTTACCCGACATCGCTGTTTTCTGGGAACACAGTCATCTATTTTGGAATTGACTGTTTCATAAAAGTAATCTAAACTCATTTCTAAATCAAGGTTATAAATATCAGTCCAGTCTATAGTTCCTATTGACGCGTACATTGAAGCGAAATCAGCTTTATTGAAATTCCAACCTGGGGAAACAGTACTCGATTCGCACTGGAATGAACCTGCGACTCGGCGCGGCCACAGTTTCACCAACACATCCAGTGGCGGGTGGTATGCATCCACAGGTACGAGAGGCGCCCCTGCCTCGCGCACATTCACACTCTCTCCCTTTGTAAGCGTACTTAACACTAAATCTAAACACCGATCATTACAATTAACAATCGTGTTACACTGAGTAAATCTACAGTAAGATAAAAAATATTGAAAATAATTACATACGTTTATAGAACAGGAATGCATATTGAAGTCACCAATCACAACGATATCACTATATTTACTACACAGTACAAAATGTTTTGTAATTCAACACATTATAATATAAGTACCCGGATGACAAGCTTTGCTCGTTTTTTTTTGAAATTACATTTAGATACAAATTACATACTGATGAAACATACATAATATTTTTTGATCTTATTGACATAATAGAAAAAACTGAACTGGTTATTTGAATAAAAATCATGAGTGCAATTAGTTTAATTAAAATTTTCGTATTTTTAAAAAATACTAAAAAAAGGGCTTGATATAGAATAGATTTTCTCACAAAAGAAGGGAACTTGAAAAAAAAGGAAAAAAGTCGAACCGAAGACAAGACGCGAACCGAGGCCTTACGATTCCGCGACCGCTCGATATCCACTCGAGCTATTACGATCATTAACACCAGTGTCAAAATTTACCTTCTTATATTGTAGCAATTTTTCATTGCCTGAAAAAACGGACAAAAAGACATTTTCTAAAAATAAATCCTAGCTAGATGGATTTATTTAGGGAGTTTATCATCGGAATAGTGTCGAATAAGACTTGGTCTTGGATCGTTACTCACACTTGCGTGTGGCTCCAACGATGATGTGTACAGCTGCCCATAGAACCTCTTAATCTCACTCAGAATCTCAGATGTCCCGGAAACGATGCTGCCACACACAGTCCTCAGCTTTGAGAGTTGGCTCTTACTGGAAGACAGATCTCTGGCAAAGACTTTGGAGCCCTGGTTCCGCTCGATCGCTTCTTCATTACGAGCAGTATTGAAGTTGCGCAAATCTCGCCGCATGCATTTGGAGATCTGTCTATTCAGTTGCCTGTATACTGTGAAATCTGTTGACGATTGCATCCTCGTCTCCCGTCTAACAGCCATGAAATTAAGAGTGTGATCGGAGAGTTTTTGTGTTCTTCTACGGCGGGTCTTGCAGAATTGAAATAATACTAGTTTTTACGGAATTTATCGCGTATATTTAACTTTTTAATTACCCGACGTTTCGAGAGCTTTACAGCACCCATGGTCACGGGAAGGACTGAGATGTTCAACGTCCAGCTGTCATAGTTAACCGCGGTTACCATAGATTAAAATTTAACTTTTGTTCCGATCTACACAGTATGAACTTATGGTATCATGGAGTCTTGCAGTTGTATGCTTGGGTTGGGATTTAATTTTATTTATTATAGGATCCCAAGCAGATGGTAGCACCCAGCCATCTTCTCTATTGAAATTAGGATGTTTTTTGATTTCAATAGCCTCGCGAATCATCCTTGGATGGAATCGGTGTTCTTTAGCGAGGATTTGTGGTCTATCAAATCTGATGTAGTGACGGGGGCGATCCTGTACATGTTCACAGACTGCAGACTTCCCGGAGCGTCGATTCTTCACATCAGCTATATGTTCTTTGACGCGGGTTTTAATGGATCTTTTAGTTTGTCCTATGTAGGAGAGACCACATTCACAATCAAGCTTGTACACTCCTGCATCTTGCAGAGGGACGTTACACTTGACTGATGGTAAAAACTGACCAATCTTCTTCGGCGGCTTGAAGTATGTTTTGATGGAAGCGCGCTTCAAGATGTAGCCAATCTTGTCAGTGACTCCTCTAACATATGGCAGTACAGCAGGTACACGCTCGACTGTGGCCGGCTTCACTCGTTCTCTGTGACGTAGGCGCGGGACCCGAAGCTTGTTGTCATGCAAAACTTGCTTGACATGTTGGAGCTCGGCAGCCAGGTGTTTACTGTCACAGATCCCTCGTGCTCTCTGAAACAAAGATTTACCCACGGTAGCTAACTGTGAAGGATGGTGGTGAGAATCACCGTTTAAATATCTATCTGTATGGGTCTTTTTTCTATACACAGTATGGCTCAAGGTGTTATCAGGATTCCGAATTACTAACACATCTAGAAAAGCTAAGGAATTGTTTGCCTCTAACTCCATTGTGAACTGAATTTTAGAATTTATAGAGTTAAGATGGTCTAAAAATGCAGTTACTTTATCTAAAGGTAGAATTGTGAAAGTGTCGTCTACGTACCGCTTGTAGAAACTTGGATTTATGGGAGAAGTAAGCAGGGCTTTCTCCTCAAAGTCTTCCATGAATATGTCGGCGACAATGGGAGATACAGGTGAGCCCATCGCCACACCATCTACTTGCTTGTAGAACTCCTCCTTCCACAATAGGTAGCCAGATGTAAGGCAGTGTCTGAGTAATACTGCATATTCTACGGGCATGTTGTTTTCTTCCAGCCTTCTAGTTACAATTGAGATGCAGTCTACAACAGGTAAGCATGTAAACAATGACTGCACATCAAAACTGACCATAGTTTCATTGTCTGCCAGACGTAGGTCTTTAATCTCGCTGACAAAATGGTAGGAATCCTTTATGTGTGCTCTTGTATGTCCCCTGAGCGGTGAGAGTATTTTCGCTAAGTGTTGAGCCAATCTGTAAGTTGGTGAATCGATTTGGCTCACTATGGGGCGTAATGGAGCATTGGGCTTGTGTATTTTTGGTAACCCATACAACTTTGGTGATTTGGCGCACGTAGGTATTATCCATTTTACGTCCAGATTTAATTTTTCGGAGTGTTTCTTTATGAGGTCACTAGTTGTTTTTAGTGTGCTATTTGTTGGGTCGTTTTTAACCTTTTTATAAGTACTTACATCCGACAAAAGTTCTTGTATTTTAGAATTATAATATGACGTATCCATGACTACCGTGGCGTTTCCCTTATCTGCGCGGAGAATCGTAAGTTATGGTTTATTGCGTAGGTTCTTTAACGCTATAAATTCGTCTCTGGGAAGATTCGGTTTAGGCACTGAACATCGACGTAACATAGACGAAATGTCTTGACGTATCGCCTCCAAATCTTCTTTCCGCATATTGTTTTTAAATAAACAGTCCTCGACACTACAGATAATTTCTTCGTACGGTAATCTGCGTGGAGTTATAGCGTAATTTAGTCCTTTGGATAAAACCTTTATTGTTGTATCATCCAGTGTTTGTTTTGACAGATTATAGAACGCGATTAATCTATGATCTGTGTTTGTCAATGGTTGCTTTTGGTTCTGGCATTGATTCGGATGTTTGACATTTGATTTGGCCGTTAATTTTTGATATTTTTCTATATGTTTGTTTTTGCATTCGTTATATTTACTAATTTCGCGTTTATTTAATGTTTCCATGCAAAAATTATAATCAAACGTCGTCAAAACTTTCTTTAATTCACTGGATGATGTGTCTATGGATTTATTGATGTCGGAGCGTTTTTTTTTGGATTACCGCCCGTAACAACTTTTTACTCGCCTGATTTAAGATCTTAGCGCTTCCTCGAATGTCCTTTTTGGTGGATATTTTGACACACGTAGGAATGAGATTATGGTCTCGGCATCTCTTCAAGAAATTTAAGGCTGTTAGATATCTTGCGCGCTTAGTCTTTAGATCTTCTAATCGGCGTATTTTATTTGCAATTACCAGTCCGTACTGGTTTACATAATGATTTCTTATGTTTACGCGAACACTACACATTGAAATAATACTAGCTTTTACGGAATTTATCGCGTATATTTAACTTTTTAATTACCCGACGTTTCGAGAGCTTTACAGCACCCATGGTCACGGGAAGGACTGAGATGTTCAACGTTCAGCTGTCATAGTTAACCGCGGTTACCATAGATTAAAATTTAACTTTTGTTCCGATCTACACAGTATGAACTTATGGTATCATGGAGTCTTGCAGTTGTATGCTTGGGTTGGGATTTAATTTTATTTATTATAGGATCCCAAGCAGATGGTAGCACCCAGCCATCTTCTCTATTGAAATTAGGATGTTTTTTGATTTCAATAGCCTCGCGAATCATCCTTGGAAGGAATCGGTGTTCTTTAGCGAGGATTTGTGGTCTATCAAATCTGATGTAGTGACGGGGGCGATCCTGTACATGTTCACAGACTGCAGACTTCCCGGAGGGTCGATTCTTCACATCAGCTATATGTTCTTGGATTCATGGAAGACTTTGAGGAGAAAGCCCTGCTTACTTCTCCCATAAATCCAAGTTTCTACAAGCGGTACGTAGACGACACTTTCACAATTCTACCTTTAGATAAAGTAACTGCATTTTTAGACCATCTTAACTCTATAAATTCTAAAATTCAGTTCACAATGGAGTTAGAGGCAAACAATTCCTTAGCTTTTCTAGATGTGTTAGTAATTCGGAATCCTGATAACACCTTGAGCCATACTGTGTATAGAAAAAAGACCCATACAGATAGATATTTAAACGGTGATTCTCACCACCATCCTTCACAGTTAGCTACCGTGGGTAAATCTTTGTTTCAGAGAGCACGAGGGATCTGTGACAGTAAACACCTGGCTGCCGAGCTCCAACATGTCAAGCAAGTTTTGCGTGACAACAAGCTTCGGGTCCCGCGCCTACGTCACAGAGAACGAGTGAAGCCGGCCACAGTCGAGCGTGTACCTGCTGTACTGCCATATGTTAGAGGAGTCACTGACAAGATTGGCTACATCTTGAAGCGCGCTTCCATCAAAACATACTTCAAGCCGCCGAAGAAGATTGGTCAGTTTTTACCATCAGTCAAGTGTAACGTCCCTCTGCAAGATGCAGGAGTGTACAAGCTTGATTGTGAATGTGGTCTCTCCTACATAGGACAAACTAAAAGATCCATTAAAACCCGCGTCAAAGAACATATAGCTGATGTGAAGAATCGACGCTCCGGGAAGTCTGCAGTCTGTGAACATGTACAGGATCGCCCCCCGTCACTACTACATCAGATTTGATAGACCACAAATCCTCGCTAAAGAACACCGATTCCTTCCAAGGATGATTCGCGAGGCTATTGAAATCAAAAAACATCCTAATTTCAATAGAGAAGATGGCTGGGTGCTACCATCTGCTTGGGATCCTAAATATAAAATTAAATCCCAACCCAAGCATACAACTGCAAGACTCCATGATACCATAAGTTCATACTGTGTAGATCGGAACAAAAGTTAAATTTTAATCTATGGTAACCGCGGTTAACTATGACAGCTGGACGTTGAACATCTCAGTCCTTCCCGTGACCATGGGTGATGTAAAGCTCTCGAAACGTCGGGTAATTAAAAAGTTAAATATACGCGATAAATTCCGTAAAAACTAGTATTATTTCAATGTGTAGTGTTCGCGTAAATATAAGAAATCATTATGGGTCTTGCAGAACTTAGCTCCGACCATATGGACAGTTTCCACGAGCTTGTCATTCATATCGTCCACTGCATTGCAATCTTTTAGGTACTGAAAGCGGTTACGTAACTCGAGCTGAAAAGTTTCGGGATTCTGGATCAGAGCACGAGGGGGACGGAGCGTTGACTTCATTAGACGAGACCTCTCCAACTTTACGTTTAGGTTCAGTGTGCCTCTAACCATTCGGTGATCACTGCCAGTTTTCATCCTTGCAATCACTGAGACATCACTGAACAGTTGGCGTCTGGTCGTCATAATGAAGTCAATCTCATTTTTTGTCGAACCGTCGGGGCTCGACCAGGTCCACTTCCTGTGGGGCCGCTTGTGGAAGAAAGAGTTCATCATAAAGAGTCCGTCTTTCTCCATAAAGTAGGCCAGCTGCTGGCTCCTACGGTTCCGTTGCCTTACTCCAAATTTCCCTAACTTCGGCTCACCGCTTTCTCTAGTGCCTAGTTTTGCGTTGAAGTTCCCCCATCAACACCGTGTAGTAGGTTTTGGAGGAATGCATGGCTCTGGAAATATCCTCATACATTTCCTCCACATCCTCATCGGGATGTGCCGAGGTTGGTGCGTAAACCTGTATGACATTCAGCGAATACCGTTTGGTGATTCTGAGTATCAGGTACGCGACCATCGTCGACACACTCTCAATCTTTACAACGTTGTTGACGAGAGACTTGTAGACGATAAATCCGACACCTCCTTGGGACAGATGGTCGCCCTCCCGGTGATAGAACAAGTTGCCGGACTCGAGGATTACCGTGTCCTCCCCCTCTCGGATAATCCAATAATATGCCAGTGCAACTTGTCTACCTCTTCTTCCAGCTCCAGTATCTTCTCGTCAGTCCTCAGGGTGCGTGCGATATATGTATAATGAATCGTCGTAGGTGGCAACCGGTACCTCCACCGGAGATTCTTAGCACCCCCTGCCCCGCCGTTACCATGGTCGCCACCATAGCCAGGAATAGCGGGGCCGCCGGGGACTGGGGGCCATTTGTTAGCGTCGTTATTCATGGGGGGATATTTGCCATAGTTGCCACGCTTGGGGAGCGCAGTTTTTTTTATTATATTATTAGTTATTAGGAAGAAGCTGCTGCCCATCTCCTGCCTGTCTCCCTCTGTCGCCTCTTACGACACCCACGGTAAGGTATGGTGTAGTGGATATTCTTAACCGTCGCTACACGGCACGGCATATGTATATATATATATATATATATATATATACAAGATTAAAGAAAAAACCTGAAACTATAATGTTTTACAATTCCTATATGGTGTTGACGTGGTCGATAAAATGGCGCGAAGATTAGAATAAAAGAGGTTTCAATCGGTATTTAACCTTTTTATTTAAACATTTTAAACTATAAAGTTGTAAATAATTTAGGATCAAGGTATCCCTAGATTCTGTTGATGTGTTTACATAATATAATTTTAAACGGCGTAGGCTACGATCGCTAGTGAATGAAATTAGTAAGTGCGAGCGAGACGCATACACATTTCTTTCGTTAGGCATTCATCGTCACCATACAGCTTGACCGCATGGCACCTACTTATGTAGGTCTACGACGACTAATTAGGTCCACTTTCTTTACGACAAAATTTCTAGCCACAATGCAAAAGTGCTATTGAATGTTGCAGTATTAAAAATAACCCGCTGAATTTGTTCATTTTGTAATGCATGGCACTTGAAATTCCGCACTATAAGCTGCATTGTAGAACTATCGAAACTTAATGTACTCGTATTTCTGTTCACTAGAACTTTGACCTGAAGTAATTCTAAGCGTTAAAACATTTTTTCTAGGTTTTTTCGGTTCCTTCACAAGGTGCCCGCCGTTTTAAATTTTTAAAATAAGTCAATATATCAATTTAAAAAATGTTAAGAAATGGTATCTAAAAATTATTTCCCTTCCAAAACTCTGTGTATTATAAATTAAGAAAAATTATTTTTACGTAAAAATATTTCTATTGTGATTCCGAAGGTGCCTATTGTCTTCATTTTCGACCTTTTACGATCCAAAAAAAATTATTAACATAATTAGTTTTAATTACTAACGCCTGGTAATAATATTGTATATCGCCAGATAAAAGTTTGCCGTCATAAATTACCAGGCCCTTCGATGTGTGACGTAAGGTGACAATAGTCATGTCTGTATTGAAAATCGTAAATTTAGTGGTTTAGACGCGTTCAAGCAACTATAAAAGTGAATATGGGTAGAAAAAGAAATAAATATTACCTAAGTGGTAAATGAAAGAGAGTTGTTTGCAAGAACGCTGCTCGATATCTGATAAGTTCTATTTTAAGGTAGATTTTTTGTAAGGTACTTTTTTGTTAGAGGCTGTCTAATAGGCTGCATTTTTACTAATTTACATTAGCCAAACTGGTCATTTATACCTTTCTAGGCAACTGCTAAACTCTCTTTTTCTCTAATGTACAGAGTACATTAGAGAAGAAGAGAAGTTAAAGTAGTCGTCATGCTGTAATTGAGATAATGAGAATATCATCATCTTTATCGTTATCAAGCGAACTTAAATAAAAAAAAATATAAGAAAAAGCCTCGTGACCATTGAGTTTCTGACAAAATTCATACGCATAATACTTAGATGGAATACGTTTCCAATAAAAAGGATCTCCGGTTCTCTACACTCGTTACCATATGAAACACAGCAGCGTTAAGCTGATTTTTAACGCTGGTATTCTGTGAGAGCGTGGTTCTATCCCCGTCGAACCGACCCATTCGTGCTACAATAATTTTGATGCAGCATGGCTCCACCACGCAAATAAAATTTTAATGGACCTATTAACGGACTTCTTTAAATTTTGTACTCCTCACTTTGAATACAAGTAAATACTAGAAAAATATAAAACATTTCACATCAGGCTTATCCTTAATTTTCCTACTTTCCTGTTTGCTATTGTAGAAATACGCGATTTACATTTTTATTACATTTTAACACTTGAGCACTTAAGATAATTGTATCACATTTCCATTTAATCCAAAACGTTAGAGCCGTTTACGAAAAACCAATCATATAATTAACACATATATTCAAGTACTACCCGCTTAAAGTATTAATATTTGAAACGACTTGAACTTTATTAGTAGCATTATCAACTTTTTCAATAGATTTTTAATTTTCAATGGATTTTTAAAATTAAAATGGAATTTTAATTAACTGATTACCTTTAAAAGTACATTTCTCAAAAATCAAAGTTGTCGTCATTGTGCTGGAAATCAGCTATGAGAACGTCATCGTCTCTATTATCATCAAACACTCAAATAAAAAATACTAATAATAAGAAAAATCATTGTAATACATTTACACTGTTATTTATTTATATCTGCCAAAATTCATATAAATACGACTAGGTTGTTCAAATATTTATTCGAAGCAAAGATATAAAACTTAGCATAATTATAGCTTGTAAGCGTTGAACTCCTCTTCTATTGAGAAGAGAAAAGCAACGTGTATGATGCTGTTTATATTTTTAGCGACGTAAGAGAATCTATCACACCGTTTAGTCCTGAGGTTATGTCACACTTCAGTTCCATATCATATTTTGGATGTTAGTAGAAGGCTTTCATCTAAGAGATTTTAAAATATTACGAATTATTTCTTAAACATTGCTTATTAGCTGTAAGAGAATCTATAATACAAACGGTATTATAGATTCTCTGTCCCGAGGGAATTATAAAAGACATCTATGAGAAAGGTCAAAAAGACAGAATATACACACATGGATATCAGATGGTATGTATACAAAAGTATACATACTACCTAATATCTAATAAACCAGATCGGCAACTAAGAGCAGCGTTAAAGATGTGAGACGACTAGCACCGTGACCGTCAACTCGCCTGCCATAGGACAGAACTATGTCCAGCAGTAGACTTTTACGGACGAGTAAAAAGAAAGAAGAAGAAGTTAATTTTCGCAGTAATAAGTTCCGAAGAAAAAATTGCCGTTAATTTAGAGAACAATAATTTAAAATAGAAATAAACAATTGTATGCACATATGTATATTGATTATGTGTTAACAAAAATGGGAAGTCGGCATGAAATAATGGTACGCATACTTTTAATAACAAAAAAATAAATAAAGTGGAAACAATGGACTTCGTAATAAGTGGCTATTTTAGACCGAGATCACCTAAAAATTCGATACAAACCATAGTTTTGTAATCATCAGTATAGACTAAGGTATAAAACTTCGTAGCTTGTTATTTTGTCTGATGAAATCGAATCTTTACCTAAAGATAAATGAAACTATGATACTGTGCATTCAAAATTCCCGTTCAATGCCCACTTCGTTGTCTTCATCAATTCACGTTTGTTTCTTCGAGTGTTCATGGACATAAAATCTACAAGCTATTCGATATTATAATGTTCTGCGAAAAAGCGTATGGTCATATATGAAATAATAACAGTATCACAAAACCACAATCTAATGAAAAAGTTACCAAGGAACTTGAAGTCTAATATCATATCACGTTTAAAATAAAATGTACAAACATATTTATGTACATAAATACACAATCGATCGATCAAAAGCAAACCTAGGGAACATTTTCACGAAACTTTTCCATTGTATTGAATTAGGTACTTTGAACAAAAATAAACTCGCAGTGTAAGCAAATAAAGAATTCTAAAACTGAGGTCCAACACCGTTTATTTATTGCCGTTTCAATTAAGATGGACTGCTATTGCCTTGCCACCCCCGGTGAAGATTTACTTGGCTTATTGGTTGGCTTTAGGATGGTGAGACAGATAAAGTTTTCTTACGACCAGTCTGTATATTTTATAGAATTTTTCTTAATATATATTATCTACCTAGACATTATAACGTCTACGAGACATTATAATACATATATACATTTTTATTTATTTATTCATTCTTAGAAAGAGTGTACATTATTTACATTTTAAATTTTGCCAAACTGTAAGCCTGTATATCGGAAAGATTTGGTCGCATATTATCAGTACAGTAATATGTGACCAAATCTTTCCAATATTACCGGTACAATATAAATCATTTTTCTTTTGTTGGGGTTTGTTCAACAAAATTAATTTTATTTACTAAATTTGGGCTTTTTTTAACAGTCCGAAAAAACTTATCATTTACTATGGCTATTAATGTGGAAGTTAATTTTAAAATAAGAACAATACTTTCTTCTTGTTTTGAATCCATTCTGGTTGTAGGAATGATTTTCCTTTATTGTCACACCTAGTAGGCGAATTGACGATCTCAGTACTACCAGACGTGTCGTAATGGTCGCCACACACGGTCAGTTCAAGTGATCATTTCAAACTAAAACTGTTGATATTCTTTAAAATATTGGATTTTCGATATATCTATAAATAAACTTATATATAAAACTCCGATATCGATATATTTATAATAATCGATATATCAAAAATACAATATTTTAAAAATATCAACAGTTTTAGTTAGAACTGATCAGTTGAACTGACCGTGTGTGGCGTCAATACTATTGTCAGACGCAAGACGGCTTCACGTGCTTTCGAAACACGGGGTGAAACATTGCCAACATCTTGACTCCGGACTTCAACTGAGAATTTCTTGACAGAAATCTAATAACTAATATTGGGTCAACTAGACCAAAGAGGCAGTCATGTGTGTGGCTAATTGCGACATTTACGAGGGGCGATCAATATATTTACGGTATTAGGGTGATTTGCTAATAATGTTAGTAATTAAATTTTTATTTTTTTTAATTTAACTAGAGTGTAGTTAGCTAATAAAATGTTTAATTTCTTCTATAATAATAATAATCTGAGGGTATAAATATAAAATTTCGTTCTCATAACTTCATTACTTCTTATGTAACCTTCAGTCATAGAAGACAGGAATGACCGACTCGACAGTGTTGAAAAAAATCGAACATCGCAGGGTGATTAAATTCCTCACTAAACAAGGAAAAACTCAAAAAATCCATGAAGAGTGAATATTATAAATAGTGGCCGTTTACCAAGACTGCTCCCACAATGTTAACCGTACATAAGTGGTCAAGTAAATTCTTAAGAGGCAGGGAAAGCATCGAAGATGACCGCCGCTCGTGTGGGCCAATCACAGTGACTACAGAAGAAAATGTGAAAATTGTTGAAAAACTTGTATTAGAGGATGCAAGAATAAGAATTAAGATGTTAGCATAAATGACCGATAGGTTATATCGGTTGGTACTACACAACCATACACACCATATTGTATGTCTATCTCAACCTCACAAAAGTCAGTGCAAGATGGGTGCCGCGAATGCTCACTGCGCTTCGAAATCAGGCGCGGGTTGAATGTTGCAGAGAGTATTAGAGCTGTGTTGACGACCTGTGGTGACGATGAGATGTGGTGGTGACGACCCAAGAAGCGTTTTCAACAGGATAGTTACAGGAGGTGAAACGTGGGTTCATCACTGTGATCCTGACAGTAAATAGGAGTCTATGCAATGGCATAATAAGGGATCAGTCCCGTCCCCCCCCCCCCAAGAAGTCCAAAATCACTCCATCTGCCTGTAAAATCACGACGAAATTACGGCTACATAGTTTTGAGATTCCAATGGAACACCATTAATCGAGTCCACAAAAAAAGGTGAAACTGATGGTTTGTGGAACGTAAACAAATTACGCCATTTTACGCCGTTTGAGAGAAGCAATAAAAGAAAAGAAAAGGGGGAAGCTGATCATGGGAGTGCTGTTTCTTCATGATAACGCACCGATTCACACGGCGCGGCTCTCCAAGGCTACTGTACGATACTGCGGGCTTGATTAAATTAACCACCCACCATACGGCCCAAATCTAGCACCTAGTGACTATTTTTTATTTCAAACCTTAAAAAAAGACCTTCGGGGAAAGCGACGATCGAAGATTACTGACGATAATAAGCTCAAGTCCGCTGTACATGAGCATTTTTCAGAACAAGACGAAGAATATTTTTTTCAAAGGTATAAAAAAACTTTTGTCACGAACAAGTAAAACTATTGATATCATGGGACACTATGTTGAAAATGTTTCATCATTTTATCTATTTTCTATCGTGCCCATACCAAGAATACATTGAACGGCCCTCGTATATTTATTATATTAACAATATAATAAAAATTGAGAATTTCCATGGATTGAATATACACTCGTTATAGGTTATAGCTACGACTTCGCTTCGCAGTGGATCGCAAGCCTGAGGATACAAATAAAGTAGTTCACTTATACATCACCGGCTCTGAAATCTGAATTCAGTACTGTAGCAGGCGACATCTAGATAGAACGTAAAGTTTGAACATTAAAATAGCTATTGGAAGATATTCACTTTCTATATTCGTGTTTTTAATAATATGATTCCTTGGTGATTTTTTTCAACACTGGTAAGTCCGTAACTTTACTAATGTATAATATTAAATATTACCTAATAGTTTTAATCTTTTTATTCTCTTTCAATATTTCGATTATTTATTTTATTTTAACACTTTTGTAGTAAAGGTACAAACAGCGGACTTAATGCTAAATGAAATTTTCCGTAGAATATTAGAGTATTCTATTTTTAAGAATTTATTATTAAATATTTTCGACCAGCCAACCGGAAAGTTTGTGGATAAAGTAGGCTGCAGTAGGCTAGAGTGAAAAACGACGTAGTGATAAAATATATAAAATTTACACGCAAATACAACATGTACTCGTTGATGATACTTATTTAAATATCTATGAGGATACAAAGAATTTATATCAGTAGTATAGTTATTGCACGAATGGGTCGGCTCGACTGGGGAAGGAATGGGGAGCTGCTGTGTTTCGTATGGTGAGTGTAGAGAACCGGAGACCCTTTTTACTAGAAAGGAGGCATTCCATCTTAGTCCTCACGGGTGACAACGCATTTGCAATTTGATTCGTAATCGAGAATAGATGTCTGTGGACCACATCAACCACTTACCATCAGGTGGACTGTGTGCTTGTTTGTCACCTATAAAAACAACTTAATTATATTCCTGAATTCACTATCTGGTGTATGAAGTTAATGGTTCCACGGCATCGCTACTAAGTCCCCCTGCCACGACAAGGCATGAACCCATTCAGGAGGGAACTTTAACTTTACCTAATCAGTCGCTATTTATTAGTAGAGTGCACTACGTGATGTGGCATTCTGACCCCTGACCCAATATTATTTATGAACATGTTTATTTCTTTCAAAAAAATCTTATAAAATGTCAAGTATTAATTGTAAATTAACATAGGGAGTTTCTGAATGGATTATAATTTATTTTAATTTTATGTTAACTCTACAATAGTGATAGGCTGATTATAGCCAACTTCAAAAAAAGGAGGTTTTTAATTCGACTGTATTTTCACAAGACCATAGGCCATTTATATACCCTTGAAAAAATATGCTAACATAGGCCTCCCCCAAGGAATGCCACAAAGCACGGGTCTGAGCCACCTGCATCCATCGAATTCTTGGATGTCTTACCAATTCGTCACTCCATCTAGTGGGGGGTTGCCCTAAACTTCGCCTACTGGTGGTGGCAGCCACCCGAGAACCTTTTTTCCCCATCGGTTGTCGGTTCTTGGAGCTATATGGCCGGCCCATTGCCACTTCAGCTTACTAATCCATTGGGCTATGCCGGTCACTCTGGTTCTACTGCGGATATTTTCATTTCTAAGTATATCATGCAGAGAAACCCCGAGCATAGTCCTCTCCATAGCTCGCTGAGCAACTTTCAGCGTCCTCATACGGCCAGCAATGAAGGACCACGTCTCAGATCCATAAGTCATCACGGACAACACGCACTGGTTGTACAATCTCGTTTTCACGTTTTGAGGTATACCTGACGAGAAGATGTGTCGTAATTTCCCGAACGTTGCCCATCCGAAATGAATCCGTCGATTGACCTCTCGGTCGAAGTTTAACTAACCTAGTCGGAATATTTGTCCCAGGTAAACGTACTCGTCAACAAGTTCGAGCTTAGTGTTCCCAACAACTACCGGCAAAGATGTGACATGGACATTAAACATGATACTTTGTTTTGTCCACGTTCACCTTAAGACCTATCCGTTGGGGAACACTATTAAGGTCATTAAGCATAGTGATTAGGCCTTCCAGCGACTCTGCCATAAGGACTATATCACCGGAAAATCGAAGGTGAGTGATGTACTCGCCATTGATGTTAATACCGTATTCTTTCCAGTTCAGTTGCTTGAAAACGTCTTCCAATGCAGCGGTGAAGAATTTTGGGGATATAACGTCACACTGTCTTAAACCTCTCTGCAGTTGGATAGTTTTCGTATTCTGGTTCTTTACTCGGATAGCCATCGTAGCCTACAATTTTTTGTACAATATGATAACAATATTTGGAGCCATAATAACCAAGAATCGAATATTTTTGAATTAGAAAAAGGTATGTGAAATGTAAAGTATGTAATATATTGTGCAGTGAAGTTCCTAAAGGAACTAATTGTATCCACGACTGGTCGCCGCTGCTGGTGATAAGAGGGCTGGTTCTTTCCTCGCTCAAAGGCTAAGTATAGCTATTCAGCGAGGAAACGCAGCCGGCGTTCATACGGGGAGCAGGACTTTTTTACTATTTAAATTTTTAGTGTTAGTTTTTCTATATTATGTTTCTTTTTATATTGTGTACAATGAATATTAATTGTAAATATAATAATTTTGATCATTATTTTTAGATAATGTATTTAGGATTTAAAAAAAATAAAAACGTAAAAAAATAAAAATTAGAAAATAACAAATGGGATGTCATCGATTCATAATAAGGATAGTTTATTTTCGGTTAAATTATTTAGACTCTACCATAATCAATATGTTAATCAAAACACAATCGAGAAAATTGAGTGTAATATCTAGTTTTGCGATAAAACATCCACCAACGAAGTGTTTTAATGAAAGCCATCAACTAGGATATGAAATCACTGACACTTGACGCCGTCATGATACCCGATAACAATATCGATAATTTATTAGGGTTCCATATACGAGTGTATCAAATTATCTGTTAAGCTCTATAGAACTTACAAGACTCTCGTATTTATATTTCACATATTTTTTAATAAAATAATATATTGTTTTATGCTGTAGAGCCACTACATTTTTTTTTACAGAATGTGGGTGACAAACGAGCACACAGTCCACCTGATGGTAAGTGGATGCTGTGGCCCATAGACATCTACATTTATCCTCGATTAAGAATTAAAATGCAAATGCGTTGCCAGCCTTGAGGACTAAGGTAGAATGCCTCATTTCCAGTAAAAAAGGTCTCCGGTTCTCTACACTCACCATACGAAACACAGCAGCGTTAGGCTACTATTTCACGCTGGTATTCTGTGAGAGCATGGTTCTTCCCCAGTCGAGCTGACCCATTCATACTACAACCATAATATAGCTGCAGCATGGCTCTACCACATATAAAACTTCAAGTCTTCAGCTTTTTCATATAGATTATTAAAGCATTTATTTATTTAATTATTTGTTAGGTATGGCTCCCTTTCCGATTTTTAAAAAGGCTACAACGTGCAGAAATTAACTTGAGACCTGCAGGAACACATTTCCCTTCCCATTTTCCTGCGCCACCTGCTGTAAACGCCCACGTCACCTGATTATAGATGTTCAAACTCTCAATACGCTCTGACGTCATTCGAGCCAGGTCTCACGTTAATTTCTGCGCGCAAGATTCACTCATTATTTTGTTTGCTTGGCCATACTTACTCTTCTGTTCCAGTTTGAAGGGTAATAGCATTGGTATAATTAGGCATTATTAGGCATTTCATTTGATATATATTCTTCTCCTTTAAAAAAAACGTTATCTCCACACTAATTTTCTCATGTATCGTGGAAGCAGTTTACAAACATAAATTGCACAAGTAAAAACGTCAAGACCTGAAACAATTATTTGTAGGCCATACATATACTTGTTTCGTGCGGGATTCGAACCCGCGTCCCTCAGCGCAGCAACTCAATGCTAAGCCACTGCGCCACGGAGCCGTCAAATGTGATATGTGGGGTGACAAAGTATCTTTAGCATTCTTTGATTGAGTGGATGGAGAAATCCGTGAGCTACAGCAGCTATTTAAAATTAGGTGGAATTTATACTTGTTACTTTTCAAAAAATAAAAATTCCGGGAGTGCCGGCAAAAGTGAAAACTGAATATTAACGTTGTGCATTTTTGTTATTTTGGAATGGTTAGGGAATAATTTTGCACGAATTGCTTTAATTATCAGTATAAAAGTACTATCATTTATGTGGTAGAATACAATATTTATTTATTGCGCTATTGTACACAAACATGACAATTTATATTACATTAAAAAGTTTAACTTCTCCTACGCCGCCCCGGCTGTCTACTCTCCATCCGTCTTACGAATTTTTGATCAGGTCACGTGTCCTGACGCGAGTTTAATTTTTTACCTATTACAAAAAAAGCGTACAACGCCGATAAAGAAGTTTTCGTCTTACAAATTTTCGATCAGGTCACGTATCCTAACGCGAGTTAGAAAGACGCGAGAGAGAAAAAAAAGTTTACAACGCCGCTAAAGAAGTTTTCAATTCAAAATCTCAATACATTGAATTAAGATTAAGAGTAGGATGCTCTCAACAGTAGCTCATTCCAATTCCATAAACAGCTTACGTGTTAATCGGCACTGAGTAAGCTATAAGATACTGGCTGTAGCATTATAATGAATTGGAGTACCTAGAGGGGAATTACGCTTTCATAAATTATTACCGTTATGTACTTACGAGTATAATCCTAATTTCGGAAGACGTGGTAATTATAAGCCATTTTATAGAGCTAGGACCCTATCTCTCTAATGTAGGGATCAATTGCGATAAAATTAATTAAAAGTCTCACACTTTAAAAATAATTATATTACGGTGCTACGTATTGTATAATCTGGAAATTAAAATGTATTATAATATGGAACAATATGAAAATGAAATTCCATTTTGGTGCTTTCTTCTTGACCTTGTCGAAATGCGACCACGAATAAACCTATCGAATATTATTGGAAGCTATCAAAAGCATAGAGTACCACAAATAATGTCTCCGTAAGCGGAGAAATAAATAAGTGTATTATGGTCAAATGGCTCGTATAAACATAATAATCATCCTTTGTTTATTTATTCCTTCAGATCACAGAACGAGAAGGGTTATTGTCTCACGAATGCTGCAATCCTAGAACAATACAAACATTGATACGTATTATCGATTCATAAAATATTATTAAACAATTAGAAATATTTTTTCAGCTCAGCAGTGTTAGTAAAGAGTTTCATCATGCAGCGTATAGTTATTATAATATGCCTGTTAAGAATTAGCAATGGCGAAAATGATGTAAGTAGACTTTTTGAAGAAATCAACAAAAATGTGGTCAAATTTAATGCGATTGCCGCTGAAATAGAATGGGCCTCAAGTATTAACGACAACGTACGAAGCATTAAAGAAAGTTTAGAATTCTATCAAAAAAATCGAATATTATGGCAACGAAAAACTTGCGATAAGTTGGCTATGCTCCAAAACAGTCTAATGTTGAATCAAACCCAGGAGAGACAAACATTTCTCTTATGCAGGCAACCTGTATACAAAGTAGAAGAAGCGAGGTATTAGTTAATAAATATTATACGATATTAAGCTAAAAATAAAATAATTTATACCTTTTTAATGACTCATCAATAATAACATTACTTTTTATAATTTTTGTAGATCTTTGTATAAGTTAAATGAGAAGATGCAATCGACCTATTACAATGTCGAAATTTGCATTCCACGTGCAAAATTCCTACCTCGTTCTCCCTTAAAGCTGAATCCTATAGATATTGAAAATGCCATTATTATATATTTATCAACGGAAAAACAACATTTTAAATTCAAAAACATATATTTCAATAATTTCGAGAAACCTGATGTGTTTTGCTTGAAACAAAATGATTTGGAGAAACTCGCGGCGCATTCGAAGAAAGAAAACGTGTTAAGGTGGATATGGCTCGCATGGAGAGAGGGGACTGGTCCGCCGATAAAACATTTTTATAACAAGCTAGTAAATGTAGAAAATAAAGCTGCAAGAAGAAACGGTAAGTATAAAAGTGCAGTAACAGTCTACGACGTCTGACTTTTGGGCACAGGCTCTTCTCATTCCAGAGATGGGTTTCTAGGAAGAAAAATAAAATGAAAAATGAACTTAATAATATTCAGCAAATAGTTTTAACTTCTCATACATGCATATTACCTCATGATGTTTTTTTACCACCGAGCACGTGCCAAATCAGAATTTATTGTTTATAAAGAAGAGGCAAACGAGCGTACGCCTCATCTAACGATAATGGTAGGTACCTGTGCACATGAACATTTGCAACACCAGTGAATTTTCAAGTGCTTTGCCCAACCTTTCAGAAAGGAGTATGCTCTTTCTTTGAAGGTCTCATCCATCCATCCATCAATTGCAGCCTATAAAATTCCACTGCTGAACATAAGTTTTTCCTATAGATCGCTTCATAGATGGGATTATGCCATAGTTGCCACGCGTGGTAAGCGTAAACAACCACATTTTAATTATTTTTAGTTGTTATCAATAAGACACCGCTGCCCATCCCCTGTTAGAGTTTATCTCTGCGCCTCTTACGATGCCTACGGGATGATACGAGGTATGTAGTTGTATATTCTTACACCCCAACTACACGGTTGCGGTGAAGTTCCAATTGCGAGTAACAAATTCATGGGTGCTTCGGTAACAGAACTCGCATCGTTCGCCCTGCCTGAGATACTACAGCTCTGGTAGTAATTTTGTTGAATTATTTCATGATGATTAGCTTTACGGGGTATCGAGATTGAAAGCCTCATGAGGCAAGTATTTTTATGGCCTAAAAATAATTGTATCTGGTTTGCAAGTTGGTTAATTTAAGTCGCACATCTATTTAAAACGCCTCGACGATACAAAAGAAAATCCTGTTATTTATTACAAGCGATAGAATGTCATAAGATGTGTTAACAAAAAGTTGTATAGAAATTTTTGGTCATTCGCAACTCCTCACATTCATCATTTTATCACAGCCTATCACATACAATAAGTCTGAACCCAGTCCTCCCAAATATTGTCTCATTAGTATTGCTTGATAGACTTTTAAGAGAAATGAACTTTTATGAAAGGAAGTTAAATCAAAATAAGGAGTTTACCTGGTGATTAAATTTTTATATGTGTACAATCAATACAGCCTAGTACAATGTGTCGATATTTGTCCTAGTTACCAACGGGTCAGCAACTGCATCAGGTAAACATAACGACGAAATGGAGGAAAACATCGTGAGGACTCGCACATGAGATTTCTATGACTTATGAAATCTCTAACACTCTCAGAAATGAGAGATACATGTTATATATAACATATATAAATTACGTGTCACGTTGTTTGTCCGCGATGGACTCCTAAACTACTTAACCGTTTTTAATCAAATTTGCACACCGTGTTCAGTTTGATCCAACTTGAGAGATAGGATTTTTTTTTCTTGCCCGTGAGTGACTCACAATTTTTTTTGCGAATTTAAGGATTTTTAATAGGACATGACAAAGGGTAGTCGAAAAGGGCAGAACAACGTCTGCCTGGTAACTAGTACGAGGGTGGATTGAAAAGTACTCGGCCTAACACAGATCCATTCAATTCTAAAAATCAAATCTACTCACATTATTTAGTTCAGTTCAGACTAGTTCATTGTGTGAAGTTCGAAACGTGTGCGATAATTAGTTGTGATTTTATAAATTTATTAACAAAGTAATCGGACATAATTTCCGCGAATGGAGCAAATCGAGCAGCGTGCCGTAATTAAGTACCTCCATAAGAAGGGGCTATCATCAAAAGCCATCCATGATGACATGGTCAGTACATTAAGCGATTGTGCTCTGTCATATTCATCCATCAAAAAATGGATAGCAGAATTTAAGCGTGGTAGAGAGAGTGTGAAAGGTGACCCCGCTCTGGAAGGCCTTCGACGTCAACTACTGACGAAAATATTAAAAAAGTACTTGATTTAATAATGGGAGACCGCAGATTAAAAATTAGAGAGATAGCCGAGATTATAGGCATCTCTTATGAAAGAACTCAAAACATCATTGTCAACGAGTTGGGTTTCCACAAGGTGTCTGCGAGGTGGGTTCCGCGACTGCTTTCAGTTGAACAAAAAAGGACGCGGTTGACTATTTCACGCGACTGTTTGGAGTTATTTGAAGCCGATGCAGATGATTTTTTGAATCGTTTTGTTACTATGGACGAAACATGGGTTCATTACTGTACACCGGAAACAAAACAACAATCAAAACAGTGGAGAAGACCTGGTTCACCACCCCCTAAAAAGGCTAAGTCGATTTTGTCGGCAAAAAAGGTGATGGCTTCAGTATTCTGGGACTCGAAAGGTGTGATTATGATTGATTATCTTGAAAGGGGTCAGACTATAAACTCTGATTACTACTGCACCTTACTACGTCGTTTACGAGAGGAAATAAAAGAAAAACGTCGAGGAATGCTCAGAAGACAAGTCCTGTTTCATCAAGATAACGCCCGTGTTCACACGTCAGTACAGTCAATGGCTGAAATTCACAACTGTGGCTTTGAACTGTTACCGCATCCGCCGTATTCACCTGATCTGGCACCATCAGACTTCTTTCTGTTCTCTAACCTAAAAAAGCACTTGGGAGGTCAAAGATTTTCGACAAACGACGAGGTCAAAGCAGCTGTAGACGCATATTTTGACTCTAAGGAAGAATCATTTTTTTTCAACGGTCTAAATGCTTGGAAGGGGAGGTGGCAAAAGTGTATTGAACTTGATGGTGATTATGTAGAAAAATAAAAATATAACTGATTTAGTATGTGTTTATTTTCTTGGTTAGGCCGAGTACTTTTCAATCCACCCTCGTAACTTATATTTTGACATTTACCCGTTTTTTACATTTTAAAATCTTTGATTAAATTCAATATACTAGAATATATAGTATTGAATTTATTGAATGAAGATTGTGTGTTTACACATCTATTTATATTCAAGAAACCTGCTCTTGCCTTGCAATGATATTCTAATGTCTGATTTCGGTCACGCGGGAGGTATCACCTCAGGAGCAACTTATTTACGCGTAGCTGATGTTATATTTGTGCTTTAAATATCGAAGTTTAGCTCGTCTTTAGTGTTTCAGACACAAAGACAATTAAAACATACTCGGACCCGAAAACCAACAAATGTTTATTTCGGCTGGGGTTCAAACATGGGACAAAATACATAATAATAAAAACAATTTCAGGTTATTCAGACATCGGTGAATACTGGCGAGCTGAGCTTGAGATACCAAACTTAAAACATTTGTGCCACCGACTTTACAAGTCTATTCTACCATTGTATATGCTTCTTCATGGCGTTGTCCGGTATTACCTGAGAAAGAAGTATGGCGATATTGTACCAGCACGAGGACCAATTCCTTCACACTTACTGGGTACTTTCAACTTTCTTTGGTACAGTTTTTAAATAACTTTAAAGTAGGAGGAGGTTTTTACTTGAAATTTGTATAAGTACTCAATATTACCTTCGATTGCGTCGTTTATCTAGTGGTCGTGAGCCCGACTGCTGCTCATGAGGTCCCGGGTTCGAATCCCGGGCTAAGCCAAAATCAGATATTGAGTTATTCTGTCAAAGAAATTCTCTGTAGCAGCTCGAAATCAAGAAGTTGGCGGTATATCACCTCCGTGGCTCGGAAAGCACCTGAAGCCGTCAGTCCTGACCCTGATCCCTCACCGGTCCTGTCGGATTGCCATCTCATCGGACTATGAGAGCGAAGGAATAGAAAGTACACCTGTAAACCTGTGCTGCGCAGATGGCTAGCCTCCATTGAGCTCCGATATTCGGTCAGGAGGATATTATTAGTATCTTCAAATTCATTAATATCTCCGTCTATAGTTCATGAAAGATAGCTTGATCTCTGCGACAGCTGTCAGTAAAAATCACATCCAATGAAGTCCTGAATTTTTTAGTAGTACAGACAGTACCTGTCAATGTCATACTTTATGGGCATGCCGACCTAATTAGTGCATGCCCATAAAGTATGACATTGACAGGTACTGTATGTACTACTAAGAAATTCAGGACTTCATAGGCGTGATTTTACTGACAGCTGTCGCAGAGATCAAGCTATCTTTTATGAACCATAATTCAAGTTCTGATTATCATCATCATCGTATATGCAGATTATCGCAAGCCTGCTGCTAAAACACGATCTTGAGTTACCAATATCAATCTATTTTTACGATTATAAAGAGTGTAATTCTTAAAAAAAGATATATTATAGTATTATTTTGTTTTATTCTGCTTTTAATTAAAAAATAATATTAAACAATATGCGGTATTCACAACAAACTATTTAAACGAAAATTTACAAAATCATATAATGCTTATGTCCGACTGTGGATTATATTGAGGCTTCAACTTTAAGAAGCTATATTTTTTTGAAGAAAAATAATTGAAATAAACTTATTGATTACTAGCTTTTTCCCGTGACTTCGTCTGCGTAGTAGTCGGAAATAACTTAGATTAATATAAATTCGAATGGTAAACTTGCACATGATAAATATAAATTTGCTACAGGAAACCTTTGGAACCAAAACTGGGAGCCGTTGACAGATTTGATAATACCTAACACTATCGATTTAGACGAAAATATGAAAAATATGAATTGGACTTTTAAGCATATGGTACGGTACGTTTTTAAATTAGGCATAGGTACTAAATATATGTTTTATAAATCAAGCAATATTTTACTGATTAGGATATTAATTATGAAAGTTATTGATATTTTTATACTTTTTTTTTCTATAAAAATGTGCAAACAAAATTACAATCCAACTGATGGTATATGTGCACTGCTATCCATCGGCACTTAAAGCCAACTTAAAACCTAAAAGGCTACTAATGCGTTGTCGCCTTTGAGCACTCAGATATAATTCTTCACCGCCTGTAATTATACTGTTGAGTAATTTGAGAAGAATTTCAACGTTTATTTCCGTAAATTTGATAAATTTTCAGATCAAGCGAACTGAAGACTTTTATCTATCTTTGGGTTTGCCGGCAATGACAGACGCATTTTGGCGCAATTCAGTGTTTACCCAAGGAGAACATGGAGACTTACGTTGTCATGGGACAGCGGCGGATATGTTCAAAAAGGACGACTTCAGGTATGTCCTTGTTTTTTTATAGAATAAGGTTGATAAACGAGCACATAATCTACCTAATGGTAAAAGAATGATGTTAGACACCTATATCTATCCTTGATTAAGAATCAAAATATTGTCACCCTTGATTACTAAGACAGAAGGCTTTGTTACCAGAAAAAAGGGTCTTCGGTTCTTTACACTCACCATACGAATCACAGTAGCATTAAGCTATTTTATCCTGGTATTCTGTAAGAGCGTGGGCCTTCACCGGTTGAGACGATGCATTCACCTTGCACCATAATATAGCTGCAGAGTGGCTTATCATGTTAAAAATATATAATTATATTCTGTTTAATTTATAATAAAGTTTGCGGTTTGGTGAATTAATAGAATCAATCACTCTTTTCGTTCTGAAGATGTTGTAAAAGGGTATTCTGTTAACGAGCAATATAATATATTCTCTTAATGAGCAGTGACATGGAAAAACGCCAAATGTGGGACATCTGACAAAAACATCTATCCGTCTGCCAAATTTAGCGATTACAAAAAATACTTTCTATGATAAGATAAGCCCATATATGGGCGGTAAACAGTCAATTACCTATTTATATTAATTATTACTAAAACTGGTGCTTATAAAACTTTATAAGAGTTATAAAAAAATAAAAAAAGAATAATAACAATTTCAATTAAACTAAAATTTACTATGATTCTACAAATTGCTTGTCTGGTAGACATTTTTCATTCTGCCTTTCTCGTGCGATTTACCTGTGTTAATATAAAATGTATTCATAACACTAAAAAGAGTCAATCATATTAAATGTAATATTATTGTTAAAGTTATAATAACGCCTGTAGGCTGTAGTTAACACAGCCCTCAATCGGACGTTCAAAAATTTTAAATTCCTATTGTATTGAATAGGTAGGCTTAAGCGCTACGATACGTTCTGTTACTTCTGTTCCATCGTATCCATATAATATTGTTACGAGCTTGAGGTTCGTGACAATAAAAATTGCCGATAAAATTACCTAAATTAACACTTTAATTTACTTTACACAAATTAAAGTTTAAAACACTAATAATTAAACACACTAATTCACTTTATTCCGCTCCGAAGCTTCGCTTGTCTCGCCAAATCAATCCTCGAACGCATCTTGCAGCGCCTATTTATATAAATTAGCAAAGAAGCATCCGGAATATTCAAGTAAAAGCGCGCAAAGGGACGAGTGTGCGAGTGTAGATTTTCTAGAAACTTAGTTCTTCGGATGGCGCTGTCGGTCGGATTTGTGATGTCATTTTCTGCAAAGCTCCCCTCGCTCTCGTTCCTGACACTAGATGGCGCTAGTTGACTTATTCACGCAACACTGCCCCCTCCTAAGACATGCTCGTCCCGAGCATTATCGGTCCCATAATAACGCGCCAAGCGATCCACATGGACGATCTTAGGAGTCCCTCTTGCGCCTTTCTGTATCCGGTAGGTCACATCGTTGATCCTGGTTACAATCCGGTACGGGCCGTCCCATTTAGCTTGAAGCTTAGGAGATTTCCCTTTGCTGCGGACTGGATTGTGCAACCACACTAATGAACCTTCGTTGAACCCTTTATTGTTCATTTTGCGGTCGTACCAAATTTTCATTTTCTCAGACATTTGCTAGCCCGATTGTCTGACGTGCTCATAAATGTCGTTCATTTTGTTCCACAAGTCATTTGCATAATCGGTTATACTGCGTGGGGCATCAGGTGGTATCCCGGTGATCAGGTCTGCAGGCAGACGTAATTCTCTTCCAAAGTTTGCGAAAGCTGGTGTCACTCCTGTACTTTCGTGAACAGAACTTCGATATGACAACAAAAACGGTTGTATGTGCTTGTCCCAATCTCGTTGCCGATTGTCTACAACTTTTGCTAGGTACCTCTCCAATGTCTGATTAAATCGTTCTACCACTCCATCAGATTGCGGGTGATAAGAAGTCGTTCGTGTTTTATGAATACCCATAACTCGGCAAGTTTCCTGGAATATTTGAGACTCGAAATTCCTTCCTTGATCGCTGTGAATCTCTAAAGGTACACCAAAACGACAGAAGACTTCATGAACTAGCTTATCAGCAACTGTTGAAGCTTCTTGATTTGGAATGGCGATGACTTCTGGCCACTTAGTGAAGTAATCCATCACAACCATGAAATACTTGTTACAGCTTTCACTCTCCGGAAACGGTCCCGCCACGTCAATGGCTATTCTCTGCCATGGTGCACCAACATTGTACAACTTCAATGCATCTCTACTACGAGTCCGAGGTCCCTTTACAGCCGCACAACTTGTACATTTGCGACACCAGTCCTCGAAATCGTTTCGACAGTGGACCCAGTAAAACCGTTCTCGGATCTTCAGTAGAGTTCGTTTAACTCCCAGATGGCCTCCTGAACAATCATTATGGTACAGCTGTAGAACATCCAGTACTTTAGCTTTAGGGACAACCATTTGCAAATGACAGCTGTCTCCCCGAACGTTTTCCCATTTACGACACAGAACTCCATCCTGAAGCAGCAAGCTGTCCCACTGGGCCCAATAGCTTTTAGTGGTCGAACTCATCACTGAGACGTCACTCCACTTGGGCTTGGGAGCACTGGCCTTTATCCATTCCAGAATCGGCTTGATGTCCGGATCTTCCTGCTGTGCATGTAGTAAGCTGTCCTTCCACTCGTTGCTGAGGTGGTCTGCCCTGAGCATCCTCACGGATACCACTTCCTTACTCTCTTGCCTAGTACAATGCTTGCAATCTTTAGGACAAGGTCTTCTTGACAATGCATCTGCGTTGCCATGAGATTTCCCGCTGCGATGTTCGATCTCAAAGTCGTATTCCTGCAGTAGTTCAATCCACCTCGCAACTTGTCCTTCTGGGTTTTTAAACTGCAATAGCCATTTTAGTGCAGCATGGTCAGTTCGTAAGTGAAATTTTCGTCCCAGAAGATATTTGCTAAAATGTTGCAACGACTTTACCACAGCTAGCAATTCGCGTCTTGTGACACAGTAGTTCCTTTCCGGTTTTGACAACAACTTGCTGAAGTACGCTATCACGACCTCTTGGTCACCATTACGTTGAGACAACACACCGCCAAGTCCTATATCACTTGCGTCTGTGTCAACTATAAATTCTTTGCTTGCATCAGGGTATCCCAAAATAGGTGTTTTGCACAGACGGTCCTTGAGCTCCTGGAATGCGATGTTACAACATTCATCCCAGCAGAAATGTCGCTTCTCCTCGGTTAGCTTATGCAGAGGTTTGGCTATATCTGCAAAGTTTTTCACAAAACGTCGGTAATAGGAGCACAAATCCAAAAATGCTCTAACCTGCGTCTTGTCTTTTGGAACCGGCCAATCCTTTACAGCTGCGATTTTCTCTGGATCCGTGCGGATACCTTCTTCCGACACTACATACCCCAAAAAGTTGACTTGCCGTTTGAATAGTGAACATTTCTTCGGACTCAACTTGAGGTTGGCACTCTTAATCTTCATGAGCACGCGTTCCAGGTTTTGAAGGTGTTCTTCAAACGTACGGCCCACGATGATGATGTCATCCAAGTAAACTAGACAGGCATCGCCAATTAGCCCGGTAAGTAAGAGTTCCATCAGCCTTTCAAACGTTGCTGGAGCATTGCACAACCCAAACGGCATTACTTTAAATTGCCACAGACCCTTTCCTGTCGAGAACGCAGTTCTCTCCTTGTCCTTAGGGTCAATTTCAACTTGCCAGTAGCCACTTTTTAGGTCCAGCGTGCTAAACCACTTTACTCCTATAAGCATGTCCAGCGTGTCGTCAATTCTCGGCAAGGGATAGCTATCCTTCTTAGTAACGTGATGTTTATCAATAAAGATTATTATTATTATTATTATTAACGTCGTTCACATGGCGGTAGTCAACACAAAACTGCAAGCTGCCATCCTTCTTCTTTACCAGTACCACGGGTGAACACCATGGACTAGATGAAGGTTCAATAACACCATCCTTCACCATTCCCTCAATCATGGTTTCCACTTCCTTTTCACGTGCTACCGGCAATCGTCTTGGCCGCTGACGGATAGGCAACTCTTCACCTGTGTTTATTTTGTGTTGAACTAACCCAGTCTTTCCTATGTCAGCATCGTTTGATGAGAATACATCGGCATACTCGAGTAACAACTTCTTCGCCTTGACCAATTCGTTCGGGGACAGAACACTGCGACAGTCTTCCAAAAGTGTGGTCACTCTCGTTTCTGAATCCTTGCTGGGGGTCCCACTCGATATATATCGGCACTGACGTAACCAATCCACTTCCTCACAAGTACCAACCAGTGTGCCTTTTTCTAAAATCTGTTTCCGGTCGCAAAGGTTCAGCACACGTACTCCTGAGATGTCAGTGGTCCTGACCAAGGTTCGAGCTACTTTCCATGGAAGGTCATTGTTTACCCTTTCCACAAGTAAACAACGGTGGGCTTGCCCAGCGTTTCGAGGAAGACTAACCGAAACAATCGTTTCCGATCTCGGCGGAAGAACAATCTTCTTGATGCTATACACGTTCCCTGGTAACGCACCTTCCATAAAAAGTTCCTCCTGTCCACATTTCAAAATGCTTAACGTCGATCTCGCAACAATTATTCCTCATAAAGTCTAAGCCTAGGATGCAGTCTCCATTATATCAGCCACGATGACATTATGCAGGTAGATCACGTTGCCTAGCTTCAACTCCATCTCCTTCTCTCCACGGACGGGTATACGCTGACCGGTGGCTGTTACCAAATTAATGCGTTCTCGGTTGTGTGCGGAGTCCCCAAGGTACTGACTTATAAGTTGGGAACTAACAACCGTACGAGAGGCTCCAGTGTCTATGGTCAGCTTACATGGCATTCAGTTGATCTCGCCCTTTATAATTAGGCTGTTCCCATCATGGGTTTGTGAGATCGAGATCCTTGGGGCTCTTTTAACATCAGCCAGCACCCGCCCCGCAGTTCTGGCTTTTACTCGTTTACCTGCTGCTGCTGGGCGGTGCTGTTGGCCGCACTACCCTCCTGAGATCGTTCAATTTCCCTTTCTAGGGTTCGCTTAGGGCAGCTGGATCGAAGATGGCCCTTTTCCCCACAGCCATAGCACCTTGGGCTGTATCCTTTGTTGCGGTCGCGAACTGTAGCTGCTGCAACCTCCCTGACGCGATGGGAACGATGATCCTGCCGCACGGCTTCCACTTCCAGTGCATGGGCCAAGGCGTCCTTAAGCGTCTCGTGGTGCCCGAGCCTCACAGCAGCTCTGACTTCCAGGTCGCGGATGCCGTCGATGAATGTCTGCACCAGGTTCCCTTCAATGAGCGCAGGTACAGACCGGTATGCTTTTCGCACCAGCTTCTCCACTTCTAGAGCCCACTGCTGCAGGTTTTCGTTGATGCCCTGCACACGATCTTTAAGCTGCGCACGAAAGACGTGTTCCAGGTGAGCGTCGCCATATCTCGCCTCCAATGCCTCACGGAGTTGCTCATAAGTCACTTCCTCACCGAGAGCTTCCAGAACTGTTAAGGCCTGGTCGCGCAGGCCTAGTGTGAGAGCAGTCATGGCCTGACTTTTATTCCAGCCGTTCGCCTTCATAACAGCCTCGAACTGGATTTTGTAGGCTGACCAGGAAGTAGTCCCGTCGAACGCTGGCACTTTGAACCCACGTAGCGAAGGTGTAGTAGCTACTACGGGAGCTGTAGTTCCATCACACAGTTTGAGTTCGTCCAGTGATTTCTTCATGTCAGACATTACGTTGTCAACCCTATTGTTCACTTGGTCGATTCGGGTTTCAGCTTCCGACAGGCGGTTGTCATGTTGAGCAACCTTATCCTTCACCTCCCTTATCTCTTTCCCGAAGGTAGCGTGAATGTCCTTCATGAGGAGCATCTGCTCTTCCTTATCGCGCTTGAGCTGCTCTTCCAACCGACGGGCCTGTTCCTCCTGTCGGCGAGCCTGTTCATCCTGTCGGCGAGCCTGTTCCTCCTGCTGCTCTTTCAACCAACGGGCCTGTTCATCCCGTCGGCGAGCCTGTTCCTCCTGCTGCTCTTTCAACCAACGGGCCTGCTCCTCCTGTCGGCGAGCCTGTTCCTGCATCATCACCATCAGAGCACCTAAGTCGGGTGCTGCAGATGTAGGAGCTACTGACGGGCCTGCAGCCGGCGGCTGGTCCTCCGATGTCTGCGGCGTTGCACCACCAAATCTTCTTTGGTCCGTCTCCTGCTGGCGTTGACTTCGGGTACGGACACCCTCCGTTTCCTCCTTAGGTAAAATCGGCATGATTTTATCCCACTTCTGACACCAATTGTTACGAGCTTGAGGTTCGTGACAATAAAAATTGCCGATAAAATTACCTAAATTAACACTTTAATTTACTTTACACAAATTAAAGTTTAAAACACTAATAATTAAACACACTAATTCACTTTATTCCGCTCCGAAGCTTCGCTTGTCTCGCCAAATCAACACTGCCTCGATCGCATCTTGCAGCGCCTATTTATATAAATTAGCAAAGAAGCATCCGGAATATTCAAGTAAATGCGTGCAAAGGGACGAGTGTGCGAGTGTAGATTTTCTGGAAACTTAGTTCTTCGGATGACGCTGTCGGTCGGATTTGTGATGTCATTTTCTGCAAAGCTCCCCTCGCTCTCGTTCCTGACACTGTGGCTCTAGTTGACTTATTCACGCAACAATATATTGTTTAAAGAATATTAGTATTTAGTTCGTTCTCGTTCGTGCGGAGGCTACATTTAACTACATTGCTACGGACCGATTTGTTTATCACCCTACAAGTATTGGTATGGCCTATAATCGTACCGGGTGGGTGTTTGTCTACCATGCCACTATTAACTTACCATGTATGTAAACCAACTCGACGATAAAAGAGAAATTCAATTTGTGGGATGTATTTAAAAAAATTAAACATTTTTTTCCTGATTCTTATTAATATTGCAGATTATTATATTGCTCTGGTATCTCCATGCAAGATTTTAATGTATTACATCACGAAATAGGACATATCCAGTATTACATGGCATATGCGCATCAACCTGGTATATTTAGGGTAAGATTAAAAAAAACACTGTTTATAATGCCAATATTTTGCGTAATTTAATATTTGAATTATTTTGGTAACTAAATAGTAATATTTTTAGGACAGCAACTGGCAAAATTTTTGACCTTTTTACCTATTTTTAATTAGTATCTCTATACAACATGTAACATAATTAACGCACTTTGAGAAAGTAGTTTGTTCAGAATCGTTTACTGAATCGATTCCTATAATTTTGAATATAGGTAATTTTTTATCCCAAACATAATTAAAACTACGTAAATTACAGTCACACTAATTCTGTACAATCAAAACAAATTGAAACGGACCGTAACTTAAGGCAATAAGACTTTAAGAGTGCAGTTTTATTTGTATTATTACTAATTTTGTCATTCAATAAAAATAAAGAAAAATGAACTTTATTTCAAGCACGTTAGTCTTTGCGTTCGTGGATTTGTACTGTGACCACAACATTCTTCCGGAATTAATATAACTAATTTGATAAAAAATCAGTGCATAAAAATGTTTAACTAAAAATTCAGTGCATGTATTATGATTATAACATAATATACTAATTGGGGTGTCTGAGGGTGTGCGTTAATTACATTACATATTGTAAATAAAAATATTTTGCTATCAACTAAAACTCAGAAATGGCTCGACTGGTTTTGATTAAATTTTGTGTGTATTAGAGTGGGTTCCTGTACAGTTTACATTCACTATTAGAACCAGTAGGTGGCGCTGTTTTCAAAATTCAGAAATGACCCGCGAAGCCAGGGCGGATAGCTATTGTATATATATTTTTCGATTTATTTATTATTTATCAAAAACCGCAATAATTTCAACTAATAATATCTGATTTGTTATAATATATTATTTTATAATAATTTTCTTAATTGATAGAATCAGGCGTTACTTTGCGGAAATCCATTATAATAAATATATTGATTAATTTGCAACCTTCCGATAACTAAATACAATGATGTGTCTTACCTGAATTGAAGAGCACCCCCGCCCTCCCTCATTTTTTTTTTACGACACGTGTTTCGCCTCTACACCAGGCATATTATCGTCGATGGTGTGTCTTTCCTAGAATATTGGTGTTGTGAGTAGTGGTGCTGGGATTAGTGCTGACGGGATTGGTGCACGCAATCGAGGGAGGGCGGGAGGTGCTCTTCAATCCAGGTAAGACACATCATTGTATTTAGTTAGCGGAAGGTTGCAAATTAATTAATATCTTTATAATAATTTTCTTTACAGCAAGCTAACTCAGCGCTCCACGAGACCATTGGAGAAGCAATAATGATTGGCGTCGTAACCCCGCAGCATTTAAATCGACTCGGCTTGATCAATGATTCAGTTCTGTATTCATCAGGGGTTGAAAATAATGATTATACTCTTTTAAAGACAAATCCAAATGAAAACACTCATAATGAATCACACAAATCTACAAATATCCCAATAAAAGGTAAAGTATACGTAACTGCAACGAATAATGAAATACTTTTACTAAAACGAGCTTTAAGCAAGTTACCACAAATACCATTTTCGCTGCTCATCGATGAATACCGTTGGAGATACTTCGAAGGGAATATTGAAAGAGATTCGTTAAATAAAGAATTTTGGGCTATTGCTTTAGAACTTCAAGGCATATCACCTCCTGAAGAAAGAGGAGAAGATGATTTTGACGTCGGTGCTATTTATCATGTTGCGGATAATACACCCTATATAAGGTAACTGTAATAAATTTGTACAATTTTTTTAAAGCGTTAGTTTAACGTTTAAGTTACAGCCTATATACGTATCACTGCGGGGCACAGACCTCCTCCCATTTCCAAGAGGGTTTTAGGGCAAGGAAGTGTCCACTGCGCTGCCCCAATGCGTGTTGGCGAACTTCACAAACATATCTTCGAAATATTTTTTTATTTCTCAGACATGCAGTTTTCCTCACGATGTATTCCTTAACCACCGAGCACGTGGTAAATTAGCGCTTAAAATTGCAACTAACAATTTAATTGGTCCCGGCGGGGATCGAACCCGGGTTGCTCGCATACTGTGAAATTTACAGTGAGCGCTAACCATCTGAACTACCACGGTTGGTTTATTTAAACAAATTATAACAAATTTCTACGTGGTGGATTCAGCACGAGTGAGATCGACCGGGGAAGAATCATACTCGTAAAGTATACCATTGTTAAATAGCAGCAAAATGATGCTGTGTTTCGTATGGCGAGTAACGAAAACCAGAGACCCTTTTACTGGCAGCGAAGCAATCCATTTTCGTACTCATTGGTGACAACAACTGCGTTTTGGACTTTTTACAAAGTAAAATCTAGGTGCTTATGGGGCATAGTAATTCGTCACGCTGGGATATGCACTCACTTTTGTCTTGTTAGCGTTGCCATAACGACCCACCAAAAGATCATTGCTCATCATAGAATGGACTATTTGCCATAGTTACCACGTTTGGCAGGCGACTTGGCAACAGCAGTTATTTATGTTTAAGTTTTTTTTATAGGATAGGGTGACAACCGAGTACACAGTCCACCTGATGGTAAGTGGTGGCTGCGGCCCATAGACAACTACATCTATCCTCGATTGCAAATCAAAATGCAGATGCGTTGTCGAGTTGTCGAGTGCCTCGTTTCCAATAAAAACAGTCTCCGGTTCTCTACACTTACCATACTAAACACAGCAGCATTAAGCTGCTATTTCACGCTGGTATTCTGTGAGCCGACCCATTCGTGCTATAACTATCCATACTAATATTATAAATGCGAAAATGTGTTTGTTTGTTTGTTTGTTTGTTGTCCTTCTTTCACGTCGCAACAGAGCGTCGGCATGGCATGAGTTTTTGTATGGGGATAGTTCGATAGCTGTAGAGTGACATAGGTTACTTTTTGCGCGGAAAAACATCTCATTCCCGTGGGAAAATAGAATATGTTGCAAAAGTTTGTCCTTCTTTCACGTCGCAACAGAGCGTCGGCATGGCATGAGTTTTGGTAGGGGATAGTTCGGTGGCTGTAGATGAATAGGCTACTTTTTTCCGCGGAAAAACATCCATTCCCTGGGAAAATCGAATATGTTGCAAAATTAAATTCAGCTAGGTGGCGCCACCGTGATTCTACAAGACAGACGACGGTACGATGGACGAACACAGAAGGTCAGAATATCTGATTATGTCTTTTTACCAAAATTAAGATAAAAAATGTGTATGGATCTGTATTTTTCCACGCAGGACCGGAAAGAGAGCGATAAAAAACATAAAATTCACAAGCTGATTTTCTTCAAACTTTTGGCGCATTGTAATTCACAGAATAGGCGATAACCTCGCAGACGATATTAAGTAATCCGTTGATGCTCTGCCTACCCCACAAGTTTTACAGGCGTGATTATAAGTATGGATCAGAAATACTATTACTTAACTGTGGTAGAAACAGTTCTTAGTAAGCCTAATTAATAAGCCTTAGTAATATTTATTGAATGGAAATGAATACAGTTCTTATATGTGGTTATGAATGAATCGGTATTACAATAAGAAAAATTGTGCAAAATTATAAGAAAAATATTTTTTGAGAGTTCCGTACGCTTAAATTGTTTCTATTTCGTAGCTTATTCGACTACCTGCTTTCGATTTCAGTTGTTTGTTATTTGGTTAAGGTTGAATGGATTTATATTGGCTTTCATTTTCGGATTTGTGTATTTTCTTGGATCGGTTTTGTTGATTTGATCGATTGGGTTGGTATTCCTTTATACATATTTAGACTCTGGCTTTGATTTTGGATTTTGTTTATTTAGAATCGTGAATTCGTTTTCGTTGTTTTAGGTTGTTTAACAATATTTCAAAGGAATATTAATAGTATAGATAGTGTATACGGTACCTATACACTTACTTCTTTTTTCGTTGGTTATATTTATATTGACTACTGCTTTTGATTTCGGTTTTCTGCGATTTGTTTTGTGATTTGGTTTAAGTTGATTCGATTTTTTCGGCTATCGTTTTCGGATTCGTGTTGTGTCTTGAATTGATTTTGTTGTTATGATTTTAAAAAAATATTTAAAAGGAATATTTATCCTTTTAGATATTTTGTATTTGCTTTTAAAAAAATATTTAAAAGAAAATTTAATTCCTTTTAGGTATTTTAACGTTTTTTTATAAATAGGTTTTTGTTACTTCATAATGCCTCGCAAACGTAAGTCCAGCCTTTCAAGAGTATCTTCTAGACAAAAAAGATGTGATGCTAGAATCTAGAAGTGAATGAGAAGGAAGAAAGGCGTTAGACTTTAAAGGCGTCTTGGGAGGCTGCTTTAAGAGCTTCCGAAACACCTTCTCACAGTCAGGAAAGGCGTTTTGAACAGGCAGAGCGTCAAGCTACTTTAAGTGCTTCTGAAACACCTTCTCAAAGTCAGCGAAGGCGTCTTGAACAGGCAGAGCGTCAAGCTACTTTAAGAGCTACTGAAACACCTGCTCAAAGTCAGCAAAGGCTAATCGAACAAGCGGAACGTCAGGCCGCCTGAAGAGCCGCGTAAACACCTGATGAAACTCAACACAGACTCATTGAGTGAGCTGAACGTCAATCTACTATAAGGGCATCTGAAACACCAGAACAGACACAGGCGCGAAGAGATGCAAATGCACAGCTTCAAGCTGAACGTCAACAAAATTTTCAAAGAAACAATTGGTCGGTTTTTAATGACGCAGCATTCAATTATATTCCGTTGATTGATTACAAAAATCACAGGTTAGTTGTTATCGGACTGATGGACAGGGCGTATCGATTTTGCAGCGCTTTAAAATGGAAAGATGAGACTGCAGGCATGTGCTGTTCCAATGGCAAAGTGTCTCTTCCGTTACTTGGGGAACCAGAAGAACCTTTGAAAAAACTCTTTTTATATGATGCTAATGAGTCACGGCGCTTTTTAAACAGGATCCGGAAATATGACTCATGCTTTCAAATGACGTTCGTCGGAGTTGAACGGGAAATAATAATGCCGGGATTTTCGCCTACGTTTACGGTGCAAGGGCAAATTTATCATAGAATAGGTTCACTTTTTTCAGCTGAAAACAAACAGCATAAACTTTTACAACTATATTTTATGGGTGACGAAGAAATTGAGGTAGACCGTCGCTGCCAAATTATCCAGGGATTTGAGAGAGACACAGTGTTCAGAATTCAAAGATTCTTGCATGATAGTAACATTTTAGTCAAAACATTTAAAACTGCTTTAGAAAACCTACCTGAAGAGGATTATAAAGTCGTCATTCAAGCAGATCGAATCCCTCGAGGAGAGCATGAAAGGCGCTACAATGCACCTTTGATAAACGAAATAGCAGCCGTAATTAGTGGTGATCAGTTTTCTTCACGAGACATTGTCTTGCGAGCACGTGATGATACGTTGCAACGGGTAGCCGATACACACAAGTTTTATGACAGTGTATTGCAGTGCAATACCCATTGATTTATTGCAAAGAACAAGAGGGTTATCATTTTTAAATTCCACTCATTAACCCGGTCACAAAGGGGCCTACTCCGAACAAAAAAGTATCATGTATGGATTTTTATGCGTATCATATGATGTTGCGAGAAAATGATTTTAACCTCTTAGCCCGGTGTAGACAATTATTTCATCAATTTTTGGTAGACATGTACGTGAAGGTAGAAAGTGAACGTCTCCGTTATATATCTTTAAATCAAAAAAAAGCCGCGCGTTGTGAATTATGTACATTTACAAGATGCAGTTTCTAGCGACGCCAATGTAAGCTCCAGAGGTTTAGGTAAAATGTTAATTCTGCCCTCATCATTCGTTAACAGTCCCCGCTACATGAGTACACACAAGACGCATTCGCCTATGTACGAACTTACGGAAGATCTGATATTTTTGTTACTTTTACTTGCAATCCCACATGGAAAGAAATAACTGAGGAGCTAATGCCGGGCCAAAAAAGTACTGACTAACACGATTTAGTTTCTAGAGTATTTAGCTTAAAAGTACAAAAATTAATGTATCTAATTAACAAAGGGAAAATTTTCGGAAAGGTGCAAAAGGTGCTTCATGTATTCAATTGAATGGCAAAGAAGAGGATTACCGCATGCCCACATTCTAATATGGCTTAAAGAGAAGTTGCGGGCCAGCCAAATAGACGTCATAATAAGCGCCGAGATTCCGGATCCTGAGCAAGATAAAGAATTGTATGATACCATCGTCCGAATATGATTCACGGTCCATGTGGAGCACAAAATTCAATATCGCCATGTATGAAAGAAGGAAAATGTACAAAGAAATTCCCTAAACAGCTATTAAAAGAAACAGTGCACAATGACAATGGCTACCCTTTATACAGACGCAGAGCTCCCGAAGATGGTGGCAGGAAAGTTACAATCAAATCTCGCTTTGGAGCGTTCGAAACCTTAGATAACAGCTGGATTGTCCCGTATTCGCCCATTCTATGTAAAATGTTTAATGCCCACATTAATGTAGCTCTGTCCGCGCAATCAAGTAAATTTGTAAGTACATAAATAAAGGAAGCGACCAAGAAAAATTTTTTATCTCAGGAGTGAAGGTGAGGCAAATCCCGTTAATGAAGTACAGACCTTTCAAGCAGGGCGTTATGTCAGCAGTAACGAGGCAGCGTGGCGTCTCCTTGGCTTCCCTTTACACGAAAGGCACCCAACAGTTACTCACCTTGCTGTGCACTTAGAAAATGGAGAGCGTGTATATTTCACCGAAAGAAATTTCCAAGAAAGAATTGCATCACCGCCAAAAACTACACTAACAGCCTTCTTTCAACTTTATCAAACCAACCCCTTTGCAAAAACGTTTTTATATTCTGAAGTCCCCCGCTATTATACTTCGAACACGTCTAGGAAGGAGTGGAAATGCCGTATTCAAGGCGCGCCTGTTGCAAATTGGCCCGGTGTAAAGTCATCAGATGCCCTTGGTCGTGTGTATAACGTCCATGTAACTAATTTTGAATGTTTCTGTTTACGATTGCTGCTGAACCATGTTCGGGGTCGTATCGGGGATATAAAGACCTTAAAACTGTCAACGGTCAGGAATGCGCAACTTATAGAGAAGCATGTGAAGCTCTGCATCTTTTAGAAAACGATAATCACTGGGATGAAACATATGGAGGAAGCTGTGCAGTGCCAGTCACCAGCCAAAATTAGGGATCTTTATGCAACTCTTATATCATCTTGCAGGCTATCTAATGCACATGAATTGTGGGACAAATATAAAGAGTACATAGCGGAAGATATTTTGCGAAGGTTACAGCAGACACACGCGAACATGAAATTTAGGGTAAAGTAATTGCAGTGGTAGGCAAAAAATTAACTGACTTTGGAATGATAAGCCCTCAGCGAACAACCGAAAATGAACTAAGTGATGAAATTATACGTGAAACAAACTACGATATACCAGCTTTGCAGCAGCAAGTAGCCGAATTTGTACCCCGCTTGCTTCCCGAACAAAAACGAGTTTTTGACAAAGTATTAGAACAAATTGAATCCTTTTTTTTTAGATGCCCCTGGAGGAATTGGGATGACATTTTTGTTAAATTTATTATTAGCGCAAGTACGGAAAGATAAAAACATTGCTGTGGCCGTAGCTTCCTCCGGTATAGCCGCCACGCTGCTAAGCGGGGGCCACACTGCACATTCTGTTTTAAAACTCCCTCGAAATCTAGCCCAGGAAGAATCGCCGATCTGCAACTTTAGCAAAAATAGTGCACGAGGTATAATTCTACGACAATGCAAACTTTTAGTGTGGGACGAAAGTACAATGTCGCATAAAAAAGCTGTAGAAGCACTAAATCGAACGCTCCAGAATTTGCTCAGCAATACCGATGTAATGGGAGGAATGGTGGTTTTACTGGCTGGTGACTTTCTCCAAACTTTACCTGTCATTCAAAAGGGCACACCTGCAGATGAAATTAAAGCATGCCTCAAGTCGTCTATTTTATGGATTAAGGTGACAAAATTCAGTTTAACTACGAATATGAGAGTGCATTTGTATAATGATATCAATGCTGGAAACTATGCTGACACGCTATTAAAAATTGGCGATGGGCGGTTGGTACGGATGCTGAGGGCTGCGTTAAATTGACGGGAGATTTTTGTAATTTAGTACAGAGTCATTCCGAATTAATTGCGAGCGTTTATTCAGATTTAACGAACAACATGCATGAAGACAAATGGTTATGTGAAAGGGCGATTCTTGCACCAAAAAAAGAGAGCGTTAACAAAATAAATTCAGATATATTAAGCGAAGTAGCAGGAGAAATAACAGAGTATTTGTCAGTAGACCCAGTTATGGACACAGAACAGAGCACTTCATATCCCGTAGAGTTTCTAAATTCTCTAGAGTTGTCAGGTGTGCCCTCACATAAGCTTCAATTAAATTTAGGCGTCCCAGTCGTGCTAATGCAAAATTTAGATGCTCCTACGTTATGTAACGGGACAAGGCTGCGTGTGATACATCTTGGACGGAAAATAATCGGTGCTACAATTTTGACAGGCGTAGGAAAAGGTGAAAATGTTATTCTTGAAGTACCACGGATCCCTGTAATTCCCACAGATCTTCCTTTAGGAGCTGACTCCATATGGGTGCCTATTGGTGACCATAATGAAAGATGAAATCTTTTACTAATATATTTATTATAGCGGAACGTGCCATACAGTTGGCGGGCAACTAGTGACTGGTTGAAAAATCTTATTCACTACATTATATAGTTACAATACAACATTGCGAAGTTTACATGTGTGTGCGCAGCACACCTACAATACTTCCCCCTTTACAAAAAATGAATACAAAAAACTTAAAACTATACAATGAATATAAACTTAAAACTAACAACAAAAACTTGCTAATGCGCTTGTGCGTAGGGCTGTACGGAGACCCCCGCGAAAGGGGTGGCGGCCGCGGCGGGCGCGGGCACATGCTGCAGACTGGTGCTAGAAGCACCTATCATCTGACCCATATTCTGGCCCGATATCGGAAGGCCTGTCATTAACACCTGATGACGAAGCCAGCTTTTGAACTTCTTATTAAACTTTACCCAAATAGTGTACAGGATTATCGCCCCCATAAAACTGGCTATCACATATAACCATGTTTGAAAATTATCCACTTTATTCTCTACAGTATTTTGAGCCTGAGAAACAATAACTGGTTTTTCTCGAAAATTACCCATAGTAAAAATCGTAAAACTTATCGCGCTAATGCTATCGCAAAGGAAGTATTTCGAATGAAATTATATTAAATACATTATAACTAAACTAGCTACCTGGAACCTATATGAAAGTGCAGTATACGCAAAATACTGAACACGATACCTCTACAATTACATTCAACTTAAATAATGTAACTTGAATATCCTGAATGAAAATATTATGCACTTGACAATGCAAATAATACTTTCACATCCATAGTAACTAAACCTGATTATCATTTAGACATGTAATTGTATAATATATATTTTATATTAACACTAGCTTATAAATCGTGAAGGTAACTTAACAATCCGACCACTTCGCGTTGTTTTCACGGTTATCGGGTTGCTCGGGCCGGGTAACAACGACGTCAGCGGTGTGGACGGTGGTAACGGAAACCGTACATGCGCAGGTGCCACATCCGCTACGTTGTCAGCGTTACTTTGGCGTGGCGTTGCTTCGTTACCATCACATTCCTTTAATACATATGCAGGCTTTAATCTGTCGATAGAAATATGTACCTGTCTATCGGGTAATTGAATTAGGTAAACTTTTGAGCCCCTTTTTATCACGCGGTATGGACCGTCGTAGGGTGGTTTCAAAGGTTTACGTATTGAATCGTCCCTAACAAAGACATATTCACAGTTACGTAAGTCCTTGTGCACAAAAAAACTATGACAGTTACGTGAATCGTCGGATGTAGGCTTATAACTACGAATAGTATCTCTAATCTTATCCACTAAACAATAATCATTGACGTTACGGTTGTTCGAAGAGCTGTCATAAAAGTCTCCCGGTAGACGTAAGTTTCGTCCGAACGTTAACTCGGCGGCGCTAACCCCTGAGTCACTGCGGGCGGCCGCGCGAAGCCCAAGTAATACTGTGGGTAGCTCTTCCACCCAGGACCCATGTGACAGGCGAGCTGAAAGTGCTGTTTTTAAAGAACGATGCCAACGTTCAACTGCGCCATTGCTTTGCGGATGATAAGGAGTAGTTCGAATTCTATTAACCCCCAACATTTTTAACAGCTGGTTAAAAAGACTACTCTCAAACTGGCGACCTTGGTCGCTAGTTAACTTTATCGGGCAACCGTAACGACAAATCCAACCTTCATATAAATGTTTGGCAACAGTTTCTGCCGTAATGTCTCGTAACGGAAAACCTTCAGGCCACCTGGTCCTCCTATCAATTATCGTGAGTAAGTATCTATAACCATCTGGTGAGATCTCAAGAGGGCCAACGATATCGACGTGCACATGCTCAAAACGCTCTACTTCCGGAAACTTAGTCAGATTCGATACCGTATGTCTGTTAACTTTAGAACGTTGACATTGTATGCACGTTTTTGCCCACAAAGAAACATCACGATTCATACTAGGCCAGAAATACTTTTTGGCTAACATCTTTCGCGTAGAACGAATTCCAGGATGGCTCAAATTATGTAAACTATCAAAAGCTAGGCGTCGAAACTTTTCCGGTAGGTACGGACGAGCTGTATCAGTAGACATCTCACAAAAAATATACTTATTTAACATAGGTATAACTAGTTCCTTTAACAAAATATTATCGGTATTTAAACCAGACATAACATTCATGATATAACTGTCGCTACGCTGCTCATTTGCAATGTCATCGAAATTCAACGCAGTTGGCATAGTCACGGCTTCGATGCGCGATAAGGTGTCAGCTACGATGTTATTCGTACCGGTTATATGTCTTATATTTGTAGTGAACTCACTTATGAAAGCTAAATGTCTCGTTCTCCGAGGCGTTTCGCTTTCATCGCGTCCTACCTTTTGAAATGCAAAAGTTAAAGGTTTATGGTCCGTATACACGGTTATTTCTTGCCCTTCAAATAATTTCCGAAAATGTTTTATAGCTAAGTATATAGCGAGCAACTCGCGATCGTATGTGCTATATCGCTGTTGGGTGGTGGTCAATTTTTTTGAGAAATAGCCCAATGGTTTCCAGCTATCTCCTTCCTTTTGTTGCAAGACTGCTCCCACGCATGTATTAGATGCATCAGTCATTAAAGCGAGTGCGGAACCCACTCTAGGGTACGTCAATGTAGCGGCCTGTGTGAGACCTGCCTTACATTGCGTAAATGCTTCGTTCGCACTATCCGTCCAGACGATGGGAGTCTTATCATTTTTCTTTGAGCTTTTAAGATATTTATTTAATTCTGTTAGATATAAAGTTGCGTTGGGAAGATGAGCTCGATAAAAATTGACCATACCGAGAAAACGTCTTAGTTCTGCAACAGTTTTCGGCTTCGAAAATTCCACAATTGCCTGAACCTTATCTTGCAACGGCCTGACGCCGTCGGTACTAATCTCGTGTCCTAAAAATTCTAGTTTAGTTTGTCCGAAACGACATTTTGCCAAATTAATTGAAATTCCATATTTATTAAGTCTTTTAAAAATGATTTCTAAATGTTGCCTGTGTTGAACTTCGTTGTCACTAGCTATAAGTAAGTCGTCTAAATAACAAAAAACAAAATCAAGACCTTGTAAAATGGAGTTCATAAAGCGCTGGAAGGTTTGTGCTGCTCCGCGCAAACCGAAGGTCATTCGAGGAAACTCGAAAAGTCCGAATGGTGTTATGATAGCGGTTTTCTCCACGTCACCTGGTGCGACAGGTATAAAATGATAACTTCTATTGATGTCTAATTTTGAAAATATCTTTTTATCCGGAAGAATAAAAGTAAAATCGTTCAAGCGAGGAATCGGGTATCTGTCGGGCTTTGTTATCGCATTCAGCTGGCGATAGTCCCCACAAGGTCTTATATCTCCATTCTTTTTAGGAACTACATGGAGCGGACTAGCCCACGCGCTCTTTGAAGGACGACAGATGCCCAGTTCCTGCATGATGCGAAATTCTTCTTTAACTTTTTTATACCTGTCAGGTGGCAACGGGCGCGCTTTCGCGTGCACGGGCGGGCCAGAGGTCTCGATATAGTGGACGACATCGTGTTTCGCAGTTTCTCGGAATGACGCTGGTTTAGTGATGTCCGGATACTTTAACAATAAATCCTGATATGGATGATTTACATCAATAGTTTTAACACTAGGTTGAGATACATTGACAACAGATGCCGAAACGTTCAATTCTGTAGTTTTATCTATTAATTTACGCGCGTTTAAATCAACATAATAGTTTGTGGTACGCTAAAAAATCGGCGCCCAAAATTGGTTGTTTGACATCTGCTACAACGAATTCCCAACGATAAGGTCGGCGTAAGTTTAAGTTTAACACTATTGTCTTGGTACCGTAAGTTGCGATTTCATTGCCGTTAGCTGCGTATAATTTATATTCACTACACTGATTTAGACGATCTTTTCTCACGGCTGGTAAAACAGACACATGGGCACCGGTGTCAACTAAAAATCTAAGTCCGGAGTTACTGTCTGACACACACAAACGATTGAATGGAAAAACGGTACAGACCTGAAGACCCTCGGACTGTACCTCGCTGCTCAGTTTTCCGGCTGTGTTGTTTTCCACGCGCAAGGCTTCGTACACCTGTTGGCCTTTTCTCGGAACCTGTAATGGTAAAAGCATAAGTAGTTCTCCTTCCGGGGACGGCAGGGACTGCTACGGCGCCTGGACTGTGAACGACGCCGGTTGCGATCAGGGGCGCGGGACCGCGACCTCTGCTGATCGATCCGGTCCACGGTAGCCTTTATTTTAGCCACCTCAGCTCTCAACAGGGCCAAGTCATAGGCGGTAGTAGATGCTGGCGCTGGCGCGGTGTAAGTAGCGGTGGCGGCATAGGAAGGCCGCACAGCCTCCATGACGTTATCTGCAACTGCTGCTAGGTTGTCCAGGTCCTTGGAGTCGGACACAGTTAGCACGGCTCGGACTTGTGTCGGAAGACGACCCTGCCACAAGACGCGAAGGGTTTCATCAGGAACCTTGTCAGTAGCGAGCTCACGCATCCGCCGAAGCAGCTGAGATGGTTTCTGGTCGCCCAGCTCTAGCTCGCTCATAAGCTTCTCGATCTGCCTCGACATTGACTCCTCATAGATGTGGAGTAGCCGAGCCTTGAGTGCGTCGTACTTGTAGGTAGGAGTCGGGTTGAGTAATATGTCCGTCACTTGCGCGATAACCTCCTTACTTAGCTTAGACACGACCAGGTCAAACTTCGCCTCATCACTCAACCTCTGAGGTGCGAGGATAGCTTCCGTGCGTACGAACCATACGCGTGGCTGGTCCGTCCAAAAGTCTGCGAGGCGAGACTGTAGGGACACTGCATCTACACCTGGCGCCATAATGGGCGGTTGCGCGGGTGGCTGGATGTCTTGAACGGGTGGCACGTTAACAGGCGGCACGTTCTGTGACGTAGGCGGAAACGGCGCACTCATGTTACTATATCTATTGTCCACCGATCACAACCACGCGAATATTGCCCACTACTGCATTAACATCACATAGACCACTTCGGTCATCTTGATCACGTCGGGGTCACCAGTTTAGGAGCTGACTCCATATGGGTGCCTATTGGTGACCATAATGAAAGATGAAATCTTTTACTAATATATTTATTATAGCGGAACGTGCCATACAGTTGGCGGGCAACTAGTGACTGGTTGAAAAATCTTATTCACTACATTATATAGTTACAATACAACATTGCGAAGTTTACATGTGTGTGCGCAGCACACCTACATTCCTTTTCAATTCAAAAGGTTGCAGTTCCCTATTAAGCTTAGTTTGCAATGACAATTAATAAAGCGCAAGGGCAAACGTTACAGGTAGCGGGGTTCAACTTAGAAAAACCGTGCTTCTCTCATGATAAGCTGTATGTAGCATGTTCGCGTGTGTCAAATGCCCAGAATTTCCACATTATTTCCCCGAATGGAAAAACATATAACATTGTGTACAGTAGCGTCTTAAAATAGTGTTCAGTTAGTTTTTTTCCAAAATTCCCACAATCAATTAATCAGAATTCCCACAGATCATCACTTCCCTTTCCTCCCTGATCCCTGACGGATAATTATGCTCAGTTTCCTTTAATTAAAAAAATATCCCATTTCCATTTGGAAAAAACAGGCTATTTTCATGCTTTCCTATACGCTGCGTTACAAAACATTTAAATAGGCTGACGAATCAATTTTGCTCAGTTTCCTTTTAATGGCTGTATCTCTGACAAATCTATAAAACTCAGTTTTCTTTCAATTCAAAGAGCAATGGGTAGTTAATTTCCCAGCGAACATGCGGGTGAAGCCGCGGGTAACAGCTAGTACTACTAATATAACTGCAGCATGGCTCTACTACGTATATTAGTTATTTTCAGAACGACGCTGCTTTCCAATTTACTCTTTTTCTCATTTTTATATTGTAAATAAATTATGTTCTTAGAAATTACTTTAAATGTATATGGAACTTTTTAATCTTTTAATTATTTTTAAGGTACTTCCTTAGTAGTTTCCTTCAACACCAGTTATTTGAAAAGTTCTGTAAAGTTGCTGTCTTCGGTAATCAAAAAATAAAAGGACCATTGCCTAGTACTATACTTTTAAACGAATGTGATATATACGGAGCTAAAAACGTCGGGAAAATATTAAAGTAAGATTTTGACTATAGTTTTAGTTGATATTCCTAATTTAATTATTTATTTTTGTTTGTCAATTTTGATCATGGCAATTTTTTACGAAGACGGTCGAAAGTTATGAATACTGCAGAAGATATTATATTGCAATAAGTATGCATGGCTAGAAGGACTTACGCGAGCTCATACGATATAATAGTTTAGCGGTGGAAGGAAATGGGGAGATCTCCCGTCGGACAAGGTGTTCTACCCGGGGATCGGCCAACGCTCCAGTTCCACTGTTAGCTTGGAGCTATTCTATATACATTGTTTTTGATTCGGAACTTTGATAGCGGGATTTATACTTCGATGTGTTTCGCTTGTAGCGCAACGACAGCGCCGCCACAATAAGATTTATATCAATGATAATCAAAAGTAAGCTTGGGTGTAATGTAATGTAGAATTACCGTGTGGTGGAAGCGTAGAAGAATGCATCACCTCATTTACTCCTGCGGGTGTCGTAAAGACGACTATGGGAAATTTTAGAAAGATCTTGTATCTTTCTTCAGATAGCGCTAAAACCATCGCGTTAATGCTACATGTAAAATAACCCCCCTTTGTTCGATATACAGTGGGCATGAAAAAGTTATTGACATGTCTTATGAATAATTCTTTTATGATTTCATTTTTAGGAATTTAATGTCACGTGGCAATTCTCAACAATGGCGTGAAATTTTAAGAGCTGCATTAGACGAAGACGATATTTCACCAGAACCTCTGTTGCGATACTATCGGCCCCTACAGGGCTTTCTTACGAGGCTGGTTACTGCTCATCAAATACCTATTGGATGGTAACATAAAATTCCAGCTTTTAAATAAAAAAAAAACCTAAAGCTATCAAAGAAACTGAAAGAAGATATTATCATCACTTCGCATTCCAAACTTCTTATAATGATTTTTATTAATTTTAAAATTAAATATCATGCAGACTATAAGCTGAAAAGATTTTAGAGTTTAAGAAAATTGTGTTGAATACAAGAAATAAAAAAAGAACTTTTAATCTTAATTGAGTATTATTTGCCCAGTTGTTTGCAGACTTTTAAATGATTTGATCGTTCGGCAGACGACGACATATAAAACAGAAAAAAGTTTCTTCGTATTTTATAAACAAATTCAAGAATTTTTGTTTTAAGTTTGATAACATTTAATTATAATATATAAAAGTGCCATTTTGTTCGATAACTTGTTGCCATCTTTTATTTAGTGACATAACTCCGTTGTTATAGAAATCTTGGGATTTATTATATAAAATGCGACAAATTGTTTTGACAGAATTCTGTAGATACCGAAACTGGTGAAAATCTGAAGGTGCAAGGTCATGAATGTATGGTGGATGTATTAATTCTTCCCAATCAAGCTCTCTCAATTTTTGCTGAGTAGACAAAAATGTGTGTGGTTATCATGAAGAAATACCACTTCTTTTCTGTTGATCAATTCCTTCCGTTTTTTCTCAATTTACTGCTTGAGTGTCATTAGTTATTGATAGTAAAGAACCAAATCTAAGGTTTTGCCCGGTGGTAGAAGCTCATAATTAACGATGCCCTTTCAACCCCACCATACACACAGCATCACCTTATTGCGTGTTAATCCGGATTTCACTACAGTTTATGGAGCTTGACTACTCTTAGACCATGATCTTTCTCGCACGTTCTTTTCGCACATAATCCATTTTTCGTCACGAGTGATTATTTTTCAAAAATGGTTCGGTTTCATTACGTTTCAACAGAGAATCGCAAATGAGTACAAGATTCATTAGGTTTCTTTCAATGAACTCGTGTGGTACCCGAAAATGGAGCTTTTTTATGTAGCCAGATTTTTTTAAACGGATCAAAACTGCTTTGTGGACAATTCTCAATTCATCGGCTATGTCGTAACTACTAATATGCTGACATTGCCCCGCTTTTTCATAAATAGCATCAACTTTATCCGTAAGAGGGCTACCTGAGCGAGCTGCATTTTTAACATGAAAAACCCTTGAACAAGCTTTTTGCTACTCTTACTAACACTGCATTCATTATTACAGGTACATAAACGATATAATTTTTTTGCGTCTTCAGTCTCATTTTTCCCTTTTCTGTAATAAAACTTTAGAATGTATCGAATTTCTTCGTAAGATTCACTAATTTTGACGGGCAGATAAACAAATGAAAAATTGCAAGAAAATGGGTGCATTTGGTAGAAAAAAGCGCTAGCAAGCGCTTGTAAGCAAAATGGCGAAACTAAACAGTTTTTTGGCCAGGATACGTTTGCTAACTTCAGTAGCGCTGACACAATCCGCCATTTTGCTTATTTAATTTGTATGTTTTGAAGTAGAGTTTATAAGTTGGTTTTTCCAATCCAATCCAAATGACCATTTTTACCTAAAAGTCACAATTATCTTGCAAAAAGTACCGAAAAGTCGCTTAAATACCTTTGCTATTGTTTAATCGCGTTTGCGGTAATAATAAATAAAATAAGAGATTTCTAATTTGCAATACAATCATATATTATTTATTTTGCGTTTAACCGAGGTGGTATGCTCAGGCGGACAAAGGCAACCCCTACCACGCTATCTGTGAATTTCTGCTACATCAGGAGATTTCATTTTAGTCTTAACGCCATTCACTGCCATCTTGAGAAGGTGAAACCGGCTTTAACTATCTCAAAGTATTTGTACGCCGGAAACGGCAGAATATTTAGGATCGAAATTCTTTTGTAACAACAGTAATGTACCATTTTCTAACAAATAAAGCATCTTATCTTATCTTATTTTGTCCTTTCTAGTCGGGAAAACAGGTTTCCTCTCCGGCTGATAATTCGTATTCTCCTATTCGGGGTACAAATCAGAACACTCCTTTGTGTCCCGGTTTGAAGTTTACGTCAGAGAGGACATCTGTTTTTGACACCTCGGCAGTCTTGAATGTACGGACCTGTCCATCCTATGGCTGCGCTTAGACTGCGACGACCATCTACGCATCTACGGGTGGCTCTATAGATCCTAATGTGGTAATGTCCATGCAGATCGACCCCGTGTGAAAACATTTTAGTTAAAATAAAATAGTATTAGAAAAAAAAAATTAATTCCCTAATTTTGTATTGAAATAAATAATACAATTTTACGTAACTCTTTGCTCGAACCCCCACCCACCCCTGTGATACATCGTCACGTTTTACAAGACCCTACCTCTCCCCAAATTACGTTACGTATTAATTGAACGCCCCCCTTACGGCCGGTCTCAATAACTTATCTATCTCTTACTGGAAGTTAAAATGGCTACCATTGGTATCTATAGTTACATTTTTCCGTTTCAATAATCAAAGATAGATAGAAATGTTTAACCATCACATTGATCTACCCTTCGGAGGACTTACCGACTACCTGAGTTAAGTGGGTTCATAGAAAAAAAACATCTGACTGTTTCAATAACGTATTGGCAGTTAACTGGCGATAGTTCAAATTACCAGATGTTAGAGTTTTGTCTATCGCCCAATTTTGAGAGTTAGCAAATATTTGTCGTGATTTTAAATAAATAAAACCTATTTAATATCTAAAAAATGGATTTGTTCAGTGATGAAAGTGATAATGAAATGTATGAGATAGGTGTTTTTGATTCCGGAGGTATTGTAGATACTGAAAATCGCCGACTTTATAATCGAATAAATTACAGAAGTGAATTTTCTGACTCTGAATTTATATATAGATTTAGATTAAATAAAACGTCCGTGGATGAGTTATTATTGAAAATAACACCATCCTTAAAAGTAATTTCTTCAAGGTGAGTAAAGAAACTTGTGAACAAAATTTGGTTACATTATATGTATCGTCGAAATATGCCACCCAACATAATATGAATGACAGTTATTGTGATTTTTTTTTTACTTATATTTAACATTTTAGGAATAAAGGAATATCGCCGTTACATCAGTTGTTGCTGACCTTGAGATTTTATGCACTGAGAACAATGCTTTTATCAGTAGCGGACTTTATTGGTGTATCGAAAGCTTCAGCCAGCCGAATTGTGCATCATGTATCTCGGGCTATAGCTGGCTTATACCCTCAATATGTGAAGACATTAAGCAATACCCAGAATTCTTGGCGCAATTGACTGCACGCATGTTCCCATACAGTCACCTGGTTAGTAGTATCAAATAAATAAATATTTATATTAAGTAGATCTAGGCAGAATCTTTTTCGTAGGCCATCTAGTGACCTGAAACTCAAACGTAGAACTTAATCCAAGTTTGGCCAGAATTGGATCAACTTCTACAAACATGCATACAATTCTTTATTATAATATTATTAAGTATAGATTCATTTATTTATATAGATTATACCTAATAACAGTCATCATTTTTGCAGATTCAAATATAGGAGAAGAATTCAGAAATAGAAAAGGCATATTTTCAATGAATGTCCAAGGAGTCTGTAATGCAGACTTGTTATTTATGAATGTTGTTGCCCGTTGGCCTGGGTCTGATCATGATGCTACTATATTTAACAACTCTACGCTAAAAAGTAAGTAGGTACTTAGTTATCTAGAAGATTATAATAATAGGTCATCACATAAACATGATTAATATTTCTTCGTTATTTATTTTCAGTGCAATGTGAAGAGGGATTGTTTGGCAATAGATGGCTTATTGGAGACAGTGCATATCCCTGTACTTCATATCTTTTGACACCACTGCTCAACGCCACATCTGTTGCAGAGAATCGTTACAATGAAGCACATATAAAGACTAGAAATACTATTGAAAGGTAAATATTATTTTATTAATATTTTTTTTAAAAATTTCATGAATATAATATAAAATACTTTGTAACTTTTCAGATGTTTTGGTATGTGGAAAAGGCGCTTTCCAATACTCTCGCTAAAAATCCGTGTAGCTACGCAGACAACACAGGCCATTATTATTGCTACTTCTGTATTACACAACATCTGCAGATTAAATAATATTAGGGATGTAGATCCAGAAGTTGCAATGCCGCAAGAATCAGGTGACATTACCTATGCTGAAGGGATAGGTCAACAAAATCACAGTGTCAGACAACAGTTAATTAATAATTATTTTAGTGTTTAAATTATGTTTAATTATATAAGAATTTTAATGTGTAAATAATGTTAAATTATACTAGAATAAATGTGCTTTATTTCAATATAATTATATTTTATTTCAAAAATGTCAAATAAAAATCGATGTATAAAATAGATTTTATTTTAGAATGAACTTAACAAAAACATTACATAACTTATAAAAAATACACCTTATTATCACTATTTACTAAATCTTAACATTAGTACTATAATAATCACAAGTCACTTATTTAATTTTTCTATTTCTAGCTGCAGTTTAACTTTTTCAAGTTTAACCACTTCAGTTTTGGCTTCAAAATAAGCAGCCATGGCTAATTCCTTGCTTATCTGAGCCCGTAATAGTTCTTCAGAGGGTTTTTGGCGTTTCTTTACTGTGAAAATAAAAAACATAGTTAAATTCTCATATTTTACACTCTCCTAGCTTGATAGAATTGATGACTGATGACCACAGAGATCGGGCATAGGAGATGACATAAAAACATTAGTAACAACTACTATCCAAACTACATTAGAGATTACCCAGAACCAACTACTATAGCCTATTTCACAATTTATCTTGTTTGTCCGACAATTGAGTGGTCAGCCTTTAGATTTTCCTCATTAACCAGAAAAAATACACAAAGTTGTAACAAAACCTGCAACAAGCAATCACACTATTAGGCCATAGAGAGGCGGTCTGTTTTGTCTACCGAATTTAAAAAGGAGCCAGTACTCAATTCGACTGTATGTTTTTTTTATGTGTGTTACTTCATAACTTTTTACTGGGTGAACCGATTTCTATGATTCTTTTTTTTATTTGAAAGCTGGTGCTTCACATGTGGTCTAATATAAATTTGATCAAGGTCTGACCAAAAGTTTTTGAGTTATTCTTAATAATTTATATTGAAGTTGGTTGTACAAAATTATAAATTATCTAGTAAGAACTGAGGTAAAATATTACAGCTACAACTTACCGGGTTTGTAAGGATTATTAAAAATAAATATTTTTGGTGTGAAAATGTTCTCACTATTACCACCACACTCAGCGCTACCACACTCAGCACTACCACCACCTCCCATCACCAAAACACTAGTTACAGCCTCTGAATGCTCCGGTAAAGGTTGTAAATCCATGAGTTCCACCACTGCATCTGGTGGAATCATTTCACTTTCCCCATCACCACCAAACTCCACAGTGAACCCCGTGCATGTTGCACCTAACATAGATGTTACACGATCTAGTGCTTCATCGGGAGGGATGTACATCTTTCCACCACCAGTCTGCAAATAAAAATGTTTCAATAGAAATATTACATAAAAAAAAATTCTAAGATGATTAGGTATATCTAACAAAATGTCACAAAATATTTAATGTATGTACTTATTACAAACCTTTAAATTATTTTGTCTTATCAATGCATTTCGTTTTCTTGATGACTTCTTTAAGTTTTCCCACTTTAAGCGTAGTTGCTCAGGACGCCGCACTTCTCCCGCCATCGCACTAAACTCCTGCGCTATGGATTTCCAAGCTTCTTCCTTTAATTTATTATTTGTGGCATTCGTTGCTTTAGTAGTAATTACTTTTTGCTTGGAAATCAAGTCAAGCAGAAAGAGTATTTCGTCCTTAACAAGGGCCCTTGTCTTCATCTGAAACAAAATTTTATAGGTGCCTTACATTTTTGGCGCGACTTTGAGACAAAGACCCAAGCTTTTGTAACATTACTGTAAATTTATATATCACGGCAAAGAGTTCACAATACTTACAGTATTTTGTTGAGTCATGTTAATGTTTATCGCTAATAAATTAATGCTATACATAAACAATTATATTATGTGTAGTATATTTCTGCTGAGCTTCTTGAGGTTTGGTTGTGGTGGTGTACACAAACTGTCAATGTCAATTGTAGCTTGCTACATATTTATTTATCTATGGTCCATTGTCAAGTCAAGCAACGCCAAGCGCTGCGTTTTGTTGCTTCGTATCGTTTCTTCGTATTTTAAGATAAAAGTTTATCATTATATGAAGAAAGCCTTAATTTAGAAATGTGTATAAAGGATAATTGTCAATATTATATTAAAAATTAATAACAAAAATAATTAAAAACATTATATATTAATCATAATATTTTAAATACATCATTTATATTTTATTGTAGAACGCGACGCAATTCACTTCGAAGCAAAAACAAAACGCTTAGGAGGGACGCATTAACCAAAGTTATCATGAACTATCTGCCTTTTATCTCTAGTAAGCTTTCGAACATTACGATATTGAGACGACAGTAACAGATAGTTTAAACTTAACTGTTTACCTTGGTTAGCTATCTACTTATAACTGATTGTAGGGAATTGAGACCGGTCATTAGGCGTACATTACACGCTCATGCAGGTGTCAATCAATTACATCAGTCATAATTGATAAAAAACGGATGGTTACTGAGAGGCATCGCAGGCGTTCCCTTCCGTCAAAGTTCAAGTCCACGCGGTCTTATGATATAATAAAACTAATTTCAGTCGCACTGCTCTCCAGACTTAATCTAGTAGCGCGGCTGAATCAACGTCCTACAAAAATACTTTGTCTTTTTGCTGAAAAAAGAGATTTGTCTCGTTCCCTTTTATATATAAGTAATATTATGAAAGGTAACTTAGTGTTCTTGGGTGCGGGGGTACTTCACGCCGGGGCAGCTTCTTGCCTTATATAAAGCACAAGTCCGGTCGTGCATGATGTACTGCTGTCACATATAGGCTGGTGCTGCAATATGCCATCTAGCAACGTTGGACTCAGTGCAAAGACATGCTAAGAGGCTCATTGGTGACCTTGATTTGGTTGAAACCAACCATGTCAGCTTCGAGCACAGGCGCAGAGTTGCCAACCTCTCGGTATTCTAAAGGATGCATTTCGTGGTATGTGCGCAGGAATTGCACGCTTTAATTCTTCCCTCTCCTTTCAACCATCGGACGACCATGCAGTCGGTGCGTCTTCACCCCTTTGTTGTCGATATTCCACATATTAGAACCAAACGGCTTTTTTAATACGTACAGCAATGGAGTGGAATAATTTACCGGGGTCTATCTTTCCATCCGAATATAATCTGGGCTTCTTCAAAGCAAGAGTGAATAGGTTTTTGTTACGCTAAGACAGTGAGATTTACCATCTAAGGCTGCATCACCACTTACCACCAGGTGGGATTGTGATCAAGCACTGGCTTGTAAAAAAATATTACTATTTGCTTCGTTTTAAACTTAAAAAATTTAATAATAACGGTGGTGTTTTTGCGGATTTGTGTACCAACACAGGCCGGTCACCCTCATACAATATGGGGATCAGTTGAGCGACTAATCTGAGTCTGTTCCCGAGTTATCGCTGTCACCGAGCGATATGGTCATAATGTATAATGTACTGGTATAATGCGTGTTGTGAAATTGTTATTTTATTCTTTTAATTGTTATGTGTGAATTGCGTAGTGATAGATCATTGCTCTACGTGTGCAGATTTCCCTCTGTAAAAAATGACAGACAGTTACTTATCGGGAAAAAACGCTATGGCTACGGTCTGCCGGTGTAAACTGCGATTAGCAGACTATTTTCTTAAGACGCGCTCTTAGCACGATTTCAAATTCGTTTTTCACCCGCGCGTCCCGCAGTGGGCGGAGCGCAACCGGCTGTCGGAGAGCGCCGCGTGAACACAGTATGCGCAAAGCAAGCAGACAATTCACCTCCAAACAAAAACTTTTCCGTGAGGTTTACTGTTCTCAACACCACTAGGTATTAGTAATCATATTTTGAGAACCTACTCACTAAAATCAAAACTGTTTACAATATAGTTAGTCTGGACATCAACTACATTTTAATTATCAATATTTTTTTAAAGTCAGTTTTATGATATGAGCAGGTAGGTACTTAGTCTACTATTTACATACATAAACATTTAAAACGCCACCTCACAAATTCTAAAAAAAACCAAGCTTCGTTTGCAAAATAGCTAAAATAAGAGAAAAAGAATAATTTCAAATAAAACCATTAGAAAATTCAAATTTATTTTACTGTTTTGTATTACCTTACCTCCGGAATTGATGGAGTGACCTGAAAGTGCACTTTGGTAATCGGTATTGGAACAGGTCGCCGAGTACTACTAGGTGTGCCGAGTTTGGTCTCGTTTTATTAGGTATGACGAGCCCTTACCTTCGGACTTGATGGAGTGACCTGAAGGTGTACTTTGGCAATCGGCATTGGAACAGGTTGCTAAATACTACTAGGTGTGCCGAGTTTGGTCTCGTTTTGTTAGGTATGACGAGCCCTTACCTCCGGACTTGACGGAGTGACCTGAAGGTGTACTTTGGTAATCGGCATTGGAACAGGTCGCCGAGTACCACTAGGTGGGCCGAGTTTGGGCTCGTTTTGTTAGGTATGACGAGCCCTTACCTCCGGACTTGACGGAGTGACCTGAAGGTGTACTTTGGTAATCGGCATTGGAACAGGTCGCCGATTACTACTAGGTGTGCCGAGTTTGGGCTCGTTTTGTTAGGTATGACGAGCCCTTACCTCCGGACTTGACGGAGTGACCTGAAGGTGTACTTTGGTAATCGGCATTGGAACAGGTCGCCGAGTACCACTAGGTGTGCCGAGTTTGGGCTCGTTTTGTTAGGTATGACGAGCCCTTACCTCCGGACTTGATGGAGTGACCTGAAGGTGTACTTTGGTAATCGGCATTGGAACAGGTCGCCGAGTACCACTAGGTGGGCCGAGTTTGGGCTCGTTTTGTTAGGTATGACGAGCCCTTACCTCCGGACTTGACGGAGTGACCTGAAGGTGTACTTTGGTAATCGGCATTGGAACAGGTCGCCGAGTACTAGTACTAGTACTAGTAGTAGAGTAGAGTAAGGGCTCGTCATACCTAACAAAACGAGCCCAACCTCGACACACCTAATAGTACTCGGCGACCTGTTCCAATGCCGATTACCAAAGTACACCTTCAGGTCACTCCATCAAGTCCGGAGGTAAGGGCTCGTCATACCTAACAAAACGAGCCCAAACTCGCCCCACCTAGTAGTACTCGGCGACCAGTTCCAATAGCGATTACCAAAGTACACCTTCAGGTCACTCCGTCAAGTCCGGAGGTAAGGGCTCGTCATACCTAACAAAACGAGCCCAAACTCGGCCCACCTAGTAGTACTCGGCGACCTGTTCCAATGCCGATTACCAAAGTACACCTTCAGGTCACTCCGTCAAGTCCGGAGGTAAGGGCTCGTCATACCTAACAAAACGAGCCCAACCTCGACACACCTAATAGTACTCGGCGACCTGTTCCAATGCCGATTACCAAAGTACACCTTCAGGTCACTCCGTCAAGTCCGGAGGTAAGGGCTCGTCATACCTAATAAAACGAGCCCAAAGTCGGCACACCTAGTTCTACTAGTCCAGGTGTTCCAGTATTAGTTACTGAAGTTCACTTTCAGGTCACTCCATCAAGTCCGGAGGTAAGGTCTTATCATAACTGACAAAATCAGCCCAAAGTCCACAGCTAACTTCTCAGTGCCAGCAGAGGGCTCCCAGTGCAAAGCAGTCTCTAGAGTAGGTATTCGTACCTCGTAACTAAGTCTTATTACTCTATGTATCTAAGTATATTTTTGTGGTGTAAGAAATCAAAAACAAATTTGATCTTTCAAATTATTAAAATAATTTTATTTGACTACGATTCCCGCAGCCAACCGTGCGTACACTTGTGTGCGTGACTCATGTCAATGTAATAGTTCGATTCTATACCTATATCAATTTTGTAAACGCGTCCTTAAAAAATCTTAACGTAAATACTGCGGCAAAAAGAGCGACACGTCTCTACAGCACCAGGCCTCGGCCGGCAGTGACTGCACAGGCGTTTACGCAAACATCCGTACGTATTATTTCAGAAATAAGAATATGTGATTTTAAAAAAAAACTATTAGTTGGACTAAAAAATTGAAACACTATAACGATAATATGTTCAATGTATAAAAATCTGACAAAAAATCAGAATGATTGAATGTATACTAGTATGGTTTTTACTAGTTAAAAGAAATTTTTGGAGGTATGTTTGTGATTTTTTTCTATCGTATTAAATTAGTAGTATCATGTTTTCAACACACTATCTAACTAGGATATATCCTGGACAATATCATACATTTTTCTGGGTTTGTTTACTGCAGTGGATCATTTACTTTGAGGCATTATAAAACTTGCGTTTAGGGTCATGCCTCGTCTTAAGCTAGAATTAAACGTCAGTTTCCGAATTGAGCTAGTAAAAGAACTATTTTTTTTACTTCACATATATAGAGATAATTAAATCCAGCTGGATGAAATTTCGTATTTTAGACACGATTTTGATGTGCGTGAATTGATGTTTATTAAAATAGTACATGAATGAAAAAATATGCGCATAAATGAAATAATAGTCTTTGTAATGCTGCAAAGGTGTCAGTGAAGAAGAGACGTGTTGATGCGTCTAGAATTTTAAATAGACTACCCTTTATTAAACTTAACTCTGATATATACACAGCTATTGTTGAAGGGGCTACAAGACACCCAAAAAAATTATATTATTTATAAAAATAATATAATTTCCAAAAATACAATAGCACGAGATAAGCATATTCTATGAGTAGGTAGGGTGGCCAGATCTTCTCGTTTCATAGTAATTTAGAGGTCACAATCTTGTTTTGTAACAATATATTATTGATATACGTCTATAAGTTTACATGACGTTTATATTTTCATAAAACATATTCATTTCTACAATATAGTTGTTGAGCGTTTACTCAGTCACTTAATAATTTAGTCATTTAGTCACTTCAATCTCTCAAATCATCTTGTCAATAAAATAGTTGTCTAGTCCAGATATTTAAAATACATAATACTCCTTTCATTTTCATATTTTCTGTACACATTTCAAGAAATGTTTATTTCATTTCCTTTTTTTATTTCATATATTTATTGCCTGTGGATTAATCATTATTAATTTTTCATTTTACTCCATAGAATTTTGCTATTCATTAAAAAATTGCATCATTTATATCACGCATATGGCTCGCGTAAATACATGATCAAGACAATGACCAATATCATTTCATTCATTTCCTTTATATTTTATAGCATTTTGATACGCTTACGGAGCTCGAATCGAACAGTCTTGCCTATTAGCAATTATACAAGTGTTTAAATATTTTCAATAAAATTGTGACTTAGATAAGCCATTGGATGATTTCTGCAGTTCGGAAGTTGTTATTTTACAGTAGTGAATAACATATTATAATGAAACAAATTTAACAGAGGTCATGTCCAATACATACGAAAATAGCCTTTTCGGCCGGAGTACTATTACAACTCAGAATTCACCCAGCACGCCTTTACTACTACCACACCATGATGCTGCAGACTCCATTGAATTTTTAGCTACCAGTGAATTTAAAAATTGGATGACCTCCATCAAACAGTGCCTTAATGAAGTTCCATATTGCCCAGGAAGGAAAAGTAAACTCTGAACAAAAGCTGAGAATCAATTCTCTATTTCTCTCAGATGGCAGTATACTACCAATTGTTAAAGCAAAAGGTCATTCTAATGCACACGTCTTGAAGCACTGAGAGAAAAACAAGACCCAGCAATTCAAGAAAGCTGCACCAAACTGCGAGAGAAAATGTCCTTTGCTGATATGGTTAAGACAAACAAACTTTTGCTAAAAAAACTTCTTGCGCCCCAAAATATTCAGTTCCATTGCAATTTGCTATTAGTTATGTAACAATTTTGTAAAGTATTTTAAATACACACAAGTTTTCACTAATAACCTTACCTTCGTAGTTCGATTCGATTTATTTCGTTTTCGCGCGCGCCTCTTTTTAACCTTGCGCCCCTCGGCACGTGCCTAGTTTGCCTTAAGGACAATCGGCCACAGTTCGGTTCGGCTACAGATCAGATTTTATAAACCACAAATCCTCGCAAAAGAACAGCGATTCCTACCAAGGATGATACACGAGGCTATTGAATTAAAAAAACATCCTAATTTCAATAGAGAAGATGGATGGGTACTGCCATCTGCTTGGGATCCTATAATTAACAAAATGAAACCCAAACCCAAGCATACAACTGCAAGACTTCAAGATACTGTAAGCTCGTTTTGCGTAGATCGGACAGAACAATTAATATTAAAAAACTGAAGGTAGCCGGGATAACTGTGACATTGGGACGTCAAACATCTTGGTTAAACTATAGACGTCCGGTACTCGCGTACGCTGTTGAGAGGGGAGGTAGGAAGGGAGGGGGTCATGAGAAGAAACCCCCTCCCCTTCCCTCGTTGCGGAAATGTATAGTTTATGAGTAATAATTTTTTTTGTAAAATTATAACCTCACTTTTTATACAGGAATATTGACATAAAGTTACTTCAACAACGGCCGTATGGTGTTTGGAGGGGGGCGAGGCGAGGGTAGTCATGGGAAGTACCCCTACCCTTCCCCCGTTGCGGAAATGTACGCGGGGCTGCACTTCCCAGAGTGCCGACGCCGTTGCAGAAGTAACTTTGCGTCAATATTCTTGTATAAAAAAGTGAGGTTATGTTTTTACAAAAAAAAAAAAATATTATAAACTCAGCCGCTACGGCTCACTTAGGTGTCTGCGATTTGCTACAAAAACACTCTAGGGGTGTGGCAAACAAGACTAGTCGGGGTGTGCTAATTCGGTTTTAGAACTGATTCGACCAATCTTATCTATAAAGTTGCCTAAACTCTGCTATGGTAGTGGTAAATGAAATAATGAATTGTTATAATTTTGTTTTCTGAAAAACCTCTTGACTGCTCTCCACTGTGACTCAATTTATTGTATATAAGTCCCATCTCCAGCCACGAATTGATTATCTGGGTCCGAGTGATTAACTTTTTTTTGGGTGTATCTGCGTTAAAAAAGCAAATGGACTTATTTGCATTTCGTTTTTTTTTCGAAATTTATTTTTATCGTTATTAATTCAAAAGGCATTTCCGAAATCCAAAAACAGTGTAAATGGTTCGAGCTTAACCCTGACAATCCTCCTAAATTGAAAACAAGATTAAAAAATCAAGTGCCGAACACCTACTTCATAATACGAGAACAAATTGACATGTTTACGTTTCGTTATTACACAATTTTTAGTGAAAATTGTTTTTATCGTAATTAATTCAAAACGCATTTCCGACATCCAAAAACATTGTAATAGGTTCAAGACTAACCCTAACAAGCCTCCTAGACTAAAAACATTATCAAAATCAAGTACCGGATGTCTATAGCCAACTCAACATCTCAGTCCCCCGTGACCATGGGTGTTGTAAAGCACACGAACGTCGGGAATTAAAAATAAGTAAAAGTAGTTAATTAAACGCAATAAAATCCGTAAATTTAGGTTTATTCAATGTGTAGTGTTCGCGTAAATTTAAGAAATCACTATTTATTTCTGTTGTTAAATAAGTACTTATTAAGAAAAATAATATGAATAAGTTAAGTAATGAAATTGATGCTGTTTGTTTATCACTGACAAAAACATGTGAAATTCATATGTGCAAGGAATATCTCTTCAAGTCCGCAAACTCTCTTACTATTTTAACATAGAACATTAGTAGTATAAATAAAAACACGGATTATTTCTATATCATCTTTCGATGATTGGACACTTACTGCGACGTTATCATACTAACAGAATGCTGGCTATTTAAAAGCCAATTCAACCTGCCATCACTGCCCGGATACAATAGTTTTAGTAGTAAAACTGTATGTAACTAAAATGACGGTGTATATTCTTTGCGAAAAAAAATATAAACGTATCAGTCGTAGAACCTGATATGTTAGACCATAATATACTACATTTTGGTGAAAGCGGGCCGTGAAATTGCTATTTTTGCTGTTTACAGACCTTGTGGTTTTAAACAAATAGACAATTTTATCACGTCAATAGACAATACACATAGGCAACTATCGCCATTAGACATAAGACATTACGCTGTGAAAATAACTAAGATAAACCAATCTAGCTGTTTTAACACTGGTGAGATTTATAATCTTTCTTAATGTATATGCTGCATAAGTAAGTCTGCCTGCTAATTTAGATATATAGGAACCCCATTTAAGCTTCGTGTCAATAGTAAAACCAAGAAAAACAGTAGCATCCGCAAAACTCAACTCCTCCCCATTTAAGAGCACATTGGTATTCAAATGTTTGACATTAGGTACAGTAAATTTAATAAATTTTGTCATGTTGCCCTTTAAGAGCAAATTGTTGACGTTAAACTAATGTACTTATACACCATGATAGTTTTCCCCGGGCCAGGGTTCCCCAGAACCTCAACTTAGGGACATATTAAATAATGCCCTTGAGCCTTACCGAAGGAATTTGAATATATGTCATATTAATGCACAAAGTGTTCCAGCTCACTTTTCAGATCTTCTTGCAACTTTCGAAAACAGTATTTCATGCCTGTCTCATATCAGAATCATTTCTTAAACCTAGCTTACCATCTACTTTATATATATATTTATAGCTGGCGATTCATACGGAACAAGGTTACGCTGAAACATAATTTTGGGAGATGATTTGGTGGAGCATATGATGCGAAAATTAGATCATGATGGGAAAATCCAAGAGCCACGAATTGACCATGTAGAGATATACAATCAGGATCAGATGTAAGGATTAAACCCAGTGATATAGAAATATTTCGCAAAAAAAAGTATGCCGATCTTCCACCCATTCCGAATATTACGCCTGAATTAAAATCTTACAGTGTCATGATGCCAATGTACAATTTGCTGCAGCATGAATTTTATAAAGGACGGCGCTGCACACAGACAAAATTTAAATAGAAAACTTTTTGTGCCGTGTGATGACGCAAGAAAATTTATTGCCCATTTTTGTCCCGTGGGTGTCGTATAAAGCGATTGTATATCCAATAGATGGCGGTTCCGCTTAAGCCAGGTGTAAAATACTCAAACCGTCTACGTGAAATAGTGTCAGAAGGTCAAAACGTCTGGTGCCGTGGCAGTCAGTTCATCTGTCAAATGTATTGATTAAGGTAAATACTCCAGCAGTGTTTTAAAGGAATAAGCAAGAAAAGGAACGATTATTGTAAATTATTATTTATATCCATCTATACATCCAACCGTCAAAATCTACTAAACATGGGCGCCTCCTTTTTTTATAGGATAGGGTGACAAACGAGCACACAGTCCACCTGATGGTAAGTGGTTTCTGCGGCCCATGGACATCCACATCAATCCTGGATTGCCCTCGATTGAAATCAAAATGCAGATACGTTGTCACCCGTAAGGACTAAGATGGAGTGCCTCGTTTCCAGTAAAAAGGGTCTCCGGTTCTCTCACTATGCGAATAGACGAACTACACTCAATATACGAAACACAGCAGTATTAAGATACTATTTTACGCGAGTATTCTGTGAGAGCGTGGTTCTTCCCCGGTCGAGTCGACCCATTCGTGCTACAACTATACTACTAGTGTAACTGTAGCATGGCTCTACCACGTATAAAAGATTTCCTATTATATATTGACTCATATGGGGGGATTTTGACATAGTTGACATGTTTGGCAGGCGGGTTAGTGACCGCAGTTGCTTTTATTGTTTTGAGTTTTTATCGTAAAGATACTGCTGCCCGTTTCCTGCTTCAGTTTTACTCTATCGCCTCTTACTACACCCACGGGACGTGACGATAGCGAGTATGTATGAGACGATAGTAGTAGTAGATATTCTTACACCACCACTTCACGGTTAAGTATGCACTCATTTTTAATCACTCACACTCCACTTTACTATATGCTTGTTTTTTCAATTTTTTTATTATGAAAAGTCATAACACAGGCAACATAAGTATGCAAATTCAACCATCACATGACAAATAGTTCCTGCTCGCTTTAGTTTAACAAGATTTTCATCCAAGATTTAACAAAATTTCCTGTAGTTTTTTCTCTTGAAAAATATTCGAAAAATTCATGTAACATTTGCTTTCTATTTGTATGTTCAACATACATCATATAATGATTATAAATACCGAGCATAACAATTTAAGAAATAAGGAAAACTACTAGAAATTACATATACATACTTAAAAAATTTCTTTATCATTTATAACAATATTAGCTGAACCCCGCAGACGTTGTCCTGCCAGTTAATATCATTGGTTGTATTCAGCAACGTTTTTTATTTCAGCGCATGCAATTTAATTTATTAATTGTGCGCTCAATTAAAAAATAATATAAAATCAAACGTTTTGAATTTGGTTTATACCTATTTTTTTAAAAGTTTATGAATATAAACCTTCTCTATTGAAAACTACACACACACACGCACACACACACACGCACACGCACACACACACACACACACACACACACATATATATATATATGTGTGTGTGTGTATGTATATATATTAATATATAGATATACATATATATAATTAAGAGAAGCTAGATGGCTTGCAGAATATGAAGACTGCAGACGATATCTGCTCGGGAGCGAATGGGTGAGGTATTCTATGACGATGATGAAGCTTGTAGTTTCCGAAGGTTGTTGGTTGCTTGTTCAGATCATGTTTGGTGGTCACCACTGTGGCCGCCGAAGGTAAAGGGGAGATCTCCCACCGGGCAAGATGTTCTGCCCGGGGAGCGGCCAACGCTCCATGTGATAGTTCGGAGGTGTTCTATATATACTGTTTGTGATTCGGAATTTCGATAGCGTGATTTAGGCTTCGGTGTGTTCGCTTGCGGCGGGACAACAGCGCCGCCACAATGATGTAGAACCTCATTAAATAACTTGATTTTTTATAGGATAGGGTGTCAAACGAGCACACAGTCCACCTGATGTTTGCTGTGGCTCATAGACATCTACATCTACCCTCGATTACGAATCAAAATGCAAATGTGTTGTCACCCGTGGGGACTAATATGAAATGCCTCACTGCCAGTATAAATATCTCCGGTTCTCTATACTCACCATATGAAACACAGCAGCGTCAAGCTGCTATTTTATGCTGGTACTCTTTGCGAGTATGGTCCCTCCCCGATCAAGCCGACCTATTCGTGCTACAACTATACTACAAATATAACTGCAGCATGGCTCTATCACGTAAAAAATATTTATCTTTATATCCTATATATGACAGCCAAAATAACGACCTTGCTATGCGGTGCACCGTATGAATTTAAAAAATATGTTTTTACAACTAAGCAGGAAAAATATACAAAATCAATTAAATCATGGAGTGGACCCGGATATGACAAAAAATCACCGAAGAAGATAATATGTATATCTAAATGGTAATAAAAATTATAATTTAGAAGATTTTATTTTATAAAAGTAATGAGGAAGTGAAGACTAAAATTATTACGTTAAAAATAAGTTAAAAAGAAAATTAATTAAATGAATTTACGCAGATAAAATAAGTTAGAGAGAAATTTAATTACATGAATTTACGAAACAAAAATAGAAGAAAATGTAACCCAGCGAGCCTTAGCCGACGAGATTAAACCAAAAAGAGTAAGAAGAAAATAAAAGGTGTAAATAAAAATGACGCACTTGTGTTTTTTGTAAATTACTATTTTGCATGTTTACATCTTTTTTGAGAAACTTTAATAATTATTGTATGTAATATGTATTAAGAGGAAACCTTGAAAATGAAAATGAACCGAAGTTTTAGGGACGTGGCTTATTTCTTTGTCCGTGAAGCTAACGTATGACCGAGGGAGTGTCAAAATTAAAGTGATGCAATGACTTCATATTATACGGAAATTATTAGATAGCCAAACCGAGCAAGCGCTCGGAAAAATACTACGTAAGCGCCAAACAACATTTTTATTTATTTTAACAAAACTTCGTTATGGATTAAAAAACTGGTTAATGGAAACTTAGATATGATTATTTACTATGCCTTAAAAATAATTCCATGAACTTATTCGTAAGAATATTGTGGTGTCATGGAAATGTAAACAGTTAGAGCCTACTTTAAAAATTTTTTCTATCGAGAATATTACATGATATCGTGTTTTCCTTTTTTACGCAATCCAAGGTATAATACAAGATATCTTTCGTTTTAAATGTAAGATTAAAATAGTCGCCAGATACATGGTTGTAACCTTTTTTAATCTTTATATTTTTGTTACTGTATCTAAACAAATTAATCATAATGTAATATTATAAAGTAAATTACGTTATAAGTGATGTGGCATCATTGTATCAAGGCACAAAAAGTTTTTTCACTTTCATTCAGTTCTTGTTTTATATTATTTTATTACTGTTTGTTTCCTGCAAAAAGTATCCATGCAATAATATGATAGATTACATTTTTAGGTACTTAAATTTACCATTGTTTGTCTTCAATTAATTTTTAGGGTTCCGTAGTCAACTAGGAACCCTTATAGTTTCGCCATGTCTGTCTGTCCGTCTGTCCGTCCTCGCTTAATCTCTGTGACCGTTAGCACTAGAAAGCTGAAATTTGGTACCAATATGTGTATCAATCACGCCGACAAAGTGGTAAAATAAAAATTGGAAAAAATGTTTTATTAGGGTAGCCCCCCTATATGTAAAGTGGGAAGTGATTTTTTTTTTTAATTTCAACCCTAACGTGTGATATATTGTTGGAAAGGTATTTAAAAATGAATAGGGGTTTACTAAAATCATTTTTTGATAATGTCAATAATTTCGGAAATAATCGCTCCAAAAGTAAAAAAACAATGTGTCCCCCCCCCTCTAACTTTTGAACCATAGGTTTAGAAAATATGAAAAAAATCTGAAAGGTAGAATTTTATAAGGACTTTCTAGGAAAATTATTTTGAACCTGGATGGAAACAGTTTTTGTACAAAAAAGACAAAATGTTGTACAAAATAATTTCTGGACTAAGTTTATAGTATAATCGTTTAAGCAGGCATTTTTTTTAACTTCGTTTACATATTTTATTATCCTGAACGTATCTTTTTTCAAACAAAAAAAAGAATTATTAAAAAAATTATCCAAAATTACCACCGAAAACTTCTGGTACGTCTATGTATTAATTAGTAACCCAATTCCCCGAGAGATGGCGCTGTAGGTACTTATTACATTGGGTCGGGTATTATCGAATTGTTCGGTTGGTCTCTCCTTGGCATCGCCTGCCGCGGAGCGTGCAATGTTGCACGCTCCATGTTCGTGCACGTACCCACTACCTGGAGCAGTTGCAGGAACGCGGAGCGCTGCTGGAGCGCGAACATAATGGATACCCACCTTTAAACTCATAAGTGGGAACACTTATTGTGACGGACGGGAAACTGCGGAACCCTACACTGAGCGTGGCCCGACACGCTCTTGGCCGGTTTTCATATTATGTAGTTGATGATACCTTTATTTTTTTTCTGGTCATATACAATTTTGTAAAGGGTTATAAGCTTATAAGCAAGTCATTATTATTATATATTTTTTCTTTTCTAAAAGCAATGAAACTTAAAGTTATGTAATAACCTACATAAAATTTAAAATTGTTCTTTTCATTGTTTAAATAAATTAATGTTTTGCTACTTAATAGTTGTTATAGTGATTAACTTGATAGCTGTTATAGTGATTTTTCAATTATTCTTTAATTACGATATAATAAAGGTCATATATCTATCAATCTATTTTTTTTAAAGTTAATGCGATTGTCGTTGTATATGAATGTAATATATTTATTATCACTGTAACCTTAACTGAAATCTTAACTTTTTGTGTAAATTAAAAATATTTAAAACTATCATTTTACTTGCATTCGTTTATTAATATATTGTACAAGTTAAAATTAGATTTGAACATTATTCGATGTAATCGCAAACCTTTCCTTAAACGAACTTTGGAATTTTTAACAAAGGTGTCACAAAATGCTTTTGTTGCTAAGATTGCAATTTGTATTTTGATGTCTGTTGTTACATAATTGCGTTGCTTTACTCGTACACCTACTTCTTTGTTCTGTATACCTTAATATGAAATGTAATAATTTATTTTCGGTTTTACTTTCATGAAACTTTAAATTGTAAGCTTTTATTCATTATTTTTTGGACATATGTTATTCATTTCATATCTAAATTATTTGTGTAGATTAAGAAAATAATTTCTTCTTATATACGATTTTGAAACTCCTATTATATATACAATTTATTTATTTAAATTTGGTTGTGTTAATATTGTAAACCTCATTTCCTGACTAAAAATGATATACCTAAATACTAAATGCATACATGTCCAAAATTGCATTGACTTTATTTTATTATACAGAAAATGGCCAAGGAATGTAAAAAAAATCTGTGCATGAAAGAATACCTTATTCTAATGTTAGTTTCAATTTCTTTATCTTTACGTATTTTATCAGTGTCTCCTCTGTTCTGTTTTAGTAACGTACTCATAACGAATATCTGGCACATTTAGAGAACATTATAGGATATAAAGATATATATTTTTTACGTGGTAGAGCTATGCTGTAGTTATATTTGTAGTATAGTTGTAGCACGAATGGATCGGCTCAACGGGGAGGGACCACGCTCTCACAGAATACCAGCGTCAAATAGTAGCTTAATGCTGCTGTGTTTCGTGTGGTGAGTGTAGAGAACCGGAGACCCTTTTTACTGGAAACGAGGCATTCCACCTAAGTCCTCACGGATGACAACGCATCTACATTTTGATTCGTAATCGAGGATAGATGTAGATAGATGCCTGTGGACCACAGCAACCACTTACTATCAGGTGGACTGTGTGCTCGTTTGTCATCCTATCCTGTAAAAAAATAATAATATATAACGGGTCCGCCATCTAACTTTTTTTTTTCAACTAGTGCTTATTTCGTGAATGGCAACACTTAGCTCATGTCTAATTTGACAGATAATTAGTTTTATCCTTCCGCTGAACGAATATGGTTGTGTATACGCTTGAACAACGCTGGGAAATATTGCGACATTACTTTGAAAATTATGGTAATGTTGCAGAATGTGTGCGAAAATTGCGTACGGATTTTGGAAGAAATGAAGCTCCGTATGTTCGTTACCTTGTGAAAAAAGTGAAAGAAACTGGCATCCTCATCGATAAATCAACGCGTGAAAAGCCAAAAACAGTGCGTACACCCGAGAATATTGGTGCTGTAGCCGAAAGTGTGCGTGAAACGCCATCAACATCAGTTCACCGTCGTTCTCAACAATTGGACATTTCGGAGACATCATTGAGACGAATTTTGCGTAAAGACCTTGGTATGACGCCGTACAAAATCCAATTGGTCCAGGAGTTGAAGCCAACTGACCATCCAATGCATTTTCGCTTCGCTAAGTGGGCCTGCGATCGACTTGCAGAAGATGCGGATTTTGCCAAAAAAATCATCTTTTCAGATGAAGCTCATTTCGAACTTGGCGGGTATGTAAACAAGCAGAATTGTCGCATTTGGGGCATAGAAAACCCGCACGCATTCATCGAAAAGCCGGTGCACCCAAAACGAGTCACTGTTTGGTGCGGATTTTGGTCCAGAGGCATAATTGGGCCATTTTTCTTCGAAAATGAGCAAGGTGTGGCCGTTACAGTCAATGGCGATCGTTATCGGGCCATGTTGAACGAATTTTTGTTCACAGAAATTGAAGAGGAGGATATTGGCAACATTTGGTTTCAACAGGACGGCGCAACGTGCCACACAGCCGACGCTACACTTGATGTTTTGCGCCCTGTTTTTGAAAATCGCATTATCAGCCGCAGAGCTGATGCCGTTTGGCCACCTCGGAGCTGCGATTTGACACCGTTGGACTATTATTTGTGGGGTGCCGTCAAAGATAAGTGTTACGCCGACTAGCCAGAGACAATTGACGCTTTAAAGGACAATATTCGTGAAGCCATTGGTGAAATACAGCTGCACACAATCGATAATGTACTCAAAAATTGGACCGATCGTGTAGGCTAAATTTGAAAAAAATATTTAGTAGTTTTTTTTAATAGCATTTTTAAACAAAAAAGTTATTTGGCGGACCCGCTATGAGGTGGGACGGGAACAGGATAGGGCGGAATGTTGCGACTTTTGATATAGCTCTTTGAGCGCGTTCCAGTGGTAGCAGTGTATTTTTAGCTGCTCCTCTCCGTGGGGTTATACAATAGTTGAGTATTGATTGACATAAAAAGTATACTTACTTTACTACATTAATATCAACAAAAGAACAAATCTTAAATCAATCTAAAAACAAACAAACATTGGCTTACGGACTTTACTGCGTAAGTTTTAACAGTAGTAGAGCCACGCGGCTGCTTTTGCTATTGCGCAGCTGGGCCGGCTCGAACCGGAGTGGTTATACGACCTTACAGAATATCAGCGTGAAGTAAAAGTTTACCTCTGCGTTTTGAATGGTAAATTACGTCCGCGACTAAAACTGCTCGGGGCAAGCAGAGCAATATGACCAAGTTGACCCCTGTCACGCTATCCGTAAATTTTTGTAACATCAGGGAACTTCATTCCAACCTTAACGCTGTTCACTACCATCTGGAGACGGCGTAGCCGGCTTTGCTCTTTTTAACCGAGATTCAGGTATCCTCTCCGGCTGATATTTCATATCTCTCCTACCCGAGGTACATATTAGAACACTCCTTCGTGCCCCGGGCTGTAGTTTGCGTATACGTCACAGAGGATATGTGTTTTCGACGCCTTGGCAGTCTTGAAGGTATGGACCTGTCCAAACTATGCTGCTCGTAGACAGTAACGACTATTTCCATATCTACGGGTAACTCTATAGTTCCCATAGCGGTTATGTTGAAACTAACTGAAAAATGTAAATGTGACTGCCTCGTTGGTTTAGTAGTTGTAGTAGTGCGACTGCTGATCATGAGGTCCTGGGTTCGAATCCCGGGTCGGGCCAAAAAATTAATTATTGAGTTTTTCCGTCAAGAAATTCTCAGTAGCTGCCCGGAGTCAGGAAGTTGGCGGTGTCTTACCTACGTGCTTCGGAAAGCACGTAAAGCCGTTGGTCCTGCGCCTGATCTCTCTCCGGTCGTGTCGGTTTACCGTCCCATCGGATTATGAGAGTGAGGGAAGAGAGAGTGAGACATATACTTGGGCACTAAAATCCTGTCCTGCGCCGATGGCTAGCCTCCGTTGAGGCAGGCCACCGTGGCCGAAATTCGGTCTGGAGGACATTATTATTATTTTGGGGTATTTATCTAGTTTTCTCATCTGGTTGGGTTCTATAAATATATAATTATAAATGAAAATGAAAAGATAAATATATATAAATATCAATAATATAAAATAAATATAAAAATACATAAATAAATAAAAGCCCAACCAGATGGAGGCCCTCGGCAGGGGAGACCAAACGGCCGAGGGTTAGGGGGAAAGGGAAAGAAACCGGCGGACGATGCGGGCGGTATCGAGGAGCACCGCCTTCTGCATTTGAGCCCGGAGCGGTCCGCCACGTAGTCCCAGTCGCCTCAGATGACCCGAGAGGCTGACTGGGATTAGCCCGTTTGCAGAGACGACTACAGGAATAATTTCGGTCGGCAGACCACCCCACATGTCGGTCACCTCGTGAGCCAGGTCCAGATATTTTGTTTGCTTGTGTGTTTCGGCTTTCACGAGGTTCTCGTCATACGGAATGGTAATGTCGACCAAAAATATCCTTGACTGTACCCGGTCCATCAGCACAATATCAGGCTTATTCGCAAGAATAGTCCTGTCTGTGATGATGGCCCGGTCCCAATAGAGCCTGGCGCGATCATTTTCGAGCACGGCTTCCGGCAAGTACTTGTAATACGGCAATTTCCGATCCACGAGACCGTATTTCAGAGCGAGCTCCTGGTGAAGAATTCTGGCTACTAGGTTGTGCCTGTGCAAGTAATCAGAGTTAGAAAGCGCCGAACAACCGGAGATGACACGCCTAAGTGACTCACCGGGATGGCGACAAGCTCGACAGATGTCCACGGTGCCATCCTTTAGGATGTATCTCCGATAGTTGTTGGTCTTAATAACCTGATCCTGTATTGCACAGACAAGTTCGGTCCCTCGGTTTCCCCGAAGAGATCGCCATTGCGTAGCCAGTGGAACTGAGGCTACTGTGTCTACGAAAGGCTCATGTAGAGCCTTGTAGAACCTCCCGTGGAGCTCGTTCTCCTTCCATACGGTCTCCCGGTCGAAAATGCTAAGCACTGCTGGGTCCTGCCATTGCTCGTTGGCTAAGGATAGAGTGGTAAGCCCTTTATCACTAGAAATGACGTCATTATAGAATGGATCATCCGATCTCGCCAGGAAGTAATCACGGAGGCTGCACACTTCGCGATTATGCATGGTGAGCGCGCTCAGAAAACCACGTCCACCATGCTTTCGCGGCAAGTACAGCCTCATTACCGACGATCTCGGATGTTGCATCCTATGGGACGTCATGGTAGTGCGGACTTTTCTATCCAGGGCGTTAAGTTCAGTCTGGGTCCACCTGAGTATGCCAAAGGTATACATGAGGACAGGCATGACCCCACCGTTATATGCATGTGTCTTATTCACACCGGACAAAAGGTTGTTAAGCACTTTGGTCAAGCGTGCATAAAACACGTCGCAAACTGACTGTTTCATACCAGCCTCATCGATACCGATGTTCTGTGACATACCCAGGTATCGGTATGTTTCAGCCTCGGAAAGGGTCCTTAAGTTGACGGGCATAGAAAAGTATATGCCCTCAGAGTTAGCAACCCTTCCCCTTTCAACATGGAGGACCGCACACTTATCCGTTCCCAGCTCCATTCCAATAGAACTGCTAAATTCACAAGTGATGTTTAGCAATTCCATAAGATGGGAGCGACTGGAGGCGAATAACTTGAGGTCATCCATATAGAAAAGGTGGATCACTTTTGTACCTCCTTTCCGAAGCTGAAATCCCCTCCCGGAGCCCTCCAGTAAAGTACTGAGAGGGTTCAGGGAGAGGCAAAACAGATTGGACTCAGACAATCGCCCTGGAAGATTTACTACGTGGTAGAGCCATGCTGCAATTATATTAGTAGTATAGTTGTAGCACGAATGGGTCGGCTCGACCGGGGAAGGACCACGCTCTCACAGAATAAAATAGTATCTTAATGCTGCTGTATTTCGTATGGTGAGTGTAGAGAACCGGAGACCCTTTTTACTGGAAATGAGGCATTCCATCTCAGTCCTCACGGGTGACAACGCATCTGCATTTTGATTTGTAATGGAAGATAGATGTAGATGTCTATGGGCCGCAGCAACCACTTACCATCAGGTGGACTGTGTGCTCGTTTGTCACCCTATTCTATTAAAAAAAAAAAAAAGATACCCCTTCTTATCCTTATGTGGTTCTCCGCAGCCATCATCCGCTCGCCCAGATAGCAAAGGATCGTACTCCATTGCCCCATACACTGCTCGAGGATGTCTCCAACTGTACAGTCAATTTTGTACAGCTGGAGGACTCTCTTTAGCCATGTATGGGGCACCGAGTCGAATGCCTTTCTGTAGTCTATCCAGGCGGCGGAGAAATTCCGACGGTTGCGTTTCACCACTTTGCTAATGACCGCGTCAATGAGGAGTGGTTCCTTGGTTCCACGACCACCGCCCCGGCATCTATTTTGAGCGCGTGACATCACCTGATTTAGCTCCAGGTGACGAGTGATTCTCGAGCTCAAAATGGATGTCAGTGTCTTATATATGGTGGGTAGACACGTGATGGGGCGGTATTTGCTCGGGTCTGTGGTATCCTGATATTTAGGAACCAAATGAGTGATCCCAGTAGTGAAGAGGCTCGGGAGCGACTTCTGATCGAGAGCCTCTTGAAACTGTCGGGCGAGCACAGCGTGACACACTACGAACCCCTTCAGCCAGTAATGATACAGCCCGTCGAGCCCCGGACCTTTCCAGTTCGGGGCCCTACGGACCGCCTCAGCCACGTCTTCAGGCGTTATGGTGACGGGGTCCATAGGCGTAACACTTGCACTCTGGCTCGCCACAACTTCCATCCAAGGGCCCTCGCTGTGGTTTACGGGCTCTGACCACAGACCACGCCAAAATGCGACAGTGTCGGCCTGATCCGGTCCTGGGCCCGCTCCACATACCTCTGGTCGCTCCAATGATTTAGAGAGCCTCTTCTGATCACTCTGGAAGAGACGATTCTAGTTGAACCGCCTTGACCTCTCGCTAAATCGTCGAATCCGCTTCCCCCAAGCAGCGATTTTTTGCTTCAGGTCATCTTATTATTATTACAATCTTCTTATTATTATTATTATTATTATTATGTCGAAACAGACCAACCCATCAGTAAATTTTGACAAAGTAAATGATGCTCTATCGAAGTAAGTAGATAGATAGATAGATAGAAAACTCTTTATTGCACTTAAACAAAACAATTTGGTACAAAGGCGAACTTAATGACGAAAAGGCATTCTCTGCCAGCTAACCTTTGTAGTGTGGTGAGAGCTATGGGTAGAGCCGCGAGAGAAAGAAAAACTAACTTATTTATTCATACTATTCAAAACGTATTATATAATATTATGTATATGTTAGTTTATACATATATACACTTATACACATACATACATATATATATATATATATATATATATATATATATATATATATATATATATTTTAGATAAAATATATACTAAACCAATAAAGCATACAATATAGTATACGAAATTATAATAAACATAATAAATAAAATTAATCAAGTAATTTTAAATAATATGCCTCAAGCTTACGTTTAAATATATTTATTGAAGGAGCATCTTTTATATCTCGAGGAAGTTTTTTCAAGTGTAATTGATGATACCGTGAAGGAATCCGAGTAGTATGCAGATTTATGCATCGGGATAGTTAGAGTTTTGTTGGTCATCGAACGGGATAAGCTTAAATATGAAAAATGCTCTTTTAGATAAACTGGGGAACAAGGATTGTGAAGAATACCATACAAAGTGGTTAGAAGGTGTGTGTTCCGGCGAAAACGGATGTCGAGCCACTTAAGTCTTGAGCGAAATTGTGATCAAACTTGCGCAGGCCAAAAATATAGCGTATGCACAGATTGAGCAGACGGTCGAGTTTGTTAAGCAGCTCCTCAGTTATATCTGGATAGGCAATATCGGCATAATCAAAAATAGGAAGCAACAGAGAGTTGACTAGCGTAACTTTGGCCGTCTGAGGAATAAACATTTGCCAGAGCTTTAATAAATGCATAGTTCCAAAAATACGTCTCCTGACCTCATTAACCTGTAACACCCAACGGCTACGCTTTGGTGATCTCTTCGGGGAAACCGAGGGACCGAACTTGTCTGTGCAATACAGGATCAGGTTATTAAGACCAACAACTATCGGAGATACATCCTAAAGGATGGCACCGTGGACATCTGTCGAGCTTGTCGCCATCCCGGTGAGTCACTTAGGCATGTCATCTCCGGTTGTTCGGCGCTTTCTAACTCTGAGTACTTGCACAGGCACAACCTAGTAGCCAGAATTCTTCACCAGGAGCTCGCTCTGAAATACGGTCTCGTGGATCGGAAATTGCCGTATTACAAGTACTTGCCGGAAGCCGTGCTCGAAAATGATCGCGCCAGGCTCTATTGGGACCGGGCCATCATCACAGACAGGACTATTCTTGCGAATAAGCCTGATATTGTGCTGATGGACCGGGTACAGTCAAGGATATTTTTGGTCGACATTACCATTCCGTATGACGAGAACCTCGTGAAAGCCGAAACACACAAGCAAACAAAATATCTGGACCTGGCTCACGAGGTGACCGACATGTGGGGTGGTCTGCCGACCGAAATTATTCCTGTAGTCGTCTCTGCAAACGGGCTAATCCCAGCCAGCCTCTCGGGTCATCTGAGGCGACTGGGACTACGTGGCGGACCGCTCCGGGCTCAAATGCAGAAGGCGGTGCTCCTCGATACCGCCCGCATCGTCCGCCGGTTTCTTTCCCTTTCCCCCTAACCCTCGGCCGTTTGGTCTCCCCTGCCGAGGGCCTCCATCTGGTTGGGCTTTTATTTATTTATGTATTTTTATATTTATTTTATGTTATTGATATTTATGTATATTTATCTTTTCATTTTCATTTATAATTATATATTTATAGAACCCAACCAGATGAGAAAACTATATAGATACCCCAAAATAATAATAATGTCCTCCAGACCGAATTTCGGCCACGGTGGCCTGCCTCAACGGAGGCTAGCCATCGGCGCAGGACAGGATTTTAGTGCCCAAGTATATGTCTCACTCTCTCTTCCCTCACTCTCATAATCCGATGGGACGGTAAACCGACACGACCGGAGAGAGATCAGGCGCAGGACCAACGGCTTTACGTGCTTTCCGAATCACGTAGGTAAGACACCGCCAACTTCCTGACTCTGGGCAGCTGCTGAGAATTTCTTAATGGAAAAAACTCAATAACTGATATTTTTCGCCCGACCCGGGATTCGGACCCCAGACCTCATGATCAGCAGTCGCACTACTACAACTACTAAACCAACGAGGCAGTCACATTTACATTTTTCAGTTAGTTTCAACATAACCGCTATGGGAACTATAGAGTTACCCGTAGATATGGAAATAGTCGTTACTGTCTACGAGCAGCATAGTTTGGACAGGTCTCTGTGACGTATACGCAAACTACAGCCCGGGGCACGAAGGAGTGTTCTAATATGTACCTCGGGTAGGAGAGATATGAAATATCAGCCGGAGAGGATACCTGAATCTCGGTTAAAAAGAGCAAAGCCGGCTACGCCGTCTCCAGATGGTAGTGAACAGCGTTAAGGTTGGAATGAAGTTCCCTGATGTTACAAGAATTTACGGATAGCGTGACAGGGGTCAACTTGGTCATATTGCTCTGCTTGCCCCGAGCAGTTTTAGTCGCGGGCGTAATTTACCATTCAACACGCAGAGGTAAACTTTTACTTCACGCTGATATTCTGTAAGGTCGTATAACCACTCCGGTTCGAGCCGGCCCAGCTGCGCAATAGCAAAAGCAGCCGCGTGGCTCTACTACTGTTAAAACTTACGCAGTAAAGTCCGTAAGCCAATGTTTGTTTGTTTTTAGATTGATTTAAGATTTGTTCTTTTGTTGATATTAATGTAGTAAAGTAAGTATATTTTTTATGTCAATCAATACTCAACTATTGTATAACCCCACGGAGAGGAGCAGCTAAAACTACACTGCTACCACTGGAACGCGCTCAAAGAGCTATATCAAAAGTCGCAACATTCCGCCCTATCCTGTTCCCGTCCCACCTCATAGCGGGTCCGCCAAATAACTTTTTTTTTTAAAAATGCTATTAAAAAAAATACTAAATATTTTTTCAAATTTAGCCTACACGATCGGTCCAATTTTTGAGTACATTATCGATTGTGTGCAGCTGTATTTCACCAATGGCTTCACGAATATTGTCCTTTAAAGCGTCAATTGTCTCTGGCTTGTCGGCGTAACACTTATCTTTGACGGCACCCCACAAATAATAGTCCAACGGTGTCAAATCGCAGCTCCGAGGTGGCCAAACGGCATCAGCTCTGCGGCTGATAATGCGATTTTCAAAAACAGGGCGCAAAACATCAAGTGTAGCGTCGGCTGTGTGGCACGTTGCGCCGTCCTGTTGAAACCAAATGTTGCCAATATCCTCCTCTTCAATTTCTGTGAACAAAAATTCGTTCAACATGGCCCGATAACGATCGCCATTGACTGTAACGGCCACACCTTGCTCATTTTCGAAGAAAAATGGCCCAATTATGCCTCTGGACCAAAATCCGCACCAAACAGTGACTCGTTTTGGGTGCACCGGCTTTTCGATGAATGCGTGCGGGTATTCTATGCCCCAAATGCGACAATTCTGCTTGTTTACATACCCGCCAAGTTCGAAATGAGCTTCATCTGAAAAGATGATTTTTTTGGCAAAATCCGCATCTTCTGCAAGTCGATCGCAGGCCCACTTAGCGAAGCGAAAACGCATTGGATGGTCAGTTGGCTTCAACTCCTGAACCAATTGGATTTTGTACGGCGTCATACCAAGGTCTTTACGCAAAATTCGTCTCAATGATGTCTCCGAAATGTCCAATTGTTGAGAACGACGGTGAACTGATGTTGATGGCGTTTCACGCACACTTTCGGCTACAGCAGCAATATTCTCGGGTGTAAGCACTGTTTTTGGCTTTTCACGCGTTGGTTTATCGATGAGGATGCCAGTTTCTTTCACTTTTTTCACAAGGTAACGAACATACGGAGCTTCATTTTTTCCAAAATCCGTACGCAATTTTCGCACACATTCTGCAACATTACCATGATTTTCAAAGTAATGTCGCAATATTTCCCAGCGTTGTTCAAGCGTATACACAACCATATTCGTTCAGCGGAAGGATAAAACTAATTATCTGTCAAATTAGACATGAGCTAAGTGTTGCCATTCACGAAATAAGCACTAGTTGAAAAAAAAGTTAGATGGCGGACCCGTTATATATTATTATTTTTTTACAGGATAGGATGACAAACGAGCACACAGTCCACCTGATAGTAATCGGTTGCTGTGGTCCATAGGCATCTATCTACATCTATCCTCGATTACGAATCAAAATGTAGATGCGTTGTCATCCTTGAGGACTTAGGTTGAATGCCTCGTTTCCAGTAAAAAGGGTCTCCGGTTCTCTACACTCACCATACGAAACACAGCAGCATTAAGCTACTATTTGACGCTGGTATTCTGTGAGAGCGTGGTCCCTCCCCGTTGAGCCGATCCATTCGTGCTACAACTATACTACAAATATAACTACAGCATAGCTCTACCACGTAAAAAATATATATCTTTATATCCTATAATGTTCTCTAAATGTGCCAGATATTCGTTATGAGTACGTTACTAAAACAGAACAGAGGACACTGATAAAATACGTAAAGATAAAGAAATTGAAACTAACATTAGAATAAGGTATTCTTTCATGCACAGATTTTTTTTACATTCCTTGGCCATTTTCTGTATAATAAAATAAAGTCAATGCAATTTTGGACATGTTGCATTTAGTATTTAGGTATATCATTTTTAGTCAGGAAATGAGGTTCACAATATTAACACAACCAAATTTAAATAAATAAATTGTACATATAATAGGAGTTTCAAAATCGTATATAAGAAGAAATTATTTTCTTAATCCACACAAATAATTTAGATATGAAATGAATAACATATGTCCAAAAAATAATGAATAAAAGCTTACAATTTAAAGTTTCATGAAAGTAAAACCGAAAATAAATTATTACATTTCATATTAAGGTATACAGAACAAAGAAGTCGGTGTACGAGTAAAGCAACGCAATCATGTAACAACAGACATCAAAATACAAATTGCAATCTTAGCAACAAAAGCATTTTGTGACACCTTTGTTAAAAATTCCAAAGTTCGTTTAAGGAAAGGTTTGCGATTACATCGAATAATGTTCAAATCTAATTTTAACTTGTACAATATATTACTAAACGAATGCAAGTAAAATGATAGTTTTAAATATTTTTAATTTACACAAAAAGTTAAGATTTCAGTTAAGGTTACAGTGATAATAGATATATTACATTCATATACAACGACAATCGCATTAACTTTAAAAAAAATAGATTGATAGATATATGACCTTTATTATATCGTAATTAAAGAATAATTGAAAAATCACTATAACAGCTATCAAGTTAATCACTATAACAACTATTAAGTAGCAAAACATTAATTTATTTAAACAATGAAAAGAACAATTTTAAATTTTATGTAGGTTATTACATAACTTTAAGTTTCATTGCTTTTAGAAAAGAAAAAATATGTAATAATAATGACTTGCTTATAAGCTTATAACCCTTTACAAAATTGTATATGACCAGAAAAAAAATAAAGGTATCATCAACTACATAATATGAAAAATTAATTGAAGACAAACAATGGTAAATTTAAGTACCTAAAAATGTAATCTATCATATTATTGCATGGATACTTTTTGCAGGAAACAAACAGTAATAAAATAATATAAAACAAGAACTGAATGAAAGTGAAAAAACTTTTTGTGCCTTGATACAATGATGCCACATCACTTATAACGTAATTTACTTTATAATATTACATTATGATTAATTTGTTTAGATACAGTAACAAAAATATAAAGATTAAAAAAGGTTACAACCATGTATCTGGCGACTATTTTAATCTTACATTTAAAACGAAAGATATCTTGTATTATACCTTGGATTGCGTAAAAAGGAAAACACGATATCATGTAATATTCTCGATAGAAAAAATTTTTAAAGTAGGCTCTAACTGTTTACATTTCCATGACACAACAATATTCTTACGAATAAGTTCATGGAATTATTTTTAAGGCATAGTAAATAATCATATCTAAGTTTCCATTAACCAGTTTTTTAATCCATAACGAAGTTTTGTTAAAATAAATAAAAATGTTGTTTGGCGCTTACGTAGTATTTTTCCGAGCGCTTGCTCGGTTTGGCTATCTAATAATTTCCGTATAATATGAAGTCATTGCATCACTTTAATTTTGACACTCCCTCGGTCATACGTTAGCTTCACCGACAAAGAAATAAGCCACGCCCCCAAAACTTCGGTTCATTTTCATTTTCAAGGTTTCCTCTTAATACATATTACATACAATAATTATTAAAGTTTCTCAAAAAGATGTAAACATGCAAAATAGTAATTTACAAAAAACACAAGTGCGTCATTACCTTTTATTTTCTTCTTACTCTTTTTTGGTTTAAATCTCGTCGGCTAAGGCTCGCTGGGTTACATTTTCTTCTATTTTTGTTTCGTAAATTCATGTAATTAAATTTCTCTCTAACTTATTTTATCTGCGTAAATTCATTTAATTAATTTTCTTTTTAACTTATTTTTAACGGAATAATTTTAGTCTTCACTTCCTCATTACTTTTATAAAATAAAATCTTCTAAATTATAATTTTTATTAGCATTTAGATATACATATTATCTTCTTCGGTGATTTTTTGTCATATCCGGGTCCACTCCATGATTTAATTGATTTTGTATATTTTTTCCTGCTTAGTTGTAAAAACATATTTTTTAAATTCATACGGTGCACCGCATAGCAAGGTCGTTATTTTGGCTGTCATGTATAGGATATAAAGATAAATATTTTTTACGTGATAGAGCCATGCTGCAGTTATATTTGTAGTATAGTTGTAGCACGAATAGGTCGGCTTGATCGGGGAGGGTACCATACTCGCAAAGAATACCAGCATAAAATAGCAGCTTGACGCTGCTGTGTTTCATATGGTGAGTATAGAGAACCGGAGATATTTATACTGGCAGTGAGGCATTTCATATTAGTCCCCACGGGTGACAACACATTTGCATTTTGATTCGTAATCGAGGGTAGATGTAGATGTCTATGAGCCACAGCAAACATCAGGTGGACTGTGTGCTCGTTTGATACCCTATTCTATAAAAAATCAAGTTATTTAATGAGGTTCTACATCATTGTGGCGGCGCTGTTGTCACGCCGCAAGCGAACACACCGAAGCCTAAATCACGCAATCGAAATTCCGAATCACAAACAGTATATATAGAACACCTTCGAACTATCACATGGAGCGTTGGCCGCTCCCCGGGCAGAACATCTTGCCCGGTGTGAGATCTCCCCTTTACCTTCGGCGGCCACAGTGGTGACCACCAAACATGATCTGAACAAGCAACCAACAATCTTCGGAAACTACAAGCTTCATCATCGTCATAGAATACCTCACCCATTCGCTCCCGAGCAGATATCGTCTGCAGTCTTCATATTCTGCAAGCCATCTAGCTTCACAAGGTTCATAACAGCACTGGAAAAATAATACTTCCTGTTCCTTCAAGCTACCTCTGCGCTATACAGTGTTCGGCACGGCTCTGAGCCTTACTGCTCGCCTCTGCTTCACGGCACTCTCGCAGGTTACTTGCCTTCTTCTCGACTCACCGCAGACCACAAGGCAATCCTCTGGCACTTGCATATTCGTCGGCAACGAGGCTGCACTATCGACCTCCGGTCTGAGCAGGGGGGTGATGTGGCGGCGCCATTGTCGCACTGCATGCGAACATACCGAAGCCTAAATCACGCTATCGAAAATCCGAATCATAAACAGTATCTATAGAACACCTCCGAACTATATCACATGGAGCGTTGGCCGCTCCCCAGGCAGAACATCATGCCCGGTGGGAGATCTCCCTTTTCCTTCCTCGGCCACAATCATCTACATTTAAATGCTTTATTTCATTATTTAGATGGTTTATTTTTTGAAAATAAGGAAAAACGTTTCAAATGAATCAAAATTTGTTCACCGACTGTCGCACGCTTGCATTATGCTGGACAAATATACATGCAGCGGGGAAGGAAGGAAATCCTTATTTAAGTAAGCGATAATCAACTATTGTAAAGCTGTTAATTATTATCGGTGTACATACGTCCGCGGTAATTATTTGTTTTATCTCTATAGATAAAAATCAATTGCTGTGTGTGTTTAAATGGGTTGGAATGGGAAAGCAAAAAAATAGAATTCTTTGATTCAGCAATTATAGCGTAAGTTACTAATATTGTTATATAGAAAGTAATTATATATATGTATATCTATATATTAATATATATACATACACACACACACATATATATATATATGTGTGTGTGTGTGTGTGTGTGTGTGTGTGTGTGCGTGTGCGTGTGTGTGTGTGCGTGTGTGTGTGTAGTTTTCAATAGAGAAGGTTTATATTCATAAACTTTTAAAAAAATAGGTAAAAACCAAATTCAAAACGTTTGATTTTATATTATTTTTTAATTGAGCGCACAATTAATAAATTAAATTGCATGCGCTGAAATAAAAAACGTTGCTGAATACAACCAATGATATTAACTGTCAGGACAACGTCTGCGGGGTTCAGCTAATATTGTTATAAATGATAAAGAAATTTTTTAAGTATGTATATGCAATTTCTAGTAGTTTTCCTTATTTCTTAAATTGTTATGCTCGGTATTTATAATCATTATATGATGTATGTTGAACATACAAATAGAAAGCAAATGTTGCATGAATTTTTCGAATATTTTTCAAGAGAAAAAACTACAGGAAATTTTGTTAAATCTTGGATGAAAATCTTGTTAAACTAAAGCGAGCAGGAACTATTTGTCATGTGATGATTGAATTTGCATACTTATGTTGCCTGTGTTATGACTTTTCATAATAAAAAATTGAAAAAACAAGCTTATTGTAAAGTGGAGTGTGAGTGATTAAAAATGAGTGCATACTTAACCGTGAAGTGGTGGTGTAAGAATATCTACTACTACTATCGTCTCATACATACTCGCTATCGTCACGTCCCGTGGGTGTAGTAAGAGGCGATAGAGTAAAACTGAAGCAGGAGACGGGCAGCAGTATCTTTACGATAAAAACTCAAAACAATAAAAGCAACTGCGGTCACTAACCCGCCTGCCAAACATGTCAACTATGTCAAAATCCCCCATATGAGTCAATCTATAATAGGAAATCTTTTATACGTGGTAGAGCCATGCTACAGTTACACTAGTAGTATAGTTGTAGCACGAATGGGTTGGCTCGACCGGGGAAGAACCACGCTCTCACAGAATACTCGCGTAAAATAGTAGCTTAATACTGCTGTGTTTCGTATATTGAGTGTAGTTCATCTATTCGCATAGTGAGAGAACCGGAGACCCTTTTTTACTGGAAACGAGGCACTCCATCTTAGTCCTTACGGGTGACAACGTATCTGCATTTTGATTTCAATCGAGGGCAATCGAGGATTGATGTGGATGTCCATGGGCCGCAGAAACCACTTACCATCAGGTGGACTGTGTGCTCGTTTGTCACCCTATCCTATAAAAAAGGAGGCGCCCATGTTTAGTAGATTTTGACGGTTGGATGTATAGATGGATAGAAATAATAATTTACGACAATAATCGTTCCTTTTCTTGCTTATTCCTTTAAAACACTGCTGGAGTATTTACCTTAATCAATACATTTGACAGATGAACTGACTGCCACGGCACCAGACGTTTTGACCTTCTGACACTATTTCACGTAGACGGTTTGAGTATTTTACACCTGGCTTAAGCGGGATACCGCCATCTATTGGATATACAATCGCTTTATACGACACCCACGGGACAAAAATAGGCAATGAATTTTCTTGCGTCATCACACGGCACAAAAAGCTTTCTATTTAAATTTTGACTGTGTGCAGCGCCGTCCTTTATAAAATTCATGCTGCAGCTATTGTACATTGGCATCATGACACTAAGATTTTAATTCAGGCGTAATATTCGGAATGGGTGGAAGATCGGCATACTTTTTTTTGCGTTCTTTGTTGATCAAGATTAATACTTAGTGAAATAAAACAGATGTATAAATTAACAATAAATATATTTATTAACTTATGAAATACGCTGCCTTAAGAATAAATTTCTTTTACACTTATGTTACTAAATGTAAATTTAAAATAATTTAAAAAAAGCGTAAAAATCCAAATTAGCATCACAAAAATAAATAACAAAGCTTTTCAAATAATTTAATATTGGTGATTGTCGACTAATTAGACATTTTATAAAATGTTAATACATTTTATGTCATTATTGATGTATGTATGGTAAATATGAAATTATAAATGGTTACTTTTTCATAATTATTTATAATATTTACATTTATAATTATTCACTCTATTTACAAATTCTACGAGTATAGGCACTAATGAATTATTTCAATACTATTGCATTTTCGGCCGTTTGATTTCACATTATCACATCATATCATGTTCATATCACATATAATTATGTTATCATTTTTGAAATATTTGTTTAGAAATTTTATATTTATTTCATTTTAACAATTATTATTACATGTTAAACACCCAGTTATTGGATATCAAAATTATATCCGCTTTTTATTTGAATTAAAACTTTTTATTTTCATTTTTGAAAGAATAAAAATATAATTCAGTATACATATTGTTATTGATTTTATAATTAACAAGTAGGTTCTGAAGTTTTTTTTATAACTTATGAATTTTAATAATAAGGAGCGCTAACCTTATTAATGGGTTAATAAACTATAAATAAATAACTATTTTTGGTGGTAACATAAATGAAGTAGTTTGATATTTAATTTTAGACCAGTGATGTTTTTCAAAACAAGCTATTTAGTGGCCTGCGATAACATTTAGATTTCATAGCCAATTGCAAAATTAAATTTACAAAGTTTTATGAAAATAACTTCATATGTTGGTTGATATGTACAATGAGCGGCCATTAGATTTTTGCAAAGCTACCAAGCTTCTTAAACTAAATTATCACTGGTGTACTGTGGTAATGAAAAAATCACATTATGTATAATCGCTTCGAGATATTGCCACTTTTTGAGATGTATATGTATAAATAGCGCTCTACTTTCTATGCTATGAGAGCGTCGTTGCATGTGATATCCAATCCACTGTGTGTGCCACACGATGGTAGATGCCAGGTTGGCCTCGACTAGCACAGGAGTATCCAGCTGAGACTACGCCGATGAGGTACCATCTTCCAGCTCTCTCCAGCATTAAGGGACCTCCACTATCTCCTTGACAGCTATCTTTCCCCCCACCACGGTAACCAGCACAAAGCATTTCCGGGTATATGACAACGTTTATACCTGAAATGATGTACGAATTATAATAATAATAATAATAATAATGTCTTTATTTATCCTCTCACATAACATAAAGTAAAACAGTGTAAATCTAGTAGTACATATACAGAATTCTATTATGTGAGAAGCTGGTGCCTGAAGTAGGCATATATAAGCCTGTAGTACAAGTCACCAGGTTCCCACCCCTCGAATGCCATGACATTGAATGAAAATACTCTAGGAAAACAATAGATAGATAGATAAACAAAGGAATTCTTATATTTTTTAAAATTACAGCGAAAATCCAGGATAAAATACTAATTAAGAGTGTATTATGATATAAAATGTATAAATACATATATGTATGTATATTACTATATATTTATGTTCGTGTAGTGTAGTGTATAGTATGCGCGTGCACGCGCGCGTGTATGTGTGTGTGTGTGTGTGTGTGTGTGTGTGTGTGTGTGTGTGTGTGTGTGTGTGTGTGTGTTTTGTGATTTTGGGTGTGTGTGTGTGCGTATATTATATTTATCTTGATAGGAGCGATTCCGTTAGATCATAATCTAATTTCAGTAGCCAATCATGTACGTTTTTTTTGCAATCATATTTATTTTTAGAATATATAGATAGGTTTTCATTTATTTTATTGTATAAGAATCCACCCATGTAACAAAAGAATTTTTTTTGTATATGTCTTCTTTGTTGAAAATGTTGCACAAACTGTGTTTTTACGTCTAACTCCTACAAATTTATGGCGATCATAAGTAATTCCACTGTGTTGCTTCAACAAGGTATAGAGAATAAACAGCTGACGTACCGTTAGTACCTGCCAGTATCGATAAAGAAGTTCAGTTGGATGTCTATAAGAGAAGAATCCGCAAACTTTTAAAATGGCCCTTTGTGATATTTCTACGCGCTTCATACTTGTTTTAGGAGCACCGCCCCACGAGGTGATGCAATAAGTAAGAAGACTTTGCGCTAGGGCATAGTAGATACGTGTTAAAGCTGTCTTATCTAGCACATGGCGTACATTTTTGAATATGTATATTAATTTAGATAGTCTATTGGATAGTACTTCGATATGATTTTTAAAAGAAAGGTTGGAATCTATTATTATACCAAGATACTTAATGTTATGGACTAATTCTATTTTGTTACATTTACATGATTTTATATTAATATTTGAGAGACATTTGTGTGAGATCAGTGGTTTATTGATAATATGTTCAAGGCGTTCTTTACGTATTGTGAAAGCAATATATTTGGTTTTTTCAGAATTCAAAGTAAGAGAATTACTTTGCAACCATTCATTCATCAAATCAAGCCCCATCTGGGCAGCATCCTGAACAGCTTCCCAGGAATTTGTAGAAAAAAGAAGGCATGTGTCATCAGCATATGATATTATATGTCCATAAGGAAGCTGAATAGAAGTGAGATCGTTTATATAGACGAGAAATAATGTGGGACCTAGAATGCTGCCTTGGGGCACACCGTAGGTAATTAATGCCTCGTGACTAATGTAATCTCCGATTTTAGTACATTGTGTTCTATCACATAGATAATCTTTAAATAGAGCAAGTTGCTTTCCTCTAATACCACATAATTCTAACTTTTCTATTAGAATGCAGGTAGACACAGTGTCAAACGCCTTGGCGAGATCCAAAAAAAATCCAATAACTTTATTATTTTTGTCCAAATTTTTAACTACGTAATCTGTTAAGTCGTGCACTGCTTCATCAGTGGATCTGCCCTGCCGAAAACCAAACTGGTTAGGGGATAGAAGTTTTTTACTTTCTAAGTAGTTCGTGAGTTGTTTGTTTATAATTCGTTCAATTATTTTCGAAAAACATGGAAGAATTGAGATCGGTCGATAGTTGCCGACATTTTCTCTGTCTCCAGATTTATAAATTGGATGAATAATAGACCGTTTAAAAACTTGAGGAAATACACCTTCATTAAAACAAAGATTACATATATATGTCAATGGCCCAACAATATATTCTTTAGTTTTTTTTATAAAACAGTTAGAGATATTGTCCCATCCATTAGCACATTTGTTTTTTAGGCTCATGATGAGTCTGGAAACTTCTTCTTCGTCAGTTTCGAGTATTACAAAGGACGACGTACAGTTCTGTATTGATCTAATTGCTAAAGAACTTGTAACCCTTTCCTTAACTGCAATATTATCAGCAAGTTGTTTACCTACATTTACAAAATAATTATTAATTGAATTGATAGCCTCTTGAGGTTTCTTCGCACTGTTAAGCAGTTCGGTGGAATCAGTTTTCATTTTCGTGGTATTTGATATCTCTTTAATGGTTTCCCAAAGCTTTTTATTATCTTTACCTGCTTTACTAATTTTATCTCTATAATAAGCCATTTTAACTTTTTTAATCATGGAGTTACAATAATTTCGATATCTAGTATATGTTATTTTGATGATATTATTGTCAGGAAAAGATTTATATTTTTTAAATAAATTATCACGATTTCGTATACATTTTAAAATTCCTACTGTAATCCAGGGTTTAATAGGTCTTAAGCGGTTCGAAATTGTAGCTTTAATTGTATTCGCTATTAATAATTGTTGGAAATATGATACAAAAAGTGTAGCAGCCTCATTTGCGTTAGAACATTTGAATACAAAATCAAAGTTATTTTGTTCTAATTCTAGTCTAATTTTGTCATAATCAATTTTTGTTCGAGTTCTAGATGTTAAATTATTTTTTTGCTTGGTGTTTAAACATAATATCACAGCTTGATGGTCAGTTACCGTCGAATTACACACTACTGTAGTGGCTGCCATAGTTGACCGCATCATAACGTGATCTAAACAAGCATTGAGCCTAGTAGGCATATTATGAGCAGGAAGAAGTCCGTGAAATGCATTTAGATTAAGATACTCAGTTGATCTGTTATCCGTTGTATAATTTGCTATATCTATATTTATATCGCCCATCACAGATAAGTTTTTATGGGAAGACAACGACGTAAGAATTACATTTAAAGATTGTAAAAACAAGTCTACATTTTGAAAGCTAGGCGAACGATAAATTGCAACTATAGCAATACTTTTGTGTTTTATTACCACACAGTTACCTTCAGAAAACATGGGTTCAGTAATTAAAACCCCAATATCATTTTTGTAATAAATTACGATACCATCATTTTGTTAATCATCATCATCAATTTATTAATTACTAGTTAACGCGTAATATACATAGTTTCTTGAAGAACTTTGTACTCGTATATCAATTTTACGTGGTAGAGCCACGCCGCAGTTATATTATGGTTGTAGCAGGATTGGGTCGGCTCGATCGGGGAAGGACCGCGCTCTCACAGAATACCAGCGTAAAATAGGAGCTTAATGCTGCTGTGTTTCGTATGGTGAGTGTAAATAATCGGAGACCCTTTTTACTATAAACGAGGCGTTCCATCACAGTCATCAGGAGTGACAACGCATCTGCATTTTGATTGTTAATCGAAGCTTAATATAGACATCTATGGGCAGCAGCATACACTTAACATCGGTTAGACTGTTTAGCAGTTACGCTGAATATCAAACTATAGGACGTATTTAAAATTTAAATCTACTTCATAATTTTTTTAAATATTTATGTCACCATAATATGATTAACTCTTTACATAACATGAAACCCATCACAGTCTTTGTCCTTTTAAAAATATTCTAAGTAAGTACTTGACTACAATATCCTAGTATATTATGTAGCTATGATGATTCTAGTGAAAATGCTAGGTGATATTCATCAACTCATAAAATTATACCATAACCATCCATTTTTAATACGTTTGTAAAATATCAAAATTATTGAGACGTCTGAAAGAGTGTGAAAACTGGATTAATGTAAATAGATATTCCATTACATTCATTCAAACATAGGTACATACATACAAAAACTAACCCCTAACCTAACCCCCGAACGAAGAGAGTTAACAAAGTGTCAGTTAAATCGTTTCAAATAATTAATTTATTTATAACTAGCTGTTTCCTTTTCACCCCAATTCTTCAGGTTTTTTTAGACAAAAGTTACTCCTTTAGTTACTCCTCATAACATCAGCTATCTGACAGTGAAAGTTCAGTCAAAATTGATCTTACCGTTTCGGAGATTAGCCGGAGCAAACAGGCAGACAAAAACTTTAAAAAATAGTATTTTATCAGTACCGTATATACTTACATATACATTTAGAAAAGCTGTTATTTTAACATTACTAACAGACAGTTAAATTTTATTTATTTGTATAGATATAGATATGCCTCACTGCGCTGGGCACAGAGGACTCTCATTTCAGGGAGGGTTAATAGAACTTTTCAGCTTACAAATGATTCTTCTGTAATTGCTGTAACTATATACCAATACATATTTTAATTTTAACTTCATTCTTATTTTAAAATATCCGCCCTTGTGGATGAAACAATTTAACTTGGAATTTTTTTACGTCATTTATTTATTACAAGTAATTATTTTTTATTTATATAATATTGAAATATATACAATATTAAAAAACTTACAATCCTACTCCCCGTGACATAGTGCCAAGAACACTGGCTGTGTTTGGCCGCCGAATAGTTATACTTAGCCCTTAAGTAAAGAAAGAGCTAAGTTTCAAGTTTTAACTCTTATCACCAACAGTGATTTTAACGGTTTGATTTTCTTGCCTTGCAATTAACTTACCATTAGCTCGATGCCACCTTTCGCATACTCTGTTATCCAGTACAGGTACATCAACCGCTTGCAGTGTTCGTGGACGCAACCTTGACCCTGGACTCAAAGCTCCCCAGCCGGCAGCCCAACCGTACTGTCCTAGGAAATCCGACCCTCGTTCTGGCAAGCATATTGGTGCTGAAAAAGGTTTTTTAGTCATTATTCATTACAAACTCAGAATTGAAAATAGGTTTACCCTATTTATTGCTATATGGGGGTGTAGCTATAGTTACCACGCTAGGCAGGCGGATTAGCAACAGCAGTTTGAATTTGTTTTGAGTTGTTATCAAAAATATGCCGCTATCCATCTTCCGTTTTAATTTCCTCTGTCATCTCTTAAGACACCTACGAGATTGTGGGATAATAGATGCCTTATGCCACCACCACACGGCGATTTTATCATTAATTTTTTTTTAAAAAGATGTGGCAGCGTAAAACATTCACTACGTCATATAAACCCCTGTAGGTATCCGAATGATGTTTTTTTTTTTCCTACACCACCTTATAAATAGCACATGGAAACGGAATTTATCTATTTAGTAATACTTTTTATTCTACAATATATTACAAATCAATATTTCACGTGGCATTTACATCCATTCCAAGCTTCATCAAGAAAAATCAGCAAAAACCATAAAATTGTACACAAGAATTTGTAGCTAATTTGTTGCTAATTAGTTGAAGAAAATCTAATTATTGCTATCTTAATGTAAAGGTAGCAGTAAAAACTTCAAATCAACCCGGCCGTAGCGGATAAATCGTTGCAAATTGTTTGCTAGAACATAGTGCAAAAAATATAAAAAAATCAGAAACAATTTCTTTTTTCAAAAATAAAAAATTACGAGGGTGGATTGAAAAGTACTCGGCCTAACACAGATCCATTCAATTCTAAAAATCAAATCTACCCACATTATTTAGTTCAGTTCAGACTAGTTCATTGTGTGAAGTTCAAAACGTGTGCGATAATTAGTTGTGATTTTATAAATTTATTAACAAAGTAATCGGATTGAAATAATACTAATTTTTACGGAATTTATCGCGTATATTTAACTTTTTTACCCGACGTTTCGAGAGCTTTACAGCACCCATGGTCACGGGAAGGACTGAGATGTTCAACGTCCAGCTGTCATAGTTAACCGCGGTTACCATAGATTAAAATTTAACTTTTGTTCCGATCTACACAGTATGAACTTATGGTATCATGGAGTCTTGCAGTTGTATGCTTGGGTTGGGATTTAATTTTATTTATTATAGGATCCCAAGCAGATGGTAGCACCCAGCCATCTTCTCTATTGAAATTAGGATGTTTTTTGATTTCAATAGCCTCGCGAATCATCCTTGGAAGGAATCGGTGTTCTTTAGCGAGGATTTGTGGTCTATCAAATCTGATGTAGTGACGGGGGCGATCCTGTACATGTTCACAGACTGCAGACTTCCAGTGAACATGTACAGGATCGCCCCCGTCACTACATCAGATTTGATAGACCACAAATCCTCGCTAAAGAACACCGATTCCTTCCAAGGATGATTTGCGAGGCTATTGAAATCAAAAAACATCCTAATTTCAATAGAGAAGATGGCTGGGTGCTACCATCTGCTTGGGATCCTATAATAAATAAAATTAAATCCCAACCCAAGCATACAACTGCAAGACTCCATGACACCATAAGTTCATACTGTGTAGATCGGAACAAAAGTTAAATTTTAATCTATGGTAACCGCGGTTAACTATGACAGCTGGACGTTGAACATCTCAGTCCTTCCCGTGACCATGGGTGCTGTTAAGCTCTCGAAACGTCGGGTAAAAAAGTTAAATACACGCGATAAATTCCGTAAAAATTAGTATTATTTCAATGTGTAGTGTTCGCGTAAATATAAGAAATCATTAAAGTAATCGGACATAATTTCCGCGAATGGAGCAAATCGAACAGCGTGCCGTCATTAAGTACTTCCATAAGAAGGGGCTATCATCAAAAGCCATCCATGATGACATGGTCAGTACAATAGGCGATTGTGCTCTGTCATATTCATCCGTCAAAAAATGGATAGCAGAATTTAAGCGTGGTAGAGAGAGTGTGAAAGATGAACCCCGCTCTGGAAGGCCTTCGACGTCAACTACTGACGAAAATATTAAAAAAGTACTTGATTTAATAATGGGAGACCGCAGATTAAAAATTAGAGAGACAGCCGAGATTATAGGCATCACTTATGAACGAACTTAAAACATCATTGTCAACGAGTTGGGTTTCCACAAGGTGTCTGCTAGGTGGGTTCCGCGACTGCTTTCAGTTGAACAAAAAAGGACGCGATTGACTATTTCACGCGACTGTTTGGAGTTATTTGAAGCCGATGCAGATGATTTTTTGAATCGTTTTGTTACTATGGACGAAACATGGGTTCATTACTGTACACCGGAAACAAAACAACAATCAAAACAGTGGAGAAGACCTGGTTCACCACCCCCTAAAAAGGCTAAGTCGATTTTGTCGGCAAATAAGGTGATGGCTTCAGTATTCTGGGACTCGAAAGGTGTGATTATGATTGATTATCTTGAAAGGGGTCAGACTATAAACTCTGATTACTACTGCACCTTACTACGTCGTTTACGAGAGGAAATAAAAGAAAATTGTTGAGGAATGCTCAGAAGAAAAGTCCTGTTTCATCAAGATAACGCCCGTGTTCACACGTCAGTACAGTCAATGGCTGAAATTCACAACTGTGGCTTTGAACTGTTACCGCATCCGCCGTATTCACCTGATCTGGCACCATCAGACTTCTTTCTGTTCCCTAACCTAAAAAAGCACTTGGGAGGTCAAATATTTTCGACAAACGACGAGGTCAAAGCAGCTGTAGACGCATATTTTGACTCTAAGGAAGAATCATTTTTTTTCAACGGTCTAAATGCTTGGAAGTGGAGGTGGCAAAAGTGTATTGAACTTCATGGTGATTATGTAGAAAAATAAAAATATAACTGATTTAGTATGTGTTTATTTTCTTGGTTAGGCCGAGTACTTTTCAATCCACCCTCGTACCACACATAAAGTTATGTTCTAACACTGGTTGTGAAGATCCACATTAACGAGTATTTTATTGCTCGTCAATAAATAGATCGAAAGCTCCTAGAAAGCCTACAACAAAATAAAATCGATCGATAAGCTACACCAACAATTAAGTTATTATATATGCATATACCATCATAACATTAGATTTAAAAAATACAGCGGATATATTGTTACTGTTGATCATAACGTTAAGATAGCAGTAATTCGATTTTTTTAAACAAAATTGCGATTTTGGCAACTAATTAGCAACAAATTAGCTACAAATTCCTGTGTAAAATTATATGGTTTCTGCTGATTTTCCACTGTTAGCTTTATAGAGCTTCCATTCCAAACATTGCAGTCTATAAACGTACACTGCTGAACATAGGCCTCCCCTATAGATTGCCTTATAGGAGGGATTTTGCCATAGTTCCCATGATTGGCATGCGGGTTGGCAATCGCAGTTTTTTACTATTTTGAGTTGTCATCAGGAAGATGCTGCTCATCATCTGGTTTAATTTCCCACCGTAGCCTCTTTCGACACCCCCTGGACGATATGAAGTAGTAGATATTCTTATAATGCCACTTAAAGAGTACATGGTTACTAGCTACTGTATTATGACTGTAATGCGAACGATTACAATGGTCTTCGAGACTATTAGCGTAAAATAACAACATAAGTATGGTGTGGTGTGATCATTAGTGACGAGAACCGGAGACCATTTTTACTGGTAACTTACAACTCAGAAGCGACAATGTATCTGAATTTAAATTCTTTATTGAGGATGGTTCATTCCGAAGATGGATGGATGAGGATGCTCCTGAGCCACCTGCATCCATCGACTTCCTGCATATCTTACTAGTTCGTCACTCCATCTAGTGGGGGTCGCCCTACACTATGCCTACCGGTACGAGGCTGCCACTCGGGAACCTTTCTTCCCCATCGGTCATCGGTTCTTCGAGCTATATGGCCCGCCCATTGCCACTTCAGCTTACTAATCCGTTGGGCTATGTCGGTCACTCTGGTTTTACTGCGGATATCCTCATTTCTGAGTCTATCACGCAGAGAAACTCCGAGCATATCCCTATCCATAGCTCGCTGAGCGACCTTGAGCGTCCTCATACGGCCAGCATTGAAGGACCACGTTTCAGATACGTAAGTCCGTACTGCTAGGTGGACTGTTTGTAAGATTGTAGAATTAAGTAAGGGTGAACTTGTATTAAAATTTAATCACTAGACTGTCTAGCGTAGCGATTACAGAGAATATTCCAACTTGCAAAAAAAACCTTATTCAGTTCATAACTTAAACGGTCTGGTAATGACTACGACGGACTATATAGAACAAAAAATCTAACCAGAGCATATATTTATTTTTCTAATGTTAAGATATTATAAATTTAGCCTTGAATAATTGATTTTACAATGATTAAAAAAGACTAACCGATATGCGGCATATAATGCACGTTCCGGTCGAGCGTCAACACGGCGACATCGAACCGATCAGCCTGTGGTGTAAACTTGAACAGTGGGTGTACTTTGATCGTTCGAACGCCGAACGTGTATGCAGGAAGAGGTTCTGCCGCAGAGTTGATGACGTAATCTCCAAGGGTCACTCGAACGTGACGTGGCTGAGCCCGTGCCACACAATGGCCTGCCGTAACTACGTGGCGCCGGGAGATAAGGGAGCCACCACATCTGAAATATGTTAAAAACATATTCTTAAAGAATTGAAAAATCTATGAATAATAAAATTCAAAATGTAATTTAATTACTAATATACATTAATATATTATAAAAGTCGGTTATTTTTCGGGATATAGAGCGCTTACCTATACTATACTATACAATTATTACTGGACAAGAAATTGGAATGAGTATTTTAGTAAATTTCTTTAAAAAGTAGTTTTATAATCAAATTTGAAAAACTAAAACCAATTTTGAAACCAAAAATGGCAATATAGTTTCTACATAATAGATTCCCAAGTAGGTTTTAAGTCGTTGTCAAGTCATGTTTTGTTTTTTTACCTTTACGAGTGGTCTGTAGAATATATAAATTTATGGTAACAACCAGAATATCGAATAAATACATTAAAATATTAATCAATTTTTCCCACTTTAGAAATTGATTTGTTTTAAATGTATATTATGGGACTGCCCCTGATGTAAAACTATTTTTGATTAAGCCGTTGTTTTCTTACCACACTGCAAAAAATACTTAAATCTTCGCTTGCCAGTTCGAGGTTGCCACTCAAGAACCTTTCTGTTCCAACGGGTGTCGGTTGTTCAAGTTATATGACCGGCAAATTACCGTATCAGCTTACTGATCCACTATGTATGTCAGTTACTTTGGGTATCTTGGTCACGTATTTCATCCAGCAGAGAAATACCGAGTATACACTTAGCGTTCACGGTTTTCCGAGAGACTATGAGCTTATTAGGTCGCTTCTCGGCCTGCAGTAAGGGACAACGTCTCAGATTCATATGTCATCACTGCACTGGCTGTACACTTTCGTCTGAAGTTTCTGAGGAATATCAGACAAAAAAGATCTGTCTCAGTTTCCTGAACACACTCCTCTGCCGAATTGGATACGTCGGCCTTTAGGATTTACGTAATCGGACATATGCCCCAGGTTAATAACTTCGAGCGTAGTGTTCCCAACAACTACCGGTATATGTAGGTATAACGTGGAAGTTAGACATGATTTTTGTCTATTCCATATTTATCGAAAACCTAGCCATTAGGAAACGCTAGTGAGGTCGTTGAGCATAGTAAAAAGGTCCTCCAAGAATTTTTCAATTGTGACTATATCGTTGACAAATCACAGGTAAGGTTTGTATTTGCCATTGATGTAATACAGAATCTTTTCTAGTCCAGTAGATTGAAAACGTCTTCCAATGCAGCGGTGAAGAGTTTCGGAGATATGAGATCCTGTCTTACATTCTTATATACTCTCATGGAATGAAATATATTATAATGTAATTGTTGCTAATGTAAATGTTTACCGTGAAGTGGCGTATATCCACTACCCCATATCATGCCGTGGGTTTGGTGTGCGGGTGAAACAAATGGGCAGCAGTGTCATCCTAATAACGACTAAAAATAAAAATATTGATGCTAATATGGCAAATACCCCCCAAGAGACACTCTATACAATTACTTACTTACTCATATGTTCATCAATAGACTTTAAAAGGCTGTTACGATAACGGCAACGGATTACCGCAAGAAAATATATGAAAGAGATAATATAGATTAAAGAAGATAAGAAAGTCAATTTTATCCCTGATAGCAACGTAATTGTTGCTATCGAGTATCTAATTGGTTTTCTTATTCTTATTTTAAAAGCAATTCGATTATATAAACAGTACGACTCAACGATCAAATTTTTGTATATACATAATAACTTGTTTATGAGCCGTAAAATTTAGTTTACTTTCGTTTATACTTAAAATGCTGCTGCTTTGTTTATCGTTTATAAGATTATTGTTTGCATTCCCTTCACAAAAGTAGGTATACATTCTTAAAGACACGCTATCTGTATAATTTTGGCATTACGCAAGACAACCGAACTTATGATTTTATGCAATGAAAGTTACGATCCGTACGGATGAAGAATGGGATTAGAAATGGCGCCTCATCGAGCCCGTACCGTCAACATGCACAGTGCCAATAGAGAAAACTCTCTAATAACGATATATCGTTATAACGTTATATTATTCGGTTAATTTGAAATTTTCAATCAATAGGAAAATATTTAAAAAGAATTGTATAAGCAACTAGCTTCTTTAATTTTAAAATAACATTTAAAACTATCGACCCACTCTAGCTTCACCTGGGTGGGATCCATTAATGTGGCATTATTAGACTTAAGATAATAATGAAATACCATTTATTTTATCTTATCAATATTTCTATTTTAATAAAATTTCTAAATTTTTGGAATAAAATGAAGTTTAGGTCACTCCTGGTATAACTCTATATTTTTTTATGAAGTTTTATTACAATCGGTTCAGCTTTTCCAAAGATTAGCTTAGATAGACAGATAAACAAAAAATTTAAATATGGTTACTCATGTCTCAATGGCATTTAAATATTTTATATAAAAATATTAGCATTAGTTTGCTACAATAATTATTTAAAAAAAAACTCTCAGGATCTATCATAGCTCACAAATAAGCAAAACAGGACTGATCATTGATTCCAATGACAAGCTGGACTGAGGTTATAAAAAGTAAGAAAAACACATATCACAATTTTTTGCAGTCTTTACCAGCGGCTGTGAGTATAGATTGCGATAGTGTGCGATCGAGAGGTGAATAGAGGTGACGCCATTTTCAATCACATTCTTGAACCGCATGGGTAGTGTACAGTAACACGGTAACACTGGTAGCTTCTGAGCTACCAGTGTTATCGTGTTAGTCTGGTTGCTCGAGCAACCAGTGAACAATGCCTGCTAGCGCCAATTTAATTGTTAATTGCAATTTTTAATATTTATATTATAGTGGGGTGTGCGGCACGGCAGCGCAACCAACATATATTTTAAGTGGCACTCACTCAGAGCAAGGATAAAAGAGTATGGTGTCATGCACGCCGGATACTTCGTCAAACTGTACAGTGGTCACTCAGCTCCTCAATCTCCATTCCACCCTTTTTACTGGAAACTAGACATTCTATCTCAGTCCTTAGAGGTGACAACGTATCTGCATTTTGATACTGAATTCAGGATAAATGTAGATGTCTATGGACAACAGCATCCACTTACCATCAGGTGATTTGTGCTAGTTTTTCACCTTTATTCTATAAAATAAATCATCAGACCATCTGAAGGTCGGCTGGTCTCCATCCCTTTGTTGTCGACATACCTCGCATTCGAACCAAACGGCTTGTTTCGTCGTTTATAATGAGCACAGCAAAAGAGTGGAATAATCTGCCAGCATCTCTCTATTCATCTAACTATAATGTGGGTATGGTCTTCAAGGCGAGAGTGGATAGGTCTTTGTCAAGCTAAGTCATTGCGCTTTTCCATATTCAGTGGCATCTCCACTGAGTATCCTTCCTCCCACATAACGAGATTCAGTAAGCGCGAAGCGTATTTGGGTCATACTACGAACCTGATAAATTTGCTTTCGCATAATGGTAGTTCATGAATACGACTTCTTGATTAGCATTTGCTGTAATATAAAATGGTATATCATATTTGATATGAATGTTATTTTGCAGATAAATGATAATTTAATTAAAAAAAGTGTTGACAATACGTGACCTGTCACGGTCTGTCGACTGTTCGCTGACGCCACGTGAAGGTTTGATGGCTATTTAAAAATAGATTTTTAAACTACCAGCTAAAATTACAAATTTCGGAACGATACCCATCCTTAAGGACTTTGCCGTTTGTTTTTTTGTTTTTGTGGCACGATTCCGTAAAATTTTTGTTTACTTTAAAGTAAAGCGGTTATGTGATTTTTTCCAATTATAAAAATTTTGTGCTTGTGTTGTATGCTCGCAAGTTATTGATGTTTCTACTATTGTCACAATTTTTTTCTTATAAATGTCTACATATAAAGTTGTAAAGGGTATAATCAGAGTATTTATAATTGCAACGCTGTTTTGCTTTTTATGGCAACCCTAATGCATACTTGTCAGAAATCAGTCACACTTTTTGATAGAACAAAAGTGAGCTGCTGAAATTATTAAATTGAATAGAGGTGCTATAAGTGGGTCAAAAGTGAAGTGTCAATTCTCAGAGGAAGAAATAAAAAGTAAGTAAAATGATAAAATAAATTGCAACACATGACCTTGTAGGAAAAAGTTTTCACGTCATTTCAAAACAACAATGAGTAATATCACCTCTAAAGTGTAGCTGTTAACATGAATAAATTAAAATGTGTTACTTTTTTCGATTTCAATTCTATCGACTGGTTTGTCGAAGTGATGGCTGTTGGCTGAAGTGAATACCGCCTATGTTTATCATTCTTTTTCATAAATAAAATAAACAACGCTTGTTAGGGCAACTTTTTGTTCGTTATCGCTATGGTTGTCTCCACAAGGTGTGGCAGAAAATTTGAAAAAAAAAAGTTGTTAATGTTGTGTGTTGTAGTACTGTCAAGAAATTATAAGACACGTAAACAAATAACAGTTTACAATGAAATTTAGTATTATTTCAAAGATCTAACATAAATTCCAAAATTCCATCAAAGTTTAAAATACTATTGAATCACATTTTGATTGAGTATCTACGAGACGACGAGTAGTAAATCTTCAAAACACAAAAGTTGACAGAAAAAGAGAAGAAGGATCGGCGTAGAAAGTAGAGTAATAATGACTGAAGCTATGTTAGAAGAAAAAAGAAAAAATATATTGTAAAATTACAAAAATAAGAAGGAGTCCGGACTCCAAGAGCACAAAAACAAGTAGAAAACAAGGGTAAGATTTGAAATTAAGTTGCCGGAAATATGAGGTAGGGGGTGGTAGAGAGGGAGGCGGGAGAGCTGTAGAGTCACCTCCCCACTCCCTGCCGAACGTTCTTAGAAATTTTATAAATTTTTAAAAATTTCATTTTGAGGTATTTTTTTATAATGTTTTTGACTATAAATCTGATTTATGGGGGGAGAGAGTTGGGGGAAGAAAACTATAACCATTTGTAAAAAAGGATCTAGAGGAGTACCGAAATCGCCGAAAAACAGATGGAGGTAGATAAAAACGTTAGGGAGCACATTCAAGTAAACTCGGAAACATCGGAATAACGTATTTTGACGCATTTTGAGATGACTTTGACAGGTGCAACGTCAAAAACGTTAGAATGTAGTTTAGTTAGTGATTTACCAATATTTTTAAAAAATAATTAAAAATACTTCGACGCTGCTCCGGCAGCAAATATCGCATGGGGGTGCTTCGGATAGATCCCCTTGACCCCCCACACAGGGACAGAATCCTCAAATTCAGGCAACTTAATTTCAAACCCAACCCAAAAACAATGACGAGAACGTACTCGAAAACACCGTAAAAGTAAAAGTAGATAAGTAAGTAAGAGGATATGAAATTGATCTATCAATAAATACTACTAATTGGGTGCGTATTTTTTTAAATTTGATAGTTTTTACTTGATTTATTTATTTTGTTAATTTTTTTTATAATTGAAAGTTTATTTTAAATTAGTGGTACCTAGACAGTTCAATTTCATAATATTTTAATTTAAAAGCAAAAAAAATTAAAATATCAGTTCCTTAGGCCTTTATTCCTTTTACCTGTTACAACCTATTTTTTCCAGACAGTAAAAAATCATCCAGTATATAATCCCAAATTTGGACTAAGAAAAGTAAACAATTCTTATTTAGCCAGATGTACGCTCATGTATTCTTTACCAAAAGGTCAGAAAAATAAATGTGGTCTTTGATACAAGCTTACTATTAAGATACTTATAAAATATCTTTGCCTTTCGGGTAACTACCAGATTGTTTGAGAGTTTCGACTTAAAAGGGATTTTGATAGTTATCCAAGGCTCTTACTGAAATCGGAGTTGACAAAGCCAAGCGATTATCAAAACCAAACTATTTTGTAAATATGGTTTACATTGTAGGAACTAATCTTTTAATTAAATAGCATACCAACAAACTTTATCGCAATTTAAACATAACCAGAACAAACGAATTTTAGAGTAATATAATTCCTAAAATTGTAATACTGACTTTTAGTACTTAGGTTTTTTGTCTGTAATAATTACGTTAGAAATTAATAGTTTAGCTAATTCTCTATTCAATAAAATTCAACCCTCCACCAATGTACTTCCAACATGAGTATTTATAATTTATTAAAGTGTTAATCAAATAAGATGAGTTTAAAAATTAACATGCACTTTACATACACTAATAACATAGAAAATAAAAACAAGAAGAGGAATGTGCGAAAAAGGTTGTTGTAAATTTTCTTATAATCACTAATACAGCTATAATCATATATCATCTAAACAATATAGGTGTAAATAAATGAAATATTCCCACCTACTCGTATGTGTGGGCTTTCTCACAAAACGCTTTTAGTTTAAAGCATTATTGGGAATTTTGATTTCATCTATTAGCAGTTAAATTATTCCAAATGTTTACAAAAACCCGAAACCAAATAAACTATGCAAAGATACAGCATTTAAGGTTGTTTTCCGTTTAAAAAGATTGAAGGGTCTAAGTTATCTAAAAGGTTTCTACCTACGTCATGCATATCTCTTTCGCACATTTACCTCTCTATCCAACACTGCTTCCAGCCAATAAGCTCGAAAATCGACATGAGCATGTTGCATCTGTAAAATTAATTATCATTAGTATTATTTTTAAGCAAAAAAAAAACCACTCACAAGTGTGAGCCGTTGCATTTTACCAACTCAATAAAAAAGGAGGTAATTATTACGACTGTATTTTATTGTTTATGTTGGTTAACCAAACAGTTAAGATTTTTTTTTGTTCTCGAGAGACTATTCTTCTTATTGGACACATAATGCATTTTTCATTTTTACTTCGGCGGTGGGTGGATCTACGAGCTCGCGAGCAGCCTCTCACCACTTCATTTTTTATTATAAAGCAAGTATTCTGGCACTACAATTAGTATTACTAAAGCTTCTATTAACCAATCAAGCTATGTATAAAATGTTTATATTACGAAAGGTTTAGGACGAATAGAAAGTGCTGGTTACGAATACTAGTTTCACCTAGCCATAGTTTCCGACTTGGGGTTGGGGGGGCGTTGCGCAGGTTGAAATGGAAGCCTTCGATGAAAGCACGCGTACTTTGCTTTAATAATTTAATCAGTCAGAAGTTGTCATCACCCACGTAATGATCACCAAGGGGTGATCATTACTTGGGTGACCACCTTACCAACTTACCGTGACCCTGCTTATAAGCGGCGGCGGTGAAGCTGGAACACTAAAACCTCATTTTAGTTGTTGCGAGTCCGACATAACCCATCCTTGCCCCTTCACGCAGGTATGCGTAGCCATGTACTCTAGTTTAAATGATTTTATTTGGTATTTTTTAAACTTTTTAAAAATAAATCAAATTATTTTGAGACCAAGGTGGAAATAAGAGTATGAATTAAGATAATATAAAAATTTGCATAATCTATGTTAACTGTAATAAATATTGACCATATTTTCGTAGATATTTTGATCTATATCTTTATTATATTTTGAATAAAGATATAGATCAAGTTGATTTGGTTACCTCCTCCTTTTAAAGTCGATCAAAGTCATAATTTAAGTTACTGAAATGCATCGGCTCTTGAAACTGAACTTGTACAGGAGGGTCAAAAAGACCTTTATTATAAAGCAATTACTTGTGTAGATCTTACATGAAGAGTAGTAATATAATATTAGATCTTATTTTGACCCTCTGTAATAAAAAAATTGTTAGCTGTTTTTTTTCATATACCTAAACATAAAACACAAAAATCAAATTTTCAAGTAAGTATCGATAAATGTAATGTATGTTTCCATTATTGTATTTTATCGACGTATATTTTTAATTATTTCAAATTGTAATTAGCACTAGCTAATATTGCAAGTTTGTAACAATATGCTTAAAGCGTTATTAGCTATATTTAATATTTATTTGCAAATCATTTAACCCTCTAAGTGTTTTGTGTACGAGGGCGGCACTGAAAATTTCAGGAATCAAGGAAGTGACACAACATTACTATTTAAAAATGTATTTATTGCTTTTCGAAGTATTCTCCGCGAAATTTGACACATTTTTCCATACGATGGAACCAATCATTGAAGCAACCATTCCATTCTGAAGTTGGGGTCTCCAAAATGGCCGTTTTGTAGGCGTCCACAGCTTCTTCAGGTGATGAAGATCTTTATCCACGCAATTTATTCTTTATTTTAGGGAAAGTATAGAAATCATTAGGGCTTAGGTCAGGGCTGTATGGCGGATGGTCTAATAATTCTATGTTTTTTTGCTCTAAAAACTCTTTTGTTCTGTGTGCGGTGTGACAACTCGCATTGTCGTGATAGAGGATGATGCGGCGGTTGCAGTTCTCTTTACGAAGTTCAGAAACGACCTGTGGCAAACAAATGCTAGCATATCATTCTGCATTAACCGTTCTTTGTCCCTCAAGAAGAATAGTCGTAACATGGCCGGTTTTGGAGACAAACGTGGCCACCATTTTTTTTGCAACACTCCGTGAACGAACAATTTTTGTTGGCTTTAACTCATTTTCGAACACCCAAACTCGTGACTGGTTTTTTGTTTCGGGTTCGTACGCGTATATCCAGGATTCGTCACCTGATACAATGTTGTATACAGCATTTGAGGATCCTGCGTGGAATCTTTCGAGAGTTCTGATGCACTTAGTAACGCGAGCCGCTTTTTTGCTCTTCACAGAGCGAATGCGGTATCCATCGGGAAAACAACTTTTTTACACCTAATTGTTCATGCAAGATTATTTGTATTTGACTCATGCCAATGTCTAAAGTTGCCTGAATTTCGCGGTATGTCACATGTCGATTTTCGTCAATCAGCTTACGCACAGCATCAACGTTTTCTTGGGTGACTGCAGTTTTTGGACGACCTTTAAGGGGGTCATCACTGAGCTTGACAAGTCCACGTTGAAATTCAGCAAACCAGCGATAAATTGTGGTTTTGGATGGAACTTCATCACCAAATGCAGAAATCATCCGGTCAACACACTGTTTTTGTGTTAAACCACTTCGAAAGTCATAATAAATCATCGCTCTTGAATTTCCTCGAGTCAATCACATTTTAGCAACGACTAAACAAGTTTGACAAAACCTTGTGACAAGACCGATAATCTTTTTTTAAATAAATAAATGGTATTCGATTTTTAAAACCAAGTAGTTTTTAATTAAAAAGATTTCAATATGACAGGAACAGTGGAAATATTCCATTCCCGATACTTTTAGTGCAGCCTTATTATTGCAAAAAAGTTTCTACCTATTGCAAGTTAACACGTTCATGCAAAACTATAAAATTAAAATCGCATTTTATCTTGAGATCTTTTCTCGAGCCACATACTATACATAAAGCCAGGTATAAATTGCAAGTAGCACCATTATTTTAAAACAGCTAACAAATTAACAAAATATCACAATTTACAACATTATTTAAAACAAAACGTGTAGTGAATGATACATATTTTATAGATGAGTGCGGAATGTGTTGCATTGTTAACGAATTTTAGTGTTTTTAGTTGGTTAATGATGTTGTGATAACTTAAATTTAGGTTCACAATAACTAATTTTATTATGAATTATCAGATGTAACTTTGCGGAAACCATTAAAATTAACTAATTAATTTTTAACATTCATTAATGTTTATTCTAATATTAAGCTCACAACACTAATACAGTTTAAATTTGACTATCTTGTTGGTCATTGGTCTAGTGTCCGTAAAATCAACAATCATCCCGTGTTCAAATCCTTAGTTGGACAAAAAAATCAATTATAGAGTTTTTCTGTCAAAAATAGCTGCTCGGAGTCAAGAAGATAGCGAGCGGCGTTTCACACCCGTGCCTCGCAGAGCATGTAAAGCCGTTGGTCCTGCGCCTGATCTCTCTCCGGTCGTGTCTGATGACCATCCCATCAGACTGCGCTTACACTTAGTCACTATAATTATGGCCGCTGTGACCGCGATTCAGTATGGAGGACATTATAGCTTAAAGTAAATGAGTATCTAATTATCAGGGTAGTCTGAAAAGTTTCCGACCTCAACGTGACTATGGCAGCACTCGTCAATCAAACGCAACAAAATTTCAGCCATTTTGTTCGCGTAGTTGTTATTTGACAGTCGTTTGATTGATCGATGTGAGTGTTTTTGTGAAAATGGAAAAAAATGAGTGTCGAGCTGTCATTATTTTTTGTTTTTGAAAGGCAATACTCCTACGCAAATCAAAGATAAGTTGGACTATGTGTGTATGAGGACTCTGCATGACTATGGGGACATACACAGTGAAATTTTGGGCAGATAAATTGAAACGTTTCGTTGGGAGCTTGGGAGACGATGAACGTTCAGGATGCCCAAAAACTGCAACTAATAACGATAACATCGCTAAAGTTCGCCAAAGGATGCTAGACGACCGCCGAATTAAAGTGAGAGAGATAGCAGAGACTATGAAAATGTCCAAAGAACGTGTTTATCATATATTAAATCAAGATTTAGGCATGAAAAAGCTGTCAACGCGTTCGGTGCCTTTGCTCACGTTAGAACAAACACGTATTCGAATAAACATTTCCAAAGCTCTATTGGCGCAGTTTAGGCGCGATAAATCCGAGTTTAAGCACCGATTAATTAATGCAGATGAATCTTGGATACACCATTATACGCCCAAAACAAAAATACAGTCAAAGCAGTTGACTGAAATGGTGTAACCAGCTCTAAAAAAAGCAAAAACTGTTTTTTCGGCTGGGAAAGTGTTGGCGACTGTTTTTTGGAATAGTCATGGAGTTATCTTAATGGCCGTGGTGGCTCAGATGGTTAGGGTTCGCTGTAAATTTCAAAGTACGCGAGCAAACCGGGTTCGATCCCGCCGGCACCAATGAAATTGTTAATTGCAATTTTAAGTGCTAATTTACCACGTGCTCGGCGGTGAAGGAAAACATCGTGAGGAAACCTATATTTCAGAGAAATAAGCTGAAGTGGCAATGGGCCGGCCATATAGCTCGAAGAACCGATAACCGATGGGGAAGAAAGGTTCTCGAGTGGCAGCCTCGTACCGGTAGGCGTAGTGTAGGGCGACCCCCACTAGATGGAGTGACGACCTGGTAAGACATGCAGGAAGTCGATGGATGCAGGTGGCTCAGGACCGTGCTTTGTGGCATTACTTGGAGGAGGCCTATGTTCAGCAGTGGACTTGTGAAGGGCTGTAATGATGATGATGATGATGATGAAGGAAAAAATATTTCGAACACATGTGAAGTTCACCAACACGCATTGGGGCAGCGCGGCGGACACTTCCTTGCCCTAAACCCCTCTCAGAAATGAGCGGAGGCCTGTGCCCAGCAGTGGGACGTATATAGGCTGTAACTTCTATCTTAATGGATTATTTATCCTCAAAAAGGAAAAGACATTACAGGGGCACACTACGCATCATTACTTGACAAAATGAAGGCATAAATTGCGGTAAAACGGCCAAATTTGAAGAAAAAGAAAATCCTTTTTAACAACGACAACGCGTCCTAATCTAAAAATTGCACTCGAAGGGCAGAGATTTTCGTCAAATGAGGAGGCAGTAACCTTCGTGAAAAGTTATTTTGCAAATAAAAACGCTGAGTACTATTTGGACGGGTTAGAGAGATGGGAGCATCGTTGGGAGAAGAGTGCAGAGTTACGAGGAGACTGTGGATATAAAAATAAATTTTAAGAAAAAATGTCTTGTATTTTTGATAGGTCAGAAACCTTACAGACCACCCACGTACCTATGTATTTAAAGATTAAAATCGCCGCTTCTGAATTTATATTTTTAAGATCAGTGAATAATTTAAAACGTATTTAATGGTATTTACTACTTATATTTATGGATAAAGTCAAGGAAACCTGGAGGATCCAATTCGGATGTAAGCTTGCCAGGGGAAAGTTCCAAATCCAGCGTCATCTCCACCAACAATGCGCCGCTGGGCTGTCTGCTTGTTTACTGCTATACCACAACCTGGAACAATTAATAATCTTAAATAAATAATGCGACTTAGAGCTATATTGATTACGTTATCAAAAATATTAGGATAAATCATAATTTACATACATGAATCATTATCATAGTAATTGCAAGTGTACGTAATTGCATTATTAATTATTTTTTATAGAATGGGGTGACAAACGAACACATAGTCCATCTGATGGTAAGTGGATGCTGTGACCCATAGACATCATCATTTGTCTTCGATTAAGAATCAAAATGCAAATGCGGTGTCACCCCTGAAGACTATGATGGAATGCCTCGTTTCCATTAAAAAAACCATGCTCTCACAGAATACCAGCGTAAAATAGTAGCGTAATGTTGTAGTACTTTGTATGGTGAGTGTAGAGAACCGGAGACCCTTTTTACTGAAATCGAGTCATTCTTTTATCTTAGTCCTCAGGGGTGACAATACATTTGCATTTTGATTCTTTATTGAGGATAAATGTGGATACCTATGAGCCGCAGCATCCACTTACCATCAGGTAGATTGTGTGCTCGTTTGTCATCCAATGCTATTAAAAAGATCCTAATATAGCTTTAGCGTGGCTCTACCACGTAACAAATAGTAACAAATTAAAAACGTATTAGAAAATACTAATTAGGATAATTGCAACAGTAAATACTAATTTTATATTAAATTAAACTTTATGAAAAGGATGATTAATTTATGTGCATTAGGATCTTCATTCAATAAAAGCATTTAAGATTAGCAATTTTGGATTACTAATTTGGATCATTCTACACAGTCGCAAAAAGAAATAAAAAAAATTCACAATGCAAACGTTTTAAAGATTTTTTGAATTCTATAAATAAGGAACGTATTTTATTAAATAAAAGTAAGTATAATAGAATTTATCCGAAAAAAAAAATTTTTAAAGAAAAAAACGAATATTAAATAAATTTTCTTAGATGCTTAATTTTAAAAAGCTAGTAGTTAACTTTAAAATTTGCCACAACAACATGGTAACAACGTGATAATATTTTTGAAAGCTTTCAAATACTCAGGATCCTAGGGCACTAAATGTATCCGCGCAAGACTCGGACGATTTATCAAGCAACAATCGCAACTTTCTTCTTTTGTCTCTTTTGTCACTTTGTATGATTGCAAAAATACTCACTTCCGCTGTGATTTCAACTTAAGACGTAAGTAACCAACAAACTCGTGAATTTTAAATTAGTCTCGTATACCTAATTTTACCGTGCTGTTGCGCAGGAAGAATATAAGAATATCCACTACCCCATATCATCCCATGGGTATCGTAGGAGGCGACAGATGGAAAGAAATCAGGAGATGAAGCGTCTTCCAGATAATGATTAAAAAACTCCGGTTGCCAACCCGCTTGCCAATCGTGGCAACTATAGCAAATATCCCCTATATGAGGCGATTTATAAGGTAGGCCCACAGAAATCTAAATATATCTATATCTAAATATATCTATATCTAATTATGTCTATATCTAAATATATCTATATCTAAATATATCTATATCTAAATATCGATTTCTGTGGGTAGGCCTATGCTAACAGTGGACTTTGATAAACTGTAACGGTAACGGTAACATAATTTTACCTTTGAAAGTATTTTCATCCTTGTCATGCCGAGTTCTAATTGACTTGGGAAGCTTCTTTATCCAAGATAGTAGTTTATTTTCACTCGCCGTTTTCACCAAAAGAAATAATAACAAATATATGGTACACTTCATAATCTTTTACTAATATTCCGTTGTACAACTTACTTTAGATTTAGTTTGTGTTACTATATTTTTTTATAACCCTTTCGTGGAAGGCCTCTGTTTAGCAGTGGATTTGTGAAGGGTAATTGTAAAATGATGATGATTATCCATGCATTTATATGTTATTTATGTTCAAAAAATCCTAAATTATATTAATAATGATATACGTATAACGATAAATATAATTTAATAATATATGTATGTATGTAAGAGTTAAGAGTTCCAAGTGAAAATGTACTTAATTAATTTAATATACACTCATTAAACTAACACCTTCACAATCACTTTTACACTTGGCACACGTTGCACTGAAAAAGTCCGTCCAACTCGAAACAAAATTCGACAACAACTAAACCTTTTTATTTTACAGAAACACGACATACAGCATTTACGCAACTTTAAAGTTTGCGTGCGTATTTTTGTGCCCATAACACTATTTCGAGAATTTCCTGAAAGGGTTATGAAAGATTTCAATGTTGGCGACACTATTTAAAAGAATAAGAGTTTATTAATTATGATTTAATCGTTAAATGACCATTACATTTATTATTATGTATTGGTTCCTTGAGTTTTGAAATATTCAGGCGCTACAAATTCAGTACCTATTCTACGACTTTTGACTACGTCTGTTTTGACGGAATTAGTCGATGATGGTTTCATTGTATACCTAAGCTTCTTAACAGTTCAGGTCAAAGTTCAGTTTATACTTATGAAAACAGCCTGTGTGACCTTCATATATAAAGTTATCAATGTTTTTTTTTTTTGAGTTTTTATAACATTTCAAATGTAGCGATATGGCATAATTACTTGGGAGGGGCATGTAATACCAGTATAGTTGTTAACAATAAGCTAAAATAATTTTATGAGTTCTAACACCGCCAGAATGATAAAATTTTTCTTTCATAAGACAGGAACATAATGGTCCACGGAACGGAAATAAAAACTAAAAAGTCTATGTAAAAGTGTGCAGTATGACAGTAGTTAAATTCAATCGCATTTTAACTACTGTAATAACCCATAAGCTGCACTTGTGCTACAAGGTTTTTCAGCTTATTTGAATGTTTCATTAGCCATAATTAATTTTTCGAAGTTGATAATAAAAGTAAGTTTAATTATAGTGATGCTGATATTTTTTTAGTACTATAATATCAAATAGTTTGAAGTACAGTGGCGGGGTGGGAGAATACACTTCGTTTATACGCAACTATGGAGAATGTTATGGTGGTCACACACGGTCAGTTCAACTGATCATTCCAACTGATCAATTCAAGCTAAAACTGTTGATATTTTTTAAAATATCGGATTTAGATGTATCCATAAATAAACTTATATGTAAAACTCCGATATTAATATATTTATAAAGATCAATAAATCGAAAATCCACTATTTTAAAAAATATCAACAGTTTTAGTTAGAACTGATCAGTTGGAATGATCAGTTGAACTGACCGTCTGTGGCGTCCATACCTTTGTCAGGCGCAAGACGGCTCCACGTGCTTTCGAAACCTTGCCAACATCTTGACTCCGGACTTCAACTGAGAATTTCTCGACAGAAATCCAATAACTAATTTCCAGGTCCAGGTTTTTAGGGTTCATTAGAAACGTGCCTGTCTGCCAGGCCTGTAATAGGGGTCATTGAATCTACACCAGTTTTCCACGAATGACATCATATTGTTTAATACAAATGTAGATTGATAGACAGGTAATTTTTTATTAAATACATCATAACACAAATACGAGAAAAAATAAAATGCAACACAAAATGTGAAAAGGGCACACCATGGGCGGTTGAAAGCAATTTCTCCTTTTAATGGGTCGGTGAATTTTAGTGGGTCGGTGTTGATAGATATAACACTAATATTTCTTTTATGCCGTTTGTGACGAGAAATAAATAGGTAGTTATTATATCGTATGGCTTACGATACCTCAAAACAATAAATAACTGTGGCTGTCAACCCACCTGCCAAGTAATCAATTGTTGAGGGAATCCTGTGTTCAGTAAAAAGGTACATTGTTATTATTCATCATTTTGCAATACTTGCCACGCTCGGGCTAGTTGGCCACCGCAGTTTGTTATTGTTATAGATTTGTTATCTGGAAGATGCAGCTCAATATCCTCTGTTTTAGTTTTCCTCTGTCTTCTCTTACGACACTCACGTCACGGGACTAAATGGGGTAGTGCAGGGGTTCCCAAAGTATGCGCTGCGGCACCCTGTTGCGCCGTAGAGAGTAAAGAGGGTCGCCGGGAGACGCTCCTGTTTACCATTCTCCGGAAACTAACTTTATGTATTAGCAGGTACAAAATAAACCGGATTTTTAGCTTTAGCTGTAATATAAAGTAAATTTCGCTCAAAAATCAATGTGGAGCAAGAAATGACAGTAGCGATTTCAAGTCCTCGCTTTGTGGTATATGTAATAGGAATGGAGATCACCAAGATCAAACATTACATTGTCTAAGTTGCCATTGTATATTGTTTCCTATTTATTTTAATAATAAATGTATTCCTGTGTGTCAATGTAAATATAAAACTCAGATTCATACTGTGGATGTTTTAATATTTCTACCCTATTTCGACAAGCTAGGGCGCCGAGATAAAATACTAAATATGTAAGTGTGCCGCGAACTTAAAAAGCTTGGGAACCCCTGGGGTATTTGCTTACGCCACCACTACACAATTTTAAATCCCCAACGCAAAAAGAGGGGTGTTATAAGTTTGACCACTATGTCTCTCTGTTTGTGTCCTGCCTGTGGATCTTAAAAGAGTGAACCGATTTGGGTTGATTTTGTTGGACCGATTTTTTTTGTAATAAAACAGGTTTTCTAGTAGTGGTTTCAGACATGTTTTATCAAAATCGATGTAACCTTCTAAAGATCATCAACTCTATTTGTTTCGGGTTTTAAAACGTTCAACTTAAGTTTTTAGTCGCTATAAGTCAATCAACGTTGGAGGCCTATGTTCAGTAGAGGACTCTACTATTAGGCTGTAATCATGATGATAGTTAATATTATTATTTTAAGATAAAAGAACTAAATTTATTGAACATGGTTGACCTTTGTATATCCCTATAAACAAATTATTGCATTCAAATGTAACAAAATTTGATGTGTTACGGATAAGATATCACATACGGCGAAAGTTTGAATGTTGCTATTGTAAATAATACGATTTGTTTAAATGTCAGACCACAATGTATTGTTAGGAGATGACTTGCGTGAATGACTCGATGTGAATAAAGATTGATAAAACGAATTGAATGTCACAAAATCATTTAATTAAAATCTATTGTTGTGGTAATTTATCCCAGTATTATAGCGTCATATTCATAATGCAAAATAAAAAACACATCTTAATTTTACATCCTTATATCGATTTGTCTCGTAATTTAAATTACAAATATTATACCAACATGTGAACGCTATTGTTTCTTTTGATTCAATAGAGACTTAATCATCGATATAATACAATAAGTCTATGAATTTAATACCTTTTATTTATTAATATAGTAAGACTGCTGTGAACACAATGCTAAAATGCATCTCGTTAGATTGCCTCATGTCAGAATATTTGCCATAGTTGACAAGAGGGTTGGTAAACGCAAGTTTTTTTTTTTAATTTTGATTTAGTTGTTGTGGCGGCGCTGTCGTCGCGCCGCAAGAGAAACACGCCGAAACCTAAATCACGCTCTCAAAATTCCGAATCATAAACAGTATATATAGAACATCTTCGAACTATCACACGGAGCGTTGGCCGCTCCCTGGGCAGAGCATTTTTATAAGAAAGATACTGCCTATCTATTTTCTTTCTCTATGTCACCTCTTACGAATGGCCACACACGAGATGATGATGAAAGGGTTTCTTACACCGCATTATAAAAATAAATTTCTGTATTTAAAAAATATCTTCCTTGAATTTTTTTAATGCCAAGTAAACTTTTTCACCAAGTTAACGTATAAAATAGGCTGTTATTCAACTAATTACATATGCAATATTACAATATCTATAAAGTATTTGGAAAAAAACCATACACGTAGAGAAATCAAAACAAAATTTGTTTATCGTTGCCTCATCCAGTGAAAGCTAACTTTATCGAGTATTATGATAGATATCTTTAAATGAGTCGTCATATACACGTGTTGCTCCTAACCTATGAAATAAAATTACATAAGGTATTCCATATACGAATTATACGATTTTAAATTTTGTAGTAAGGACAATTTATCAATTCTGTTTATGTTTCGAAAAAGTAAATAAATTAAAAATTTAAGTAAATAAATAAAAAAGATAACTATAAAGAATACAGTTCTGTTTGTGTGTATTGCTTGGCATTATAATGGTATTTTATGCTTCGGAAGTATTTAAAATATATGTTATTATTTATTTATTGTTTACATAACATTAAAATAAATACAGTATTAAAAAACTAAAAATAATAACCTAATAATCATACAGTTCGACTCCCTGTCGTATTCGTGCCAAGAACGCTGGCCGCATTGCCTTGCTGAATGGCTATACTTAGCCCTTGAACGAAAAAAGAAGCCGTCTTGTCACCAGCAGCAACGACCAGTCACGGATAGAGTTCCTTTAGGAACTTCACCACACGTGGATCCCACGGACCGATAGCCTCTACAGCAAATGGCAAAAATCTGTAGTCATCTCTCAGATAATTATATTTGCGCCACTTACTCAGTTCAGCTGCCTCTGATGTCGCCCCGACTCCAAACGAGGTACCAAGGAACCAATCTTACACCGTCGGGTCTCTTGCTATAGTCTATAAATATTTCACAAGGCTCTAAGCCCCAGGGAACAATTTCATAGGGACAAGAGCTTTTCGGATGACATCATTCAAAGAACCGTGCCGTGAAAACCTATCTGCGCTTTTCTCACATAAAAGTCCGTGAAACCCAAACTCATTGACGCTGGTACCATAAGGATAATGATGGAGTTGATTAATCGCCACTCCTAGACGGCGATGCGCAAGTTTTCCCTATCAAGTAACGTGTGGAGATCACTTGATGATTACGCGTGTAAACAGTGACATAGTATTTCCTTAGTCGAAATAGCTAGAAGGCGCACCTGCTCTTGGTCACTATGGAAATTATGAAAAAAAATCTTTCTGCACACTCCGTACTAACAGAATATCCCAGTATTATATTAGTCAACTTCCAGTGGAACATTGGCATCTGGACAAAGCGTTTGCCAAATCTGCCTCGCCTCCCGGGCAAATCAAAGGTCTACTTTATTATTTAAAATTATGTATATTACATATGTCCTTGACACTATGCACGGGAGCAAGGAAAGCAGACAATGCAACGCTAGAAATATTTCTCACACCAATACCATCAAATTATATAGGTAAAGTAGCTTGAGTGCAGGCTATTGTATTTATAAATTTAGTTTTTTTTCGATAGCTATTTTAAAATTATTGTCAATATATTTTAAAATATCTGAACATTTCCAGATTGGACTCAAACGGAGTTAGTATGTACATCTAAGTGGAAGACAATATTTTAAAATAGTACGGACAATGAGGGGGCTTTAGGTATACAATTTATCAAGGTGCTTTAAAAATTCATCAAATATTGTTCTTAAAACATGTTTAATACTATCGAAAAACAACGGTGCACCTAGCAAGTAGTGATTCCGTACTGACAGTTTTTATTTCTGGAGAAATATAATATGATTGGAATTTTGAATTAATGTCTTTGTTAGAACTAGATAAATCTTTTTTTCACATTTATTGCTATTTGGTTCAAGACCGATATTTTTTTTTAAATTTTGAAAATACTTAAAAAGAAAATATGATATTTATTAATATTGAAGCTCACAATCCACCTGATGGCAAGTAATTGCTGTGATCCATGCGTATCTATATTTATCTTCGATTAAGAATCGAAATGCAGATGAATTGTCACCCTTGAAGACTAAGATGGAATGTCCCATTTCCAGTGAAAAGGGTCTCCGGTTCTCGACGCTCACTACACGATACACAGCAGCATTATGCTGCTATTTCATACCGATATTCCGTGAGGGAATTGGTTCTTTCTCCCTTGGGTCATAAATATTTATGTAACAAATACCTAGTGGTAAACGACTCATAATTTTAGGCTCATTTTATGTGGGTAGGTACCACTTTCTTGCTAGACATGTGTCAATCATTCATTTCTCGTGATCGAATCATGTTAGTACATTTCGTCACGTGTTTCGGGCTCCAGTAACCTACACTAAAATCAATTCATTAAGATCATTCGGGATTCGGTCAGTTTTCGACTCATTCACACTAATCACGAGTTAAAAAGTTTCCGTCAAGTGTTTGTGATTGGTTGTACCGGAACATTAAAAAACAGATGAATGAACCATCAATAATTTTAAGTGAACCAGCTCAAACGAACGAATCATTCATGATTGATAAATGTCTACTTCTTGCCTATTTCTGTCGCCAAATAGCAGTGCTCCGGTCTGAAGGGTATAGAAAGTTAATACGGGATGAACACACTTTATAAAATGAAGGCCACACTTAATTATATAGAGTTGTTTGCTGGAGTCCATGGAATGCAGGAGGCACGCATCTGCTCTTTGATATTTAATCGAGAATAGATGTGGATGTTTATATCAGCATCCACTTAACATCAAGCGGAACGTGTGCTCGTTTGTCGACCTTATCGTTGTAACTTTGGACCAGTCCTTTGCAAAACTCTTCATAATAATAGCTCGTGATGAATAATATTTTTCGTCAGCTCATCATCATAATCATCGCAGCATATAAAAATCCATTGCTGGACATAGGCCTTCCCAATAAATTGCGTCATAGTGAGTATTTTGCCATAGTTGACACGCTTGCCAAGCGGTTGTCATCTGCAATTTTTCTTTGAGTTGTTATCAGGAAGATGCTGCTGCCCATCTCCTGATTTGTTTTCCTCTGTCGCCTCTTACGAAACCAACGGGACGATATGGGGTAGTGGATATTATTACACCGCCACTAAACGGTTTATCAGCTTCATCGACTCGTAAAATACAAATAAATTAAAACATGTGAGCCTTCCGTTATTGAATTTGCCTTAATCACCACACTTGAAGGTGGATTAGTGATCACAATACCAGACGTTACGCAACTTTGTTACTCCCCGTCGTCGGTTTTGGGTGTTGCACTTCTGGAGATGCCGTAATAGTTAAGCCGCGATCATTTCCCAAATGATGGACTGAATGGGGTGGAGTGCAAATCTTTTCTCTATGCCTTATTTAATTCTTAAGCATCAGTTATCTGTTTGCTACAATTTGAAACGTAACATCGCGTGCATTCTTGCTTAATATAAAATATAATAGAAGTTAGGTAAAGGTAAGATCTCAAACAGACAAATAACACTTCGCAGACTATAAACTTAGATAACAGCAGGTGACCGCTGCCCTTTCTTAATCAAAGTACCGTTCGTCTGTATAATATCTGAGCGCGGACATGCAAAGTTCATTTTTATATAATATCATTAGATATATTATGTCGTGATTGTAGCGTATTATAGCATAAATAATATTATAGTATTTTAATAATAGTGCTTGTTTTTTGTTAAATCTCGCAAGTTCTCTGCAATACTTGACAAAACCACAATATTTCTATTTTTACCGAAACTACTACTATTACCTACCTATACATAGACTTTTGGGTTTTGTGTCTATAAAAGACATGTAAGGTTAAATTAAAGTATGTAATGTAAATTCTAAGGGCTGATTTGATGATGAAAAAAAACATCGCAACGTAAGCTGAATGTCTGAAAAATAAAAATATGTCGAAGACATATAAACAGCGCATCGGATTCTTGCTTGAAACCCTCTCAAGATTCACTTACGTGGTAGAGCCTTACTGCAGCTTTACATGGTAGAGCCATGCTGCTTATACAGATAATAAAAATATAGTTATTAAAGAACATCCGACAATACAAATAAACTTACAAAAGTTTTTCCATGTACCGCCGATTCGTAACTTCAACCATGTTCAATTCGGTTAGTTCTCAACCACGTTAGTTCGGTTCGCGCAGCGACAACTTACATAATGATTTACATACATGCTGTGACAATATAGTATTTTTTAACTGTATGTGTACCACAGCAAAAGATAGTGAGTATGATAAATACTATTAGTAATTGAGATAATAGTGTTACGATTGTGTGTATCTATGTATATATTTATTAGTAGATTTGTATTTATGTATATTATGGGCCAAGGACCAAGGTCAAGACAGGGGAAAGACCAAGCACTCACAGAATACCAGCCTAAGTAAAGTAGCTTATGGTGAGTGTAGAGAACCTGACCTTTTTTACTGGAAACGAGGCATTCCACCCTAGTCCTCACGGGTGATCACACACCTGCATTTTGATTCATAGTCGAGAAAAGATGTAGACTATATCTATGGACCACAGCATCCACTTACCACTTACCACATACCACTTACCGGTGGAATGTGTGCTCGTTTGTCTTCCTTAACCTTCCAACGGTCGTGTGCAGTCTCTGAGTCCGCAACGAACTTATTTTAGTCAATTTACTAAAACCATACACAATAGACGCTTGTGCTTCCGTGGTATCCTCGGGAAGGTGAGGTAGCACCCCTCAGCAGCCCTATGATTGTTTGCGGTCTCAGATTCCGCGTGCGACCGATTGTGTTCCAGAACGATCCAGTGCAATTAAAGTGAAACCGGGGTAAATATTTCGTGTTTTATGTATGTTATTATTACTTTTATGTTTTTTTTATTATAATATTATAAAAGTATATTTTTATAAAATTTATTTTTGTGTTAGATAGATGAGGTGATAAAATCGACGAATCGGCAGGAAAACCTGATATTGTACTAGACTACAATACTACTAAATCTGAAGTCGACGTGGCCGTTGGTATTGTTTTATACCTTGATCAATATTACAACTGTAAATACACAAACGATTTTTGAACACAACAATGAAAAAAGTGTTGTAAGACGAAGATTTATTGAAGAAAATTCTTATTCATTCATGGAAAATCAACTGAGGTACAAGTATACTTCTTCGACTATTTCTCAAACTATCAAACTGAGAATAAAAGAAATCCTGCTGAAATATTTCTGAATTGGCCAAGAACCATCGTTTTCAAACCAAGTTCTACGTTTTGCAGGTCTTTGTTACTATTGCGACAGGCAAAAGAACCGCAAAACAAAGTATAGTTGTTTCAAATGTGGAAAACACATGTGTCTAGAAAATGTGATTGTTATATGCCGAGAATGTTAATCTCAAGTGGATATTATGGTTAATAATGACGAGTAGTTTATTGTTGCTTTTCTCAAATAATAATTAGTAGTTTTTAGTTATGTTTTCTTTATTTTGTTTTATTATAATTTAGATTATAACTAGAATTTTACATAGAATAATCTAAAAATAAATGAAATTTTAGAGTTCCTATTACACAGTGCCATTGACGATGAATGTGATTTGTTTCTAAGAAAATTATAGTCAAGTTCATAAATTGTTAGTAATAAAAAAAGAACATTTCATTTTGTTTTGGTTTTGTTTATTATTTATAACGGTGATTTTCACCCAGAGACAAAAATTCTGAGTTTTTATAGACCTTTGTTCTATTAAGTACAAATAAAAAAATAACAAATAAATAAACTGATTTTATTTTACACATACAAGATCTCTTCTTAATCACGTGGTATACAATAAGTCGAAATATTCATTTGTTTACCCAAACAAGACACTTAAAGTTGCGGGATGACAGACCGCGCGCGACTGCTTCGGCGCAAGGGTGCGACCACTGGAAGGTTAAGCTATAAAAAATTTGAGAAGGCTTGTTACTTTTCTTATACATATTAGTAATTTTCAATTTTGTTATAGTTTTAGTTATAGTTTGGTTGTTAGATCCTCCTCACTTTTCGAAATACGTCCTTTCTATATAAATATGTGTACCTTTATTACATATTCAGTCATAAGTCACAACAAATAATTTATTTTTAAATTGAAATTTTATCCAAAACTTGAATAATCAGGAACATAATGATTTCTTAAATTTACGCGAACACTACACATTGAATAAAACTAAATTTACGGATTCTATCGCGTTTATTTAACTGATTTTACTTATTTTTAATTCTCGACGTTTCGGGTGCTTTACAGCAACCATAAGAAAGACGAAGATACACAAATCAAACGCTACGTCCCATAGTGAGTGAGATCGATTCACCGACATATGTATAAGCTGGCACAGAACCTGGCAAAAAAACTGTCACCACTGAGAGGACATACCAGAGCACACACAAAGGATTCATACCATTTTGTTAGTGAGATAAAAGACCTACATCTCGCTGAAAATGAATCTATGGTCAGTTTTGATGTTCAGTCACTATTCACATGCCTACCTATTGAAGACTGCATATCAATTGTAACTAGGAAGCTAGAAGATAACAACATGCCTGCTGAATATGCACTATTACTCAAACATTGCCTCACATCTGGCTATCTATTGTGGAAGGTAAGTTCTACAAGCAAGTAGATGGTGTGGCGATGGGCTCACCTGTATCTCCCATAGTCGCCGAAATATTTATGGAGGACTTCGAGGAGAAAGCTCTTCTTACTGCTCCTGTAAATCCAAGATTCTACAAGCGGTACGTAGAAGACACCTTCACAATTTTACCATCTGACAAAGCAACTGCACGAGGGATCTGTGACAGAAAACATCTGGCCGCCGAGCTGCAGCATGTCAAGCAAGTATTGCAAGACAACAAGCTTCGGATCCCGCGCCTACGTCACAGTGACCGAGTGAAGCCGGCCACAGTCGAGCGTGTGCCTACTGTACTACCATATGTCAGAGGAGTCACAGACAAGGTTGGCTACATCTTGAGGCGAGCTTCCATTAAAACATACTACAAGCCGCCGAAGAAGATTAGTCAATTTTTACCATCCGTCAAGTGTAATATCCCTCCACAAGATGCAGGAGTGTACAAGTTAGATTGTGAATGTGGTCTCTCTTACATAGGTCAAACAAAAAGATCCATAAAAACCCGCGTGAAAGAACATATAGCTGACGTGAAGCACCGACGCTCCGGGAAGTCACATCAGATTTGATAAACCACAAATCAAAAAGTAAGTTCGTTTTGCGTAAATCGGACCAAAAATTAAAAAAAAATTAATATTCTTTTGAAGGTAGCCAGGCTAACAATGACATTGGGACGTCAAACATCTCAGTCCCCCCGTGACCATGGTTGCTGTAAAGCACCCGAAACGTCGGGAATTAAAAATAAGTAAAATCAGTTAAATAAACGCGATAGAATCCGTAAATTTAGTTTTATTCAATAATCAGGAACAGCTTATGCAAAGATGCTACTTCCTTATTTATTATATCCAGAGAAGAGTAGATGAAAGGTGATCCAAGTGAGCGTGTGTTAACTTGAACTTTCACGCCATATGGCATGCGGTTGCAGTCACAAAGGAGTCGAGTGTTTCTCAAAAAAAAATGTTCACTGTGCGTCATTGAAATAGTAAATAAAAAATTAACAGAAAACATTATGGGAATAGAATTCGAATGAAAGGAATCCGTGAAAACTATGGATGCGAGGGCTCTTTTTCCGATTTGCAGTATTGCTGGGTTAGTGTGATCCTCTTACCTAATCTGCCGCCAGGTAGCAGTGCTAACACTGATATATTCTTAATGAATTACGGAGGCATAGTGGTCCTTATTGGAAACATAGTGGAAATTAATAGTAGAGCTTACTACCAGTAGCCAGTGAGTTTTTTACTACAATATTATAAGAATATATTAAATATTTTGGTAGAAGTACCACAAAAAAATTTATAATGACATATAGATTATTTTGTTAATAATCCATAAAATTATGCAATGTTACTACTATACATAGCAAAGATAAAAATCGCTTGACAAATAAGCATATATTTAAGCTTTTTGCAGTATAACTTGACGCACGCTTGACTTGGGGAGTAAGCTGGCGAACGCGTGACGAAAACGTTACGTAAAGTGTGATCAGGCGAGGCGAACGGGAGTTAAGTGGGGATATAAGCAAATGAGAGCAGTACGCGCACATTTTCTTTCTCTCTTTATCTTATAGCCAGTTACGTTCTGTATTTTATGAATTAATATTTTGTTCAATACATCAAATATTCTACGTTTAAAATAAATAAAATTGTAAATTCATTTTAAAGTTCATGTTTTGTGAATTTTCGAGTGAATAATAACAAATTATGGAAGGAAATCGATAATAAATTTAAATATTTGTAGAAAATTAAACATATTATACATATTTATTTATATATAAATACATATATATATATATATATATATATATATATATATATATATATATATATATATATATATATATATATATATACAGATGGAGCTAAAGAAGTTTAACCTCAGTCGTGTGGTGATAAGCACACTCGTTTTTTTTTGTTAAGCGATATTTATATATGCTCAGGCCCTCGTCATAAGAATAACTGCGCATGAGAGCAATTTAAGACATTTAGGACAATAACAGAGGTTTAAAGAAAGGATTATAGTCTAAAAATTATGATTATTAATTTGACCGCTCTAAAATTGTTTGTCTGCGGCGCTGAGAACGGCTTGTTCTATTTTCAAATGAGACAAGGTATGGCCTACAAATAATTGTCCTGGACCGTGATGTTAGTGTGTGTACAATAATTTTGCAGTTCAATGGACTTTCAATAAGTATTATTGTAATCTACATTGAATAAAAATGATTTTCATAACCTATGCGAAAGCGTCATTGCTGACTGCGACCATGTTGTTGAGAAAAATATTTTTTTCTATATAGGGATTAAAGTTTCAGTGTATTAAGTGAACCCAAGACAATATAAATTTGTATTAAATACAGGTTAGCAAATCGAGTTTGGAATTACTATGAAGTTCTTAGTGAAACAAATATTTAATGTCAATACTATCTAAAAAGGTAAGAAGCGAAAAAAGTAATTAAGAAACTACATTTAACCAAATAAAATTAAATTATTTAGTATTAAACCAGCATTATGATTATGGTAATTAAATTATGGTTTTAAAACCTATCCTGTATAAAAATAATTAGGGCATAGTCTGTCAACTTATGCTAGGGTAGCATGATTGACCCTTTTTTATTCTCCTTAAATCAGAATGTACCTGTACCTAGGAGTGGGTTTACAGGGTTTTATTTAAATGTTTGTAAAATTTGCATAGAAGATTCAGAATAAATAATGTAGACAAATGATGAAGAAAAATTATTTTAAAAAATTCTGTCATTTTATCTTTTAAATTCCATATTTTTTACTGCGCATGCACACATTCGTAATGGTCGATCGGAAGGCAAAAATGTTGTTCACATAAATCACATTCAATTTAGGATAATTTCAAATATAAGCATTATTTCCTTGTATTTTCAAAAGCTACAATAACAGTTTATGATTAATTTATATTTAAGCTTATGTTTAAAAATTGGCTACTCTTTGAAAAATAGCCCTGTATAGATTATCTTCATCACTACAGCACTTCACTTCTGAACACGACACTGAAGACAACACGGTAAAAAAATGCCCTCTATATAGATTTGAACACAACACCTTAACCCTACAGTGGTCGCGTGGGTTACAATAGTAACCCACTGTAAAATAATCTCAAATTTAGATATGTCTAAAAGCAAATAATTAGAAAAAAATATGGAAACTAATTTGTGATCTAACTTTGAAATTAATATGATATTTTCATATTTTAATATGTAAAAGTTTTTTTTTAAATTATAATTTAATAAAAAGGAACGTATGAATGGTTTTTGTTTTTTAAATGTTTCATATTTAAAATGAAATAAAAATACATTTTTGTTGATATTTTAAAGCTTTTTGCTTATTTTAAATTGGACTACATACCTAATTCACGCGACCATTTACAATTTTTTAAAAGGCTCGACCACTGTAGGGTTAAAGAAATGCCCTCCATATAGACTGTCTTCATCAGTACAGCCCTTCACTGCTAAACATGATACTGAACACAACACTTTAAAGAAATAACACATAGATCTGATCGATTGCCAGACACACCTTTAAAATTGATAAAATAGCTTCGGAGTAATAATTAGTCTCTCTTTATCTTTATATAACTTAGGAGTAATCAGACAAAGAATAATTAGGTTTTTTTAATTATAGAAAAAGGTTTCAAAAAATAAATAAATTCTAGAGCTTTTAAGACTGAGATGAGTCAAAAACGATACCATTGAGCACGTACTACTAGGTGGATTGAAAAGTACTCGGCCTAACACAGATCCATTCAATTCTAAAAATCAAATCTACCCACATTATTTAGTTCAGTTCAGACTAGTTCATTGTGTGAAGTTCGAAACGTGTGCGATAATTAGTTGTGATTTTATAAATTTATTAACAAAGTAATCGGACATAATTTCCGCGAATGGAGCAAATCGAGCAGCGTGCCGTCATTAAGTACCTCCATAAGAAGGGGCTATCATCAAAAGCCATCCATGATGATATGGTCAGTACATTAGGCGATTGTGCTCTGTCATATTCATCCGTCAAAAAATGGATAGCAGAATTTAAGCGTGGTAGAGAGAGTGTGAAAGATGAACCCCGCTCTGGAAGGCCTTCGACGTCAACTACTGACGAAAATAATAAAAAAAGTACTTGATTTAATAATGGGAGACCGCAGATTAAAAATTGAGAGATAGCCGAGATTATGGCACCTCTTATGAACGAACTCAAAACATCATTGTCAACGAGTTGGGTTTCCACAAGGTGTCTGCGAGGTGGGTTCCGCGACTGCTTTCAGTTGAACAAAAAAGGACGCGATTGACTATTTCACGCGACTGTTTGGAGTTATTTGAAGCCGATGCAGATGATTTTTTGAATCGTTTTGTTACTATGGACGAAACATGGGTTCATTACTGTACACCGGAAACAAAACAACAATCAAAACAGTGGAGAAGACCTGGTTCACCACCCCCTAAAAAAGGCTAAGTCGATTTTGTCGGCAAATAAGGTGATGGCTTCGGTATTCTGGGACTCGAAAGGTGTGATTATGATTGATTATCTTGAAAGGGGTCAGACTATAAACTCTGATTACTACTGCACCTTACTACGTCGTTTACAAGAGGAAATAAAAGAAAAACGTCGAGGAATGCTCAGAAGAAAAGTCCTGTTTCATCAAGATAACGCCCGTGTTCACACGTCAGTACAGTCAATGGCTGAAATTCACAACTGTGGCTTTGAACTGTTACCGCATCCGCCGTATTCACCTGATCTGGCACCATCAGACTTCCCTAACCTAAAAAAGCACTTGGGAGGTCAAAGATTTTCGACAAACGACGAGATCAAAGCAGCTGTAGACGCATATTTTGACTCTAAGGAAGAATCATTTTTTTTCAACGGTCTAAATGCTTGGAAGGGGAGGTGGCAAAAGTGTATTGAACTTGATGGTGATTATGTAGAAAAATAAAAATATAACTGATTTAGTATGTGTTCATTTTCTTGGTTAGGCCGAGTACTTTTCAATCCACCCTCGTACATTGCAGCACTGATAATCAGGGTCTATACAGTATGCTGTTTTTTTATAAAATTCATATTAATCATTTTCATTTTTACATCTTATGTTTTGAATTAAAAAAGTTTTAATAAAGAGTTAGTAATTTTTTTTCATAGTTTCACTGCCAGGATGAACGACTGTGATTCACGAATCGTTACGCCTAACGTTCTTGTAACTTGTAATCTGGTAGGATATTGCGCAAACGTGCGCCCGTCGACAACAATTTAATGCTAGCTTAACATTGGTTACAATGCTATCATCACTTGCGTCGACGCTAACGTTGTTGTTATGTCTTCGCGGGTCGTCTCCGGGAGACATGCGTGAACGAAAAGGCCGTCAAATCGTTTTTTAGTTATAATGTTTGTAGAAACATAATGTTAATGTTGGTAATGGTCATAAAAATGGAAAAAATAAAACGTCTGGATTTGTTTTGGTACTCGTTATATCCACATTGCCATCGAGATTTAATAAAATTAAACGCAAAGGGGCAGCGCAACGAACACTTCCTTGCCCTAAAACCTTCTCAGAAGTGAGAGAAGGCTATTGCCCAGCTGTGGGACGTGTATAGGCTGTAACTTTACTTTTTCCCTTTGTCACACATAACCATAGCTTTAGGAAGATGGCTTATGATGGATATTTGGCTTTTTATATCAACATAATAAACAAATTATAAGTATTTTCCATTTTTCTTATACATGATAGTAGACGAATGAGTATGGTGTTCATATATTGGTTAGTGGATTTTGCAGTCTATAAATCGATTTTGTTTCTTTATCGAGTAGAAGCGTAGCAGATATCCTCGGTTATGAGTGGAAATGCTAAGAACTAAAATGGAATTCCTCTCTACTAGTAAAAAGGGTCTCCGGCTCTCGTCACGCACCACAAGAAATTGTTCTGTAATTTAGCAACAGTTGAGCCGACCATTTTGTGTTTCAGCTATAATACGTCCCAGTGTAGCTCAACGTAATCACTTAAAAAATGACTCCAATTCCAGTTAAGATGAACTTTATTCATGATCGCAGTAACTAAGAATCAAGGAAAATGCTACCCTGCTCATCCGGTTTACGTATTTTCATTATCTTTTTCATATTTGTAACTTTTAACATAACCTACTTTTGCAACATCGACTTATTGAAATAGATTAATCGATTACTTTAGTCATGACACAAAACACGATTTTCATATTTAAAATTTAAGTTTTCGTGCCTTACACAAGTCAGCTAAATAATAACATAAACTACTTATGTACGAAAACAATAAAAACCCAATAATATGTACGGCGATGTCGTTTGGAACGAGGTTTGCGTAAACACATATCCGTGTTGAACTTTCACTGTGGCGACACGAGGATCACAGGAGGGCGAAAGGAACGTTTTTTTCATTATTTAAACAAAATAAGGTAGCCTTGTAAAATAAAAATTGTGCGAAACTCAATGCTACCGAAATAACCATGTTCTTGCGAATACGATTTAGTTGTGATTATAGATTTCATATAAGCTTATACTATATCTATGGTTGTGATGACTATGTGACTATGTTCTTGCATAGCAGTAAGAACATAATATAGACATTCATTGTTTACATTACAGCTTATCAACGTCCACTGCTGAGGCTTTTCTCATAGGTAGTTTAATAGAGGTAATATTTGCTATAGTTGCCACCTTTGGCGAGCGGATTTGTAAGCTCAGTTTCCTAATATTTGGAGAAGTATCAGAAAAATGCTACTTTCCATTTTACTTTACATTTCCATTTTGTTTCATTTTGCTAAATCGCATCTTATGACTCATATTATCATAAGATTTGATTGAGCTATAGCTATGATCATAATATGGGATAAGTAGTTGATTTTATTACACAGCCACTACACGGCTAATTATACTTACAACATGTAACAAACCTAACCTAACCTAACATACCAACATGTAACCCTGTGGTTCCCGTTAAGTGCGTTAGTGCAGAATCAGTTTTCAAGCGTATAGAAATATATTTTTTTTAAAAAAACACAATTAAAAATTAATTTTAATTAAAAAATAATTTGTAAATTGTATGTGGTTTTAATCTCTGCATTGGCCAAGAAGTAAGAGGATTGTCAAAGAACCCGCATTACCGATACTCGTGTAAGTTAGAGGAAATAAAACCACATACAATTTGCAAATATTTTTTTAAATTAAATTTAAAAAATTATGGTCGAGTTTACTGAAAAAAATTTTTCTATACGCTTGAATACTGCTTCCTTTCTTGGTTTTTGTTACATGTTGTATATGTATAATATACAATATTACTGGCATAAAAATTATGTTAAACAAACAACGCTAAGTTAAATGAAATGGAACTAGTCACAAGGTCATGTAATAATTATTCTCAAGGACATCAAAAATCCATTCGGAATAAATAAATAATGAATGTTAGTGCGACCCCAATTAATTTCATTAAAATTCTGCGAAGCTAGCTTCCTATTCTGTCACATCGAGTTATGCAAGAGTTACAGACAAGTAAAGTGATACACACGTGAGGATCAATATTTTATTTATGGTAATAGAAGAGTATTGTTGACGGATTTTAAAAATTTCAACACTACGTTTGATATTTTTATTGCTTTTTTTATAAAATTAAATACGCAGTGGTATACATGTATTGAACAAAAATTGAGTGGAGTTTTTTTGCGACAGAAGTCTCTAGTATTACTTTTTCTATAAAATCGAATACCCAATGTTATACATGCATTGAAGAAAAATTGAGTAGAGCTTTTTTATGACAGAAGTCTCTAGTCCTTAGCCGCGGCGCTAAAGTCTTCGCTAAATTTGTTGTTACTCTGTGTTTCGTGTGGTGAGTGTAGAGAACCGAATCCTTTTTGCTGGAAACGAGACATTCCATCCTAGTCATCGGGGGTGACAACGCATCTGTATTTTAATTATTAATCGGAAATAAATGGCTGCGTTTGGCAAAAAAAAGCGCTAGCAAGCGCTTGTAAGCAAAATGGAGAAAATATACAGTTTTCGGCCAGGACACGTTTGCTAACTTAAGTAGCGCTGACACAATCTGCCATTTTGCTTATTTATTTATTTTGTTTGTTTTGCAGTAGAGTTTATAAGTTGTTTTGTGCAATTAGTTTCAAGTAATATAATGACACGAATAAACATATTATACATGTTATAAAAATTCATGATTGGTAAGTTTTTAATATGAATACTTTATAAACATATATTTAAATTAGGTTACGTTCCCCGGTTAAAGCTAACTTCGTGTCCTAGAGGAAAATAGCTATTTACCATTTGACAGCGCTTCCCGCTTACGATCGCCATTTTGTTTACAAGCGCTTGCTAGAGCTTTTTTCTGCCAAACGTAGCCAATGTGTATGTCTATGTGTTACAGCAGCCAATTACCATCATGTGGACTACGAAAACTACTTTACATGTTTTTAAAACGAGCGATTAAGGATTTTCTGAACTTTTATCGTCGCGTTTTCTAATAATGTTTTCGTAGGCCGTAGTTTTTTTTTCACTAAAAATACACTAATTTATTTTATTACCCGATCCGATTCATTTAGAAGTCATGTGAAGTCCGCCAACATACACTGGAGCGGCACGGCGTACTAATTGCTCTACAACCCTCTCAGAAATGGGATGATGTGCTCAGCTGTATAGGCTGTAACCTTATTTTTTTATTTTAAACTAGCAACCCGTATATAACTGTATAGAAGTTTTTTGTTTTTCAAAAAAATGCTCTGTTGTTTTTTCGATAAAATATAGTATAGATCATTCATGGCATTATTCTCTCTGTTTGTGAAGTTTCTTCGCAACTGGTACTGCCATTACGAAAATCAGACCAGATAGACAGAAAATTAAAAATGGATATTCGTGTCTTAATATTACTCAAATAATCCCCTAAGTTTAAAAGAATTAGATCTAAATTACAGACAGACACTTAAATAGAGTTAGTCTATACATGGCCCACCGCTGGGCACAGGACATTTCTCATTTTTGAGAGAGTTTTAGCGCAAGAAAACGTCCGTCGCGTTGCCCCAATGCGTGTTGGCTAACTTCACACGTTTTTGTAAAAAAATCTTATTTTTCAAACATGCAGGTTTCCTCACGATGTTTTCCTTCACCGCCGAGCACGTGGTAAATCAGCACTTAATATTGCAATTAACAATTTCATTGGTGCCGAAGCCCAAACCGAAACCGAAAGAAAAAGTATAGTAATGTAATGTTAAAACGTAACCAACTACTGCAAATGCTGAAACTGTACTGATTTATAAATGAATAGAAAATAAGTTAAGTATATGCTAATTATGCGCTTAAACGAAATATGTACTTAATTTAAGTAAAAAAAAAAAGAATCATAACGGTTACGAAAGCGTAAAAGTTTACAATGACTCCATGTCTTAAGTTTCCACCAATTAATTTGATACATTATCCATCTTACACAACACTTAATTTGGGACGTCCGCATTCAAAGTCAGCAAAGTAACCGATCGACACAGTGAGCTATGTTTGTGTACGTGATTCGACTTTGGCCAGTCTTGAGTAACGCCGCGGTAATGTATTATGTCATGTTATGAGAGAAAGTTGGTTTACTGAGTACTAGTTTTGTTTGGCCAACTTTTGACTGCTTGTTATCTACTGCACATACCGGTTGGGCCCATATCGTCAATATTTGCTTAAATATAAGATCAGTGGGTTATCCTTGGCGCCTTGTATTATATAATGTATGATTTTTGTTAAAAGAAAGTTGATTCGGACTGATAATGGCGTGATGTCATCGTGACTGACTTGAACAACGACATTTCCCGATTCAGAAAGAGATGATGCCATCTTTTTTAAATGAATACAAAAAATGAAAGGTTCTATTTGACATTCCATGCGTATGTCTATTTTATGTATATTCACCGACTTATATGGAACGGTTGAACAGATTTTTATAATTTTTCTTTTATTAAATAAGTGGTCCCTCATAAACTATAGCATATAAATGGTAGCCGTTGTGGCTCAGAGGCTAAGAGCTCGCTGTAAATTTCACAATACGCGAGCAATCTGTGTTCCTTCCGCGCCGGCACTAATACAATTGTTAATTGCAATTTTTCTTTTATTAAATAAGTGGTCCCACATAAACTATAGTATATAAATGGTAGCCGTTGTGGCTCAGAGGCTAAGAGCTCGCTGTAAATTTCACAATACGCGAGCAATCTGTGTTCCTTCCGCGCCGGCACTAATACAATTGTTAATTGCAATTTTTCTTTTATTAAATAAGTGGTCCCACATAAACCATAGTATATAAATGGTAGCCGTTGTGGCTCAGAGGCTAAGAGCTCGCTGTAAATTTCACAATACGCGAGCAATCTGTGTTCCTTCCGCGCCGGCACTAATACAATTGTTAATTGCAATTTTTCTTTTATTAAATAAGTGGTCCCACATAAACTATAGTATATAAATGGTAGCCGTTGTGGCTCAGAGGCTAAGAGCTCGCTGTAAATTTCACAATACGCGAGCAATCTGTGTTCCTTCCGCGCCGGCACTAATACAATTGTTAATTGCAATTTTTCTTTTATTAAATAAGTGGTCCCACATAAACTATAGCATATAAATGGTAGCCGTTGTAGCTCAGAGGCTAAGAGCTCGCTGTAAATTTCACAATACGCGAGCAATCTGTGTTCCTTCCGCGCCGGCACTAATACAATTGTTAATTGCAATTTTTCTTTTATTAAATAAGTGGTCCCACATAAACTATAGTATATAAATGGTAGCCGTTGTGGCTCAGAGGCTAAGAGCTCGCTGTAAATTTCACAATACGCGAGCAATCTGTGTTCCTTCCGCGCCGGCACTAATACAATTGTTAATTGCAATTTTTCTTTTATTAAATAAGTGGTCCCACATAAACTATAGTATATAAATGGTAGCCGTTGTGGCTCAGAGGCTAAGAGCTCGCTGTAAATTTCACAATACTCGAGCAATCTGTGTTCCTTCCGCGCCGGCACTAATACAATTGTTAATTGCAATTTTTCTTTTATTAAATAAGTGGTCCCACATAAACTATAGCATATAAATGGTAGCCGTTGTGGCTCAGAGGCTAAGAGCTCGCTGTAAATTTCACAATACGCGAGCAATCTGTGTTCCTTCCGCGCCGGCACTAATACAATTGCTAATTCCAATTTTTCTTTTATTAAATAAGTGGTCCCACATAAACTATAGTATATAAATGGTAGCCGTTGTGGCTCAGAGGCTAAGAGCTCGCTGTAAATTTCACAATACGCGAGCAATCTGTGTTCCATCCGCGCCGGCACTAATACAATTGTTAATTGCAATTTTTCTTTTATTAAATAAGTGGTCCCACATAAACTATAGTATATAAATGGTAGCCGTTGTGGCTCAGAGGCTAAGAGATCGCTGTAAATTTCACAATACGCGAGCAATCTGTGTTCCTTCCGCGCCGGCACTAATACAATTGTTAATTGCAATTTTTCTTTTATTAAATAAGTGGTCCCACATAAACTATAGCATATAAATGGTAGGCGTTGTGGCTCAGAGGCTAAGAGCTCGCTGTAAATTTCACAATACGCGAGCAATCTGTGTTCCTTCCGCGCCGGTACTAATACAATTGTTAATTGCAATTTTTCTTTTATTAAATAAGTGGTCCCACATAAACTATAGCATATAAATGGTAGCCGTTGTGGCTCAGAGGCTAAGAGCTCGCTGTAAATTTCACAATACGCGAGCAATCTGTGTTCCTTCCGCGCCGGCACTAATACAATTGTTAATTGCAATTTTTCTTTTATTAAATAAGTGGTCCCACATAAACTATAGCATATAAATGGTAGCCGTTGTGGCTCAGAGGCTAAGAGCTCGCTGTAAATTTCATAATACGCGAGCAATCTGTGTTCCTTCCGCGCCGGTACTAATACAATTGTTAATTGCAATTTTTCTTTTATTAAATAAGTGGTCCCACATAAACTATAGCATATAAATGGTAGCCGTTGTGGCTCAGAGGCTAAGAGCTCGCTGTAAATTTCACAATACGCGAGCAATCTGTGTTCCTTCCGCGCCGGCACTAATACAATTATTAATTGCAATTTTTCTTTTATTAAATAAGTGGTCCCACATAAACTATAGTATATAAATGGTAGCCGTTGTGACTCAGAGGCTAAGAGCTCGCTGTAAATTTCACAATACGCGAGCAATCTGTGTTCCTTCTGCGCCGGTACTAATACAATTGTTAATTGCAATTTTTCTTTTATTAAATAAGTGGTCCCACATAAACTATAGCATATAAATGGTAGCCGTTGTGGCTCAGAGGCTAAGAGCTCGCTGTAAATTTCACAATACGCGAGCAATCTGTGTTCCTTCCACGCCGGCACTAATAAAATTGTTAATTGCAATTTGACGTGCTGGTTTACCACGTGCTCGACGGTGAAGGAAAACATCCTGAGAAAACCTGAATGTCTGAGAAATAAGAAAAAATAATTTCAAAGACATGTGAAGTTCGCCAACATGCATTGAGGCAACACAGCGGACATTTCCTTGCCTTAAAACCCTCTCAGAAATAAGAGGAGCCCTGTGCTCAGCAGTGGGAGGTAAATAAGCTGTAACTTTAACTTTATTCACTATATAAATTATAAGAAAAAATTGCACCCCTAAGGGTGGAAAAATTGGGGATTAAAATTTTAATCTAACCATTTAGACTTGCATGTCTTACCAGGTCGACACTCCATCTAGTGAGAGGTCGCCCTACACTACGCCCACCGGTACCTTGGCTGACGCTGCCACTCGAGAACCTTTTTTCCCCATCGGTTGTCAGTTCTTCGAGCTATATGGCCGGTCCATTACCACTTCAGCTTACTAATCCTATTTGGATATTGGACTATGTCGGTCACTGCGGTTCTACTGCGGATATCCTCATTTCTAAGTTTATCACACGACCTGGTAAGACACGCAGGAAGTCAATGGATGCAGGTGGCTCAGGAGCGTGCTTTGTGGCATTCCTCTGGGGAGGCCTATATTCAGTAGTGGACTTGTGTAGGGCTGTAATGATGATGATGATGATTATTTAGACTTAATTATAGTTACAGCCTTAAGCTTTGTGTTAATCCTTAGAGTACATTTAATTTGGTAAAAAAAAATAAACCTCTAAAGAAAAGTAATGACTGACTTTAAAAATTAAAAAGATGAACATATAATTTCTACATAAGCTCCATAATCTTCTGAACCTTTAATATTTTGATACACTGTATCTTGGCACTGAATTTAGAAGCTATTATATCGAAATTACTTGTTTGAATCTTTTTAGTACTGAAGTTTACGTATGTTTTTCTCTTTTAAGTTTGATTTGTATTTTACAACTAAAACATACAGCCAACCTACTAGTAAGGTGATAATGTGACCTATAATGTATACATTTTACCCTTGATCAAAACTATGACGAAATGTAACATTTCAAGTAGTAGTAGAAATTGTTAAATTGCTACTTTCTGTGAGACATCTCACATACTGGTCAGTGTCGTAAGAGACGACAAATGCCAGAAAATATAAAACTGCGATTGCCAACCATCCTGGCATTGACATTGATACTCCCTATGAAGCAAATATGGGGTAAGCCTATGTTTAGCAGTGGACCCTATAGGCTGGGATGATTATGATAATGATGATTCTGAGACAGCGTGGTCGGGCCGATCTATTCATGCTTCAACCATAATACAGCTTTACCACGTAAATTAACATCTGAGAAGAATAACAGTTACCACGTAGTGGCGGTGTAAGAATATCCACTACTCTACTGTGGGTGTTGTAAAAGGTGACAGGTGAGACTGAAACAGGAGATGGGCAGCACCATCTTCTTGATGACAAACTCAAATTAATTTAAAAAAATTGCAAGAGCCAACCCGCCTGTCAAGGGTGGCAACTATGGCAAAATCTCCCTGTGAAGAAATATATGGGACAGGTCGATGTCAGCAGAAGACTAATATGTGTTGTGAAGGATGGATGAATTGTGTGAGCGCTTATGACTGCAAATTCATTTTTGAACTGCTATATAAACATACTGACCGAGTAGAAACTGCACGAACTGCAAACTTAAATCCAAAAAAAAACAGATAGAAACGACTAAAAAGTAGTGATATACTCTTTGGGACGCTATCGTTTGCATGAATACCTACCTAATAAGCTAATTTAATATTGTTTTTCAATAACACAAACTCAACACTAATCGTAACATTTTGTAAAAACAAAAACGCTATTTAGGATATTATATCACCATCTGTATAGTTTAAAGTTTTTTGAATTTCTAACAGATGGATGAATAATTCTACTGTCATTACAGTGTTGCGTTGTATTAATCATGAAACAGAAACAGAAACTTTTTTATTCAATTTAGATTATAACAATACTTATTGAAAGTCACTTTTTTAATTTACCACTGGTTCGCAAAAAAAAACCTCTGTCCTGGGAAAAACCAGCAAGAAACCCAGCGGGACTATTTTTTTCCAATAATAGCTTACAATCATGTTTACAATTAACAACACAAGACAAATTAGAAATAGCTTGGTAGCGATCACTCTTCTCATCACGGGGGTTATGATCATCCATAAATTCCTTAATATTATAATAAACCTTTTTATACAAACTTAGTTTAATAACATTTTTGAACTTTGTGTATGACAAATTTTGTACATTTTCTGGGATTTTGTTATAAAAGGGTATAATACATCGCCCCAAGAATGAATTATTGACTTAAAATATTTTACTAAATCTTTTGATGACACTTTATGAAATGTAAAATTCTTTGTACACGCATTTACATTTTGTTTAAGTAATGATTCGGCGACGGCAGGAGAAGAATTCAGTGACTTAGTGGTTAAGATCGGAATATCAGTAAAATATTTCTCAAAAACCATTTCAACATCCTAATCTGATTTAGTTAATTTATTGTTAAAACTTAACTGGTAGTTTGAATTGCGGAAGTTGACCTTACCAGTTTCACTATTAATTATACTCCATGTCATTTTAATTTTATTAGAAGCAGTCTTTATTTTGTTGCTCAAGTACAATGACTTGGCTAAGGAGCACACTCTTTTAAATATTTTTTTTTTTACATATTCCCTAAATTCGATGCTCGGATTATATGACCTTTCACTGTAAAGTTCATATAACTTTTGTCTACTCTTATGGACTCCTACTGTCGCCCATTCATTAAATGCCTTGCGATTGTTCAAGGAGAATGTTTTAGAAGTAAAACTATTATTAAATTTATTGCAAATGAGCTTAAATAATGTTCCATACAAAAAATTTGGATTATTTTGGTATGAAAATAATGGAAGTTTTTTTACTATGTTACTTCTAAACTTCTCCAAGAGATGTGCATTTACTGGAACAAACACTACTTTTTTATGTACTTGCTTTTTGTGAAAATAAGGTAATGAAACTAATTGTCCACAGTGATCAGAGCTCAATTTTTGATTCATACATTTATTGAACGGCTTAACATTTGTAAAAATGTTGTTTATACATGTTGCACTAGATTCAACAATACGTGTTGGCTCCAAAAATAAATTAAAAAGACCATAAGATTTAAAGAATGAGCTAAATTTAATATTGGTGGAGGTAGCTTTTAGGGGATTGATATTAAAGTTTACATATTATAACAGTTTTATTCTGTTTATTAAGCTTAGCGAAAACTTCCTCCATATTTTTTTCAAAAATATCATATAAAGAACATGGGGGTCTGTAAACGCTCACAACAATGAGGTGCTCAAACTCAACACATGCATTTCTACAGTTCGCTCAACAGATAGGCTCACAATATCTCTACTAGCTAAAATTAAGGAGCCACCTCTTAAAATCGTTTCTCTATTGAAAGAACTGACAACCTGGTGATTACTGAAGTTAAACATTAAATTATGAGCTTTTAACCAATGTTCAGTAATACATAAAATATGAAGTGTTTAAAATGCATTACAGTAAAACTGTTTGCAAACAGGCGAGTATGCTTAGCTATGTTCTACATTGTAGATCTGTTTACTATCGGTCGAATCGTGGTGTGACCTTATATTATTTTATATGTGTTAAAATCTCATCAGTCTTCATCATATGTGAATACATATTTGGCACTATAATATCTTCAGTGTAGTTTAGCTTTCAACAGTATTCCGATGGTACCATAACTAATATTTTGAATCTAAAGAAATTAAAGTAATAGCTTATATACGTCACAATGCTGGGCACAGGCCTTCGCTCACATGTTTTCGAAATATGTTTTTTATGTAAGTAAATTTACTTTAACGTCCTGAGCAAAGATTTCTTCCCCTTTTTGAAAGGGTTATAGAACAGTTACAGCACCGCGCTGCTCCAGTGAGTGTTGCCGGACTTCAGGAAAATATCGTGAAAAAACTTGCATGTCTAAGAAATAAAATTACGAGTGAATACGACACAATTTGCGAAGCATTGCCTTGTATAAATATACATGTCAAACAATACGTAACATAGTGTAATGACAAAAAAGAAAACTGACTAAGCTCATAAAAAAATAATAAAATTGAAAAGAATCATAATAGTCATTTCAAACCAAATTTACGAGGTGTAAAATAGAAAACAACTTTACAAAATATACTAAAGCACTATTTTCTCATTACCGCAGAATAAGTTTAGTCGTGTATAGAACAATGGAAGATGTGAAAGCGAAAATTTAGAGCATTATGAACATCTATAGACATGGCAAGTGGACGGGTACTTTGAAGGCGAAAATGTGAAAGTTAAAATTTGTAATTTGTGGAAAGACTCATTAAGCATATCATTATAGTGTTAATGAATATTAAGCCATGATAGCCACTCTACTATGTTTCAATCCTGATTTCAAATCAAAACTGAAACAGACGTTTGCCAATAATTACAAAACAATTTAAAAAAATATCAACATTGTAACAAGAGAACGTAGTAATGGACTAGCCATGTAGCTCGAAATACCGACAACCAATGTGAAAAAAAATCTAGATTGACAGGCATATACGAATTAGGAACTCAATCGTTTATTTTAACAACATTAAGTAAAAATTGTTTGTATTTTCTACTTCAATAATATTTCTAACAAATCAATTTAAGCTAATAATTAGATAGTAAGTGGTCTTGGAACTGGTTGATAATGCAATATTAACTCATTTCGTTGTCTGTCTGTTTGTTTGTTTGTCTGCTGGGTACAATTTCCCAAACAAAAAAAAATATATTTATATATGAATCCTTAATAAAGAATCATTACCGATTAAACATAAAACTTAAACGTTTCACTGAAATATAATATAAGTTTAAATAAATAGTTACCAAAATTAAAATTATATATAACTGAAATAAGGACAGGCAACGACAGAAGTCTTCTGTTTCGGGGAGGCATTTTAATTGCAGTTGTTTCGAGAATCGAACCCATGGCAATTCCACAGCAATGACCGATGGGCTCAGCCAGTGTGCTACTAAGTTATCACGGTTTTACGAGTTTTTTATATTCTGTGATATCAATGCGTGAGTCTGTTAGCTGGTTGCTTTTACAGCTTTATCGGGCTTACTTCATCAAACTACGAGTACGTCTTTCGTTGTTACAATAACAATAGTAATACAAAAATTATACTTTGAATTTATTAAGTATTTTATTAATATACAAGTAGATATATTCTTTATAAAGAATTTTGTTAAAAGTAAAAAATACGCATTTCAAATTTAATAAAAAATATAAATTAAAATAGTCACAAGCAAAATATCTGTGTAAAACTAATTTCTCGCGCCTTGTTAAGTTCCAATATCTATTATAAGTCGGTGCTTGAATACAATCTCACCTGCTGGTAATTGGTAATGAAACCCTAAATGGTAAAACAAAAACTCTCCGATCACACTTTTAATCTTCGATGTTAGACGGGAGATGAAACTGTAGTCTTCAGCAGATTTGACAGCATACCAGCAATTAAATAAACAGATCTCCAAATGTATGCGGCGGGACTTACGCAACTTCAATACAGCTTGCATTGACGAAGCGATCGAGCGGAACCAGGGCTCTATGGTCTTTGCCAGAGATCTGTCTACCAGAAAAAGCCAGCTGTCAAAGCTGAATATTGAGTTTGGCAGCATTGATTCCGGGGCACCTGAGATTTTGAGTGAGATTAAGAGGTTCTATGGGCAGCTGTACACATACGTCGTCGTTGGAGCCACACGCAAGTGTGAGTAGCGAGAGCTGTGCAAGAGCAAATCCCATTCGACACTGTTCCGATGATATTCCGGACGTCAATCTGAGCAAGATTAGAATGGCACTCCAGCACCTTAAAAACGGTAAGTCCCCAGGCGAGGATCGAATTACAGCGGATCTTCTGAAAACGGATGGAAAACAGATACTTAAAGTCCTTCAGAAGCTCTTCAATCAAATCAAATCATATCCGTCCTCCATGGTGGCACTACACCGGAGGCGTGGAGCAGAAGTGCGGTGGTTACGACACATCTTCTCGTCAGGCATACCTTAAAATCACAAAACTAGATTGTACCTACAACCAGTGCGTGTTGCCAGTGATGACTTATGTATTTGAGACGTGGTCCTTCACTGCTGGCCGTATGAGAAAGCTCAAGGTCGCTCGGCGAGCTATGGAGAGGGCTATGCTCGGAATTTCTCTGCATGATAATCTTAGAAATGAGGATATCCGCAGTAGAACGAGATTGACCGACATACCCCAACGGATTAGTAAACTGAGGTGGCAATAGGCTGACCATATAGCTCGAAGACCGATTATCGATGGGAAAAAGTTTCTCGAGTGGCAGTCTCGTATCGCCAGGCGAAGTAAAGGGCATCGCCCCACTAGATGGACAACCTGGTAAGACATGCAGGAAATCGATGGATGCAGGTGGCTCAGGACCGTTCTTTGTGACATTCATTGGGGGAAGTAGTGGACTTTTGAAGGGATGTGGGATTGGATATTGATGATGAAATGATAGCGCCTCTCTAAAAAGTCCAAAAACTAACAGCCTATTCACTCTTTTTTACGATATGTTTCCACTCCCTTGCGTTGCTTATGTAAGACCAAGCAAAGCGATTAGTTTGATTGCTTGGAATGTTGACTAGAAAAGGAGATCCGCCGAGCGGAAGGTTGACCCATGTCATAAAGGGTAAATCGCTTCCGAATTTATATTGATATTATGCACGACAAATATAGCCTTTTTAATTTATTTCCACCATCGCTTGTCAAATACGCCACACATAAAATAGACTGTTTAATTCGAACTCGCTAGCGCGTGTTTTCCGCTACTTCCTGACTTCTATAACACCTTTCACCAATTGCTAATGCATTTAGTACAATATTTCATTCAAAGTTTATTTTTATTAAACTGTATGTTACATAAATGTAAAACAAATATTCTAAGAAAGAATATTTAGAACTATATCAAGTGCGTGTTGGGACACGCATAAATTAGGTTTCCACTGCTATAACTAATAATATATATACATATATACATACACACCAAACGACCGAGATTTAGGAGGAAAGAAAAAAGACGATGGGATTCAAAACAAGAAAAATAGAAATAACTGCTAACTTGTAAACTAGGTATTTATGTAATTGACTTCGATTAGCTAAAAGGGCCGCGTGATTGCGGCTTGAGAGAATCGATCACCCTTTTTCGTTCCGCGGGAGTTGTAAAAGGAGGATATAGTTAACGCCATAAATATCTTATTTTCCGGTAGATGGCGGTATAACCTAATTCTTTACTACTACAGATACTACTTCAGATACCGTCAATCCGTCAACCAAGCGTGACAATTATGGCAACTCCTCCTTACATCATGAGAGCCCCATGTGCAGCTGGTTTCTAATGGGCTAGTGAAGAAAAAAGAATCGTGTGGTTAAGTTGTTTTCTAAAACATTAAGTTTCGTTTAGTAGTCCCTATAACAAATTGCTTAGGCCTGAGTGTAAAAGTCATTTCTTGTGTTCACCGTGTCAGTTATAATTTGACACGCGCCGTGTTTTGCTCGCTTTCTATACGATCGATGAGCGTAATGCATCACTACTCTTGAAAATTATATTGCAATTTATGACCATATATCCTAAGTTGTATTTGAAAGTGTTTCTATAAAAATGTTTAAGAATTGTTGCAGAGCATTTTTAAATTTTTTCTAGCCTCTTGTTACGTACACTTTATTTTTTCTTAAGAATCGTGTATATCTTTAAATATAATTGCGTACGCCGGATGCCAACTCGACTACAAAGTAAATATGAGGCAATTATAAGGCAATCTATGGTTAGGCCTATTTTTTGGATAGACTTTAGTAGATTTTAATGAATAAATAAATAAATGAATAAATCTATAATTAAAATAGTTCCAAGGAAGTACTATCCCACTCACCAAAACATAAATGTGAGAAGGGCCCAGTAGCTTAGCAGCCCCGCAAAGTAATATTAGAACATCAAATGACGAGCACAGTTGTCAGTTCGACCGATAAAAAGTTAAGGTCTGGACGAGCCAAGTCTGGCCAATCTTTAAAGCAGTTCTTTTTTATAACAGCTTGAGGATCTTACGACGTTCTTCAGTTGATAAAAAAATTATATAAGAAAACTATTGGTTGCAAATTATTTTAAGGTCCGTTGTGTTCATAAATACATACTGTGACAATAAATCGAGCATGGTACCGTCGTCACATGAAATGTACATAGTGATTTATCTATCTTGCTTCGTTTCGCTATCTGTGGTTTTGAGCGAGATTTTAAGTAATTTATAAAGACAACTTTGTACATGTATACTATGCTATGTAGTTTTACATGGTAGAACCAAGCTGCAGTTATATTAGTAGTATAGTTGTAGCACGAATGGGTCGGCTTGACCGGGGACGGACCACGCTCTCACAGAATACCAGCGTCAAATAGTAGCTTAATGCTGCTGTGTTTCGTGTGGTGAGTGTAGAGACCCGGAGACCCTTTTTACTGGAAACGAGGCATTCCATCTAAGTCCTCACGGGTGACAACGCATTTGCATTTTGATTCGTAATCGAAGATAGATACAGATGTCTATGGGCCACAGCAACCACTTTCCATCAGGTGGACTGTGTGCTCATTTGTCATCCTATCATATATAAAAATATGCTATGTAACATCTATAACTTTATCGGAAGACTTTAACATTCATGTACATATGTACACCGGTTGGTACCGACAACACGGTCTTTCAGTGTATGGGTATTATTCAAGCGGACATAGTAATAGATGACAGGAATAACATACTGGCTGGTGGTTCTAGAGTAGACTTTGCCTTGCAATTTGTTAAGCTCGGGGTTAATATATGAATGCCATGAACGTCTAAATACGGTATGGAAATGCAATAATGTGACTACGGTGGATCAAGGGACACGGTTAATTCAGGTTAACCAGGGCAGTATTGGCTTTATTGCAATAGGACCGGAATCGATCATACCGATACCTTTTGGGAACGTTCATTTACTATTACGTAAGCACTATAGTAATCAACACGTTTTTGCCTTGGAAATATCTACAGGAATTTAGGCAAGATAGGAAGGTCCTGCCAGCAATAAACAGCTGTTTAACCAAGGTTTTAATGATACTAAACAAACCGCAGATCAGGATATAACAAGTGGTATTACTCAGCACGGCTCTTTTAACAAACATTAGGTTTGTTTATTTACAATAGGTGTTATAGACATTCCCCTGTGCAGGGTATGTATGAGGAAGGAGAAAACAGAGGTCCATGCGCTGCTGGCTTGTCCAGATATCTCATATAGGGCTAAACATATCGGCATGCCGAATTCACTCCCAGAAGTTGTTGGCAACATCAAAGGACTGCTAAATTTCAAGGAGGTTTTATGGCTCTAAAAATCATAATATATACGCCCACACGCAAAATACGCGCTTCGACGTAGAGTTAACTAAACTAACTACCAAATATTCGAATCAAAAAAAATTGCTTTGTGTTTCGTAATGTATAGACAAAGGTGTTGAATAATTTGCGCACTATTCTTTCATCCGAAAAAAATTGGGTGTATTCAAAACAAAAGTGAAATGGCATTTATTAAGCTCGGATCGGTTTCACCTGCGATCTCTTAAATTACCAACTAAACTCCCTTTACTAGTTACTTATATGTATAATTTATAGACACAGTATTGTTTTCCGGTGTTAAATCCATTATACTGATTCATAGTTTGTTTTGTAATCTCCGGTTTGCTAAAACTCTTACTTCATAGACATGGCTTATTTATTATCTTACACAATATGCCAAGTTTCAATGATGCAGCCTTTTTGGAAAACCCACCTTATAACATAGGTTTTTTGCTCATTCTACTTTTAACTTTATCAATGTGTGAATAAGTTTATTTCCAAACAGTACATTAAGTATTTCTTAAACTATTTTCCGTAAAGCCGTATGTACAGTAAACCGTCCATGTACAGTGGGTTATTAGGAAAGGTTTTCGATAAGTTTCAAAAGGCTGATCAGGTTTCTCATTTGATTAAGAAATTTTGTGTTAAAGTCCTTATACAGATACTCGTCCAATGAAATAACATAATAATATTGCAAAACAAGCATTATGAGGACTTTCGAATATAACCTACACTAAAAGATTACAGTTTTCCAATATTTTTTTTACATTTTATTTCTATTTTACATATTAATTTTTAAACCAGTAGACGTTTAAAGAAAATGATGCACATATTATTCAATCAGACAAAAGATGCCCAAATTAATAAATTGTAATTATTTCCATATCAAATTATTAAAATTTTCGGTGATTTAAGGGAGAACTTTTATCTGTGTCTCTTGGCTTTCATTTTTTATTTATAATTAGGTATATTTGTTACATTAGAATTCTTTCATCTTCACATCTAAAAGAGAACGACTGAGGATTGTTTATTCTAAAACATTCTAGAATGTAACCTATGTACCTTAGCTGATATTTAAACTAATTCCCATTTCTTCTTTATTTACGATTATTGGATGCAAACATTGAGTATTTAATTATTGTTTTTATTATAATTTTTAGTAGAACACAAAGGTTTAATCTCGTTAAAATATACTTAGTTTAAAGTTACTTGGTATGAGTCAAGTGTCAAATCTCCAGTATTCTAGTATATATAATACTAGCGATCTACGCCGGCTTTGCATTGGTAATTTATGGATCTCCTCAACATAATATTCATGTATTATACATACAAACCTTCCTCTTGAATCATTCTGTCTATTGATGAAAACCGTAATAAAATTATTTGCTTAGTTCAAAAGATCTAAGAGTTCAGACGGCGGAAAGCGACTTTGTTTTATACTATGTAGAGATAAATCTTCATGTCCTATTTCTGGTAGAATACATTTCTTATACTATAAAAATAAATATTAACAACTGTTTTGGGTGTATTTCTACTGTTCACGTTATATTCATGTTATGCAAGGTAGTATTCTGTTACTCGCGGTGTTCCGCGAAACACGGAAATACGGTTTTCTACTTCATTTATTATATTTCAGTTAAGTAATGATTACAGGTTACTGAAGTATTTTCTCTATTACATGTGTGTATGCGTATCATTTATTAACCTAATGTTCAAAACACAAACCGTCTTATTTTCTAAAACGTGATTTAGTGATAATCTCAGGTTCAAAGTGAGATATAAGAAGAGTTCTTCTAACTAAAGAAATTATTTAATCGCGGTGACAGTTTTAATTTTGACATTTGAAGACAAATATCTTACCCTTTACTGTTTTCTTACAATTTTTAGTTTTCTTATTTCCGCAGGACTTCTTTCGTATAAAAGATAAACATGAGACTACTTAATTAATATAAACTACTTTTTGTAATAAGACCAAAAATATTTTAAACTAGCTGACTTCATCCCCGTGGAATTTATTACAATTAGAATTAATCGGTTTTAATTTTTTTGTGCGGAGACCTCATTCTTTTTTTGAAATAAAAAAACAAAAAGACGAACAAACAAACAGACAGACAGACAGACAAACATTTTAGATAATATTCTTTGTTTTAGGTACCGTATATTGTGGCTCGAAATTATATATAGTGTTAAGTGTAGAATAAGAACAGTATAATTAGTCGAGTAGATTTTTATAAATGGGAAAATAATTTAAAGAAATTTAGAAAAAAATCAATATGCATTTAGTAAAAAGCTATTTTTTTATTTACAAACAGATACTACAATTTAATTATTTCTAAATATAACGGTATAATTTGCTTTCGAGCAAAATACATAATGTGCATTAAGTTATTATAATGTTTCAGTTATTGTATCACTTTAGTTGTGTAATTTTATTATATGAAATTTTTTGTTTACCTATCTGTCTATTGTTTTTCATTTTTACAAAGAATTTTTTTTGTTACTTTTTAAATGATCAGCATTTGCAGCAGATAGGACACCAGTGAAATTTCTTTTGCCGTTTCTTCTCTAGATAGAAGACTCAGTTCGAAACGGTACCATAAAAATTACTGCCTTAATAATAAATTGCATTGACAGCTGATCATGATTTCAGAATCGGGCCAAAATCAGATATTGGGTTTTTCTGTGGAGAAATTATCAGCAACATTGGCGGTGTTTCACAATCGTACACTATAATCTGGTCTCTGTTCAAACTGGTCTCTGTGACCGAAATTCGGTTTATAGTACTTAATTATTAAAACTAAGTAGGTCACATATGGACATTTTTTTAATTTATCACGTCTAAATCAGCGAAAAATAAAATGATAATTTAATATATTAATTATTTTTGCTGTCAAGTAACAATTCACGCATTGCTATGTTTGACTTGAGGAGCAATATAGCCAGTTTACAAGCTGTCAGACAAAAGTCTCTGCAGGCAAATGTGGATAAAGTTCCAGGAGTTTCGCGAGCTGCTAAAGATTCAATCGAATATTGTGATAAAAAGTATAATTATATAAATCTTTCTGACCGAGACGCAGGTGTCCTCTTCGGCTGATGTCTCGTATCTCTCCTACCCGGGGTACAAACTGGAACACTCCTTTGTGCCTCGGACTGGAGTTTGTGTTTACGTCAGAGAGGACATCTGTTCTCGACGCCTCGGCAGACTTGAAGGCTCGGACCTGTCCATCCTTTGGCTACGCGTAGACAGCGACGACCATCCGCGCGTCTACGGGTGCCTCTATAGGTCCCATAGCGGTAATGCCAAAACAGACCGACTCTTTAACCACGTCCAAATGGCTACAGATTCGTTGCTACAGCAAGTTTAACACTCCGCAGAGATCGTGATCCTCGGCGACTTTAACGCCCATCACGCCGAATGGCTCGGTTCACGTTTAACCGATCATGTGGGTGATCTAATCATGATTTTGCCTTCGCATATGGTTTGAAACAACTGGTTACTTCGCCTACGCGGATTCCAGATGTGGAGGATCATGCACCTTCCTTGTTGGACCTTCTGCTGACCTCTAACCCGAACGGATATCAGATTTCCGTCGAAGCCCCTTTAGGCTCCTCGGACCATTGTCTTGTCCGGAGTGAGGTGCCACTCACGCTGAAATCGCAGTCGCATTCTGCAGGCTGCCGCCGTGTTTGGCACTATAGGTCAGCCGATTGGGATGGGATGCGGTCTTTCTTTGCATCCTACCCTTGGGGGCGGGTTTGCTTTTCGCCGAACGATCCCAACGTTGTTGCGGATTCTGTCGCTGATGTCGTACTTCAGGGTATGGAACTTTTTATTCCTTCCTCTGTGGTGCCCATTGGAGGCAAATCTCAGCCATGGTTTGGTCGCTCCTGTAAAATAGCATCATGCTATAAGCAGGAGTGCTACCGAGCCTGGGCTGACGCATCAGCGTCCCGGGATGTAAACACCAGCGCTATAAAAAAGAAGTATAATTCCGCCTCTAGGTCCTTCAAAAGAGTCATTGCTAAGGCAAAGTCAGAGCACATAGACAGAATTGGCGAGAAACTAGTTCGTTCCTTCTGGAATTCGTGCATTCTGGTCTCTCGCCAAGGCTGTCCAGGGGAATTTCTGTCAGCCATCTCTTCCATCTCTGAACAGGGAGGACGACTCACTGGCCCATACCGCAAAGGAGAAAGCCGATCTTCTGGGCTCTTTCTTTGCGTCCAACTCGACTCTCGATGACGAGAGGAATACGCCGCCGACCATCCCGCGGTGTGAGTGCTCCATGCCGGAAGTGCAGTTCACACAGCGCTCGGTTCGCAAAGCACTCCTCTCCCTGGACATCCACAAGTCGAGTGGGCCTGACGGAATCCCCCCGATTGTGCTGAGGACGTGTGCTCCAGAGTTGGCACCGGTTTAACGCGTCTTTTCCGGTGCTCCTACTCCCTAGGCGTAGTCCCAAAGTCATGGAAGACGGCTTTCGTCCACCCGATCCCTAAAAAAGGCGACCGCTCAGACCCGTCCAACTACCGACCTATCGTTATCACCTCCTTGTTCTCCAAAACAATGGAGTCCATTGTAAACTGTCAGCTCATGAGGTACCTAGAGGATCACCAGCTGATTAGTGACCGCCAATACGGTTTCGCCGTGGTCGGTCAGCTGGTGATCTTCTGGTCTACCTAACTCACAGATGGGCGGAGGCAGTAGAATCCAAGGGGGAGGCATTGGCCGTTAGTTTGGACATTGCGAAGGCCTTCGATCGTGTTTGGCACAAAGTGCTTCTTTCGAAGCTCCCTTCCTATGGGCTTCCCGAGAAATTGTGCGATTGGATCACCAGCTTTCTTGCAGATCGGAGCATCAAGGTCGTTGTAGATGGTGCAAGCTCCGATTGCAAGCATATTAATGCTGGTGTTCCACAAGGCTGCGTGCTATCGCCAACGTTGTTTCTTCTGCATATCAATGATATGTTGCAAACCCGTAGCATTCATTGCTATGCAGATGACAGCACTGGTGATGCTCTTTACACCGGCCGAGCCAATATTTCTCGGGAAAACGTCTCCGAGTGCCGGGACAAACTTGTGTCTGAAGTCGAATCCTTGCTGAACAGAGTCTCAGATTGGGGGCGACTAAATCTAGTCCAATTTAACCTCAAGAAGACACAAGTTTGCGCGTTAACCGCTAAAAAGAACCCCTTTGTCGTATCTCCTCAGTTTCAAGGCACTCCCCTTGTTGCCTCAGCCAGTATCGGAATCCTCGGCGTTTACATATCGATTGACGTACATTTTCTTGGTCACTTGGAAGAGAAGCCCAAATTGGCCTCTAAAAAGCTTGGCGTGCTCAGCAGAGCGGGACAGTCTTTCATGCCGGCACACGGCCTGCAACTTTACAAGGCGCAGGTTCGGCCGCACATGGAATACTGTTCCCATCTCCGGGCTGGGGCTCCCCAGTACCAGCTCCTTCCACTTGACCGCATCCAGCGCAGAGCGGCTCGAATCGTCGACGACCGAGTGCTTTCCGATCGGCTCGATTCACTGGCACTGCGAAGAGATGTTGCATCTCTTTGCATTTTATTTCGCATATACCATGGAGAGTGCTCTGAGGAATTGTTCGGATTGATCCCAGCCGCCAAATTTCGTGAACGCACTACGCGGCAAACGTCCCAATACCATCCACACCATCTTGATGCTTGGCGGTCCACCCCAGTACGTTTCAAAAGGAGTTTTCTTTCGCGTACAACCTCTCTGTGGAATAGTGTACCACCGGCGATTTTTCCGGACCGGTACGACCTGGGGACCTTCAAGAAAAGAGCTTACTCCTTTCTAAAGGGCTGGCAACGCACCTGCAATTCCCCTGGTGTTGCGGTTGATCATGGGCGGCGGTAGTCACTTAACATCAGGTGAGCCGCATGCTCGTTTGCCCCCTCTTCTATAAAAAAAAATTAAAAGGTATTTGTAATTTAAAAGCTATTTATAATTTAAGCTGGTAATAAAGCGAACAGTTGCAGTACGATCATTACCCTGAGACATTAATTATTAAAATAAATTACGCTTAAGAATTTTCCAAGGTCACAATCGAGGATAAAGAATACCGAAAATCTTCTTCCATCTCCTATCTACTACTGGGTTACCGTTACCGTTACATCCTATTAAAGTCCACTCCTGAAAATAGGCTTTCCCCTCATTGGGGAATATCTGCTATAGTTAGCGTGCTTGGTAATCGGGTTGCCAACCCTAGTTTTTTATTATAAGTCGTTATTAGGAAGATGCTGCTATCTCCTGATTTGTTTCCCTCTGTCGCCTCTTACGACACCCACGGGATGATCTGGTGTAGTGGATATTCTTACACCGCCACTACACGTCAAACTGCCACTACCTGCCTTCAAAATTACGCTACTGCATAGTTTAAAAGATTTTATCTGAATATTCGCCAAACCATCTTGCTTGTCAAGCATGGCATATACGTGGTAGAGCCATGCTGCAGTTATATTAGTAGTATAGTTGTAGCACGAATGGGTCGGCTCGACCGGGGAAGGACCGCGCTCTCACAGAATACCAGCGTGAAATAGTAGCTTAATGCTGCTGTATTTCGTATGGTGAGTGTAGAGAACCGGAGACCCTTTTTACTGGAAGCGAGGCATTCCATCTCAGTCCTCACGGGTGACAACGCATCTGCATTTTGATTTTTAATGGAGGATAGATGTAGATGTCTATGGGCCGCAGCAACTACTTACCATCAGGTGGACTGTGTGCTCGTTTGTCACCCTATTCTATTAAAAAAAATGGCAAATATGGCAAATATTCTCTAAATGATCTTGGTCAGACAAACTATGGGGGAGGTCTATGTTCGGCAAGGGACGTTTGACAGGATGTAACAGTAGGTTTAGCGGACAGAATATCTTACGCATAACTGACATCCAGAGCCTTCTTAGGAACGTGAGCACTTTAGGATAAATGGGGCTCCTATGACAGAGTGTTATTAACATAATACAATAAAACAGAAGTAGGAGCTAGGGAACGTCGGGGTCACTATCCGACGGGGGTGGATTGCGGGGCCTTGGGTCCTTTTCCAGTGTCCTCATGAGTAAAGATGGGCCTGCCGATTTCTACTACCCATCACCAGTATGTATGTTCTTTAGTTAAATTATATAACGTCCACGTGACTGCTTGAGCGATAGAGGCACATATGCTGCTAATACTTCTAAGGCATATTATCAACCACATAATCTTCATCTGCATTTTAATACCACTGATAGATACTAGGCCTACATGGCAGTGTAATAAACTCATATCATTTTTTCGGCATTTTAATGTTTTCTGTGATGAGTTTTTTTATAGGATAGGGTGACAAACGAGCACACAGTCCACCGGATGGTAAGTGGTTGCTGTGACCTATAGATATCTACATCTATCCTCGATAACGAATCAAAATGCAGATGCGTTGTCATCCGTGAGGACTAAGATCCGGAGGTCTCCGGTTTTCTACACTCACCAAATGAAACACAGCAGCGTTAAGCTACTATTTGACGTTGGTATTCTGTGATAGCGTGGTCCTTCACCGATCGAGCCGACCCATTAGTACTACAACTATATCAGTAATAAGGACTGCCTCGTTGGTGTAGTGGTTGTACTGGTGTGACGGCTGATCATGAAATCCTGGGTTCGAATCCCGGGTCGGGCCAAAAAATCAATTATTGAGTTTTCCGTCAAGAAATTCTCAGTAACTGCCCGGAGTCAGGAAGCACGTAAAGTCGTTGGTCCTGCGCCTGATCTCTCTCCGGTCGTGTCGGTTTACCGTCCCGTCGGATTATGAGACTGAGGGAATGGAGAGTACACCTGTGCTTGCGCATACACTTGGGCACTATAATCCTGTCCTGTACCGATGGCTAGCCTCCGGTGAGGTCGGCCGCCGTAGCCGAAATTCGGCCTGGAGGACATTATATCAGTAATATAGCTGCACCATGACTCTATCACCTAAAATATAACAATTGATCCTCAATATAGATTACAAGTAATACTTATTGAAAGTTATCCTTTTACTACTTGTTCGGGAAAGTCTATTCCTAGGAAGAACCGGCAAGGAAACCAGTGGGAACTTTTTTTGAGAATAATTTGCATACATTTAAGTATGAAAATATTTAGAAACTGCTAGGTAACGATCCCCTTCTTCCGGGTTATTATTACCACTCCTTTATTCTTTTTTATAACAATGCGCCTGCAGCTTTTGTTTAGAAAAACTAAACTATTTGAGACAGATCTTGCCTATTTTCTAGAACTTTGTGGTAAAAGCGTATACATGTTCTCATGAAGGACATAGTGACTCCTTGGAATAATTAATATTACTAGCGTGTCCATATACCTAATATTAAGTAGTTATTTCGTAGTCTATCTTTGATCGCGTCCAACGTAAAAATGAGTCCATCTTGAATATTTGAAACTTAAATATTAAGTACCCGGTTGACCGAGCTTTGCTCGGTATTTTTCGCTCGGTTTTTTTTTTAATTCGTGTGTTTTGGAAATTATATTTAGATACAAATTACATACTGATGAAATACGAATAATATTTTTTTATCTTAGCGACGTAATAGAAAAAACTGAACTGGTTATTTGAATAAAAAACATGAGTGCATTAGTTTAATTTAAATTTTCGTGTTTTTAAAAATACTAAAAAAAGGGCTCGAAAAATAGATTTTCTCAAAAAAGAAAGAAACTTGAAAAAAAAATTAAAAAAGTCGAGCGGTCCGATCTGGGCTCGAACCATGGTATTACGAATTTGTGACCGCCCAATATACCAATTAAGCTATTTGTAATCATTAATAAACTGTCAAAATTTACCTTCTTATTCTAACGATATTGTAGCAGTTTTTCATTGCCTAAAAACACGGACAAAAAGACATTTTCTAAAAATAAATCCTAGCTAGATCGATTTATTGCCCCCGAAACTCCCTGCACACAAAATTTTATGAAAATCGTTGGAGCCGTTTCCGCGATTCCGATTATATATATACAAGAATTGCTCGTTTAAAGGTATAGGATAAAAGCGATTAGGCTTAAAAAGGAATGATTATGGAAATGTCTCAATTTTGAAGGGTACCCATTTACAGAGGGTTAATGATGAGATTATTACAGGGTGTCGTGGGGATTATGATAATCAAAGATTTGTAAGAAAGATTGAACTATTTGTGGCAGTTAAAAGGTCGTTTAGTTGACAACTTAACTAAAACTGACATAAAAATAATGTATGGCCGCTTATTTTGTAACTAATAATTTGACTTATAATGAGCGATGTCATTTGCTGGTGATTGTACCTGATTTACATCACAACTGTACCTCTCAGCTGATAGTTATGCAATCTGACTTTCACCGTCCGGCGCCGGCGCATGACGATCAATTTAGCGGCACAGACGTAAGGACGCGTGGCTATTTTGTGCATATATGTACAGGTTAATGCGCACGTATATGTGAGATGTCAACAGATTATTTTAAGTATCACGGCAGATCTTTAAGCAGTGCTTAAAATTTTACGACCAGTTTTACTCAGAGCAATTTAAATAAAATATGTATTACATCTTCAATAAATCTTTGATCTTTTTTAGGTATGTACAAAAGTTATCATATGAAAGTTAATACAGTGATAAATACAGTTATATAGCTTTCATATATAATAGTAAAAATAAAGCAAACTTTACAGTTAATTTATATTTAATAATAGTTTGTTGAAAATAAATAAGGTTTTAGTTTTATATCCGCACTTACCTTCTATACCTGTAGGAAGAAGAAAATAAAGTAACAGTCACATAAAGTATATATTAGTGTGTTAAAAATGTATAAAGTATACAATATATATTATATGAAAAGATGTGAAAAAGCAAGACATAGTTAGAATAGAGCGAAAAATAAATATTCTGAATAGGTACATAATTACAGTTTATATACAAGTTGCCCAAACAATACCTGCTTACGTCACTCGTCGCTAAAATTAAAAAATGCGGCAAAATCTTCGAACATTCTATCTATGTCTTGCCGAATGACCACATCTGAGCTCTGTTACCGTTGAATCAAATTTGAAAATCAATGCATTAAAAGTCGTCATTCACACCGTATATCGTTTGTATCCAAGATTTGTATCATTTTAGGATTGCAAAAGTCAGAATAATACTAGAAAACCGTAAACTTAGTAAAAACAATGCTCTTTAAATGTTTGTATTTAAGCACATATTTATCTACAAAATGCTTTAGTGTATTTTAGCACGACGCTTGCATTGACTTCAAATCACAACTCGCAAAAGTGTGCACTTACTTTCATCATTTATAACAGGACCATAGCTCAGTCCTTCATTCGATGCGTAATCTATACTGTTTGAGTCTTGGACACCAAGTATTCCGGCTTTAGAATTTCTATGGCAGCATCCTTTAAGCAAACCTCCACAAGAGCCATCTAGTAATCCGCCAACCATCCAACAGTACATAAAGAATTCACATGTTCCACCTTGGAAGCACTTTTTATCATCTTGTCTTTCCAATGTCTCTTGAACCCTTTCTGTTACAATTTCTGGTTGTGCAGCGCTCGCATGCGCAGTGCTGTCTAATAGACGTCCTTTTCTTAACCTATTTGTACTATGCACATTTGTACTCTCCGATATTTCTTTCAAAATTTCACTAATTCTCATCATTTGAGCGTCTGAAATCGGTTTGAACTTTGGTAACACAGCTATTTCTGTTTCATTTGGATACACATTAAGATCGTATCTTTTTAAATATTGCATAGTTTTCGTGACTTCTGTTTGTATAAACATAGGTTTTTCTAGTTTCAATGGCACTATGAACTTATTTTCTCTAAACTCAATTGCCTTTTCGTTGCTTCGAGCTCGATGTGGGTCATTGGCATCTGTTTGAAAAATTAAAAATAAATTGAAAAATTTCCAAAGAAAAACAAAGGCATTCTTACTCTATAAAAATAACGTTCATGATATACTATAAAATAAATATAATAATAAAAGTGGTATATATTGTAGTAGTAAATATGATATTTTTGAAGAATTAAGACAGAATTAAAGTATCTTAGCGTGCACGTATATAAATATTAGACAAAAAATTTAACCAGAAAATACAGCATTTAAAGTGATTTAACTGTAGAAACTTGTAACTTTTACTTTATAACCTTTATCAAATCATGCAAATTAATCTCTATTAATCTTTGATCTAATCTTATTAATCTTTGATAATAATGCTCATAAACGACAAAATTAAGTAAAGTGCTTTTGATTTGTCAAGTGAAAAAGATAAGTGGATTTATAAGTCACAGTTAATTATTCTGAATAACGTTAATATAAGATGATTATTCATTATTAAACTCATAAACCCCTTGGATCTGATTTAATAATTTACTTAATGTTGTAGTAAGTGTATGTTATTTCCTTTATAAAACCACTTTCACTTAATGTTGCATTTCCCTTCCTTGTTAGATTTGATTATAGTAAGCAAATGACTCACCATTATTATGCGTATTACATATACAACAAGATACGGGTTAAACTTACATTAAAAATTACTATATGCATATATTCCGGAGAAATTAGGGTGGTGCTACCGATCCTTCAGCAGTGCCAGGTGGACCGTTTGGTTCAGCACTTCAATATACCTTGTATTGGAGTGCTGAACTTTTTGCTACTTTACAAACAATTCAGCACTTACTGACTTCAAAAGAGACGAAATGACGTGTAAAAACTGTGACGCTGTATACCTAAAAATCTTTACAGCTTATCTCGAAGATGTTTTCAAGCTACTGGACTGCCAAGGTAAAGTCACGTAACGTATCGTCAACAACAATGACGAGCACCTCACTCACCTTTTGATTTGCCAACGGCATAGTCATTATGGAAAAATTGCTGGAAGAACTAAGTACTATGATCCATGTCTCTAATAGTATCTATCAGCGCATGGGTCTTAAAATGAACATAAGTCGTGTAACATGTATGTTCCACATTTGACGGTAATTGCTGGAAGCACCATGCTCGAAGTTGTTGACGATCAAGTAAAGCCCGACTACGCGTGATGAGGTAATAATTTAACTTAAAATGTTAAAGAAACTAAAAAAAAAAAAAACAAAATTAAAAATAGCTTATGAAGTCGATTTAGGCATTATTTTTTGATACATTGTCTTAATTCAAAAGCTATTAAATAACATGGTAATTATTTTCATTTTTTTTAAACTGTTTTAACTTTTTAATTTTAATTATTGGACACTTTTAAACGGAATAGATACAACACAACCTCAAGTTAATAAACACTAGATGTCGTCTAATTACATTAAGAATTTCTTCTCATATATTTCCATCCCTAAAAGTTTTTTTTAATTTAAATTTTAAGCATCCTCGAGGTCTGTTCAATAAAAAGAATTCATTAAAATTGGTTCTAAACCGTTGAGAATGTCAGGTAATGTCTCTTTATACTATGCTAAATATGAGAGTAAGTACACTCATACTGATTAACTAGAAAAATGACATTCCTATTGTAGTAGTATTATTTGTGACGTTACTTTATAATACATGACGTTTTTAATCCATAGTGATTTTGTTCGCAATGTTAGCAACAATCGACGATATATTCGTTTTTGTTTAGTTATTTATTTTTATTACTTACATGCAAAATTATACAGTCGAATTGAGAACCTCCTCATATTTTGCAATCGGGACGTTCTTAATAAAAAACTGGAAGGAAAATCTGCAGGGAATCTTCTCTAGATATATATATATATATATATTTTTTTATATTATACGCCATATTTGAAATTGGAGACATAAGTCTATATGTGCGAATCGATAACAGCATAGTAGATGAATAAAACTATGAATGAGCTTAATATTACAAACCGTTATCAATAAGAAGTAATATTGCTATACAACAAGTCAGGACAATAAAGATATTTTAACCACGTAAAATTAATCAAACGCAGCCAGCGTTCTTGTCATTATACCACGGGGAGCAGGTCTTTTTGACTATTAAAATTTTTAGTTTTATTTTTTCTATATTATAGTTTTTTTTATATTGTTTATAATCAATGTTTAAAAAAAATCAAAGAATATCTGGTGTAGTTTTAATAACTAATAATAAAATTAGAGCATAACACGCACAAAAAGTTTCAAATGTTAAGCTCGGTATTGAAATTGTAAAGACGACTCTACTGTAAAATGAGTTATGTAACCATTAAATAATTTTATCGGATGGTGAGTGGGATGTAGCGTCAACAACAACAAACGAAAAAACAAAGAAACAATAATTTTCTCTGATGTAAAAAATTAGAAATAGTAAACTTAAAGGCAATGTTGAGAAAGGAACGTTTACACTTAAATGGTAATTATCACAATTGATATTTTTAATAACAATTTGATTTATCAAGTATAAGTTTAAAACGAATTTTCATTCCTATGAATCTTATTAAAGCCCTGTATATTTGTTATTTATAGTTAGTAAAATGTGTCTTATAAGTGTAATATGAATAATACAGAATTATGTAGCATTTTGTCAATAAAAAGTAATTAACACTAATCTTACGTGGTAGAGTCATGCTGCAGTTATATTTATAGTATAGTTGTAGCACGAATGGGTCGGCTCGACCGGGGAGGAACCACGCTCTCACAAAATACCAGCGTCAAATAGTAGATGCTGCTGTGTTTCGTATGGTGAGTGTAGAGAACCGGAGACCCTTTTTACTGGAAACGAGGCATTCCACCTAAGTCCTCACGGGTGGCAACGTATCTGCATTTTGTTTCGTAATAGAGGACAGAAATGTAGATGTCTCTGGGCCACAGCAACCACTTACCATCAGGTGAACTGTGTGCTAGTTTGTCATCTATTCTATTAAAAAAAAAACTGATAAAACAAAAATAACATTTTGCTATTTTCGAAATTTAATAATAATACGAGTAGTTTCTTAATAAGGTTTAAAAGCTTAAGTTTACTTAATTCTTATTTATTGGTTATATTTACTCGAATACTAGTTATTTATTGAAATTATTGGTCATTTAATTATTTATTATCTTACATAGTACTTCAGACGTTTCGACACTTTAGAGCACATATTGTCAAAGTGGGACTGGCGGCTTCAACGTCCCAATGCCATAGTTAACTATAAGGCTGGGCTACTTACCTATACCTATACCTGGGCTAATTTTAGGTTAAAATTAATTAACTTTTTGATCTTATCTACGCCGAAAGAACTTAAATAGTCCAGTCAAAATAGACATTTAACTTAGCCAAAATTCGCATAGAGCTGAAAATTGGCAGAGACTTTAAATACATCATTATAAATAAAATGTCAGAAATCTCCTTCGATCCCACTTCTGCAAAAAATATATTCAAGGTCAAACATACAAAATTAAGTTTTTTTTTTCCATTTTTCTCGAAAACCGTAAGTATTATCGTGAAAATAGGCCAGACAAAAGTTGTAGATCATATAATTCTCAACAAAAGTAGTCAGTCACTTTTTTTCTCTTACGACTCACCATTCGTGAGATATTGCGGTTTTAATAATTAGAAATTTCATATTTTACATAATATGCCCACATTTCCGCAACACCTATGAGGTAATGTACTTGGCGCATTTTTTTAACGTGGTTTCCGCAGTAGGTATGCTCCACGATCTATTGTAATGAAGAAAGTTTAATCAGATCGTATGCTATTGATTGAAATAATGGTAATATTGCTAATGATCAAAGTGGAATAGGTTCTTTTTTTTTTTCAAAATTATATTATATTAGATAATTGTCTAATTCTACTTCGACAATTATTTTATTTATTTTCTTCTTCTTGCAGAATTTCTGTTCGCTATTCTAAGAAAAGGGATGCATCAATTGTCTCTTCATTAATATCATAAATATTTTTATCTGTTGTAATTCTTTCAATATTGGAGGAAGTCTGACCCTGACAATTGATGCATACTGGCTAACAAAATAATCCCACTTTTTGATAGCCACAATTCTTACAACCATCTTCCTTGCATTAACAAATAAACTACAAGAAATAGTATTAAGCAGTTTTTCTGGAGCACGCGGGAGTAGAGTTGATTGGGATTGTATTGGCTCCAAATAATTATCTGTTAATTTCTAACCCCATCCTTCTTGGTCCAGAAGTAGCCACTTGAACTTGATAATACACACGATACAAGTGTTGAAAGGCAGAATTACCATGCGGATTTTACAAACCTCAAACCTTTGTCTTTGGAATCAACTTTTTTTGGAGCACTATACTTTGCAAGAAGAAAACGAATGCCATTTGTAACGATGTCGTGTGTTCGTACAAAAATAATATGAAATGTTTCATCTCGATCCCATACATCACGGTGTAATAGATACCTTCCATCGATGATGAAGTGGATAGCATTTGTGTTATCAATTTCGAAGTTTAAACATTCAAAGCAATTATAAAGAGCTGAGCTCGTAGTTTTACGCATTTCCACTGCATCAAAGAGTGATAATGGGTAAGGAGTTAATTCATATGCGAAGAATGTTTCAAGTTCATCTTCAAATGTTTTAGTTAATGCTTATGCGTTCAAATAATAATACAGGGTCCATAGGCACCTTTTTATCATGAACTTTTATGACGCTACTTGCACTTAAAAGAGGAAGTACTCTATCAGTGCGTTTCGATTTAATATTATTAAACGTTTGGCCAGTTTTTTTGCTTATAGAAGCAAGTCCAACTGCAAGACCATAATGGCAATTAATTTTATCATCGTCGACGACTCCGCTGGCAATGGATATATTTTTGGAATCATAGGGAACGGATCATGTGATAAGAGCCACTCCACAAGCTTATTAATATCTTCAATATATCTCTCTTTACACGAGGATTGCTTGCATCCACATGCTTTTGTGTAGTGTTGTGTCAATTCTAACATTAGAGAGATCTTTTTATTAGCATTTTAGTGCATATTATGTAAAATATGAATTTTCTAATTATTAAAACCGCGATAACTCATGAATGGTGAGTCGTAAGAGAAAAATAACTGCACCATTTTTGTAGAAAATTGTATGATCTACAACTTTTGTTTGACCTATTTTTACGATAAAACTTACCATTTTCGAAAAAATGGAAAAAACCTTAATTTTATGCGTTTGACCTTGAATAAAAATTTTGCAGAAGTAGGATCGAAGGGAATTTTTAACGTTTTATGTATAATGATGTATTTAACGTCTCTGCCAATTTTCAGCTCTATGCGAATTTTTTCTAAGTTATGACTTATTTTTGTCTATTTTGACTGGACTAAAAGTGTCTTAAAGTCTTGGTTGTCTCAAGGACCAACACTTCAGTTCCACAGTAACCATGAATGTTGCTAAGTACTTGAAACGTCAGGTATATAAAACTAACCAAAAAAATGAGCAAGGTAATATACGTTCCCCCAGTAGATGGAGAGACGACCAGTTTACGGGATGCAGAAAGACGATGGATGCAGGTGGCTCAAGGCCGTGGGTTGTGGCATACCTTGTGGGAGCACTACGTTCAGCAGTGGACTTGTGAAAAGTTGTAATGAGGATGATGATAATGAAGGTAATATTGTTGAAAAAAGGTATGACATGGTAGAAACGTATTTCGTGCCTAGATATCTATTGCGCTTTGTACAATTTATACAAAGGCAACGACTGCGTAATATACAACCAAATATTTCCAACTGAGCAGTACAGCCTAAATAAGCCCCACTGCTAGGAACAGGCTCCTATTTCTGATAGTAGTTTTTTCTGGTAGAAGGTTTATAACTACAATACTTTAATACAAACACAGACCCTATTTACTGCAAACGAGGCATTCCATCTTAGTCCTCACGGGTGACAACGCATCTACATTTTAATTTGTAATCGAGGATCATGTAGATGTCTATGGGCTGCAGCAACCACTTACCATCAGGTGGACTGTGTGCTCGTTTGTCACCTTATCCTATAAAAGAAAGGTGGAAGCGAACTTCTTGACACCGGGTTGCTACTGAGAAATTTTTGACGGACAGTTATTAACTGTCTGAACTGGGTTCGAATTCCGGACCACATGATCAGCCGTCACGCTAATATTTTGAAGTGTATTATTTAGTGTGTAGATAGTTAAATGCTTAAGTTAAGTACTTACTAGTCATCATCATCTGTATGTCGTTATCATATGTATAAATAAATAAAATAAAATATAGCTATATTTATTACACTAGACATTATCTTTTTACTTATTATTACACAAGTCTACTGCTAAAAATACACCTTCCGTAAGGAATGTCACAAAACATCGTTCTAAGCCCTGTATTTAACAGATTACTTCCTGCATGGCTTGTTAGGTCGCCACTCAATCTAATAGGCTTTACACTTCACTTCGTACGTGGCTGTCAATCGAAAGACTTTCTTTCCTATCAGTTTTCAACTTTATGAGCTTATATGACCCACCAGCTGCCACTTCAACTTATTTAAAAACGGATTAACGGATTAATAGTTGCGCTTTGTCGGTAATAATCTAGTTCTACTGCGGATATCTTCATTACGAATTCTATTACACGGAGAAAATCCGTATATAGCCTTCTCCATAGCTTCCTGAGTGACTTAAGTTTCCGCATACAGCTAGCAGTTAAGGACCACATCGGAGATTCATACTAACGACTTATAATTTTGTTTTCATGTTTTGAGGAATACGTGAAATCTTGTAAAAACGTGAATACGGAGAAAACGTGTCGTAACCTTAAAAATGCTCCTGATAATAATAGTTATACTAATAGTAATAGTAATACTTCCACCCATTCCATAACAACCTATAAAGTTCCATAACTGCTGAAAACAGACCACCACAGAGAGTATCTCAAAATAGAGATTTTGTCATAGAGATGAGATTTTGCTTGGCATCTTCATCTTGACATCCGACCAAGCGGGTCGGCAACTGAAGATGTCTTGTGTTATTATCAGGAAGATGCTGTTGTTCGTCTTCTGTTTCAGTTCCTTCTTTCATCTCTATCTTCTTCTTTTATTCTATACGTGGTAGAGCCACGCTGCAGCTATATTATGGTTGTAGCACGAATGGGTTGGCTCGACCGGGGAAGGACCACGCACTCACAGAATACCAGCGTAAAATAGCAGCTTAACGTGTATGTAGAGGTGGTGAGTGAAGAGAACCGGAGAACCTTTTTTACTGGAATCGAGACATCCCATCTTAGTTCTCAGGGGTGACAACGCATCTGCGTTTTGATTCCTAATCGACGATAAATGTGGATGTCTATGTGCCACAGCATCCACTTACCATCAAGTGGACTGTGTGCTCGTTTGTCACCCTTATTCTATTAAAAAAATCTCTAATGACATCCACGGGATGACCTGGGGTAGTGGATATTCTTACGCTGCCATTACATAGTTAACTCTAATACTTATTATCGGTTAAATAATAATTATCAGCAGCTCAAAATCGATTAGCAAGCTAAAGAGAGAGTTAAACTCGGAATCTTTCTGCTATATAAAATTTTTTAAAGAAGATAATCTGTAGCAGAACCATAGTGGCTGACATAGCCTAACATATCATTAATCTGAAGTGATACTAACTCAGCATAGCTCAAGGTATGTGAAACTGATAGAGAAAAGGTTGTCGGGAAGCAGTTTCGTACCGCAAGGGTAAAACATGCAGAAATTAGGACTGGATGCAGGTGGTTGAAGACAGTGTATCGTGGTAAACCTTGGGGAGGACTGTGTGCACTCACATGCAATATTAAATATATAATGGTGATGATTATATAAATGTAGTAATTCTTTTTCTACTTAAAATAATCAAAAACTACTCATAAAAAATAAAATCACCCGCACACTTACACATATCCCCGTTTACTGCAACAGTTTGTTTAACATTATTTTGTTAACTGTACTTGTCGCCGTTTCACTTTCACGATTTCCTGTACATTACAGGTTGTAAGATCGCGTAATATCATACCATTATAAGTATTATACAATTACAACTATTCCTCATTGGCCGTACATTGACATTAAGGGCGTGTACGAAACATTTAACTATATAAAAATACTTAAGGCAACGTTACAGTACTTTTTATATTTTAAACTACTTTAAATCTACTTAAATTTAATTATTGCACAAAAATTGAATAATTTTATAAGAAGAGAAATTCGTGAAATGTGAAATAAAAAAACATAAAGATAACTAACTTTTAACTTTCACTTTCAGTTAACTATCTTCTTGAAATTATGAATCAAAATGCAGATGATGTGCGTTATCAGCCCTGGGAACTAAGATGTAATACCTCGTTACGTGTAAAAAGGGCCCGGATCTTCAAAATCATACAAAACAAAGCAGGATTATGCTATTATTTTACGGTTTTATTCTGTTGGAGCTGTTAGGTTTGATGATCAAGACAGTCATAATACAGCTGTGGCGCATCTCAAAAATATTTACCAGCAAAACAATAAATTTAACTTCATAATAATCAGGTTTGAAATATAGGATATGTGCGTATTGCAGTTTTTTAATTAAGCTTTTAAATAGATGTGAAATATTTTAATTCTTCTTAAATTCTTCAACTGCATTTAAATTATTTAATAATAATTAAATTTATTTATACTTGAATATTTGATAGATATTTTCACGATAATTTCGAGATTTAAAAAAATATCATTACAAAACAAATAAACTAAATAGGAATTTCTCCTACACTGTAAAGATATTTTATATTATATTTTATATAAATTGCTTAAGGCCGAATATCCATATAGCAGTTTGGATACGCTATTATTAAAATTTTCATTGCATTAAATATTTTTTATAATTGTTCCTTTTTGCTTTCGATGATAGTTCTTCCTTAAAAACAAAACATAAAGCATAAACTTTGTAGCCAGTCATGGACATTGTATTGTAAGAATGAGACAGATATAGTGGATATATCATTTTTATAAAAGAGATAAGCATAATTTATATACGTGTTCTTCCGCACGCTACCTTGCGTGGCAATGAAATCTCTTTTATTTTTACTGACGTATTGTTTTCTGAAAACTAGATGGCGATAGCAGTATTTAACTGTTTAATACATTATGATTTCCTTGGAATTACTACAGATTTTTACCTTAAGTTAAGAACAGGATCACTTCCTGTTGAATAGCAATGTTATCAAGACAAGCCGTCAATGCATATTGAGAGATAGAACAAATAGAAAGGTCACAGAACCATATCATCGGATCTATTGTCATGCTGTAGCTGTATTATGCCTGCAGCATGAATGGGTCGGTTCGACCGGGGAAGAACTACGCTCTTACAGAATATCAGCCAGAAATAGCAGCTGTTGTTTCGTTCCAAAACCCTTTTTATAACAGGTTTGCAAAGATGACAGCGCACTGCATTAAATCATCATTCTAAATCATTATTCCACAAAGAAGAAGCTTTTATCATTATTAAAAGCGAGCCATTTGAGCTACATAATCGTATCTCAAACTTTAAGTAGAGGTAAATGTGCCCTCTTAGATGTCCAAAAACCAGATTTCGTCTTAATACATGGTCACCGAACTCTGCCTATGCAGTTTAACGGGACTCTCGGAATAAATATTACGGCAGAATTACGCAACAAGGTAAAAATGTGTGTTCCCTTTTCAGTTAGTCAAGAATTTTAAATAGATGTAAATGTTTTTAGTTATATGTCGAATTCCTCTAACTTGGCCATAGAGTAAGTATAAAATATAATCAATATAATCAGAGATTTTCATGGTTCTTTAAAGTAGGTAACCTTGTAGTAAACAAACTATTTTTAACTTATTATTAATTTTTAACTTAATACTCAATACATCCTAATATTATGAATATATCTACCCTAATATGCTTTATAAGTATACATTACAATGCTGGGCACAGTTTTCCTCTCAATTTGAGAGAGTTTTCGAACAAGGAAATATCTTCCACGCTGTCTCAATTTGTGTTGGCAGATTTCACATAATATATTTAAAATATTTTTATTTTTATTTATCAGACACGCAGGTTGCACAAGGTGTTTTACTTTACCGCCGAGCACGTTTTAAATGTTACCTAAAGTTGACATTAACAATTTCATCGGTGCCGGCGGAGATCAAACCCGGGTTGCTTGCATACTCTGAAATTTACAGCTAGCGCCCTGAGCTACTGAGCTATCACGACTCTTAATAATGTAGGTATATAAATTGATGCGTATAAATGCGTAATATAAATGTATATAAACGCGAAGGTAGTTCTGTTTGTTGTCTGTATGTTACCCTGTGAACGCCTAAAACATTGAATCTATCATAGTGAAATTAGACAAAGTAGAAGCCAACTTCCATCAGGTATTAGAAAGATTAGAGAATAGGAAATTGTTTTCAAATCCTGTTAAGAACATATTGGATACACCAACAGTAAACAAGATGGTGCTACATGTTAATAAATGAAACAAATTAATAGCACATCTGTTCTCTTTATTTATATCAACAATGTGACAAAATATTGCAACGCATGCCATAGCTTAGTATATAAGGAAGATGAACATGGGCTATATTTTTTGAATTAATGTTTTCCGACTAGAATGCGGGCGGTTCACTCACATTTTAGTCGGAAAACAAAAGCGAAAAAAAAACTAGTGTCAAATTAAAATGAAAAACCCAGAAGTATCATAACCATAATATTTTGCACATTAATGGTTTAGATATCTGGCAGTTTTAGCACTTTTTTATAGAAGAGGGGGTAAACGAGCATGCGGCTCACCTGATGTTAAGTGACTACGCCGCCCATGATCAACCGCAACACCAGGGGAATTGCAGGTGCGTTGCCGGCCCTTTAGAAAGGAGTAAGCTCTTTTCGTGAAGGTCCCCAGGTCGTATCGGTCCGGAAAAATCGCCGGTGGGAAACCATTCCATAGAGAGCTTGTACGCGGAAGAAAACTCCTTTTGAAAAGAACAGTGGTGGACCGCCAAGCATCTAGATGGTGTGGATGGTATCGGGACCTTTTCCGCGTAGTGCGTTCACGAAATTTGGCGGCTGGGATTAATCCGAACAATTCCTTAGAGCACTCTCCATGGTATATGCGAAATAAAATGCAAAAAGATGCAACATCTCTTCGCAGTGCCAGTGAATTGAGCCGATCGGAAAGCACTCGGTCGTCGAGGATTCGAGCCGCTCTGCGCTGGATGCGGTCAAGTGGAAGGAGCTGGTACTGGGGAGCCCCAGCCCAGAGATGGGAACAGTATTCCATGTGCGGCCGAACCTGCGCCTTGTAAAGTTGCAGGCGGTATGCCGGCATGAAATACAGTCCCGCTCTGCTGAGCACGTCAAGCTTTTTAGAGGCCAATTAGGTCTTCTCTTCCAAGTGACCACGAAACTGCACGTCACTCGATATGTCGACGCCGAGGATTCCGATACTGGCTGAGGCAACAAGGGGAGTGCCTTAAAACTGAGGAGATACGACAAAGGGGTTCTTTTTAGCGGTTAACGTGCAAACTTGTTTCTTGGCACAAGTTTGTCCCGGCACTCGGAAACGTTTTCCTGAAAAATATTGGCTCGGCCGGTGTAAAGAGCATCACCAGTGCTGTCATCTGCATAGCAATGAATGCTACGGGCTTGCAACATATCATTGATATGCACAAGAAACAGCGTTGGCGATAGCACGGAGCCTTGTGGAACACCAGCATTAATAGGCTTGCAATCGGAGCTTGCACCGTCTACAACGACCTTGATGCTCCGATCTGCAAGAAAGATGGTGATGGAAGCCCATAGGAAGGGAGTTTCGAAAGAAGCGCTTTGTGCCGAACCCGATCGAAGACCTTCGCAATGTCCAAACTAACGGCCAATACCTCCCCCTTGGACTCTATTGCCTCCGCCTATCTGTGAGTTAGGTAGACCAGAAGATCACCAGCTGACCGACCACGGCGAAAACCGTATTGGCGGTCACTAATCAGCTGGTGATCCTCAAGGTACTTCATGAGCTGGCAGTTTACAATAGACTCCATTGTTTTGGAGAACAAGGAGGTGATGGCGTTAGGCCGGTAGTTGGACGGGTCTGAGCGGTCGCCTTTTTTAGGGATCGGGTGGACGAAAGCCGTCTTCCATGATTTTGGGACTACGCCTAGGGAGTAGGAGTACCGGAAAAGACGCGTTAAAACCGGTGCCAACTCTGGAGCACACGTCCTCAGCACAATTGTTTGTATTCCGTCAGGCCCACTCGACTTGTGGATATCCAGGGAGAGGAGTGCTTAGCGAACCGAGCGCTGTATGAACTGCACTTCCGGCATGGAGCACTCTTACCACGGGATGGTCGGCGGCGTACTCCTCCCGTCATCGAGAGTCGAGTTGGACGCAAAGAAAGAGCATAGAAGGTCGGCTTTCTCCTTTGATGTATGGGCTAGTGAGTCGTCCTCCCTGTACAGAGAGAGAGATGGCTCACAGAAATTCCCCTGGACAGCCTTGGTGAGAGACCAGAATGCACGGGTTCCAGATAGAAAGGCAAACTAGTTTCTCGCCAATTCTGCCAATGTGCTCTGACTTTGCCTTGGCAATGACTCTTTTGAAGGACCTAGAGAATTTAAGAAAGAATCTAAGGAATAAGAATATAAGGAATAAGAATCTAAGGAATAAGAATCCAAGGAACAAGAATCTAAGGAATTATACTTCTTTTTTAGAGCGCTGGTGTTTACATCCCGGGACGCTGATGCGTCAGCCCAGGCTTGGTAGCACTCCTGCTTATAGCATGATGCTATTTTACAGGAGCAACCAAACCATGGTTGAGATTTACCTCCGATGGGCACCACAGAGGAAGGATTAAAAAGTTCCATACCCTGACACACCACATCAGCGACAGAATCCGCAACAACGTTGGGATCGTCCGGCAAGAAGCAAACCCGCCCCCCAAGGGTAGGATGCAAAGAAAGACCGCATCCCATCGCAATCTGCTGACCTATAGTGCCAAACACGGCGGCAGCCTGCAGAATGCAACTGCGATTTCAGCGTGAGTGGCACCACACTCCGGACAAAACAATGGTCCGAGGAGCCTAAAGGAGCGTCGACGGAAATCTGATATCTGTCCGGGTGAGAGGTCAGCAGAAAGTCCAACAGGGAAGGTCCATGATCTTCCACATATGGAATCTGCGTAGGCGAAGTAACCAGTTATGTCAGACCATATGCTAAGGCAAAATCATGAACAGATCTCCCCGCATGATCGGTTAAACGTGAACCAAGCCATTCGGAGTGATGGGCGTTAAAGTCGCCGAGGATCACGATCTCTGCGGAGGGGATCTGCTTTAGCAACGAATCTGTAGCCATTTGGACGTGGTTGAAGAGTCGGTCAGTTTCGGCATTTCCGCTATGGGACCTATAGAGGCACCCGTAGACGCGCGGATGGTCGTCGCTGTCTACGCGTAGCCAAAGGATGGACAGGTCCGAACCTTCAAGTCTGCCGAGGCGTCGAGAACAGATGTCCTCTCTGACGTAAACGCAAACTCCAGCCCGAGGCACAAAGGAGTGTTCCAGTTTGTACCCCGGGTAGGAGAGATACGAGACATCAGCCGGAGAGGACACCTGCGTCTCGGTCAGAAAAACAGAGCCGGCCTCGCCGTCTCGCGATGGTAGTGGACGGCGTTAGAGGTTAGGTTAGAGTGAAGTCCCCTGATATTGCAGAAATTCACAAAATATTCAAAATTATTTAATAATATTTTCAGAATACAGCAAAATGTTGAGGAACTATGAAGGACAGGCACTACAACGAGTCTTAATCTTATATAAACAAATAAATAGATAAAAGAACTAATGCAAGGATGATAAATTCGAAAGACGTGCTGTAGAAAAAGTATCAGTGAAGGTACTTTGTGAAAGAGGCTGAATTCTATCCACTTGCCAAATTATAAACATTATTAAAGAAAATCAAAACCGAAGTTAGATAATAAGTGAAATGAAGAGTATTGTCCGATTTGTGCCAAAAATACGAAGTGCCACTGATAGCAATCTGCTGTCCATCCAATGCATAATTTTTAATAAGAACTCAAGTGCGGATGAAAACGGAATATTTCGATGATATTTTTGTACTGAGTAAAATTTATTTTGTGAGATAAAACTTACATATATAATTTTGATCACACACTACACTTGTAATTAATGTTGAAACTTCCTACACTTTGTAATTAATGTCGAAACTTCCTAATTTGTTAAAGTTAAAGATACTAAAGTTACTAAATTAGAATTTAAGTAAAATAAATGTTGATTATCGTCAACATTTATTTTATTTTAGTATCTATCCAGATTGTTATGATTGCTTGCAAAGCTTGCGCAAATTTATCCGTGTGAAGGGACAAGCGTACCTACGCATTCGGAACAATTCCCTCTAACATAAGTAAGAATAAAATCTGATTAATCTTGAACGTAAAAGACAATGGCAAACTCCCAAACAAAATTTATGTGACTTTTTTTTCTTGCGTCTTCAAATGCAAAATATGTAAAAATATAGCGTTTAAAATCTTGAACATTTTTTTCTTTGGTTATACTGCTACAGGAAATCAGGAATTAAAGATATTCCAGTTTAAACAAAATAGACCTCACACTAGGCTGTATGGTATAAAAACGCCTTAATTGGCAAATCGTTAATTTTCATGTATGTTCATATAGGGTAATTACTAGTATAGAGTGTATCCTTAAAGAACGCATTAGTATATATAGAAGAGTTTTCTGAATTATATACACGTCACACTCGGCTGTATAGTATAAGACCTTTGCCTGTCTTAACTGACGAATCGTAACAACTACAACAACTAGTCAATTAAGTTTTGAATTTTGTATGATGATTTTTTTTTCCAGACTTCGATAGGCCATAAGCTTGATTAGATAATACGTAGTTTTTGTTGATATCTGTAATAGTGACATAAGTAGATGCTTAATAATTCCATCAATAATTTATATTTTCTTTTGAGATTAGTTATATATATATATATATATATATATATATCGAAGACATATAAATCGGTGAGACTGGACATTTCCCATACTAAAATGAAATGCGACGTATGGGACTTATATAGGCAAAATCCTTACTTTACATTTACGCATCACCGTGAACATGTACTGAGTGACAGTCCTTCCCGTGACAATGGGTCCTGTACTCGAAACGTTGGAAATTAAAAATGTGTTAATATACAAGTAAATACGTAAATAATATAATAACTTAGTTGTGTTTAAATATGTAGTGTTCGCGTAATCATAAGAAATTATTACTTTCACAGCTCCGGGGGACTAAGATAGAATGAATCAAGTTCCTAATTGTAGTGGCTTTTTTTTAAATACAAACCAGAATTCAGCAATAGATACACTGCTAATTGACAGCAGATATAAGTAAGATGACGGACCTACCTTCACGAACTCCTAGATATAAAAGGATTGCAACCAATAAGTAAAATATGTGTTATATTTTGTTTCATAAAAAGAATAATAGCAACCCTGTTAACGTTACTAATAAGTACTATCGTTAACAACTCCACGGTTAGGAGTGGTTCAAGATAGAAGTCGAATGACGGATTCGAACGTTTCTCCGAGTTTACAGTCTGTATCCTGAATAACCAAATTACTGCCATAGATACCGCAGTAATCTGGTTATTCCGGATACAGACAGTAAACATATATTGAATACGATTCAGTACGATTTCAGTACGAGCGAGTGCATTTGTGTAAGGCGCGTACACATGTGTCTCAATTACAAATTAAAATAAATACAATTAATTGTTTCCGGTAACATTTAAGGTTATCGACATCATATATACTGATAGAAAAATCATAAATTTTAAAAGTTCGTTTAATGCTTATTCCCGTCATGTTGACCTCCGGAAGTATAAGAACGTAAGTTACACAACATGAAAATCTTGATATTTCCTGCATGAATATGACATAATATTGTGATAACGTCTTTCGTAACAACTCTTACGCAAGAAGTCAATTAAAATAACACGGTTTATTCCGACCTCACCGCTAACCTCCCCAAATCGCGAAAACTTGTTTCAAATATGATTCTCTACATTTGTTACCTGTTACTTAATAGTGTTGACCGGTAAACAATTTTTAAAAGTAACGTTTGGTGTTACCACGTAAGGTACACAGTTTTTAATGCCCCAAAAAAAGGTTTATGTTTTTCAGGTGTGTTCGAAAACTTGACATAATAGGTTTAACTGATTTGCGTGAAACCAATCCCTTTGTATTGCATCATAATGCAACAAAATTCTTTAATTTATTATAGAAAATGACGTCCCTACTTTGTAGAGGTTGGGCTAGTCCATAGACCAGATCCACCCCTTTGTGTCAGGAAGGCTGGTGGTTCCAAGTAGTCGACTTCCCTAGTCCCCATGGCCTTCGCGTTCGGGGGAGGATTAGTTCTCTCCCGAGGAGAGGTTGCCAATGAACGGCCAGCGCTGGTGAGGTCGCTCGTTTATGCGAAAGATATCTTTTATATAGAATTAGAGTGACAAACGAGCACACAGTCCACCTGATGGTAAGTGGATGCTGTAGCCCATAAATATCTACATCTATCCTCGATTAAGAATCAAAATGCAGATGCATCGTCACCCCTGAGGACTAAGATGTAATGCCTCACTTCCAGTAAAAAGAGTCTCTGGTTCTCTATACTCACCATACGAAACAAACCAGCGTCAAGCTGCTATTTTACGCTGGTATTCTGTGAGAGCGTGGTCGTTCCCCGGTCGAGCCGAGCCATTCGTACTACAACTATGTAGGTGACAACGCATCTGATATAGATATATAGAGCTGTTGATGTCTACGAGCCGGGTGGGCTGTTTGCTCGTTTTCATCCTTATCCTATAAATAAATTAATAAGACTAAGTTTAAAAAAGCAACACAGTATTAAAAAAAAAACGAATCGCTTTAGAACAAACAAAATAACAAGCTCTAATATTTTCTACATCTCAAGATCGTGGGAACGGACGCGACCGGTGAAAAGTTGGGTTTCACTGATCGTCATGACAAAAAGTAGATAAAGTCTGGGAACATGGCATTGTAGTACGCAACACGAAAGTGTTGTTTGTTAAGAGAAAAATATTTATTATTTCACTTTAATCCTTTCTAAATTGGTAATAACGCGAGTTAAAAGAATAACAGATCTAAATTTTATTTAAAAACATGAATAATATAACGTCTCGGTCTTGTTTTTATTCAAGTATTTAGTGTCATTTTGAATAAAGTAAAACGACAGTAGCTGGTCAACGGTATCGCATTAGTAGAAAGTGGTGGGTTTCTGTCATCCGACTCGTCTGCACATAGTATAAGTATTTTAAGCTTCAAATACATCCATTACAGTCTATAAAAGTCCACAGCTGCGAATAGGCCTCCCGTTGCGCCCTCCTTTCAGCCGAGGAGGGTCGCATCCGTTTACGGCTTAAAGATCTCTCTCTAGATCATTAAGCCAATTCCAAAAGGTGGTGTTTAGTGGGTAAAAGTCTCCACATAACCACGCAGCCGGCTGCGTGGTATGCTATGAGCATTCACCAACTCCCTCCCCCGTTACCGGAGGGTTGCCCTTATTTGCTTCGGGCGCAAAAAAATAGGCCTCCCACTTAGATCGCCTCATAGAAGAGGATAGGAATATTGTTAGAGCTACCACCCTAGGCAGTATGGCAACCGCAACTTTTTATTATTTTGCGTTGTTATCAGGAGTTAAATAAATAAATTACAAACGTATTGTGATGTAGCGTTTGCCTATTGTGCGTAGCCTTGTGGCGTTTGTAAATTAAAAAAAATATAATACTTACTTAGTTAACTAATATTTTTTTTAAATAAGGGATGGAGATGCAGTGCAATAGGTATTCCCACAGGTAAATAATGAGATATGATATGTAACCGGAACTTTATCCTTTATATGGAAATGTTTATAGTAACGAGACTCCATATACTTAGATCCAACTGTAAGCATGGTAATATGAGTGCTACATACCTACCCTTGTCTGTCTACCAACTTATGTCATATTTAACATAAATAGAGATGTTATTCACAACAAAAATTCTCACGCTAGTATTGAACAGTTCATTCTTTTTTATTATTCATTACAGCCATACCACACTGTACGGTCCTGCATCTATCGACTACCTGGACGTCATACCAGGTCGTCACTCCATCTAGTGGTTGAACAGTATTAAATCGATCTCCGTTCGTTTCACATTTATTATCTGTATCACCTAACATTGTATGGCGACCCTAACAGGATAAATATATTTTTATATACAAACTTATACCTCTATATTTCGTGAATTTACAATAAAGTACTATAAATAAAGACAATAAAGACTCTTCTTCGCTCCATAACACTTAGAAATCTTAATGTTAGGATTTATAAAGGCTGCTAATGTATTTACTAAAAGAGTTAAAAGTGTTTTAATTTGGATACGAAACCAAATCGAGATACATTTTTATCTCGGAAATCTAAGATAGAACATGTCGTTCTCTCCTGGAATTGTTTCCCCGGTTTTCTTTTTTTTATTGAAAAAGCTGCAAACGTTCATACATTTTCTTTACCATTCAAACTAAAGAGTTGCCATTTCAAACGTGTAGCTCTTAGTCAGTGATTAAGATTTTTAAGAAAAAATTGCGTAATTATTTGCGTGACTCACTTTAACACAAATCATCAGCTGGGTCAGCTGCCGTTTTGGAGACAATCAAGTTAGTGAAGATGGCTAGCTCGGCCGCCATTACGTCAACCATTACATCAGTTCGCCATTTTGACAAGGAAAGCATCTCTGTTACGTTGCATAAGAGGTGCTCGAAAGCGGGGCGAGAAAGTGTGCGATCATGCTAAGTTTTGCTGAAGGTTCTTCTTCTCAAATATTAACCTATTTGCATGAACTACTAAGGAAAAATAGAATCGCGATTATTGCCAAAAGTAAGTGCTATAGAAAAAGGTTAGCAAATTTTATACAAATAGAGATTGTAATATAATATACACCGATTATATTCTCGAACTTTTGTTTTGCCGGCCTTTAATTGAATAGTCTTTTATAGCTTCAGTTTTAGTAAATCATCACGTGATTACAAATAAAAATATTACACTGCTATAAAAAATAATTTGAATGACATAATTATAATTGATAAAGGTCAGGATCGTAAAAGACATCGTACAGTATAAAAGTTTTTAAAACAATATAAATTGTCAATGTTATTAAAAAAGCAAGATAGTATTTCTTAAAATAAAGATGTTTATGTGATTGATATTCTTTAAAAAACAGTAATGATGTACTAATTGATCAATATTGTATACTCGTGCGTAGTGCTTCAAATCGGGAAAAGAGTTTACCAGCGACAAACGGTATTTTTGATGTTCATGCTAATCTATTAAAACGAGTCTTATAAACGTTGATTTTAAAACTATTATCACTTGCACGTGTGACGTTCTCTCGTTTTTTATGTTGCGTGATGATATGTAGCGTGTATTCAAACGTTCCCTTAACAATCGGCGCGTGGTAATTGCGGTTGTCTGGCATCGGTACTGTACGCAACCGCTCGTATATTTACAATTTTTTATATCTGCATATTATTTACAATGTACGTATTTGAACTTTAATAAACTGACTCTCAGGCGTCATCGTTGATAGAATAAAGTAGTTTTGAAAAAGGAATGTTTTTTTTTGTAAAATCGAAGTGACAAACAAAAAGCCCACGTGATTACATGTAAATGGCTACTGCAGTCCAGAGACACTTGCGGCCAACTTCCAAAAAGAAGGCTACAGATAGGTCATGATCTCTGAAGACTAAGACGACATGCGTCAATGCCCGCTATTATAATGCTTCGTTATACCTATAAAACTGGGACACGGCAGTGCAGAATTAGAAATTCATACACAAGTGCATTAGAATAGTATATTTCATTACGAGTGCGGAAAGCCCACAGAACACATATACCCATAAAGCCGAGGCGCAGCTGAAGGTGAGGGCTGACAGTCGGAACAAGTTGCAATGACGGTTCCGTACGTGTACTGAACAACTATTTTTAATACAGTTGCGAAAAATATGAAGCAATTTAATAAAATAATAAAAATACAATAAACTCAACTAACTTGGATATTCATTTATATCCACGTTGTTCCTTATTTTCAGCATACTCTTTATCATAGAAAAAATAATATAAAGAGATTTTGTTTTCTTCATCCATTCTGGGTAGGCAAAGGGAACTATGCCTATACAGCCAAGACTTCAGTAAAATTATTTAATTGATATAAAATGAAAATGAAATTTAATGAGATGAAATGAAATGAAACCTAACCTAACATTAAATCTGATATTGAAACAAATTAGTAGCTTCTTTTTAGAAATATTTGCATGAATCATAAAAATTTCTATGAATTTATTTTTTAGTAAAAACTTCGTGGTTGGTTTTTTCTTTTTAATAGACATTATTTTGAAAGTTGAAAACGAGAACGCACAAGTTCGGAAAAGGTAAATAAAAAGCTCGAGTATGTAATCCCGAACGCTATACTTCCCTGCAATACGTCACTTTTTCAGCAACTGTATTAAAAAAATATTACCGTTGTTCTGGGGCAGTTAGTTTAAAAAGGAAATTGCGCATAGTAATAAAATGCGAGTAGAAAAATACAAAAGTCAACATAATTTATCGAGCTAAGCTAATTAAGAGGCGACACAGGTTGATAGAACACGAGGTGGAAATCAGCATCTTCCTAATTCCTGACAACTTAAAGAACGAAACTGCGAAATGCAAATATCCCCCATATTAGTCAATCTATAGGGGAAAATATTTACATGCATAAATCATTATTGTATTTAATTATATATAATCGTTTGCGGTTGTATCCCGCAGTATCTCAAAAAGCATCACTGAAGTTTATATAAAAGAAAGGAGTTAGGGGGAAATTCTTAAAATTATATTTTTTTTATTTTATGTACACACATCAAGATACAGAAGCAGTCTTATAGTAATTTCGTACAAAGGTTCTACTTACTCCATAATTAGCTGAAATATCTTCCAGTAGACCCATAAAGGAAATTATATTGAAATTGCAAACTTAGTGCATACATTAGTACTACTAAAAAATAAATAATATACACACATCTTACGTAAATTATATAAAATAAAACAATAAATAAAAATAAAATAAATCATGATTAAAACTACTTTTACGGATTTTATCGCGTTTATTTTTACTTTTTATTTACTTTTATTTTTAATTCCCGACGTTTCGGGCGCTTTCCAGCACCCATGGTCACGGGGGACTGAGATGAATGGAAAAGTAAATAAAAAGTAAAAATAAACGCGATAAAATCCGTAAAAGTAGTTTTAATCATGTATAGTGTTCGCGTAAATATAAGAAATCATTATAAAATAAATCAATACATAATAATAATAATAAATACGATAGTACATGTGATATATATATATATATATATATATATATATATATAAACTATATATATAATACTATTATTAATTAACAGGATGCAAAGTAGTTATCTCTAAGACGTTTCTTGAATACCAATAAAGTATCCGAATTTCTTATATATGACGGTAGTGAGTTCTATAACCTTACCGCGTGAACTGAAAAGGAGTGAGAGTAAAAACCGGAATTATAGACTGGAAAGTCAAGAAGAGTTTTAACAAGGGATCTGCATGGTTTGTCCGGAGGATGGGTGAAGGAAAATCGGCTTCTGAGGTATGTGGGAGAGGAAGGGTTGTGCAAAATGTTATAGAGGAGAAATAACAATCGAGTGTTCCTTCGAAGTCGAATTGGGAGCCACTTGAGTTGCTTATGAAACTGAGATATACGATCAAATTTCTTGAGCCCAAATATAAAACGGATACACTGATTTTGCAAGCGCTCAAGTTTATTAAGAAGGTCCTCTGTAGCATCCAAATAACAGGCATCCGCATAATCAAGGAGAGGTAGGATAAGAGTAAGCACGAGTGATATTTTAGCTTTAAGGGGTAAGAAATTTTGTAGACATTTAAGCGAATGCAAAGTAAAGTAGATCTTGTGTCTAACCTCAGCGATATGCGTGGTCCATGTTAAATGGTGATCAAATATGACGCCTAAGTTTTGACAGTATTGGCAAAGGGTATAGGAACGCCATTAAAACAAACAAGAGGTAGTGATGTAAATTCTAATCTATTACGCAAATGCCTACTGCCTATTATGATGGCCTGAGATTTCGTGGGATTAACTAATAGTCCGAAGGATGCAGACCATTCACAGATGCGGCTCAGATCCGTATTCAAGGCTGCAATTGCATTGTTTGTATCACCCACCGGAAAATGATGATAAAGCTGTAAGTCATCCGCGTAGAGATGGTAATTAGATGTAATAACACTCGTAATAGAGTTAATAAATATGGAAAATAAAAGGGGGGAAAGAACGCCACCCTGAGGTACACCCGTAGTGATACCAGACCAATCGGAAAGAGTGTCATTAACACGGACAAAATGTGATCGACCACGAAGATATGAATCAAACCATGCGATGGCAGATGGGGAAATGTTTGTAGATTCAAGGATCCGGAGAAGAATATCAAAGTCTACTGAGGTAAAAGCACTACTAAAGTTAAGCAAAACAAGTGTAAGAGATTTATTGTCCATGCCCCAACGGATATCATCAGCAGTGACAGTGCTGTGTCCACGACGAAAGCCCTTATGATAAGTGGAGAGCAAGGAGTTAGACGATAAGAAGAGAGAGAGTTGACTATGGATGATGTGTTACAGAACTTTAGAAAAAAAGGGTAAAATAGATATAGGACGAAAGTGGGACAAAGAAGAAGGATTAGAAACCTTAGACAGAGGAATTATATATGCTTGTTTCCAAACTGAAGGAAAAGATGATGACGATATATAGAAAAATTAAATATGTGAGTGAGAATTGATAGAAGTAAAGGTAGAACTGGCAAAATCATCTTCGCGCATAGATCAATACCAACAGCATTCGAAGAGTGGCTTGGATAGATTTTTTGACATCTTTCTCCGTCACAAGGGAAAGATGAAAAGGGCAAACGTGTGGTTTCGGTATACCCGACAATGCGAGTAGTGTGTTGGATTTGATGTAAGGATCTAAAGTCATAGGAGGAGTAGCAAAGTGATTGTTTAGATCCTTTACTTTTTTTTATATACACTGCAGAAAAAATTCCTTAAAAATAACTGCCTGATTTTATAGCACAGTTCGTTAAAGTTTGATTTACGTACATATGTATTTACGAATACCTGTTACTCGAAAGACTTCTCACAATAATTTAAAAGTTAAAATAAAACAAACAAAAGGTTTCTTAATATAATAAAAAAATTTATTTGTAGCTTAAATTCTACACTATTTCGAAGATAGCAAGTCACGATGACTTAATTTTTAGATTTAATCTTGTCACGTTCCTCGTTAACGCAACCACGAAGAACTGTGAATGGCATTCAAATATATTCCCACACTTATTATTTTCATTTTACCTTTCTTAATCAACTACCACACTCAAACGATGAGTAATGAGCAACATATTTGAGGAAAAATTATTAAATAAAATGACGTCTAAAATAAAATGTATTAACGAATCCTTCAAAAAACATTTATTTCAATAAATTTCCTTTCAAATTTCATTACAAATTTCATTTCAATTAAGCTTTAATATCAATTTCAAAGCATCTTCTTCAAAATCACAGATTAGTGATAGGAAATAAAATTACCGGCTACGCTATATTCAACATGTCTGTATGGTGGATATAGCAAGTGACAAGCTAGCAAACTGTGTTTTATAGATACCTACATCTATCTTCAAAGTTCCGCCGTGTGATGGGGGCGTAAGAGAATCCACTAGAATAGAATAAGAATAGAATAATTTATATTCAATATAGATTACAAGTAATTCTTGCTAAAAGTTTTTTTTTATTACATAAGATGTCAAACGAGCACACAGTCCACCTGATGTTAAGTGGTTGCAGTGGCCCATAGACATCTACATCTATCATCGATTATGAATCAAAATGCAGATGCATTGTCATCCGTGAGGACTTAGGTTGAATGCCTCGTTCCCAGTAAAAAGGGTCTCCGGTTCTCTACACTCACCATACGAAAAACAGCAGCATTAAGCTACTATTTGACGCTGGTATTCTGTGAGAGCGTCACACCTACGACCTACACCTACCAATAAAACTGCAGCATGGCTCTACCACGTAAAAATTATTATATTTTAGTTATTTTTACTTTTAACACTGGTACGGAAAAAAACTTCTGTTCTGGAAAGAACCTGCAAGAATCCCTGGGAATTTTTGCCAAAGAAAACTTTACAATAAGAACACAGGTTTTACAAACTACTTATTAAACTTATTCAAATAACAGCAAAATTTTCCCTTGGTGTCTTAAAAGTTGACAGTGAAAATGAAACATGAGATTGATCTTCCTATTAATATATTAAAACAATAAAAACCTGAGGTTGCCAATTCGCCAGCCAAGCGTGGCGACTAACGCAAACGTCCTCCTAATGAGGAAATCTATGAGGGAGGCCTATGTTTAGAAATAGACCTCTGATAATAGAAACTGTAATAAATGAATGAATCCTTGATTAATAATCAAAATGCTGATGCGTAGTCAACCCTGAAGACTAAGATTAAATACCTTCTTACCAGTAAATACGTCTTCGGTTTTCATCGCTAACCATACGAAATACAGTAGCATTATGCTGGTATTATGTGCAGCCATCCCCGGTCAAGCTAACATATTTGGTCGCCATAATACAACGCTTAATTGCTCTGCCATGTAAATATAAATTGGAAAATCTCTCGAAACTGCATCATTTAGCTATTGCAGATCGAAAGGACTTACATGCGAGTATATAGCAACGAATTTTTAGAGGCTGCTCAGAAAAACTTGTTCATTATCACTCGATAATGTGGATTTCTTGACTGGTCAGGTATTGTTATTTTAAAATCACAGAATAAAAAGAAAGATAGACAGAGTGGTGCATACATTTCATGTGACCATGCTCAACTTCTTGACACACACTCACGCATATATATTTCTTCTTTACATAATAGTTAATAACTTTGTAAAAATTAAAAATTTACTTTAAATATTGGCACTAAAACACTAAATCATCAAAAGACACAATATAATTGTTTAAAATATTCTTAATATAATGTATATAAACACAACAGTGTTTATTCAAGTATAACATCGAATGCACGCAATAGAATTCATTAAAGTGGTCACAGTTGAACAGACTATCGATACGGAAGGCTAGCCTGATAAGAAGCGATCAGAAATATTAGCATCACGGGCTAGGCGTTGATGATAAATGTCATAAGGATATACGGCACGGCGGAATAATTGTTGTCTAAAACTCTTAGAACTTAATGCTGGCCCCTATATAGCTATGGCACGTATATGGACTATAACTTAACATTACTACTTTTTTTAAAATACAGTTGTAAATGTATTTCGATATATTATTAAAAAAATCCTGATTAAAATTCTTGAAGAAGGTATAAAGTGAATCTAAAAAGTAACGTATATTTAAACAATAAATATTCGGGACAGTATTGATATGAGTTACGGTACGATACGGAATGGTATATCGGTAACAATTAACTCTTTGCTTTAAAAAATATTTATAAATAGTTGCTTCTCCGCCAGCCCGTAGAAGTCTACATCTGGACATGAATATCCTCCGTTGTATGAAAGATTGCGTTTGATAAATTGCTTAATGTCGAGTAAATTTACCTACTTTTAATCTGTTCTATTAGAAAGGTAGCGCTTATGTATTTATCATCATCATCATCATCATCGTCATAATCGCAGTCCAACACAAGTCCACTGATGATCGTAAACGTCCCCTAAAGAACACCATAAGGCACGTTCATGAGCCACCTACATCCATCTAACTTCCTACATCTTGCCAGATCGTCTTTCCGCCTACTGGAAACTTACTGGTTGAATACTAAATTTTTGTTCAAATATTGAATAAAAAATGATAATGATTCTTTAGGTCACGTTAACGATATAAAACCTATATTAATATAAATATTTTAAATTAAGATGTAAAAATTTTATTCAAATAATAACTAGAAATTACCATCGCTATTAGAAGTTAGTAACATTTATAAATGAATACATTGATACTAAACAACATTTAATACTAAAACCCCAACAAACTTTAACGCTTTATCGCTACCTGTTAAGTTGTAAATAATATTATATAAGCTCACCTCTCTCTGCGAAAGCATCTGCACTTCCCGTCCCGATGTCCTGCAAATTTTGTTCTTCCGCACCGATGTCATTAATACCAATGCTCTGATCACGGAACACAACATTGTCGCTTAAGTTTGGGCCGACGTGAGAGTTAGTCTGCACAGAGTTAATGCTATCCGAAGCATACGGAAACACAACACGGGGACTGCGTGCTTTCCAACCACTAGTAGGCCCATAAAACCCGTTACGCACTGCGGGAGCAAATGAATACGGATCGAAGCCATAACTCGGCGCGTAAGGACGACCGAAACGTCCTTGGTAATACTTAGGATACACTTGAAATGGAGGAGGTCGGAATCGTGGCAGTGGTTCATAGAACCTTTCGTTTCCTGATGGAGGATAGTTATCTTGTGTCTTTGTTGAACTCGCTGCGTCTTCAGATGATGTAAACTCGTAATCCGTACTATCATCGAACTTTATCTTTGAACTGTACTTATCTGTAGTTAAATCTATCTCACCGCGTCCAAATGGTTGATTGTTCTCATCCTCATCCAAGAACAACACCCTAGACTGTTTCGAGCGCCTGTAGAGATGTTTTGGTACAAACATAGGACTTGTTCTAGGTTTTTGGTAGACTATGCTAAGCGCGCGGCTCGACTCGACAGCCGCAACGGACGCAGCAACGAGCAATATCACTTTCCATCTATTTTCGCTCAACATGTTGCATCGGTCACTGCTCTGTTGATTTCACTTTCATTTTATGCGATATGTTAGAAATTTAAAGAACTTTTTTCCTGAAGAGCATTAATACATTTTTTCTTAAAAATGTTTCGCGAATTTAGACGTAATAATTCATGGTGTGATTTTTGGTATGAGAAATACGTGCGCGGCGGTCGAGTTACAGGCGCGGACTGGGTGCTTACTGGGCCCACTCCGACGCACAACTGGGGGTTACATAAAATGATGTGCTTGTGACACTGGATGTTTATGTAATGCCTAGTACCGCTAGATTTGTGATAGCGTTGCTCAACAGCAGTAATGTTTAGAAGACCTTATCAAAGCTATTTTCAATATTATAATAATGATTAACTGTCCTTCTATACTGTAAATTAAAATCAAAAGGATATTAAAGTTACTGATTAGTTTTTTTCAGTTAATTGATGTATTCAGCTGTTTTCATAACATAATTTCATCACTATTTATGAATAAATCCGTAAATAGTCCAGTACGCTTGGTAAATGAATTGGAAGTAAAGTAAAGGAATTGGAAAATGAATTGGTGAGCGTTGTACCAGATCTCTAGAAACTTAGATAAACTAAAACTTAGGATAAACGCATATAATACTTTTTTCTCAAAACTGATGTGACAAATAAACTTAATGTTTGCCTGATGGTAAGAAATCACTGCAGCCCATAGAAACATACATCCAACTTCGAATAAAGAAGGTTAGAAATGCATTGTATACTCTGAGGTCTAAGATAGAATGCCACACAGCTTGTAGTTATATTGACTGTAGAGTAAGTATATAATATATTGTAGAGTATAGAATCAACTCTTCGAAACACATTAGCCATATCGATCACCAAACAGCAGCGACAGAAATAGGTTAGAGAGTACCCAACCAGATAGATTCCTAGGCAGATATGAAAACGCACCACTTAAAAAATAGAAAAATGAAAAATACTAAGATATAATAATGACTTTCATTACGTCCATATCACATCGATCAATTTATTATACTATAAAAACATTTAAAAGAAACATTTTCATAAAAAAACTTGAATTCATATATTTTTAAATAAAGGGGACAAAAACATTCCATAACAAATAAATACAACACCTTTTTTATTAATTATTAATCGAGTAGTATACAACCGTAGAAAGTGGGTTAAATGATAATTGAGGATATAAACCGTGCCAAATCTTATTTCATATCCGGTTAGTTGTTGACGCATAATTGAGTAACTAAGAAACCGGTTGTTTTTGTTTTCAATAATTACCACAAAAATTTGACACTATATTATATACTTTACCTATTTTGAATATTATAATTAAAATAAACTGTATGGGCATGTTATAAAAAGTCAACACAAATCTTACATGGTGCCTGCTTCTACTTATTAACGAACGAGGGTCTGGCAAGCAACAAATTAATGCCGAAACATTTATTCAATACTTCCACACTCGGATCTCACAGATGGGTGATGATCACTGACCTCTATATATACAAGTACGCTGAACTGGCTATACACCGTGACATGCTGAAGCGATTTGATTTCCGCCATTTTGGCGCTGACAGCAGAAGTGCACGTCCACGGAACTAATAATAGGGATAAGACAGTGTACCAAATTATATCGATAAAAATTCTATACCCTACCTATACCTAAATAAATAGAATAGACTCTATGGATAGATGGACTCTACCCGTAACGTCCATTCTATTTATGTATCATATTAATATAATCCCATTACCATTCATCATCATTAAAACTCTTCACAAGTCCACTGCTGAACATAGGCCTGACGAGAAGATGTTTCGTAATTTCTCGAACGCTGCCCAGCCGAGTTGAATCCGTCGATTGACCTCTCGGTCGAAGTTGGACATACCTAATCGGACTATTTGTCCCAGGTAAACGTACTCGTCAACAACTTCGAGCTTAGTGCTCCCAACAACTACGGGCATAGGTTTGACATGGACATTAAACATGATCTTTGTTTTGTCCATGATCATCTTAAGATCCATCCATTGGGAGGCACTATTGAGGTCATTGAGCATATTGCTTAAGTCCTCCAGCAATTCTGCCATAAGGACTATATCGTCGGTAAATCGAAGGTGAGTGATATACTCGCCATTGATGTTAATAACGTATCCTTTCCAGTCCAGTAGCTTGAAAACGTCTTCCAATGCAGCGGTGAAGAGTTTCGGGGATATAACGTCACCCCGTCTTACATCTCTCTACAGTTGGATTAGTTTTGTACTCTGGTTCTGTACTCGGATAGCCATCATAGCCCTTAACCATTCAACCAAAAAAATTATTCAGATTAAACGAACTACAGAAAATAAAAATAAAAACATAATTTCTAGAATAACTTATTGTCAACTGTTCATTTAGTTCTAGTATTATAAAAAACAAATCAGCTGCTATAATAACGCCTATTCTAATCAACTACAGGTCTGTCTAAGGACAGTAAAATATGTTCTACTATATAAAAATTTATGTTTGTTCGTACTTTCGACGATGCAATACCGTTCATCAGATTGCGATCAAACTTAGTCAACTTATTGGTTGCAATTGTGCGAAGGTTATACGCATGGTACAATTAACTGACACTAGGTGCGTTCGTATTATACCGACTATTTATTTGAAAGTTACAGAAAGTTATATATCATTCTAATTCAATGATTGTATTATCATTCCTAACTAAACAATATAATAACTGTTCCACATTTTTAACGATATTTCCACAATTATTTCTTCTGAGGCAGCAACGCGCCGGGTACGATTATATAAAAAAAAACATAAACTTTGAATTACATAGTTATCAGTTATTTACAACGGCATTTTCGAAATTGAATTTACAATATTTAAAAAAAAAATAAACTGAAATTATCATAAAGTACTACTTTCTGTGGTATCGTCCCAAGAATGCTGGCTACTTGTCCTCACTGAATGGCTATACTTAGCCTTCAAGCGAGGAAACAACAAACTAAACAACTTCTTATTACCAGCAGCGATGATCAGTCGCAGATACAGTTTTTTAGAAACTACACCGCACGTGCACCCTACGGACCAATAGTCTCTACAGCAAATTGCACAAATATGTACTTATCTTCCAGATACTCTGGGCTATTTACTTGGTTCAGTTGCCTCTAATGCCACCCCTGCTTTAGACGAGGTACCCTTGAGATGGGATGCTGTGAAAGTATTCGCAAGTAGTATCCCACACTAAAGCTTTATCTCTCTCTCTCAAGCAACTAAACCCATACCGTCAGGTCTCCTGGTATCGTCTCTAAATATTCTACAAAGATCTGAAACCGAGGAAACATTTATAGAGATACGAGCTGCACTACGGACTCACCGAGCCCGATATGTGAATGGAGCTAGGAAAAAACGAGCACTTGGAAGCAGCAAGTGGTGCAGCCTCACCAAAGCCGCGAAAGATAGTCGAGTGGCGCATCGCCAATCGTCATACCAACACTGCTCTTCCCTTACGACTCCACCTCGACTACAGCGGTCCAGGGATAGGAATCTCCTCTAGCCGCAGCCCACTAACACACATCCAACGTGGCTCGACATTATCAGGCGATCTTTCGACACTTGTCTATGGCCCTTGAGTTTGTTTGAAATTGAAGAAAGAAGAAATAAAAAAACATTCGATATAATAATCTAATACTTTTATACTTACTGGTTACTGGTACCAGAAAACATTGTCGGTATACTGCACTTTTTCAAAGTGTTGCAGTTCTCATGTCTAATAAAACGGTCGTCTGTAAAATGTTTGGAACAAATATGATCATTTTGTTTCGGACGCCAATTCACAATATTTATGCTTTTAAGCCATAATTTTAGTCTAGGTTCAGTTGGAAACCTGTTAATTAAATAAACATTTGATAATCATCCGTTGTTGGCGATTTTGTATGTTAACAGATATGAGTAGGAAAGAACATCGATAAGTATTATAGACAAGGAACTCGACAACCCTATTGAATTTTATTGTTTATCAAAACTCAGTAATATACACCCAAACATGTTGGTATATACGATATTGAGATTAGTAACAAATTTTTAAGTTCTTGTATTGTCAAATAGTTTTAATTTCTTTAATATTTGCTGCAAATTCACTTACTTGTGAAATGCTATACCACTTCGCTTTTGGTAACGAGTTTTACAGATTACGCACACTCTCATTATTAATAAAAATAACTCTTATTATGTAACTAATATTATACACAATCTAACAACAAAATACTTTCGTTTTTTAGTTTAAAAGTTCAAAATACAGACTTATGAGATAAGACAATATAAACAAGACAACAGACTTTACGATTTTATTTTTCAAGACATCCTTTAGCGGCGCTTCAAATTGACACAGTCATTTTGCATGGTATAGCCAGTCCAGTGTACTTGTGTATATAGAGTTCAGTGGTGGTGAGTGACAACATTATTAGTGCAAGAGTACTTTTTAATGCGGATCTCACCAATTTATTTTCCCAGTGTGATGATTTTGATCAAATCTCTCAACTGAGGTATGTGTAGGATTTGACGCATTATTGACGGATCTATAGAGCAGTGGCAGAGCGTTTGGTCACGGCACTGTAGGGCCGCAGGTTGCTATCCCGCACGAAACAAGTATCAAGATGCATACAAACTGTGGCAACACTGTTATCGTGTCACAAAGGAAACACACTGGAGGTTTAACCGCGCTATCTATGTTCCGAAGTAAAGGCGCTATATATCCCTCCCGCGCGCGCTGGCTTACGCTCAAGCACTAAAATTCAGATGGGCTGGTCATATAGCCCGATGCGATGACAACAGGTGGACTATCATTGTAACCACATGGAAGGGCCCGCCAGGCAAACGCCGAGCAGGGAGACCCTACATGAGATGGGAGGATGACATAAAGAAGATCGCAGGAACAAGCTGGTTAAGATTAGCAAAAAAACAGAGAAAAATGGAAATCCTTGGAGGAGGCCTTTACCTGAGAGGGGTCCATGCTATTTATAATATTTAAAATATTTATATCATTCTAGCATTAAATATTACTTTATTGATTACTCTATTGATTGAATTGTATAAGTACGAGAATTTTGATTTTGATATTTGTGTGATAATAATAATTAAAAATATCCAAATGTATAAAAAATGTATAAAAAACATAAAAATGTTAATAGTAAAGCTAAATTTCATATATTTTAATATATGGTTACAAGTGCATATAAACAATAATTAATTAGTATGTTAATTTATGTCATCTTTTAATTTAGGTAATCTGAACTGAATTGTTGCATAATAATTTCAATGCTCAAAAATCATTGTAATGCATGGAATTAAAAGGCTTTTTTTTATTTATTTATTTTTTATTTTTTATTTTATATCCCTCCCCGGGCAGAACACCTTGTTCGGCGGGAAATCTCCCCCTTTCTTTTCACTGTCAAAAACAATTGTTCTAGGTTCGGTTATTTATTTTATTTATGTATGTAATCCATCACTACGATACAGAACAAAAGAATACTGTGAGAACAACGAAAATATGAAAGAAAACTTTCAAAAGTAATCCCACATTTTTAAAGGAAAAATAACAGCAAAACAAAATGAAAGTAAAAGTATTAAATTTTATTCGTTCACTTAAATTATCGTAATAAAATGCTACTACAAAAAGAAGAGTGAATCAAATAAGATCATTGCTTAGAAAGGTCGAATTAGCTTTTAAAAACAGTTATGTAAAGCATAACCTTAAAATGAGAAGAGAAGACATCAACGCGTGAGTAACTTTAGAGTTTAATACATTTAAACACGTACATACGCGTATTTAAAATTACAAGGTACTCGTGATAGACAAACACAAAGTTTTGTTCGGGTCGAACCCAAAACTTGCGAAACCCAAAACTATTTAACTCAACCGTGCCTGTTTGACAAAAAAAAATTACTTTAATATACAAAGCCGCCGAATTACATAATAAGACGGCGCCACTAAGAAAGTGAAAACTTATCCGACATCAAATTGTGTTTTAATTAAATCGTTGTATTCGATATGCTTGATCGTTAAATATAAAGATTACAGGAATATTTAATTATATTAGCAGTACTCGTACAGGCAGAAAACTATGTATTTAATTAAATTTACAATTTATTGTAATCAATCATATCGGTGAGTATACAGTACGCGAGCAACTCGGGGTATCGATCCCCGCCGGCACTAATAAAATTGTAAATTACATTTCAATTTCTCAAATATGTTAAAGATTAATAAGGTAAGGTCCGCGTAATAAAATAAGATGATGTGTCTCTTATTGAATCTAAGCAGTCAACCACCGCAGAGTATATTTCACCTTTTGATGCCCTGTTTAGAGGCAAAACACGTATCGTATATTATCGACGGCGGTGTGTCTTTTTTAGTGTGTTGGATGTTGGGATTTAAAATGACGGGAATAGTGCACGTAATTGAGAGAAAGCGGGAGGTGCCTTTTATACTGATTAAAACACATCATTTTATTTTATTACGCGGATCTTAGCTTATAAATTTTTAACATATTTTGTATAGTGAATTTCCAAAAATTCATAACTGATTATTATATTAATTAATTTAAATTTCTCATTTACCACATGCTCAAAGCTCGAGTGGTAAAGATGAATACATAAGGAAACATGCATTTCTGAAAAATGGAATAAAAATAACACACTCCACCTGATGGTAAGTGGATGCTATAGATTTAGGGGCAATTAACCACTCATTGACATCTCTCTACATCTGTCCTCAATTAAGAATCAGAATACAGATGCGTTGTAAAGTTTCCTGTTCTCTAGATTAACCATATGAAACACAGCTGCATTGTTCTGCTATTTCACGTTGTCGTTCTGTGACGACTTGGATTTAGAATAAATGGGCTTGCTCTACTCGGCCGATATCAGCCATCCCAATCGTACTGCAGCCATAATATTGTTGCAGTGTGGCACTAACACACTTGTCACCTTATACCAGAAAAATATGATATTAATAGTGTACTTCGAATATTTTTGTAGCATTAAAACAACAAATGGCCGGTTTCAGTTCAAAAAGTAAAACTTTACTTTTAAGATAAAACTATATTACTAAATATATAACTATATCTTTTCATTATTTCATTTATTACAGCCTATTGAAGTCTACAGCTTAACATAGGCCTCCCCACAGATTGCCTGTAGAGGGAATATTTGCCACAAATGCCACGCTTTGCACGTGGGTTGGGAACCGCAGTTTTCGTGAGATTCTAACTGTGAGATGCTGCTGTCCTTCCCACATGTCAGTTTCCCCTCTGTCACCTCTTAAGACACCCAAATTAGATATCATTGATTATAGATATATAAGAGAAGTTATCTATAGGTAATTATAATAATCCTGTAATGATATCATTTTACATTAAAAATACAATTTAAAAATATAAACCAGATTCTTTAGTACATTATATTAACATTGTCTGTTTATCTAACCTCTAGATCGGGTGGTGCAACACGTCCTTCGCATGGAAGATCACCATTTATATAAAGCTGTCTTTTACTCAGATATGGCAGAAGGATGGCTATATGGACGTATTCAAATGACACCTGCGTATAAACCTTGAGTGTTGGAAGGACCATGCTGCCAAAAGGTCAGCTTGGTGATCCATCTTAAAAGAATTAAATCGTTTTAGTAAAGCCGTAACAAATAGACAGACAGACAAAATTTTAGAAATTGTTTTTTGTATAGATATTAAAACCACCGACCTCTGAAGCATCAAATTAATTGTTTTATTAAGTTTAATTTTGTTCCTTAATAGAGGATTGATGTATGTGTTTATGGACCACTAATAAACCTTACAAACAATCAGTTACACTATTCACTCATTTATCTTATCTTTAATTATTTAAGACAAATATTCTAAATGACTCTTCGGTTACAAAGGAGACTTACATAGTAAAATACCAGTTTATTATTTCTCAGTGATATTAAATTTGTATTACGAAGAATGGCCATATTCAAATTAGCCCCTAATATACAACGATGATGACGGCGCAATATATGCCTGTAACATCATAACTTGCCTGCCAAAACGTTTTGCCGTCAAGATATTCACTCTAAAATGCCAAACGATGCATATCATCTGAACTCGGTGCTAAAGTATTATAACCCATAAGCCCATTATGTCGGGAATAGATAGTACATCTGTCCACACAATGAGCACAGAGTGCTTGCGCACACACTCCCGTCCTGCGCAAATGGGTAGTCCCCGCAGAGACTGTTGCTGTTAAATGGGCATATCTATCAGGGAGTGCATCCAAATTAGCGAATACCATAAAGGTTTAGAGCCTACCCTACAGTGGATGAATAAAAGTGATTAGAATCGAAAAAAAAAACACACGCACGACAAAAATATGATTATTTATTTGCACATTGCATGAATAGCAATATTTGGTATCATCAGTATGATAATTTGTTGCTACATCATCATTTTAGATATATCTTTTGTATTAAATTTCGGAATTTAAAAGTAATTTAAAGTAACAGTCTACATACGTCTCATAGGCATATGTCTATTTGGCATATTTTCTTATTTCAGAGATTGTTTTACTGCATGATAAAGTTCACCATGAGTCCTTATGCGTGATGAAAAACTTCACATATCCACGGAATATGTATATATTTTTAAATTTACTTTACGTGCTGGTTTCCTCGATATGCTTTCCTTTACAACTCTGCACTCGTTATATCAGCACTAAAATTCCAATTAATAATATCATTATTGCCGGGCGGGAAACGATATCAGATTGCTCGTGTAAGTACTAGAGGCAATTTTATACTTTCGCGGTCCCCTCATCCTCGCCATCTCCTTCGTGGTATTTTTTTATAAACCACTCAAATGCTTTTCGTTTGGTGGTTTCGTTTCGTTGAGTGGGGTGGTGCTTCATTCGATTATTTGTAAAAAAAAATTCATTCGTTTAATTGCAATAAAAAAATTGTGAATGAGTGCATCACAAATTTTTTTTACATTTCATACATTTTTCGTACATCATGAACACTTAAAGCCCTGAAACCAATATAAGTTTTATTTTTTTAATTCCCGTGATTTTTTTTCGTAAATCCGGCGTAAAAATAAAAATTTTAAAAAGACATCATCGAAATCGGATGATTTTTCAGTTTCGAAGTTGTTGACGAGTACGTTTACCTGGGACAAATAGTCCGACTAGGTAAGTCCAACTTCGACCGAGAGGTCAATCGACGGATTCAACTCGGCTGGGCAGCGTTCGGGAAATTACGACATATCTTCTCGTCAGGTATACCTCAATCTCTGAAAACTAAAGTGTACAGCCAGTGCGTGTTGCCAGTGATGACTTACGGATCAGAGACGTGGTCCTTCACTGCTGGCCGTATGAGGACGCTCAAGGTCGCTCAGCGAGCTATGGAGAGGGCTATGCTCGGAGTTTCTCTGCGTGATAGACTCAGAAATGAGGATATCCGCAGTAAAACCAGATTGACCGACATAGCCCAACGGATTAGTAAGCTGAAGTGGCAATGGGCCGGCCATATAGCTCGAAGAACCGATAACCGATGGGGAAGAAAGGTTCTCGAGTGGCAGCCTCGTACCGGTAGGCGTAGTGTAGGGCGACCCCCCACTAGATGGAGTGACGACCTGGTAAGATATGCAGGAAGTCGATGGATGCAGGTGGCTCAGGACCGTGCTTTGTGGCATTACTTGGGGGAGGCCTATGTTCAGCAGTGGACTTGTGAAGGGCTGTGATGATGATGATGATGATGAAACGTACTCGTCAACAACTTCGAGCATAGTGCTCCCAACAACTACCGGCATAGGTGTGACATGGACATTAAACATGATCTTTGTTTTGTCCATGATCATCTTAAGACCCATCCATTGGGAGGCACTATTGAGGTCATTGAGCATATTGCGTAAGTCCTCCAGCAATTCTGCCATAAGGACTATATCGTCGGTAAATCGAAGGTGAGTGATATACTCGCCATTGATGTTAATAACGTATCCTTTCCAGTCCAGTAGCTTGAAAACGTCTTCCAATGCAGCGGTGAAGAGTTTCGGGGATATAACGTCACCCCGTCTTACATCTCTCTACAGTTTGATTAGTTTTGTACTCTGGTTCTGTACTCGGATAGCCATCATAGCCCTTAACCATTCAACCAAAAAAATTATTCAGATTAAACGAACTACAGAAAATAAAAATAAAAACATAATTTCTAGAATAACTTATTGTCAACTGTTCATTTAGTTCTATTATTATAAAAAACAAATCAGCTGCTATAATAACTCCTATTCTAATCAACTACAGGTCTGTCTAAGGACAGTAAAATATGTTCTACTATATAAAAATTTATGTTTGTTCGTACTTTCGACGATGCCATACCGTTCATCAGATTGCGATCAAACTTAGTCAACTTATTGGTTGCACTTGTGCGAAGGTTATACGCATAGTACAATTAACTGACACTAGGTGCGTTCGTATTATACCGACTATTTATTTGAAAGTTACAGAAAGTTATATATCATTCTAATTCAATGATTGTATTATCATTCCTAATTATACAATATAACTGTTCCACATTTTTAACGATATTTCCACAATTATTTCTTCTGAGGCAGCAATGCGCCGGGTACGATTATATAAAAAAAAACATAAACTTTGAATTACATAGTTATCAGTTATTTACAACGGCATTTTCGAAATTGAAATTACAATATTTAAAAAAATAACTAAAATTATCATAAAGTACTACTTTCTGTGGTATCGTCCCAAGAATGCTGGCTACTTGTCCTCACTGAATGGCTATACTTAGCCTTCAAGCGAGGAAACAACAAACTAAACAACTTCTTATTACCAGCAGCGATGATCAGTCGCAGATACAGTTTTTTAGAAACTACACCGCACGTGCACCCTACGGACCAATAGTCTCTACAGCAAATTGCACAAATATGTACTTATCTTCCAGATACTCTGGGCTATTTACTTGGTTCAGTTGCCTCTAATGCCACCCCTGCTTTAGACGAGGTACCCTTGAGATGGGATGCTGTGAAAGTATTCGCAAGTAGTATCCCACACTAAAGCTTTATCTCTCTCTCTCTCAAGCAACTAAACCCATACCGTCGGGTCTCCTGGTATCGTCTCTAAATATTCTACAAAGATCTGAAACCGAGGAAACATTTATAGAGATACGAGCTGCACTACGGACTCACCGAGCCCGATATGTGAATGGAGCTAGGAAAAAACGAGCACTTGGAAGCAACAAGTGGTGCAGCCTCACCAAAATCGCGAAAGATAGTCAAGTGGCGCATCGCCAATCGTCATACCAACACTCCTCTTCCCTTACGACTCCACCTCGACTACAGCGATCCAGGGATAGGAATCTCCTCTAGCCGCAGCCCACTAGCACACATCCAACGTGGCTCGACATCATCAGGCAATCTTTCGACACTTGTCTATGGCCCTTGAGTTTGGTTGAAAATAAGGAAAGAAGAAATAAAAAAACATTCAATATAATAATGTAACTTTTATACTTACTGGTTACTGGTACCAGAAAACATTGTCGGTATACTGCACTTTTTCAAAGTGGTGCAGTTCTCATGTCTAATAAAATAGTTGTCTGTAAAATGTTTGGAACAAACATGATCATTTTGTTTTGGACGCCAATTCACAATATTTATGCTTTTAAGCCATAATTTTAGTCTAGGGTCAGTTAGAAACCTCTTAATTAAATAAACATTTGATAATCATCCGTTGTTGGCGATTTTGTATGTTAACAGATATGAGTAGGAAAGAACATCGATAAGTATTATAGACAAGGGACTCGACAACCCTATTGAATTTTATTGTTTATCAAAACTCAGTAATATACACCCAAACATGTTGGTATATACGATATTGAAATTCGTAACAAATTTTTAAGTTCTTGTATTGTCAAATAGTTTTAATTTCTTTAATATTTGCTGCAAATTCACTTACTTGTGAAATGCTATACCACTTCGCTTTTGGTAACGAGTTTTACAGATTACGCACACTCTCATTATTAATAAAAATAATTCTTATTATGTAACTAATATTATACACAATCAAACAACAAAATACTTTCGTTTTTTAGTTTAAAAGTTCAAAATACAGACTTATGATAAGACAATATAAATAAGACAACAGACTTTGACATATTATGTTAATTTTATTTTTCAAGACATTCTTTAGCGGCGCTTCAAATTGGCACAGTCATTTTGTATGGTATAGCCAGTCCAGTGTACTTGTGTATATAGAGTTCAGTGGTGATGAGTGACAACATTATTAGTGCAAGAGTACTTTTTAATGCTGATCTCACCAATTTATTTTCCCAGTGTGATGATTTTGATCAAATCTCTCAATTGAGGTATGTGTAGGATTTTACGCATTATTGACGGATCTATCGAGCAGAGCAGTAGCAGAGCGTTTGGTCACGGCACTGTAGGGCCGAAGGTTGCTATCCCGCACGAAACAAGTATCAAGATTCATACAAACTGTGGCAACACTGTTGTCGTGTCATAAAAGAAACACACTGGAGGTTTAACCGCGCTATCTAAGTTCCGAAGTAAAGGCGCTATATATCCCTCCCCGGGCAGAACACCTTGTTCGGCGGAAAATCTCCCCCTTTTTTTTCACTATCAAAAACAATTGTTCCATGTTCGGTTATTTATTTTATTTATGTATGTAATCCATAACTACGATACAGAACAAAAGAATACAGTGAGAACAACGAAAATATGAAAGAAAACTTTCAAAGGTAATCCCACATTTTTAAAAGAAAAATAACAGCAAAACAAAATGAAAGTAAAAGTATTAAATTTTATTCGTTCACTTAAATTATCGTAATAAAATGCTACTACAAAAAGAAGAGTGAATCAAATAAGATCATTGCTTAGAAAGGTCGAATTAGCTTTTAAAAACAGTTATGTAAAGCATAACCTTAAAATGAGAAGAGAAGACATCAACGCGTGAGTAACTTCGGAGTTTAATACATTTAAACACGTACATACGCGTATTTAAAATTACAAGGTACTCGTGATAGACAAACACAAAGTTTTGTTCGGGTCGAACCCAAAACTTGCGAAACCCAAAACTATTTAACTCAACCGTGCCTGTTTGACAAAAAAAAATTACTTTAATATACAAAGCCGCCGAATTACATAATAAGACGGCGCCACTAAGAAAGTGAAAACTTATCCGACATCAAATTGTGTCTTAATTAAATCGTTGTATTCGATATGCTTGATCGTTAAATATAAAGATTACAGGAATATTTAATTATATTAGCAGTACTCGTACAGGCAGAAAACTATGTATTTAATTAAATTTACAATTTATTGTAATCAATCATATCGGTGAGTATACAGTACGCGAGCAACTCGGGGTATCGATCCCCGTCGGCACTAATAAAATTGTAAATTACAATTTCAATTTCTCAAATATGTTAAAGATTAATAAGGTAAGGTCCGCGTAATAAAATAAGATGATGTGTCTCTTATTGAATCTAAGCAGTCAACCACCGCAGAGTATATTTCACCTTTTGATGTCTTGTTTAGAGGCAAAACACGTATCGTATATTATCGACGGCGGTGTGTCTTTTTTAGTGTGTTGGATGTTAGGATTTATGATGACGGGAATAGTGCACGCAATTGAGAGAAAGCGGGAGGTGCCTTTTATACTGATTAAAACACATCATTTTATTTTATTACGTGGGTCTTAGCTTATAAATTTTTAACATATTTTGTATAGTGAATTTCCAAAAATTCACAACTGACTATTATATTAATTAATTTAAATTTCTCATTTACCACATGCTCAAAGCTCGAGTTGTAAAGATGAATACATAAGGAAACATGCATTTCTGAAAAATGGAATAATAATAACACACTCCACCTGATGGTAAGTGGATGCTATAGATGTAGGGGCAATTAACCACTCATTGGCATCCCTCTACATCTGTCCTCAATTAAGAATCAAAATACAGATGCGTTGTAACCCCTAAGGTTTCCTGTTCTCTAGATTAACCATATGAAACACAGCTGCATTATTCTGCTATTTCACGTTGTCGTTCTGTGACGACTTGGATTTAGAATAAATGGGCTTGCTCAACTCGGCCGATATCAGCCATCCCAATCGTACTGCAGCCATAATATTGTTGCAGTGTGGTACTAACACACTTGTCATCCTTATACCAGAAAAATATGATATTAATAGTGTACTTCGAATATTTTTGTAGCATTAAAACAACAAATGGCCGGTTGCAGTTCAAAAAGTAAAACTTTACTTTTAAGATAAAACTATATTACTAAATATATAACTATATCTTTTCATTATTTAATTTATTACAGCCTATTGAAGTCTACAGCTTAACATAGGCCTCCCCACCGATTGCCTGTAGAGGGAATATTTGCCACAAATGCCACGCTTGGCACGTGGGTTGGGAACCGCAGTTTTTTGTGAGATTCTAACTGTGAGATGCTGCTGTCCTTCCCACATGTCAGTTTCCCTCTGTCACCTCTTAAGACACCCAAATTAGATATCATTGATTATAGATATATAAGAGAAGTTATCTATACGTAATTATAATAATCCTGTAACGATATCATTTTACATTAAAAATACAATTTAAAAATATAAACTAGATTGTTTAGTACATTATATTAACATTGTCTGTTCATCTAACCTCTAGATCGGGTGGTGCAACACGTCCTTCGCATGGAAGATCACCATTTATATAAAGCTGTCTTTTACTCAGATATGGTAGAAGGATGGCTATATGGACGTATTCAAATGACACCTGCGTATAAACCTTGAGTGTTGGAAGGACCATGCTGCCAAAAGGTCAGCTTGGTGATCCATCTTAAAAGAATTAAATCGTTTTAGGAAAGCCGTAACAAATAGACAGACAGACAAAATTTTAGAAATTGTTTTTTGTATAGATATTAGAACCACCGACCTCTGAAGCATCAACTTAATTGTTTTATTAAGTTTAATTTTGTTCCTTAATAGAAGATTGATGTATGTGTTTATGGACCACTAATAAACCTTACAAACAATCAGTTACACTATTCACTCATTTATCTTATCTTTAATTATTTAAGACAAATATTCTAAATGACTCTTCGGTTACAAAGGAGACTTACATAGTAAAATACCAGTTTATTATTTCTCAGTTATAATAATATTTATATTACGAAGAATGGCCATATTCAAATTAGCCCCTAATATACAACGATGATGACGGCGCAATATATGCCTGTAACATCATAACTTGCCTGCCAAAACGTTTTGCCGTCAAGATATTCACTCTAAAATGCAAAACGATGCATATCATCTGAACTCGGTGCTAAAGTATTATAACCCATAAGCCCATTATGTCGGGAATAGATAGTGCATCTGTCCACACAATGAGCACAGAGTGCTTGCGCACACACTCCCGTCCTGCGCAAATGGTTAGTACCCGCGGAGACTGTTGCTGTTAAATGGGCATATCTATCAGGGAGTGCATCCAAATTAACGAATACCATAAAGGTTTAGAGCCTACCCTACAGTGGATGAATAAAAGTGATTAGAAGCGAAAAAAAACACACGCACGACAGAAATATGATTATTTATTTGCACATTGCATAAATAGCAATATTTGGTATCATCAGTATGATGATTTGTTGCTACAGCATCATTTTAGATATATCTTTTGTATTAAATTTCGGAATTTAAAAGTAATTTAAAGTAACAGTCTACATACGTCTCATAGGCATATGCATTTTCTTATTTCAGAGATTGTTTTACTGCGTTCACCATGAGTCCTTATGCGTGATGAAAAACTTCACATATCCACAGAATATGTATATATTTTTAAATTTACTTTACGTGCTGGTTTCCTCGATATGCTTTCCTTTACAACTCTGCACTCGTTATATCAGCACTAAAATTTCAATTAATAATATCATTATTGCCGGGCGGGAAACGATATCAGATTGCTCGTGTAAGTACTAGAGGCAATTTTATACTTTCGCGGTCCCCTCATCCTCGCCATCTCCTTCGTGGTATTTTTTTATAAACCACTCAAATGCTTTTCGTTTGGTGGTTTCGTTTCGTTGAGTGGGGTGGTGCTTCATTCGATTATTTGTAAAAAAAATTTCATTCGTTTAATTGCAAAAAAAAATTGTGAATGAGTGCATCACAATTTTTTTTACATTTCATACATTTTTCGTACATCATGAACACTTAAAGCCCTGAAACCAATATAAGTTTTATTTTTTTAATTCCCGTGATTTTTTTTCGTAAATCCGGCGTAAAAATAAAAATTTTAAAAAGACATCATCGAAATCGGATGTCAGTTTTCTAGAGCCAAAAACGAGTGAACGATATTATAAAATTACCAAAATATAAATCAAACTTCAAACTTTAAATTCGAGCTTAAATAATTACTAATAAAAAAGTTTCTTAAGTCTAAAGTCATATATAAAATTCATTTGTTTTTAACTTAAGTGAATATTTTGTGGCAAACGGTATCTTAATCGCATTGTATTGCCGTCCATATTTTGAAAGAAGAAATATTATCCCAATATTTCGATCGTATTGTAACAAAATAATAATAAATGTCTTAAGAAACGACTATAGGAAATGTCAAAAGTTCATCTCTTTACGACAGGCGTAAAATAGACTAACGACGGAAAACAGCCTCAAAGATACGAGACATCTGGTACTGTTAACGACTTTATTTTATTGTAATACAACTTCTTCTAAGGGGTACAATAGGTAGAATATTAAAGGTATTGATGGATCTACCATACCGACATATACCGACCATCATCGGTAGGATGAAGTCTACAGCGAGACTCAGGTACTCTCAGTTTGCAATTCGTTTATTACATGCGTTTATTAAGTACAAGCAGTCGCCGCGAATTCATTCGCGTGAAATTTTCATTGGTTTTAATTTCTTACGAAGAACTTCTTTTCTTCCTCCAATTCAAGAATCATTTTTTTTAATAAAAGTAGCGTAAGTTACTCCTTATAACACCAGCTATTCAAAATCGGTCGAGCTATTTCAGAGATTCGCTGAAACAGACAGACAAACATTTTTGTTATAAGTACCGTATATACTTTGATATGCATTTAGGAAAAAGCTGTTATTTTGACATTACAAACAGATACTTAATAAATTATTATAATTCAAGCTCAAAGAGCAGCTGGTTATTTATGGTTGTGACGAATGGATCGCGACTGTGCAAAATAGAAGCTAAATACTGTTGTTTCATGTGGTGTGTGTAGAGATTCGGATACTCTTTTTTACTGGAAACGAGACATTCCATCTTAGTCTTAGTTAATTGAGGATCAATGTAGATGTCTATGAGCCACAGCATCTACTTACCATCAGGTGGACTATGTGCTCATTTGTCACCCTTATTCTATTAAAAAAGCCCTCCTGAGTTACCACGAATGAAACAGTAAAATTTAGAGGAAATTTAGATGTCCTATTTTCATTACCAAATTACTTTTATGCAAGGGCACTACAATTTCACAGCACTATACCTTTATAATAAAATTCCCACCGAGAATATTGTTCGTTTTATAACACTAACAATCATATATCTAGATTTAAAAAATATGTATTGAAATGGCTGCCAAATCTTGATTATGTCCAAACTGAACTTACCGAATATAGACTTAGAACTAAGAAAAGGGAAGAATAAGGGAATATTCCGAGATACAGGTGATAACCTAGTAGTAGTTAGGTTGTACCAGTTCTGGCGCACTTGTAGAAAGGTTGTACCAGTTCTGGCGCACGACGTTCGTCGACTCACAATAAAAAAAAAAAAAAAAAAAAAAAAGTTTTGGCGTGCTCTGATCACGAATCTGCGTCCATTTTTGCGTAGGATACGTGGGATGGAATTAACTCTTATCTAATTGATATCCGCTACGAGCCTCAACCGTCATTAGCGCTCCATTGTCCTTATCTACTTATCTATTGTTGATTGACTACCGTCATTATCTATTATTCGTCAGCGTGTGGGTCGGCTTATGCTATTGTATTATACTCCTTTGTTCCTATGTACAACACTAATCTGAATCATCAATAAAACACATTACCTAATTTTGTTAAAATTTTTATTTATAAAATACAAAATCTTATTACTTACTATCTATAAAATAGGAGCGAAACATCTCATCCACTAAAATATCGTTGTACAATGTGTTCTCTGTAAATATACTCGTAAAACTACGCATTGAACATCCCTGAAACTTATATAGCAAATACATTAAGCAATATTCGCCACAAACTGAAGTCCTATCAACATTCCAGTTCCATCTTTTAAACACATTAAATTGTTAATTTTTTTTTGGCATATTACAATGTTTAATATACTCGGTAATACATTAAGCAATATCCGCCACAAACTGAAGTCCTATCAACATTCCAGTTCCATCTTTTACAATTTCGTACAGGTGCCCGTCCATATGAATCAAAATATTCACCGACGTCATTCGTATCGATATATAAAGCTACCCAATGTGACCCTGGTTTATATTCTGTACCCAAATTGCATATTACCTAGTCAGGTCATAAATTCTATCACATGTTTAATGTAAAATAATTGAAACAAGTTTATTCATTATGTAACCATTTATATACCAAAATGAACTTAACAAAACATAGATTCTTATGACACTATAGTTTATTCAAAATGACCTCCGTAATTTTGAATACAGGCCTTCAATCTGCGCGGCCAGTCGTCTATCTCACCACGAACGAGGTCCATGTCATATCGGCGGCTGCCTTAATTAAAGATGTCTTGAGTGACTCGAAATTGGGATGAGGCTTTGAGCACGCCTTTTCCTCCAAGTGTTACCATATCTTGTAATCTAACGGATTCAAATCTGGACTGGTCTTTGTGTCGGATGAAGTCGATTTCACGCGCCGCCAGCCAGTCTTTTTTTTTGTTTTTAAAGAACGTTACCTCCACACTAGGTTTTTCTCCTGTATCGTGGGGGCAGTTTACAAACACAAATTTCACAAGGACAAACGTCCAAACTCGGAACAATTACTTGTAGGTTGTACAAATACTTGTTCCGTGCGGGATTCGAACCCGCGACCCCCAAGCGCAGCCACTCATTGCTAAGCCACTACGCCACGGAGCTGTCAAAAGTCTTGTGTGATCTTCGCTCTATGAGCTGACGCCGAATCTTGTTGGAATACCCAGTGCCTGTTATTGAACATGGTATGAGAAACAGGTTACACAAGGTTCGTCAGGACTGTCTTTTGATACACAACTGCATTCGTTTTTAACCTTTCTCACAAAAATGTACCTCTGTTAAGCCCCAATAAGAAACTCCCAACCATACCATGAGCGAGGATGGAAAATGACCTCGTTGGACACGCGGAATACGGTTGCTCGCTTCTTCACTACTGTGTGCGTACACCTTATCATTTTGTTTGTTGTAGCTCTCTTCTACGGTAAAAAATTTTTTTATCCGAAAAATGAATTTCCCGATATTTTTTTCCCGCGTACCGCTTCACCAAAGCGCGGCATCTCTTCAGTCTCAGATCCATTAGACGAGCATTCAAACGATGTCCTGTTTTTCTTCGATATGCCCGAAGCCCTAAGTCTTCATTTAACGCCGTGGTTCTGCTTAACCCCATCTGAAGGGCCAACAGTTTCTGCTTACGTTTGGGATTTCTTTGAATTCGCACCTTTACAGCTTTTATCACTGCTGGAGTCCTAACAAATCGAGGGCGACCACTTCTTGACCTGTCATCTACACTAGAGTCTTCATTGTATCGTTTGATGGTACGATAAACGAATCTTTTGGTTATATTCAAATTTTTCAGTATATCAAAAAATTTAATTGGCGCGTAATCGCAACTGCAACACGGTCTTTTTTAAGCGTCCACTCCATATGTAAAAATGAGTAAAATTCTAAAAAGTATACAGTTTTATTTTCATGAACAACTACTGTGTGACAATACTTATGACCTGACTAGGTATATACGTTGGTACGTGGGTGTACATGGGCAGTCTGTTAGCAGCATAAACATTATTTTCTAGACTGGGGTGAATCTTTTTCAGATGTTGTTGTACATCTAGTGTATCCATGATATTACTGCTATTAGTAGATTACTAGAGTACAATCTACTCAATGACTAACATAGGAATGATCAATTATGTGATTTCTAAATATTAAATTGCATTTTTTCTGTTATACAAAACGTATTTGAGTCATCAATACACTGAATAAGACGCAACACGAAGAATGTGAGATAAGGTTGTTGACGCATAAAGTTATTATCAATTCTACTGTAGAAATTCTTTAGATTAGAATTATTACTTACTGGTACTATATAAGACCAAGCAACTGCAGTCATGGAGTTAGTGTATGGTCGTTTGACCGCAGTGTATCTATCAATAATACATTTGCGTTACTTCAACGCATCAAAGGCCATAGATGTAAGTGTTTAATCTATTGACAAACTTACTTTTCTTTCTGTTATTTTTTTTACGTGTGTATGATTTTGAACGACAGGCCTGTTGGTCTAGTGGTTAGTGACCCTGACTGTTATGCCGGAGGTCGTAGGTTCGATTCCCACCCAGGACAAATGTTTGCGTGATGAGCACGATCATTTGTTCTGTGTCTGGGTGTAATTTATCTATAATATTTATGTATTTAGAAATATATAAGTATGTTTATCAGTTGTCTAGTACCCATAACACAAGCTCTGCTTAGCTTGGGACTAGATGGCGTTGTGTGATAGTTGTGGAATATTATTATTATTATTATTATTTAGTGTTAACAAATTATATTTAAATATTTTGTGTGTGTATATGATTAAGCCGTGGTAGCTCAGATGGTTAGCGCAAGCTGTAAATTTTACAGTACGTAACGCGGGTTCGATCCCCGCCGACACCAATTAAATTGTTAATTGCAATTTTAAGTGTTTATTCTATTGACACACTTACTTTTCTTTCTGTTATTTTCTTACGTGTGTATGATTTAGTGTTAACAAATTATATTTAAATATTGTGTGTGTATATGATTAAGCCGTGGTAGCTCAGATGGTTAGCGCAAGCTGTAAATTTTACAATATGTAACGCGGGTTCGCGCCGACGCCACTTAAATTGTTAATTGCAATTTTAAGTGCTGATTTACCATGTGCTCGGCGGTGAAGGAAAACATCGTGAGGAAACCTGCATGTCTGAGAAAATTTCGAAGGCATGTGAAGTTCGCCAACACGCATTGAGACCGCGCCGCGGACATTTCCTAGCCATAAATACAAAGACAATAGCAGAAAGTAAAAAGTTAAAAAATACTTTTTTAACAATGACAGTCATTAGTTGATCATTAGTGAATGTGATTCTGTTTTCTTAAATTACAGGAAGAAAAGAGCAGAAGGAAGAAATGGGGTGATGGGAAGTAATGAAGAATGAATTGTTATGTGAAGTTTGTTGGAACAAACATATTTTAGTCACGTGTAAATACTTTTAACATTTTGGTTCAAAATGACACAAAATCTAAAAAATATTAGATACATCATCGACATGGACGGATTTTACATTACATATCCTCATAAACATTTTCAATGTAGAGAAATGGCTATTCTAGACGTAAAACTATCTAATAAAAATGATTCGTTTATCGATCATTATTTGTTTCAGCCAAGTTATCCTTTCAATTATTTGTCGCCAAAAGACAAAAAAACTGTTCGTTATTGTGAAATACACGTGCACGGCATTCCATATTTTGATGTGACTGAAGAATTAAAATGTGCCTACAAACAAGAGAACATCATTCCCATATTAAATTGGTATATTAGAAATTTGTGCAAAGACGAAGTGATCGCATACAAAGGTGGTTCAACAGAAACACAATTTTGTATTATATAGTATACTATAACTAATGTTTTTGGGAAATCAAACAAAATTTATGATTAATTTAAAATTTTATTTTCAAGTAATAACCACTTGTAAGAAACCCAACACTTCATCACAAGAACAATGTAAAATTTTGTGATTATTTTTTGCAAATATATGATTATTACACACATAACGTTTGTTTAAATTTATGACATTTACCAAATCATTGTATTTTGGACATTTGTATTCTTCAATATTAAAAATTCTATCATTCGTCGCCAACATTTTTAAAAATTGTTTTTCTGTTGAACCAATTTTGTCTAATGTTTTTTGGAAATCAAACAAAATTTATGATTAATTTAAAATTTTATTTTCAAGCAATAACCACTTGTAAAAAACCCACACTTCGTCACAAGAACATTGTAAAATTTTGTGATTATTTTTTTGCAAATATATGATTATTACACACATAACGTTTGTTTAAATTTATGACATTTACCAAATCATTGTATTTTGGACATTTGTATTCTTCAATATTAAAAATTCTATCATTCGTCGTCAGCATTTTTAAAAATTGTTTTTCTGTTGAACCAATTTTGTCTAATGTTTTTTTTGGAAATCAAACAAAATTTATGATTAATTTAAAATTTTATTTTCAAGCAATAACCACTTGTAAAAAACCCACACTTCGTCACAAGAACAATGTAAAATTTTGTGATTATTTTTTGCCAAATATATGATTTAAATTACACACATAACGTTTGTTTAAATTTATGACATTTACCAAATCATTGTATTTTGGACATTTGTATTCTTCAATATTAAAAATTCTATCATTCGTCGTCAACATTTTTAAAAATTGTTTTTCTGTTGAACCAATTTTGTCTAATGTTTTTTGGAAATCAAACAAAATTTATGATTAATTTAAAATTTTATTTTCAAGCAATAACCACTTGTAAAAAACCCACACTTCGTCACAAGAACATTGTAAAATTTTGTGATTATTTTTTGCAAATATATGATTATTACACACATAACGTTTGTTTAAATTTATGACATTTACCAAATCATTGTATTTTGGACATTTGTATTCTTCAATATTAAAAATTCTATCATTCGTCGTCAGCATTTTTAAAAATTGTTTTTCTGTTGAACCAATTTTGTCTAATGTTTTTTTGGAAATCAAACAAAATTTATGATTAATTTAAAATTTTATTTTCAAGCAATAACCACTTGTAAAAAAACCCACACTTCGTCACAAGAACAATGTAAAATTTTGTGATTATTTTTTGCAAATATATGATTATTACACACATAACGTTTGTTTAAATTTATGACATTTACCAAATCATTGTATTTTGGACATTTGTATTCTTCAATATTAAAAATTCTATCATTCGTCGTCAACATTTTTAAAAATTGTTTTTCTGTTGAACCACCTTTGTATGCGATCACTTCGTCTTTGCACAAATTTCTAATATACCAATTTAATATGGGAATGATGTTCTCTTGTTTGTAGGCACATTTTAATTCTTCGGTCACATCAAAATATGGAATGCCGTGCACGTGTATTTCACAATAACGAACAGTTTTTTTGTCTTTTGGCGACAAATAATTGAAAGGATAACTTGGCTGAAACAAATAATGATCGATAAACGAATCATTTTTATTAGATAGTTTTACGTCTAGAATAGCCATTTCTCTACATTGAAAATGTTTATGAGGATATGTAATGTAAAATCCGTCCATGTCGATGATGTATCTAATATTTTTTTAGATTTTGTGTCATTTTGAACCAAAATGTTAAAAGTATTTACACGTGACTAAAATATGTTTGTTCCAACAAACTTCACATAACAATTCATTCTTCATTACTTCCCATCACCCCATTTCTTCCTTCTGCTCTTTTCTTCCTGTAATTTAAGAAAACAGAGTCACATTCACTAATGATCAACTAATGACTGTCATTGTTAAAAAAGTATTTTTTAACTTTTTACTTTCTGCTATTGTCTTTGTATTTATGGCTAGGAAATGTCCGCGGCGCGGTCTCAATGCGTGTTGGCGAACTTCACATGCCTTCGAAATTTTCTCAGACATGCAGGTTTCCTCACGATGTTTTCCTTCACCGCCGAGCACGTGGTAAATCAGCACTTAAAATTGCAATTAACAATTTAAGTGGCGTCGGCGCCCCTTACATACTGTAAAATTTACAGCTTGCGCTAACCATCTGAGCTACCACGGCTTAATCATATACACACACAATATTTAAATATAATTTGTTAACACTAAATCATACACACGTAAGAAAATAACAGAAAGAAAAGTAAGTGTGTCAATAGAATAAACACTTAAAATTGCAATTAACAATTTAATTGGTGTCGGCGGGGATCGAACCTGCGTTACGTACTGTAAAATTTACAGCTTGCGCTAACCATCTGAGCTACCACGGCTTAATCATATACACACACAAATATTTAAATATAATTTGTTAACACTAAATAATAATAATAATAATAATAATATTCCACAACTATCACACAACGCCATCTAGTCCCAAGCTAAGCAGAGCTTGTGTTATGGGTACTAGACAACTGATAAACATACTTATATATTTCTAAATACATAAATATTATAGATAAATTACACCCAGACACAGAACAAATGATCGTGCTCATCACACAAACATTTGTCCTGGGTGGGAATCGAACCCACGACCTCCGGCATAACAGTCAGGGTCACTAACCACTAGACCAACAGGCCTGTCGTTCAAAATCATACACACGTAAAAAAAATAACAGAAAGAAAAGTAAGTTTGTCAATAGATTAAACACTTACATCTATGGCCTTTGATGCGTTGAAGTAACGCAAATGTATTATTGATAGATACACTGCGGTCAAACGACCATACACTAACTCCATGACTGCAGTTGCTTGGTCTTATATAGTACCAGTAAGTAATAATTCTAATCTAAAGAATTTCTACAGTAGACTTTCGTCAACAACCTTATCTCACATTCTTCGTGTTGCGTCTTATTCAGTGTATTGATGACTCAAATACGTTTTGTATAACAGAAAAAATGCAATTTAATATTTAGAAATCATATAATTGATCATTCCTATGTTAGTCATTGAGTAGATTGTACTGTAGTAATCTACTAATAGCAGTAATATCATGGATACACTAGATGTACAACAACATCTGAAAAAGATTCACCCCAGTCTAGAAAATAATGTTTATGCTGCTAACAGACTGCCCATGTACACCCACGTACCAACGTATATACCTAGTCAGGTCATAAGTATTGTCACACAGTAAAAACTTTTCTTTTAGAATGCTGGACAAAAAAGTTTATTGAATTGAATTGTTCATGAAAATAAAACTGTATACTTTTTAGAATTTTACTCATTTTTACATATGGAGTGGACGCTTAAAAAAAGACCGTGTTGCAGTTGCGATTACGCGCCAATTAAATTTTTTGATATACTGAAAAATTTGAATATAACCAAAAGATTCGTTTTTCGTACGATCAAACGATACAATGAAGACTCTAGTGTAGATGACAGGTCAAGAAGTGGTCCCCCTCGATTTGTTAGGACTCCAGCAGTGATAAAAGCTGTAAAGGTGCGAATTCAAAGAAATCCCAAACGTAAGCAGAAACTGTTGGCCCTTCAGATGGGGTTAAGCAGAACCACGGCGTTAAATGAAGACTTAGGGCTTCGGGCATATCGAAGAAAAACAGGACTCGTTTGAATGCTCGTCTAATGGATCTGAGACTGAAGAGATGCCGCGCTTTGGTGAAGCGGTACGCGGGAAAAAAATATCGGGAAATTCATTTTTCGGATAAAAAAATTTTTTACCGTAGAAGAGAGCTACAACAAACAAAATGATAAGGTGTACGCACACAGTAGTGAAGAAGCGAGCAACCGTATTCCGCGTGTCCAACGAGGTCATTTTCCATCCTCGCTCATGGTATGGTTGGGAGTTTCTTATTGGGGCTTAACAGAGGTACATTTTTGTGAGAAAGGTTAAAAACGAATGCAGTTGTGTATCAAAATACAGTCCTGACGAACCTTGTGTAACCTGTTTCTCATACCATGTTCAATAACAGGCACTGGGTATTCCAACAAGATTCGGCGTCAGCTCATAGAGCGAAGAGCACACAAGACTTTTGACAGCTCCGTGGCGTAGTGGCTTAGCAATGAGTGGCTGCGCTTGGGGGTCGCGGGTTCGAATCCCGCACGGAACAAGTATTTGTACGACCTACAAGTAATTGTTCCGAGTTTGGATGTTTGTCCTTGTGAAATTTGTGTTTGTAAACTGCCCCCACGATACAGGAGAAAAACCTAGTGTGGAGGTAACGTTCTTTAAAAACAAAAAAAAAGACTGGCTGGCGGCGCGTGAAATCGACTTCATCCGACACAAAGACCAGTCCAGATTTGAATCCGTTAGATTACAAGATATGGTAACACTTGGAGGAAAAGGCGTGCTCAAAGCCTCATCCCAATTTCGAGTCACTCAAGACATCTTTAATTAAGGCAGCCGCCGATATGACATGGACCTCGTTCGTGGTGAGATAGACGACTGGCCGCGCAGATTGAAGGCCTGTATTCAAAATTACGGAGGTCATTTTGAATAAACTATAGTGTCATAAGAATCTATGTTTTGTTAAGTTCATTTTGGTATATAAATGGTTACATAATGAATAAACTTGTTTCAATTATTTTACATTAAACATGTGATAGAATTTATGACCTGACTAGGTAATATGCAATTTGGGTACAGAATATAAACCAGGGTCACATTGGGTAGCTTTATATATCGATACGAATGACGTCGGTGAATATTTTGATTCATATAGACGGGCACCTGTACGAAATTGTAAAAGATGGAACTGGAATGTTGATAGGACTTCAGTTTGTGGCGGATATTGCTTAATGTATTTGCTATATAAGTTTCAGGGATGTTCAATGCATAGTTTTACGAGTATATTTACAGAGAACACATTGTACAACGATATGTTAGTGGATGAGATGTTTCGCTCCTATTTTATAGATAATAAGTAATAAGATTTTGTATTTTATAAATAATATTTTAACAAAATTAGGTAATGTGTTTAAAAGATGGAACTGGAATGTTGATAGGACTTCAGTTTGTGGCGAATATTGCTTAATGTATTTGCTATATAAGTTTCAGGGATGTTCAATGCGTAGTTTTACGAGTATATTTACAGAGAACACATTGTACAACGTATTTTAGTGGATGAGATGTTTCGCTCCTATTTTATGGATAATAAGTAATAAGATTTTGTATTTTATAAATAAAAATTTTAACAAAATTAGGTAATGTGTTTTATTGATGATTCAGATTAGTGTTGTAGATAGGAACAAAGGAGTATAATACAATAGCATAAGCCGACCCATACGCTGACGAATAATAGATAATGACGGTAGTCAATCAACAATAGATAAGTAGATAAGGACAATGGAGCGCTAATGACGGTTGAGGCTCGTAGCGGATATCAATTAGATAAGAGTTAATTGATCTGCTCATCTCCGGAATCGTGCATCCTACGCAAAAATGGATTAATTGCCGCAGATTCGTGATCAGAGCATGCCAAAACCTATTTTTTTTTTAGGATTGTGAGTCGACGAACGTCGTGCGCCAGAACTGGTACAACCTTTATACAAGTGCGCCAGAACTGGTACAACCTAACTACTCCTAGTTCAGAAGACAGAGCTTCTTTATATTTATATGTACATAAATGTTTGTTAATAAATGGGCAAATTATAATGACATTCACTACAAATCAAGTCAGAGATAAGTACAGGAAAAGAGTTAAGTGAACTCTTTTGCAGACATCCGCAACTTCACCAGTGCCAGACGCAAAGAAATACTTAGATTAAGTATAGAACAGTCATGCTGCAGCATATAAAGCAAACAAGTAGCATATTCTCTAAAAAAAACCAAAAGCCTTTATCGTGATAGTATAACTATATTTAGCTCATTACAGTTATTTTTAGTTGTTAAGTAACGTGATTGTCACTTAAACCATATTTGGTTCGCAGAAGAGTGCCATAAGAGCTACATCCTATTTTTATATTTTCTTGTCCATTCCATTCTATTCTGTCCCATTTCGCTCCATTTCATTTTGATCTGTTCTCTTATGTTCTGTTCTATTCTAGTCTAGGTCCTTACACGACAGAGCCGTATCTAATCATCAGTCGAACAAAAATCGCGACAGTATGGGGTTTTTTGACAGAAGCTCAAACAGCAGAAGAAGAACAAAATGTAGTATGATTTTACTCTTTTCGAAACATCCTTTCAATGTTTTTCTAAATAATGCAAGTCTTTCCATGTTGTTTATTAACAACAGAAACTTCATTAATTAAGTCACAGAATTCACGTTAACAGAGTTTAAGCTGTGGTTTCTGACATAGTTACCATAAAATAACAATTTCATTAATTCTTGCAAGGTTGGGATTTGCTCGCATACTATAAAAGTTACTAACTACTAATATAAAAATTTTGCCAATCACACTTATAGCAAAAGTTTGATTGCCAATAAATCAAACAATTTTGTGACTATTACGAGGCGGCACTGAAAATTTCGGGAATCAAGGAAGTGACACAACATTACTATTTAAAAATGTATTTATTGCTTTTCGAAGTATTCTCCGCGAACTTTGACACATTTTTCCATAAGATGGAACCAATCATTGAAGCAAAAATTCCATTCGGAAGTTGGGGTCTCCAAAATGGTCGTTTTGTAGGCGTCCACAGCTTCTGCAGGTGATGAAAATCTCTGGTCACGCAATTTATTCTTTATTTTAAGGAAAGTATAGAAATGATTAGGGCTTAGGTCGGGGCTGTACGGAGAATGGTCTAATAATTCTATGTTTTCTTGCGCTAAAAACTCTTTTGTTCCGTGTGCGGTATGAGAACTCGCATTGTCGTGATGGAGGATGATACGGCGGTTGCAGTTCTCTTTACGGAGTTCAGAAATGACCTGTGGCAAACAAATGCTAGCATACCATTATGCATTAACCGTTCTTTGTCCTTCAAGAGGAATAGTCGTAACATGGCCGGTTTTGGAGACAAACGTAGTCACCATTTTTTTTGCAACACTCCGTGAACAAACAATTTTTGTTGGCTTTAACTCATTTTCGAACACCCAAACTCGTGACTGGTTTTTGTTTCGGGTCTGTACGTATATACCCAGGATTCTTCACCTAATACGATGTTGTATACAGCATTTGAGGATCCTGCGTGGAATCTTTCGAGAGTTCTGACGCACCAAGTAACGCGAGCCGCTTTTTGCTCTTCACAAAGCGAATGCGGTATCCATCGGGAAAACAACTTTTTTACACCTAATTATTCATGCAAGAGTATTTGTATTTGACTCATGCCAATGTCTAAAGTTGTTTAAATTTCGCGGTATGTCACATGTCGATCTTCCTCAATCAGTTTACGCACAGCATCAACGTTTTCTTGGGTGACTGCAGTTTTTGGACGACCTTGACGGGGATCATCACTGATCTTGACACGTCCACGTTGAAATTCAGCAAACCAGCGATAAATTGTGGTTTTGGATGGGGCTTCATCACCAAATGCAGAAATCATCCGGTCAACACACTGTTTTTGTGTTAAACCACTTCGAAAGTCATAATAAATCATCGCTCTTGAATTTTCTCGAGTCAATGCCATTTTCTCAACGACTAAACAAGTTCGACAAAACCTTGTGACAAGACCGAGAATCTTTTTTTTAAATAAATAAATGGTATTCGATTTTTAAAACCAAGAAGTTTTCAATTAAAAAGATTTGAATATGAGAGGAACAGTGGAAATATTCCATTCCCGATACTTTTAGTGCAGCCTTGTAAGACATCACTCGTTTAATTGCTTTAAATTGATGGTTCTTCATTGACTTATTTTTAATGATACTTTACTGCTACCATAATGTGTGATAAAGTTTTTTAAACAAAACAAACGTGAGCATTAATAACGTATATATTAAAAAATTCTGCCTCTGTAATTATTCGAACTAAATAATAGAGACATTATGACCTTAAAATATGTAGCAATGATAAGCTATTATATTTTAGTTTGAATTATATGAGGAAAACAAACAAGTACGTCAGAAATAACCTGACGGCTTAATACTGGAATTACCGCTTACCCCGTATGAGTAATAGAGAGAGATAACATTTGTAACTAGTAGTATGGCCATATGTTCTGTTATACGGTGTTATTTTTCAAAAGATAGCCAAATTTTAAACTTAAGTTCAAATATTTAAATAAAAATCTTCCAAGTTTAAAACGCTTTAAAGCGCATCACTTTTGTTTAAAGTATAAACACCTTGGCCTTGGTCTGGCCCAGTTGTCGGAGATACTGCGACGAAGAGTGACGTTCTGTTTTAAATACACTTTTATTGATATTACAATTATAAAAAATAACAAGTTTACGTTTGAACTAAAACAAAGTGATGCAGTTTTACGAAAGATTTACTTTCTACTGATACATAAGTGCAAGGTATGTATTATCTATCTATAGTTTTATGTAGTCACATTTTAATACAAAAGATAAAAAGATATTAATATCAGAAGAAGAAGCACAAATAATGCAAAAATGGAAACCGGAATATAGAGATAACGAACTTTAGCGTTGCACTGGACTTGCAGCGTTTCTTATCCCGCTGGTAGGTATTCTTTACACACAACATGTTATTTTATAATTGAACCAAAGTTATTCAAATGCTGAATTTTATGCTAGTTTAGTATGGTCTCATAAAAACGGAATATAAATTGGCCTTTAACTTGTATGTAGTATAAACAGAGATCAGGACTGAATGCTAATTTGTGATAATGATTGGTTGAAAATCTCTACTTCACGTAGAAACTATATATTTATAAGTGATAACGTATTTAATATTGATACCTATCTTATAAATTATCATTATGGAGTATTATCATGGTATTTTCATCAGGTTAGGATATTCGAAATTGGCGTCTAACCGTTGAATTACAACAAAGACTTACTCTGACAAAATTACATCCTTTTGCCTAGGAGTTCGCCTCAAGTTCCCTAGGCGAACCCTCTTACCTATATCTGCTGTCATGTAACAGTGCATAACTGTTTTGTTTTACCTTGCACAAAAGTGAACTGAAAAAGTACTAACAATTTGTAGAATTTGTGCAGAAATTTTACGAAAATATTTTTCTTTTTCAATTGTTTTAAAATGATTCAACAAAAGTTGACAAAGGTATGATTGAATAAGCAGATGCCATTATGCTAATGATGGCGGGGTGTATTGCTCGAACACACTTTACACTAAGAGATAATAATATGTGCTAAATAACAAAGATAATAATAGTTTTAAATATGGGCTAGCCATATAGCTTGAAGAAGAGAAAACCGATAGGTAAGTACTGTTCTCGAGTGGCAGCCTCATACCAATAAGTGAAGTTTAGAGCGCCCACCTCCCCCACTAGATAGAGTGACGACCTAGTAAGAGATGTGGGAAGTCAATATCGGTGGAAAATTAGAGAAAATATAATTGTAATTGTGAGCTGGCCATATACCACGAGTATCGATAACCGATGGGGGAAAAGGTTCTCGAGTGGCAGCCTCGTACCGGTATGTGTAGAGTAGCCCCCTGCCAAGTGGAGCCACTGGAGTGTCACTCCATTTGATACGGAGCTCCCTGGACTAATATAAGAGATGTAGGAAATCCAGGAATGCACTTGGCTCAGGACCGCTGCAGCTGTGAGCTTGGAATGAATGGGCTGTAATGATGATAAATAGGAAAAAATATACGTGTAAAAAATAACGTACGTGGATTTATGTCGACTTTTTTCTTATTTTTATAAATCTCATATTACTCACATGTGATAGTGTCATGATGCGGCTATATTATGGTTGTAGCACGAATGGGTCGGTTCGACCGAGGAAGGACCACGCTCTCACAGAATCCCAGCGAAAAATAGCATCACAATGCTGCTGTGTTTCGTATGGTGAGTGTAGAGAACTAGATACCTTTTTACTGGGAATGACGCATTCCATGTTTGTCCTAATGGGTGCAACGCAACTGCATTTTATTCTTAATCGTAGATATATGTAGATGTATATAGCCTACCGCACCCACCTACCATCAGGTGGACTATGTGCTCGATTGTCACACTTATTCTATAAAGACCTCTAATCTTCTTTAATTTTACAGGGCTGTTTCTAAAAGTTTCTTAAAAAAATTAATAGCATACAATCGGATTATTAAAATGGGAGTAAGAATTGTTTATGCAACATTAATTTTTGCGGCAATTTCGTGTGGTTTAAACGCACAAATACAAACAGGTAAGCATTCTTTCCTGTTTTAATAGGTCGTAAGAATCCATTTCTGGATACTACTTACTTCTAAAAATTTTATTTAGTTTAGATCCGATCCACTGTTATATATGAACATTATTTTATTGAAAGATGCTGGATTTTATACGTCTATATCCTAAACAACTCGCATCGACGCAACTCGCATCTCTATTACATGACAATCATAAGATACCTTAAAACAGGTTGAATAACTTGTTATTTTAAATAATAATTCAAATATGCTATAATACACACAATGTAATTGATATTCAGACTAACCAGGAAAAATCAGCTATACTACTCTGTTCAGCGTAACATCGTAAAATGTAAACCTGCTTTTATAGCAAAAATAAATCCACTATAATTAAGATTTTTGTTGTTTGATGAGAAATTCACTAATAAAATTGAAACCTTCAATTAATTATTAAGATTTTAAACAAAAAAAACCCTTAAACAAAGAAATGCTACGACTTAATATACCAAAAAAAGTATAAAATTGTAAAAGATAATACAATGGAAATTAAAAGGATATGCATAAAATTCTAAACAATTTCAGAGTTCTTAAGAAAAAGTTGTAGACCATCACCAGATACCAAAATTAACATATCAAAATTGCTAGACGTCTATGACGTATTTGTACGTGGTAGAGCCATGCTGCAGTTATGTTAGTTGTATAGTTGTAACACGAATGGATCGGCTCGGCCGGGGAAGGACCACGCTCCCACAGAATGCCAGCGTTAAATAGCAGCTTAATGCTGCTGTGTTTCGTATGGTGAGTGTAGAGAACCGGAGACCTTTTTTACTGGAAAGAGGCATTCTATCTTAGTCCTCACAATGCATCTGCATTTTGATTCGTAACCGAGGATAGTTGTAGATGTCTATGGGTCACAGCAACCACTTACTATCAGGTGGACCATAGATTACTTTCGATGGTCAGTCTGACAATTGGATGTTCTGGTCCCGATCCCGGTTCAGAAACCCGTGGTGAAATGAGATGATAGATTCTTACTTACATTTGGCAAAAGCAGTGAATTAATTTAATTTATCGTGCTCTTAAAAAGTCATCCTCATTAGCCAATAGGACCGGGATATAATTATACAACCATCTGTCGGGCACAACAAGATCTTCTCGGCATTCCTTAAGTTGGCACTTTCAACAGAACATTGGCGATTTTTATTACACTTAATATATTTGTCTGGGTGCCACAAAAAGATGTTTGTATGCAGATAAGGCTGAAACAAACAATACTAAATGGTAATTTATTAATTTCTTAAGTTCAATGTCAAATTAAAATATTTTAAGGGCCAACGCACGGTAAGGTTGTGGTATGCTATCTCGCGTCTTGGTCAATCTACCGCGAGGAAGCGGCGAAATTCACAATCTCAGATTTGGACCCATCACTATGCACCCACGTCGTGTACTCCTTTGCAGGACTTGACGAGAACACAATGGGGGTCAAAATTCTGGGTAAGTTATACATGTTAATTAAAGAAAATTAAGGATGTGCCAGTAAAAAACTCTGAATTTTTTCGATTGTTAAATAATATATCGCAATGTTATAAAACTTTGAAAATTACGCCTTATATATAAAATAATGTTTTAGATCATTTTTTGTTTCATATCATACATTTGTATTTAAAGGCTGATTATTTATAAATTTTACTTTAATAATATTTTTACTAGTAGTACAATAAGATTTATCAAGGTTTAATAGAAAGAAAAGACGATACAACAGAAACTAGTAATTTATTGCTTTCTGCATTCAATTAAAGAAGCATTAAACACTGTAAATTATTACAGAAATATGATTATGAAAAATTCATATCATAACAAACAAAAAAAAGTCAAAAAATTTGACCACTGAGAGAAGAAAGGTACAGATAAAAACCATCTATTAAGGGTCGTGGTTGTTTGTTGGGGGGGGGGAGTTTTTATTAAAAACAAATTCTTTATTTATATTTAATTTTATTTTTATTTTTTTTTTTTTTTTTTTTTTTTTTTTATTTTTTTTTATTTTTTTTTTTTTTTTTGCGTGGGGGGGGGGGGGGTGTCTCATAATAAATGGGATAAAAGGCGGGGGTTTTGTGAAAGAATATTTTTTTTGGGCGGGGGGTCACTTTTAATTGAAGAAATCATTTTCTTTATATGTTATGTGTATACCTATAGCTTCAATGGAGAAAGAATGCAGCATTGCAGATAACATTCATTTGAGAAAAAAACAAGGTTGAAAAATATACATTTGATACATAAGGGGATATGCAAGTCCAAAAAGCAGCGAGCTACTTAGACCAAATTTAAGCCTAAAATATAGATTTTGATGGAAAATGAAAGAGGATAGCCGTTCAGCTACACAATCGCAAACCCAATACCTACATATTTAGTAGTCTTTTACGAAGTGGAAAGCAACACAGTTGACACTTTTTTACAAGTCCTACATAAACATGGGACAAATAAATCTTTGAGCAAGTTGGAACTTATAACATAATGAGTCATTCCATTACGTCCATTACAGCTTATAAAAGTTTACAGTTGAGTATAGGTCTCCCCCATAAATTGTCTCACAGCGGGAATTTCGCCACAGCTGCGGCGCTTGGTATATGGGTTGGATACCGCAGTTTTTTTATTGTTTTCAGTTGTTATTAAGATACTGCTGTTTATCGTCTGTTACAGTTCCCCTAACTACCCCTTACGATATTCATGAGGCGATACAGGGTAGTAAACATAAAATACTATAATACACAATAGAATCGCTGTCAACCTTATTTTGTACGGAGGTCGGCGTCGCCGGGAGCACACATATAAGCAATTGCGTGTTGACAGACTGAGTAAATTTAAACATTTTATACTATTGATTAATGTTCAAGATCATCATTTAAAAAATCGTTTAAATTTTAATACATATTTATTCGTAAACAGTGTGCAATTTGGCATTTTCGATTGTAACGATTGTAACGACAAAACACATCTCGTGTTGACATTTATACGTGTGAATTGGCATGTTAGTGACATTTTAGTGGCTACACGGGCTCCGCCCACTCTCCCGTATGTGTTATAGTATATATGGTAGTGAATATTCTTACACCGCCACTATTAGTCATTACACTACATATGTTAATATAATGTGTATTGCAGTGGCCGAGTAAGAATATCTACGACGTAAACAAACCAGGAGGAGGGTCGCAATGTCTACCTATTAACAAATAGAAAATAAGATACTGCGGTTGCCAACCCGCTGGATAACAAATATCTCCCTTACGAGGCAATCTTTGAGAAAACCCATATTCAGAAGATGATTTCAATTGACTGTAATTAATAATGATGAACGACACCCAATTACACCTCGCTTAAAGAACAACGAGTTTACGAGAACAGCTAGCAATGCTTTTTCATCTTTAGCCTGAAATGATAATATAAAAATATGAAAAAGAGTGTGGTTTGCAAGATGATGCTCACTGCAAGATGATTCTCACTGCAAATTGTGTAATAAGAGAAGAGTGTGGTTTGCAAGATGATGCGGTGACCAGGATTAAGAAAGGAATGCTTCGGTGGTTTGGTCGTGTAGAAAGAATGAATGCGGAAAGACTGACAAAGCAAATATATGTTGCAGAAGTGAATGGAAGAGTCGGAAAGGGACGTCCTAGGCGGAAGTTTGTCGACCAAATTTGCGATATACTAAAAATGGGCCAAATTAAGAGTACCCTTAACCGACGAACATGTGTAGGTATATGGATGTGGAAGAGGCGAGAGAGGTATGTCAGGATCGTGCTAAATGGAAGTCTGTAGTCTATGCCTACCCCTCTGGGTGACAGGCGTGAGTGTTTATGTAATATATGTACAAATATGAATAAATGCATGCATCATAGTTAAATCTCTAATCTACAGTGACATGAATTTTGTAATTGTATGTTTTCAGATCCTGGGTTAGACAAAGATATAAAGTTCAAAAATTCAGGCTACAAAGGAGTTGTAGCTCTTAAAAATAGTAACCCTCACTTAAAAGTGATAATAGCTATCGGGGGCTGGAATGAAGGCTCCCTAAAATTCTCAAAAATGGCTGCTTCGCCCACAACCAGATCTCAGTTTATCCAGAGTGTACTGGAATTTCTGAAGTTAGTATAATTTTAACATAGTTGTTACAATGAAAAGCGGCTTTTTCAGACATCAAGACAGTAATTGAGCTACATATTTACCTAAATCAAGTTAAATGTTGTTTCGATAAACTCACTTTACTACATACTAAAGAAGACAAAATAGTAGACTTTATTTTCCACTTTGGACCCTGTCGGTCTTTTAGTACAGCAATGTAAAGTAAAATTACTGCCTATATAAGTTCCTATATAAGCTACTATTTGACGCTGGTATTCTGTGAGAGCGTGGTCCTTCCCCGGTCGAGCCGACCCATGCGTGCTACAACTATACTACTAATACAATTGCAGCATTGCTCTACCACGTCTAAGTGTCTTTCAAATGTCTTCAAAACATTTAAATTAAAAAGTATTTTTTTCACCGCCGAGCACGTGGTAAATGATGACTTCAAATTGCAATTAACAATATCATCGGTGATGGATGAACGGATGAACACGTGTTAATCGCGTACTCTTATATTTACAGCGAGCACTTAGCCCCTCAGTTACCACGACTCTATGGTTTTCACCTCATTATCTGGTTTTACGGCAAGAAAGCAATGCATTTATTATTATGTGTCTTAGAATGCCTCTATCATAACCATATTGCACTTATATGGTAATATGAGTAGCCGTATATCATGAAAACACTAATTAATCCACTAACCAATCCATCCAATTTTCTAGAAAATCATTTTATATTGCTCCTTTGAAAAAAAACGATGATGATGAAAGAATGATGATGTTATATGTGGTCACGATAACTCCTGTAAAATTGACGTATCGAGACCGGATTTTCTTATTAGCTTCAAGATTACATCAACTGGTTCCCCATTTTGTACTCGTATCAATAGCTTTATTACGCGTAATTTCTTAATAAAATGATTTTCAACTATTATAAGTTTTATTGCTATTAAAAATTTAAAGGCGCTTTCTTATTTTTTTAACTTTTGATAGACAAAAACAAATATATCATACGGCCTACATCGATTTTATACTTTGCGTAATCGATTTATTTCGGTATAACAGGAAGTTCAGGATAACACAATTAATTTTTTATTTATCAAAACTAAATGAAACACTCATGAGAAGTGCACTTTTGGATTTTCCAAATATTTACTTGTATTTTCCAAAAACGGTAATAATGGAGTAGCATTATTTATACATTAAAACTAAAATTTGAAATTTTGCTACTCTTTCAAAAATAAACCCTGTATCTAGTTTAAAATCCTAGCAAGAGTTCTTAATACGTTTGCAAATTTTCAGAATATGCATACGCCTGCGAATGGGTGCAAAATATATTACAAAATTCCATTACATTCATACACACCTAAATTAATAGAAATATGTCAAGCTTAATAAAGCACATAATAAGAATCTTTATAGTGTTCTCAAATCAAAGCCTAAATTAATACGTGGTAGAGCCATGCTGCAGTTTTATTAGTAGTATAGTTGTAGCACGAATGGGTCGGCTCGACCGGGGAAGGATCACGCTCTCACAGAATACCAGCGTAAAATAGTAGCTTAATGCTGATATCATTTTTACTGGAAACGAGGCATTTCATCTCAGCCCTCACGGGTGACAACGCATCGGCATTTTGATTCGTAATCGAGGATAGATGTAGATGTCTACAGGAACCACTTACCATCAGGTGGACTGTGTGCTCATTTGTCAACCTATACTATTTAAAAAAATCCTAGCGACGCGCTCCGCTTTCATGTGGGAGGTGTCTTTTTTTTATAGAAGAGGGGGCAAACGAGCATGCGGCTCACCTGATGTTAAGTGACTACCGCCGCCCATGATCAACCGCAACACCAGGGGAATTGCAGGTGCGTTGCCGGCCCTTTAGAAAGGAGTAAGCTCTTTTCTTGAAGGTCCCCAGGTCGTATCGGTCCGGAAAAATCGCTGGTGGTAAACTATTCCACAGAGAGGTTGTACGCGGAAGAAAACTCCTCTTGAAACGTACAGTGGTGGACCGCCAAGCATCCAGATGGTGTGGATGGTATCGGGACGTTTGCCACGTAGTGCGTTCACGAAATTTAGCGGCTGGGATTAATCCGAACAATTCCTCAGAGCACTCTCCATGGTATATGCGAAAGAAAATGCAAAGAGATGCAACATCTCTTCGCAGTGCCAGTGAATCGAGCCGATCGGAAAGCACTCGGTCGTCGACGATTCGAGCCGCTCTGCGCTGGATGCGGTCAAGTGGAAGGAGCTGGTACTGGGGAGCCCCAGCCCAGAGATGGGAACAGTATTCCATGTGCGGCCGAATCTGCGCCTTGTAAAGGTGCAGGTGGTGTGCGGCATGAAATACTGTCCCGCTCTGCTGAGCACGCCAAACTTTTTAGAGACCAATTTGGTTTTCTCTTCCAAGTGATCACGAAATTGCACGTCACTCGATATGTCGACGCCGAGGATTCCGATACTGGCAGAAGCAACAAGGGGTGTGCCTTGAAATTGAGGAGATACGACAAAGGGGTTTTTTTAGCGGTTAACGCTCAAACTTGTGTCTTCTGGGGGTTAAACTGGACAAGATTTAGTCGCCCCCAATCCAATACTCTGTTCAGCAAAGACTCGACTTCTGACACAAGTTTGTCCCGGCACTTGGAGACGTTTTCCCGAGAAATATTGGCTCGGCCGGTGTAAAGAGCATCACCAGTCAGACAGGGCTGTCATCCGCATAGCAATGAATGTTACGGGTTTGCAACATATCATTGATATGCAGAAGAAATAGCGTTGGCGATAGCACGCAGCCTTGTGGAACACCAGCGTTAATAGGCTTGTAATCGGAGCTTGCACCGTCTACAACGACCTTGATGCCCCGATCTGCAAGAAAGCTGGTGATACAATCGCATAATTTATCGGGAAGCCCATAGGAAGGGAGCTTCGAAAGAAGCGCTTTGTGCCAAACCCGATCGAAGGCCTTCGCAATATCCAAACTAACGGCCAATGCCTCCCCCTTGGACTCTACTGCCTCCGCCCATCTGTGAGTTAGGTAGACCAGAAGATCACCAGCTGACCGACTATGGTGAAAACCGTATTGGCGGTCACTAATCAGCTGGTGATCCTCAAGGTACCTCATGAGCTGGCAGTTTACAATGGACTCCATTGTTTTGGAGAACAAGGAAGTGATGGCGATAGGCCGGTAGTTGGACGGGTCTGAGCGGTCGCCTTTTTACGGATCGGGTGGACGAAAGCCGTCTTCCATGATTTTGGGACTACGCCTAGGGAGTAGGAGTACCGGAAAAGATGCGTTAAAACCGGCGGCAACTCTGGAGCATACGTCCTCAGCACAATTGGGGGGATTCCGTCAGGCCCACTTGACTTGTGGATGTCCAGGGATAGGAGTTATTTGCGAACCGAGCGCTGTGTGAAATGCACTTCCGGCATGGAGCACTCACACCGCAGGATGGTCGGCGGCGTACTCCCCCCGTCATCGAGGGTCGAGTTGGACGCAAAGAAAGAGCCTAGAATATCGGCTTTCTCCTTTGCGGTATGGGCCAGTGAGTCGTCCTCCCTGTGCAGAGATGGAAGAGATGGCTGACAGAAATTCCCCTGGACAGCCTTGGCGAGAGACCAGAATGCACGGGTTCCAGAAGGAAGGCGAACTAGTTTCTCGCCAATTCTGCCTATGTGCTCTAACTTTGCCTTGGCAATGACTCTTTTGAAGGACCTAGAGGCGGAATTATACTTCTTTTTAGAGCGCTGTTTACATCCCGGGACGCTGATGCGTCAGCTCAGGCTTGGTAATACTCCTGCTTATAGCATGATGCTATTTAACAGGAGCGACCAAACCATGGCTGAGGTTTGCCTCCAATGGGTACCACAGAGGAAGGAATAAAAAGTTCCATACCCTGAAGCACCACATCAGCGACAGAATCCGCAACAACGTTGGGATCTTCCGGCGAGAAGCAAACCCGCCCCCAAGGGTAGGATGCAAAGAAAGACCGCATCCCATCCCAATCGGCTGACCTATAGTGCTAAACACGCCGGCAGCCTGCAGAATGCAACTGCGATTTCAGTCTGAGTGGCACCACATTCCGAACAAGACAATGGTCCGAGGAGCCTAAAGGGGCGTCGACAGAAATCTGATATCTGTCCGGGTGAGAGGTCAGCATAAGTTCCAACAGGGAAGGTGCATGATCCTCCACATCTGGAATCCGCGTAGGCGAAGTAACCAGTAGAGTCAGACCATATGCCAAGGCAAAATCATGAACAGATCTCCCCGCATGATCGGTTAAACGTGAACCAAGCCATTCGGCGTGATGGGCGTTAAAGTCGCCGAGGATCACGATCTCTGCGGAGGGGATCTGCTGTAGCAACGAATCTGCAGCCATTTGGACGTGGTCGAAGAGTCGGTCTGTTTCGGCATTACCGCTATGGGACCTATAGAGGCACCCGTAGACGCGCGGATGGTCGTCGCTGTCTACGCGTAGCCAAAGGATGGACAGGTCCGAACCTTCAAGTCTGCCGAGGCGTCGAGAACAGATGTCCTCTCTGACGTAAACGCAAACTCCATCCCGAGGCACAAAGGAGTGTTCCAGTTTGTACCCCGGGTAGGAGAGATACGAGACATCCGCCGGAGAGGACACCTGCGTCTCGGTCAGAAAGAGCAGAGCCGGCCTCGCCGTCTCGAGATGGTAGTGGACGGCGTTTAGGTTAGAGTGAAGTCCCCTGATATTGCAGAAATTCACGGACAGCGTGGCAGGGGTCGCCTTGGTCTTGTAGCTCAGTTTGCCCCGAGCAGTTGTAGTCTTGAGCGGAATTTTGCCCCCCCCCCCCCCAGAATACGCGGGGCTGCCTGAGCACCCACGCTCAGAAGTGGAGAAACATGGTCGTGGATGCTCAGCGAGGGATTCTCCAGGGGTGCTGGTACCCTCCTGGGATAGTCTATCATTATTTAATTCCGCTACCATGTTGATGGGGGGGGGGGGGGATTTGGGCCTCCGGCCACCTGCACTCACCAGACGAAACGCGGAAGCAGAGCTTCCACTTCACGCCGGTATTCTGTGAGGTCATGGTACCACCCATACGTGCAACAGCAAAGCTGCCGCGTGGCTCTACCACTGTTAAATCTAATCTACTAAAATCTAATCTACTTATATTAATATCATTTATGTGATCATTTACATTCATTCTATCATTTTATTTTATCGAATTTTAGATTTCACAAAAGAAAACATTGCTCTCTATCTATTTTTGAAGTTTCATCACAATCGATTTAGCCATTCCAAATATTAGCCCGGACATATAAACGAAAATTTAAAACATGATTATTCTTGACTTAATGGAATGCAAATTACCCCTCAGTTCGATCAAAGGCAGTAATATCGCTGTTGCAGACAGACACTTCAATTTTATTTTTATATATATATATATTACAATCACAACTTAAAATGATAGTTACAGTAGTTATACAATTTTCTTTTCTTGTCTAACAATTAAAGTTTTGTTGATTGCAGCACCTATAAATTTGATGGAATAGACATGCATTGGAAGTATCCAACTGTAAGAGATGGCAAACCCGAAGACAAAGTCAACTTCATAACTCTGATGAAAGTAAGAAACTCGGACCCCACTAAATGCTTATCATTCGTTTATTAAGGCATACTATAAAACATATTTTTACCATTATTTTTATAACCTACTATTTGATAAAATGAGCCACAACAACATAAAGTATCTTTAAATAAGTAAGAACAAATTGTGATTCATAAAAGCAGACCCAATTCTTATTACTTATATAATGATTAAAAATACGTTTTTGATAATTTTAGTTATTGAAATTCTTTCTTAAGGCTTAACAGCTTTTCTTAATCTATCGCTGGATTTATATAAAAAGTTACAGTCTACATATGTCCCAACTCCGGGCATGGGCTGCCTCTCATTACTGAGATGGTTTAGGACAGGTAAGTGTCCGCCGCCCTGTCCCAATATATTTTATTAAAATTCTCAGACATTCAGATTTTCTTACGATATTTTCATTCATCGCCAAGTACTTAAAATTGCAATTACCAATTTCATAAGTGCCGGCGGAGATAGAACACGAGTTGCTCGCGTTTTTTTGAAATTTTTAGCAAGCGCATTAGCCCCTAAGCTATCACAGCTTTAAATAGCATGGATATATTATGAAGATGGTAGTAGAATATGTGCTAACGTCAAATTTAAAATAGTTTTCTGATATTCACCGCATTGGCCGCACAAGATTTTGAGCACTGAGTCCGATATCTTTGCCTCCAAAAATTATTCTCTGCAACTGTGTTTAAAATAAATTAGCTGCCATTAGCTGCTTTTCAATATGTCATACTTATATACAGTTAAGATTGGCATATAGAAAAATGTATCTGATGAAGCTTAATCCAATGTAAACATGATAGTAACGTTGATCATATCTTTGGAGATAGCGAACTTAGAAATGGCAAAAAAATTATATAAAGAATATAATTAAAAGCAAAGTGTGGAATGGTTCCAAACTGGAGTGATTAGACATGAAGAAAGTTCATGCAGAAGAAGGCCTATGTTCAACGGTAAAATTGTGAAGGCATGCATTGATGTGGATGAAAATGGTACTGGCCGTTTTAAGATATTTATTGTTTGTTTCACCTGTTCCTACTTTTATGTACAAATCATTCTCATTTTTTTCAAAACTAAATCTTAAAACAAAGGATTAAGAGCTTTGTAGTAAAATAATAACTATATATTTATGTATATACTCATTATATACTATTTTATGACTATAAAAATAAAATTTTCCTCGCTAGGAGCTAAAGGAAGCTTTCAAGCCCCATGGTTACATTTTAACTACAGCAATTAGTGGAATTAAGTATTATATGGACGCTGCTTACGATCTGCCTCAACTGAATCGCTACATAGATCTCATCCACGTGTTGGCTTATGACTATCATGGCACATGGGACGGTGTTGTCGGAGTCAATGCTCCTACAAAGGGTTTGAACAACGACGATGAATCCGATGTGGCAAGTATTTATCTAGTACTTTTAATATACAGTATTATGTTGCCTAACATAATACATTTCATATTTCTTCAATAAAATTTTTTCATATAAAAAATTACTCAATACGAAAATAACGGTTGATTATTTAAAAGAAAACATAATATTTAAGGTATTTATTTAAAAGAGCAATTATAGGACAATAGTGGATATAAGCAAACGGACATCTAAGCAAAGAACCAATTTTATTGTTACTTTATTGTTAGATTATATGATAATTTTACGCAGTCTCATACTCAAAATTTTGTAAATTAATTAGCAAGAAATAGTTTTCGTCAGTTTTTTCGTAACATTTTGATTAAATTAATGAGAAGTAATATTAAAGTTCAAATAGCTAGTAGTGTATCCGCTCGCTAATTAAAAATAAAACATGTGTTTGGTTTATATTTTCTTTAATAAAGTGAAAGCAGATAAAAGTTTAGTATAAAGTGTGACCTCTTCTTGCTGAAATTACAGCTTGCATTCGTCTGGACATACTAGCGAGTATATCTCTTATGTTTTCTTGCGAAATACGTTCAAGCTCCGCGGTAATCACAGTTTTAGCTCTCTGATGGTCTGTGGAGCCACCAATGATCTCACTTGGCGCTCAGAATGATCAAGACATGCTCTATGGGATTTAAGCCGGGACTTCGAGCTGGTTAATCTAAACGACCAATTCCGACCTATAGCATATACGCTTCTTTATCACCAGACAGGTTGGGGTGAGCGTTGTCGTCCACAAAACTTGAGATTTTGCCAAGAGCGGTTAATGCGAGTTGTACATGAGTAATTAGAACTTCCGTTATGTATCGGTGTCCAGTCAATGTGCCGTTTTCAATAAAGACTAACTCCGTAGAATGCAACGAATTTATTTTTGTCCAAAACATAACAGAGCCGCCATTATAATATATCATTTCTTTAAAAAATGCCTCTGCAAAACGTTCTTCTCATTTTTGTAACACTCGCTGGCATTGGTCTTCACCACACAGAGATATTCTAGCTTTATCGGAGAACAATACCCTCTCCCATTCTTCTTAAATCAATGACACACAATTTTGAGCGAAGCTAAGTCGGGCAACTCGGTGCTCACGGAGAAATTTATGGCCGTGGATTGCGCGATGACTGCATATATTAGCAGCGATGAGCCTCTTCCTAACCGTTCCAGACTAATTTGCAAATTTCTTATTTCTTCGAGGTAGGTCCAAGTACAAAGATTTGTAATTTTTCTACGCTTTACTTACCAGAAAACGATTATTCCGTTCCGTACATTACTTTTTTTCAAGACCAGGCATTCTCTTGACGGATACGGTGCCTTGATAGCGCTGCCAGGTCCTTTGGATTGTTTACATTTATTTCTGAACCACGAAGCATTAGCTGCAACCCTCCTCAAGCAGCGCAATAATTTTGATACTTTTATTACGTTATCCACCATTTTCTGGACCTTTTAACAGTAATAAGAAATGAGATAATTCAATAAAAATGGTCTAAAAGTTATTTCAAGTCGATTTTAACTTTCGGAAGTTCGCGTCATAAAATTTAATAAAAATACATTGAGCTTTATGTACTACGTAGTTTGTACTAGAGGCGACACTGCATGTAGAATTACGCTATTCCATTCAATTGCGGTGTTAACGCCGCACTTTACTTTTATTCAGTCTCTATATACTACTCTACTCTATGACTCAGTCACTCGCTTGACGCTAGTGAGTTGACACGTATTGCGTAATTATATTTTAAAAAAATCTCAATAAAATGTGCCTTGGTGTGTTTCTAGATATTGCACAAATAATTCAAGTAATGTTAGCAAATAGCAGGGAATAACTTTTTATCGGTTAATTAGATACTCAGTCAATAAAAAAAAGTATTATAGATTAATAATAAAACGAATTGTTCCTAAGACGCCATCTCGTTTCATGTAATATAGATTATGAAACTAATTTGTTCAGATCATTGAGCTATTATGTACTACGTACTAGAGGCGACACTGCATTCAGCTACTCTGTTCCACTCAACTGCGGTGCATACACCGCACTTTAATCAGTCACTCGCTAGGCGCTTGTAGAGTTGAACACGTGTTGTGTTGATTTAAAAAAAATCTCTTGATAAAAATATGCCGTCGTGTGTACTTAGATATTGCACAAATAATTCAAGAAATGTCAGTAAAAACCAAGGAATTACTTTTCATCGGTTAATAAGATACTTAATCAATAAAAAAAGTATTATAGATTAATAATAAAACAAATTATTCCTAAGACGCCATCTCGTGTCATGGAATATAGACTATGAAATTAATACGTTCAGATGTGACATTTCTGTGGGTACTTAAGTATGGGATGAATATATTAGTATACACATTTTTTTAGTAGAAACATATATAAATTATTATAATTAGGCAAAATTTTTCATGTTTAAATCTGCTTATTATTCTTTTATTTTATTTTTAGGTTTCCATATCAAAGTCAAAGTGGTATAAATTCGTCCATTTTTAACTCTCGCGTGCCCAGCATTTATGAATGAATCTTATTCTAATTTAAATAAACATATTTGTAATTTATATGTTATGTTAATAAGTTTTGTTAAACATACATTTAGTATGTTTTTTATATTTTACATAGTTAGTTTTTAAAATATTCAGATAAAAATATTATTAAAATGTAACTATGATGTAATATTATATTAAATAAGCAAATATAATATACAAAGTAAATAACAAAATTATAAAATGTACTCGCTATAATTTACCTATTTAATAATACATTTTACTATTACTTACTGATCATTCTACCTATGTTTATTCTATGATAAAAAACCACAGATTATTAGGGGGTAATGGGTGCGTTTTGCAGAAAAAAGCGCTAGCAAGCGCTTGTAAGCAAAATGGCGATCGTAAGCGGTAAGCGCTGTCAAATCGTAAGTAGCTATTTTCCTACAAGACACGATGTTAGTTTTAACCGGAGAATCTAACCTAATTTAAATATATGTTTGTAAAGTATTCAAATTAAAAACTTACAATCATGAATTTTTAATAACATGTATATGTTTATTCATGTCATTATATTACTTAAAACTAATATTGCACAAAACAACTTATAAACTGTACTTCAAACAAACAAATTAAATAAGCAAAATGGCGGATTGTGTCAGCGCTACTGAAGTAGCAATCGTGTCCTGGCCGAAAACGATTTTAGCGCTTATAAGCGCTTGCTAGCGCTTTTTTCTGCCAAACGCACCCATTCTGTGAAAAAACCCACCACGCGAGCACAGAGTAGCGCACATTTTTTGTTTGAAATATCTGTTCTAGTACGTAAGAACATATTATGTACTTCAGTGTAAAAATACCTATGTTTTTTCAAAAACCAGCCTTGAAGCAAATATTTGAATTCGTTACGTCCTTTTTAAAATCGAGGCACTTTTGTAACTTGCCAGTAATATATTCAAATTATTAAAACTTTTTTGTACTGTATTTTTTCATGCAGTAATTAAACCAAAACCGCCTAATTTTTCTGTAAATGTGTTTATGTTTATTTTATTCACATAAAGTTTAAAGTTTTCTTTTTTCCGTAGGAATACTCAATTAAGTACATATTGTCACGTGGAGTTAATGCTAGCAAGCTAGTTCTTGGTCTGCCTCTATTCGGTCGAACCTTCATTCTCGAGAAACCTGAAACAAAGGACATAGAATTTGGAAGCACGCCTGTCAAAAGTGAAGGGTTTGGGGGCCCTTATACCAAGGAACTAGGATTTATGGCTTACAACGAGGTATTATTAGATTTTCGTTTTAATTTGTTACAACATATAAAATTATTTTCTCATGTGTCACTGGGGAGGTTTTATTTAATAAAATTTTAATAAAATTGAATTGAATGAGTATGCTAGGGCTAAATCTAATGACAGATGCCAGACAGTCCGCTAACACGCACTCCGGACTTCACGTGACCTCGAATATTTTTTTAAAATACTCGGGCATTCCCACCGGTACTATGATTATGAGGTATACATAATCATTGTACCGGTGGGAATCAACCTCGATTTACTCGCGAATTATGAAGTTATATGGTAGTCGATTAAAGTCTACCACGGTTCTATAATTTTGTTGATTGTTATTGTTTCATTTTTTAATTGATGGTTGTTATTTCTCTAATTATTTTCTTTTATCAACAGATTTGTTTGGAGCTGACTAATAATAAAAACAAATGGACTCGTCACTGGCACGATCAGTCTTCTACGCCCTACCTTCGCAACGGAGATCAAGTGATAACATACGAAAACGCGAGATCATTAGCTGTTAAAGTAAAGTATGTTATAAAAATTAAAATACTTATTTAATTACAATATTTTGTTGCATTGGTCACGTAAAAATATGCACGGAAGAACGACACTCTGCCGATCGCATAGTTACGAGTAGAACTGCATCTGTCGACCAAAAGTGATAGTATCAGCTGAAGCATTGACGCAGTAACGATATCCTTCAATAAAAATATCACCATAGGTTGGTTAACGCTTGCAAATTGTCCCATTTTTTGAGCATTAGAACAAATAGGGAACTTTTTGTAGAAAGAAAAACAGTAAAAAAAATTAGCTATCTATATACGAGTATCTTTTTATCGTAACAATATCGTTTGTATAAGCGATATATGTTTCTCATACAATATTTTTTTTTTAGAAAAGCAATGGAATATGACCTGGCGGGAGTAATGGTATGGTCCATTGATTCGGACGACTTTAAAGGCTTGTGTGATAAGGAGCCCGATTACGTGTCAGTATCATTCTCAACTCTACACAACTTCGTAGAAAAGTTCAATCGGATTGTCCGAAATCCGATCTTACAAAGGCTCTTACAGAATCATAATCTCCCAGATGGTGAGTGTTTGTAGAATTTATAACGCAAAACATTCTATCTAATGTTTCACCTATCCGTTACAGGTTTCTTCTTGTATTTGAGATTTCAGATTGCATAATCTTTGAGCTACAACGGCTTTTTTCGTTAACTTATTCATTACAGCCTATTAAAACTACTTGGGCCACCCCTTTATATTTCCTTATTTGCCTAGGTTCTCTTACACGTAGTAATTTCTTTAGGTAATATATTCGTTGAATAATAATAAATTACTTACTCGTATTTAGCCAAACGGTGGATTTTAAAATTCAGATGCATTGTCACCTACAAGAACTGATGATGGAGTGCCTCGTTACATACGTAGCAATATGCTGATATTTCACTCTGGTATTCTATGCGAACGTAATCTATTTTACCGAATGAGTTGGCTCGACTGAGGAAGGTCAAGCCAACCTATTCATGCGCATTATACGTTGCAGCGAGTATCTACCACGTGTCTGAACACATTAACAAAAACATTACCTTAACATGTACGAGAATGTTTTATCATCTTCACCATCATAATGTTAACCCATAAAAGTCCACTTCTGAACGTAGGTCTCCTCCATAGTTTCAGCTCATATTAGTTTCCCTAATAGGGGTTTCCCCGTAGTTGCCACTCTTGGCAGGTCCATCTCCTGTTTCAGTTTCTCTCTCATGCCTCTTACGACATCCACGGGATGATATATGTGGTAGTGGATTCTCTCATGCCGCAACTACAGTATGTTTAATACGGCTTAATTCTGATTGTGATATTAAACTATTTAATTTCATGAGTTAAAATAAAATAATTACATGCTGAATTGAAATTAAATAAGCAATATGTTTAAAACATTGTTGTGTTACTACTTACTAACATTAGTAATAATATAAATAAATTTCCTATTTCAAGGAGTACAATAACCTTATTTTTCAAATTAAACCTTTTTACAGCGCAAAAACTTGAAAATTTGAGCAAAGCCTCTGAATTCGCACACAAAAATCATCTATGGGCCACCGAGTCAACGTCAAATTATCCATTAATGCGAGCTATTGATGAGTCTATAACTCTGGCGATAGAAGAGAAAATGATTATGGCTGATATGATCGGCATTCTCGATGATAAGAAAGGCGTAACTACGAACGTCAATAGCATTTACACCGTCGTCTGTTACTTTTGTTTTATTTAAATTCATCATTCCAATCTGTATACAATAAATACTACGTTTCTTTATTTCTTTCTTTATTTTAAACAATAGTTTTAATTGTTTCAGACTCCAAAAATATTTATCATTTTATCACAATAAATAAATTAATATTCTAAAATATTATTTATGTTTTTGAAATTATTTATTTATTATTAATCTGTGATAACGAAACTTTCATCGTGGACTTTACAGTACACGACCAACTCGAGTCAGTTCCACAATTTATAAATGTATTAACGTAAATATACACTTAAAGCCTACCTGTGTATGCACCTCTTTTTGCAACACTCTCACACTAGGTTCTACCCTAATATTTTTTTAAAAAATTGAAAGAATGAGGAGTGCAGTGGTAGATACAAGAGTTTACCAGAGATCCAACGTAGGGACCATCATTACTCAGGCTTATGTCGAATTAATGGTCTATTCAAGAGTTTGCGGCATCGGACATCTATGTCTACCATTGCGTTACAGCGTATAAGAATAGAGAAGTTACAAGATGAAGATGTGAAAGAGAAGTATAAATGTAGATTGAATGAAAATACTAGGTATTTGAATGAATTTTGTACAATCGGTTTAGACTTGAAAACTGTGTGGGATAATGTTAAGAAAGGTTTGGCGGATGCAGCCACCAAAGTATGTGGTGTCATCATCATTATCATTACAGCCCTTCACAAATCCACTGCTGAACATAGGCCTCCCCCAAGTAACGCCACAAAGCACGGTCCTGAGCCACCTGCATCCATCGACTTCCTGCATGTCTTACCAGGTCGTCACTCCATCTAGTGGGGAGTCGCCCTACGCCTACCGGTACGAGGCTGCCACTCGAGAACCTTTCTTCCCCATCAGTTATCGGTTCTTCGAGCTATATGGCCGGCCCATTGCCACTTCAGCTTACTAATCCGTTGGGCTATGTCGGTCACTCTGGTTTTACTGCGGATATCCTCATTTCTGAGTCTATCACGCAGAGAAACTCCGAGCATAGCCCTCTCCATAGCTCGCTGAACGACCTTGAGCGTCCTCATATGGCCATCAGTGGAGATACGTAAGTCATCACTGACAACATGCACTGGTTATACACTTTAGTTTTCAGAGATTGAGGTATACCTGACGAGAAGATGTGTCGTAATTTCCCGAACGCTGCCCAGCCGAGTTGAATCCGTCGATTGACCTCTCGGTCGAAGTTGAACTTACCTAGTCGGACTATTTGTCCCAGGTAAACGTACTCGTTAACAACTTCGATCATAGTGCTCCCAACAACTATCGGCATAGGTGTGACATGGACATTAAACATGATCTTTGTTTTGTCCATGTTCATCTTTAGACCTATCCATTGGGAGGCACTATTGAGGTCATGGAGCATAGTGCTAAGGTCCTCCAGCGATTCTGCCATAAGGACTATATCGTCGGCAAATTGAGGATGAGTGATGTACTCATCATTGATGTTAATACCGTATCCTTTCCAGTCGAGTAGCTTGAAAACGTCTTCCAACGCAGCGGTGAAGAGTTTCGGGGATATAACATCACCCTGTCTTATACCTCTCTGCAGTTGGATAGATTTCAAACTTTGGTTCTGTACTCGGATAGCCATCGTAGCCCTACTGTACAAACACTTCAGCACTTCGATATACCGACAGTCAACTTGGCACCGCTGAAGGGACTGTAGCACCGCCCAAATTTCGACGGAATCAAAGGCTTTCTCATAGTCCACATATGCCAGGCAAAGTGGCAGATTGTACTCCTCGGTCTTTTTTATTTTTATTTTATTTTTATTTTATTTTAATAAGGATAACAACAGCGTATATCACTAAATACAATTTCAAATTTACTTCAAGTATGCCAATAACAGTTATCCACATATTAAATATAAAGGTAAGCTATTATTAACATAAGAAATTAAATAAATTAAAACAACTTAATAAAATAACAGTAATAAAATTAAGTAATTTTAGGTTTACTAACACTAAGATATTAAGTCTTTCTGACAAATTCATATGTGATTTACTTTACGAGTTAATTTTTTAATTCATTTATTTATATCGTGGCAAAATATATTCAATATATCATTACATATATACATACACACACATACATACACATATATATACATACATACACATACATACAGACATACATATATATATATATATATATATATATATATATATATATATATATATTTTTTAATATATATAATTTACTAAGGTAAATTAAACAACAGAGGCTGTGTTTAATATGCATGTACGTACCTTGTTTCTAAATTCACTTTTACTGCCTATAAAGGGATCGATGGTATTAAATGTTTTGTTATAATTTGATAGCAAACGTGTTGAGATACTATTTTTACCATAAAGTGTGGAATGACTAGGTATACTAAACAAAGTTTTCTTGGTGATTCTTGTACGTTTTATTTGCACATTAAAAGTAAAACAGTATTCAGTAAATCCGGTCAGTCAATACCATCGCGTAAGATATCGTATAGAAATCCCATATCTAACAGTTTACGTCTTTCTTCAAGCGTAAGAAGGTTATAGTGTCGGCAGTCATCTAAATATGATGAGCTTTTATGTTTAAATTTATAGTTCAGGTGTGAGATAAATTTACGTTGAATTCTTTCAATATTATTAATGTAAATTTTAAAAAATGGTGACCAAACCTGGCATGCATACTCAAGAGTGGATCTTACATATGAGAAATAAACTATTTCAAAACTTAGTAATTCCGTAAATGGAAGACATGTACGCATGACAAATCCAAGATTACGAAATGATTTACTACATATACTATTGATATGATCTCGCATGGTCATACCGACATCAAAGAGTACGCCTAAATCCCGAACAACTGTGACCCTCTTAATTAAAATTCCATTTAAATTATAGGGAAATACTATTGGGTTTAGTTTTCTGGTGAAAGATATACATTGACATTTGGATATACTTACAATAATGCCGTTAGCTACGTAATAGTTGTATAAAGAGGTAAGATCTTTTTGAATTGATTCGTAGTCTTCAATAGTACGAACTTTGAGAAATATCTTTTTATCATCGGCGTAAAGTAAGTGATGGGAGTTACTTATAAATTTATGTATATCAAATATGTATGCGTTGTAGAAAAGAGGGCCAAGATGAGAGCCTTGAGGCACGCCAGATAGGATAGTAATAAAATCTGACCTGTAACCTCCAAGAACAACTGCCTGAGATCGATTCGTCAGATAAGATTTGACCCATCTAAGCAGATCCCCATGAATTCCGAGCGCCTGGAGCTTTTGTAGTAATACAACATGATTTACACGGTCAAAAGCTTTTTCGAAATCTGTGTATATAACGTCAACCTGACCACCATTTTCCATATTATTAAGAACGTACTCAGTAAAACAGGCAAGATTAGATATTGTAGAGCGTCTTTTCATAAAACCATGTTGTGAATTAGGTATACCTTTTATAATAATTGGATAAATTTTATCAAATACTAGTTTTTTAAAAATCAATCTAACAGTGCTAAGAATCGAAATTGGGCGGTAATTATCTATTTTAGTTTTGGTTCCTTTTTTATGAACAGGAATTATATGCGCCCTTTTCCATGAGAATGGGAAAACAGAATTTTGTAGAGAAAGTTTAAAAAGTACAGAGATTGGGTAACTTAAACTGTCGGCGCAAGATTTCAAAAACACAGGCACTCAATCATAACCAGCGCCTTTGTTTGAATCCAGGCTTTTAAGATACTTAAGGACAGCTTCGCGGGATACATTTATGCTAGAAATCTGATCTACACTCATATTGGGATGATTTTGAAACTCACTAGATGGTAAAGCAGAAGCAGAAAAATGCTTTTGAAATAGCTATTAAATGCTGAGCAAATGTCCTGCCCATTACAGTAATATTTATTGTCAAGAGAGAAATTTTGAGGATAAGTGGATGTCCCTCTTTTTGACTTAACATATTTCCAAAAGAACTTTGGCGAATTTTTCAATTTTTTTTTTCAGTATTATACGTGAAGTATTCGAAACATTTATTTTGTATACGATGTTGTCTATCACTGAGCAGTTTAAACTCTTCATAATCACGAGGATTCTTCCATTTTTTCCATTTTTTATGGGCTTTTGATTTCTCCCGCAAAATTTTTATCAATAAATTAATATATATGCAGGGCTGTACCAACATGGATAACAATTATTACAAGAAGACACAAGGGGAACAAATAGAGCAAAGCATTCGTTTAGTTTTTTATAAAAAATTTCTACAGCATGATCTACTGACGCGGTGTTCATAAGCAACTCATTCCAACCAACTTTATTAAAAAAATCATTGATGATTGTATAATTACATTTCCGGAAATTATACTTCGGTTGAGATTTCTCTTTTAAAGGTTTAATGGAGAGATCAGGGACTTCAACCATGAATGGAGGATGAAAATCATCCAATCTGGAAAGAGGATCCGATTTATTTATTTCTAAGTGTAAATTTGAAAAACACAAGTCAAGGACATTATTACAACGATTTTGAATAAAATTAAATTGATTCAAACCTAAAAAACTCAGATCCTCGGCCAAGGTATTAGCAGCTACCTGAACCTCATATTTGCCAATCGGTATTAAAGACCAACCATCAGCATTCCATGTTAAACAAGGCAAATTAAAATCACCAATAATCATAAAGAAGTCCGAATGTGACGTTTGATAAAAACGCTCAAAACTGATTCTAAATTCATTAATATACTCAGCTACTTTACCTTCATCTGGTGGTATGTAAACTAGTATAATATTTAAGTTGTATTGTGAGCTGAGAGATCGGGCTGGTAAGCTGACACATATAGATTCAATATAATTACAACTCCAATCTACACGCTTAGTCGCACCTAGTTCACGACGGGTACAAATCATTACACCTCCACCTGAACTCTTATTCGTAGCCACCAAGTCCCTGTCACAACGGAATATATCAAACCTCCCATCACATAATTCGTTATCAAATATATCATCTTGCAACCAAGTTTCAGTGAGGAGTATGACATTATAATTACACGATAGTATATTATTATATAAGTCAAGGCATTTTGTACGGAGACCACGTACGTTCTGATAAAACATATTTAATTTCCTATCTATAGACACCATTAAGGAATGAATATGAGTCTATAAAGTTTTTTAATAACTTCCCTTAAAACCAGCACGGTGCAAACAGTAAATAAAGATAGTGAGCAGTGAAAATAAACCCAAGAGTACGATTTTGCATACAGCATAAATAAGTAACAGCTTCACAATTATAGTAGTGTATTACCTTAGAGACGGCCAAAACGTGGATACGGATGGATACGGTGGATACGGTGGACACATATGGCGGCAGTGACGATATGATTCCTACGATGCGGTAAATTATAATAGTTAAAAGAGTTTTACAAAATATGTTTTGTATACACCTATATGTAGGTAGCAATACACACAATAACGCTATGAGGCATGTTTTATATAAACGTTTTAAGGACTTTATATAAATAAATGAAAGAAATACTTTATACAATAATACGTATAAATAAACATATAATCTTATTATTATACATACATACATATTGATATTATTGATAACAACTAAATTATAATGCTTACCTAGATAAATATGGCCTAACTTTGTGCACAACACAGTATGTTTACATATAATATATAAGTACTGGTAGATGCAAATTACGATTAGATTAAAACTTACAAATAGTCAAACAATTTTTAAAATATCCGAGCTGTCTTTAATACGTAAAGTCTTCTGTACAATCTGCCGCAGCGTATGTATGTGGTCTATGGTACTGAAGCCTTTTCGGAAACCGGCTTGTTCGGGAGGCTGGATGTCGTCGAGTCTACGTGCGAGACGATTCGTAATGACTCTCGAAAACAGCATGTAGACGCGGCTCAGAAGGGAAATCGGTCTGTAGTTCTTTAAGAAAGCGTTGTCGCCTTTCTTAAAGAACAAGACTACGTAGTGCCACCATGGAGGACGGAATTAAAGAGCTTCTGAAGGACTTCAAGTACCGGTGTTCCACCCGCTTTCAGAAATTCCACTGTAATTCTATCCTCGCCCGCGGCCTTGCCGTTTTTAAGGTGGTGAAGAGCCATTCTAATCGCGCTCAGACTGACGTCCGGGCTATCATCGGAATAGTATCGGATAAGACTTGCGCTTGGATCGTTACTCACACTTGCGTGTGGCTCCAACGATGATGTGTGCAGCTGCCCATAGAACCTCTCAATCTCACTCAGAATCTCAGGTGTCCCGGAAACGATGTTGCCACACTCAGTCTTCAGCTTTGACAGTTGGCTCTTTCTGGCAGACAGATCTCTGGCAAAGACTTTGGAGCCCTGGTTCCGCTCGATCGCTTCTTTAATACGAGCAGTATTAAAGTTGCGTAAGTCTCGCCGCATGCATTTGGAAATCTGTCTGTTCAGTTGCCTGTATGCTGTCAAATCTGTTGACGATTGCAGCCTCATCTCCCGTCTAACAGCCATGAGATTAAGAGTGTGATCGGAGAGTTTTGTGTTCTTCTGCGGCGGGTCTTACAGAACTTGTCTCCGACCGCATGGACAGTTTCCACGAGCTTGTCATTCATATCGTCCACTGTATTGCAATCTTCTAGGCACTGAAAGCGGTTACGTAACTCGAGCTGAAAGGTTTCGGGATTCTGGATTAGAGCACGAGGGGGGACGGAGCGTTGACTTCATTAGACGAGACCTCTCCAACTTAACGTTTAGGTTCAGTGTGCCTCTAACCATTCGGTGATCGCTGCCAGATTTCACCCTTGCGATCACTGAGACATCACTGAACAGTTGGCGTCTGGTCGTCATAATGAAGTCAATCTCATTTTTTGTCGAACCGTCGGAGTTCGACCAGGTCCACTTCCTGTGGGGGCTGCTTCTGAAAGAAAGAGTTCATCATAAAGAGTCCCTCTTTCTCCATAAAGTCGGCCAGCTGCTGGCCCCTTCGGTTCCGTTGCCCTACTCCAAATTTCCCTACCTTCAGCTCACCGCTTTCTCTTGTACCTAGTTTTGCGTTGAAGTCTCCCATCAACACCGTGTAGTGGGTTTTGGAGGAATGCATGGCTCTGGAAATATCCTCATACATTTCCTCCACCTCCTCATCGGGATGTGCCGAGGTTGGTGCGTATACCTGTATGACCTTCAGCGAATACCGTTTGGTGATTCTGAGTATCAGGTACGCGACCCTCATCGACACACTCCCAATCTTTACAACGTTGTTGACGAGAGACTTGTGGACGATAAGTCCGACACCTCCTTGGGACAGATGGTCGCCCTCTCGGTGATAGAACAAATTGCCGGACTCGAAGATTGCCGTGTCCTCCCCCTCTCTTCGGACCTCGGATAGTCCAATAATATGCCAGCGCAACTTGTCTACCTCTTCTCTCCCTCTACCTGTTGTCTCCAGCTCCACTATCTTCTCATCAGTCCTCAGGGTGCGTGCGTTATATGTCAGGTCGAGTCGTCGTAGGTAGCAACCGAACCTCCACCGGAGATTCTTAGCACCCCCTGCCCCGCCGTTACCATGGTCACCACCGTAGCCAGTAATAGCGAGGCCGCCGGAGATTGGGGGCCGTCTGTTTGCGTCGTTTTTCATGGGGGGGATATTTGCCATAGTTGCCACGCTTGGCGAGCAGGTTGGCAACCGCAGTTTTTTATTATATCACAGTTGTTATCAGGAAGATGCTCCTGCCCATCTCCTGCCTGTCTTCCTCTGTCGCCTCTTACGACACCCACGGGAAGATATGGGGTAGTGGATATTCTCAACCACCACTACACGGCAAACACAAAAACACAGAAACTGATGAAAAAATTTGGGATATGCAAGCGGGATTTAGAAAGGGTAAGGTGTGTACAGATCAAATCTTTTCCATGCGCATGATCGCGGAGAAGTTTTTGGCCAAAACCCTCAAGGTTTTTTCATGGACATAGAAAACGGCTTATGACAGAGTGGACAGGACTGTGTTATGGCAAACACTGAACTCATTTTTGTTGAGCACTGGTTTGATACAGGTATTGGGGTCTCATTATAGGGACTCTAGTGTTTGTGTCAGGATCAACGGGGTCTAATCAGACTGGTTTGGCATCTAAAAGGGTATCATACAGGGCTGTGTAACTTCCCCGTGGCTGTTCAACCTATTTATAGACAATTGTTTGCAAACTTTGAAAGGTGAAGAATGTGGGGTAAGAATGGGCAAGTCAACCGTCAAATGCCTTCTTTAAGCCCATGATTAAGTCATATTTGCCTCGTAGGCGACCGAGTTGCAAATGATGGTTACATTAATGAACTGGTCATTAAAAGAAAGGGGAATGAAAGTGAACGCAAGTAAGACGAAAGTGATAATTTTCAAAAGGGAAGAAAATAAAACGTTATGTGAAATAAGAATATAAGGGGAGTTGATTGTTGTTGATTGACGATAGGATTACCTATCGGCATCGTCTCAGGAACTTTTCTTTGTTTTTGGTAGGCTGCTCTTGCTATGCCCTCTTTTTCCCTTTGATCACGGCGAAGAAATATTTTCGAGCGAAATAAAGGCGGCTCTCCACTACATAGAGTGCTGACCAGGTAAGACATGCAGGAAGTCGATCGATGCAGGTGGCTCATGACCATATTTGGGGCATTCCTATGTTCGACAGTGGACTTGTAAAGATCTGTAATGATAATGACAATGATAATGAAGTAAATAAAGACTAAAAAAAACTATCTATGTAATTAAATAATCCTGTGAAGAAAAATTAGATTGCGCTCAGTAAAGATTATTTTAAAGCACTTCAATCAGATAACCATATTGTTCATCTCAAGTGGATTTTTATTTATCGGTGTCAGGACCCCAACATTTTTTAATGGATCACAGGATGCTGGCTTTGGTTTCCAAAAATTAGCTTTACCAGATCTTTTTAAGCAACTCAGGGCTCAGGAATCTAAACACTATCGTCAATAAAAAATTCTGCATGTAGCCGACAGGTTTCTCCAAGTTTCAGAAGGCTCTCTTGATGACTAAGAAGTTCGTGTCCTGTATATATATATATGTAACCATTCACACCACCACCATTCCGCACAGAAAAAATTGTTTACGGTAGAAATAATTAGTGGACGGTATAAATAAATGTTGCTTAACCGTATACGACCATTGGCGGCAGTGAAGACATGCGCCTGTTAAAAAAATCTCAAATCATTCACATTGGCTCATTCACCTCATCGTCTTGTTCATGTTAATTAAGACTAGGGGTTCGCAGTTAAAATTTCATTTTATTCTAGATACTGTTACGAGATTGAGGTTCGTGACAATAAAAATTGCCGATAGAATTACCTAAATTAACACTTTAATTTTCTTTACACAAATTACTTAACACACCAATAATTAAGCACACTAATTCACTTTATTCCGCTCCGAAGCTTCGCTTGTCTCGCCAAATTCAATACTTCCTCGATCGCACCTTGCAGCGCCTATAAATACACATTAGTACCGAATCATCCAGAACATTCAAGTAAATACGCGCACCAATCGACAAAGCGCCGAAAGTTCGAGAGTCAGCTTCCAGAAGCTTAGTTCTTCGTTTCGACAACAGATGGCGCTGTCGGTTGAAAGATAAGTGATGTCATTTTCTGGAAAGCTCTCCCCTTGCTCCGTTACCCGACACTAGATGGCGCTAGTGCCAGATGTCAACTTAGCCGCGCAACACTGCCCCCTCCTAAGACATGCTCGTCCCGAGCATTATCGGCCCCATAATAACGCGCCAGGCGATCCACATGGACGATCTTAGGAGTCCCTCTTGCGCCTTTCTGTAACTGCTCCGCAATGTCAAGGGCTGTCCTATCCCATGGTGCACCAACATTGTACAATTTCGGTGCTCCTCTACTACGTGTCTGAGGTCCCCTCACGGCCGCACAACTTGTACATGTACGACACCAAGCCTCGACATCGTCACGATAATGGACCCAGTAAAACTGTTCTCGGACCTTCAGCAGAGTTCGTTTAACTCCCAGATGGACTCTTGAACGACCATTATGGAACAGCTGTAGAACATTCGGCACTTTAGCTTTAGGGACAACCATTTGCAAACGACAGCTGTCTCCTTGACAATTGTCCCATTTACGCCACAGGACTCCATCCTGAATCAGCAAGCTGTCACATTGGGCCCAATAGCTTTTCGTGGTTGAACTCATCGCTGAGACGTCGCTCCACTTAGGCTTGGTAGCACGGTCCTTCATCCATTCCAGGATCGGCTTGATGTCCGGATCTTCCTGCTGTGCATGTCGTAGGCTGTCCTTCCACTCGTTGCTGTGGCCGTGGTAGGAAAAGGGCAGATCTCCCGCCGGGCAAGGTGATCTGCCCGGGGAGCGGCCGATACTCCAAGTAATAGTTCGGAGAAGTTCTATATATACTGTCTATGATTCGGAATGTTAATAGCGCGATTTAGCCTTCGGTGTGTTTCGGTGTGCTAGTGGCGCGACGACAGCGCCGCTACATCACCCCCCTGCTCAGACCGGAGGTCGATAGTGCAGCCTCGTTGCTGACGAATGTGCAAGTGCCAGGAGATTGCCTTGTAGTCTGCGGTGAGTCGAGAAGAAGGCAAGTAATCTGCGAGAGTGCCGTGAGGTAGAGGCGAGCAGTAAGGCTCAGAGCCGTGCCGAACACTGTATGGCGCAGAGAGTAGCTTGAAGGAACAGGAAGCATTATTATTCCAGTGCTGCGATGAACCTTGTGAAGCTAGATGGCTTGCAGGATATGAAGACTGCAGACGATATCTGCTCAGGAGTGAATGGGTGGGGTATTTTTATGACGATGATGAAGCTTGAAGTTTCCGAAGGTTGTTGGTTGCGTGTTCAGATCACGTCGGGGTCACCACTGTGGCCGTGGAAGGGAAAGGGGAGATCTCCCGCCGGGCAAGGTGTTCTGCCCGGGGAGCGGCCAACACTCCGTGTGATAGTTCGGAGATATTCTATGACGATGACGACAGCGCCGCTACAGGTGGTCTGTCCTGAGCATCCTCACGGATACCACTTCCTTACTCTCTTGCCTAGTACGATGTTTCCGATCTTCAGGACAAGGTCTTCTTGAAAATGCATCTGCGTTGCCATGAGATTTCCCGCTGCGATATTTGATAGTAAAGTCGTATCCCGGCTGCTGCTTGGCGGTGATGTTAGCCGCACTTCCCTTCTGAGATCGTTCACCTTCCCTTTCTGGGGCTTAGGGGCTGTATGAAGATGGCCCCTTTCCCCACAGCCAGACCTAGGGCTGTATCCTTTATTGTCGTCGCGAACTGCTGCAACCTCCCTAGCGTGAGGGGAATGATGTTGCTGCCACCGCCAGGCGGTGCCGTTAGCTGCACTACCCTCTCGAGATCGATCAACTTCCCTTTCTACAGTTCGCTTAGAGCAGCTGGATCGTAGATGGCCCTTTTCCCCACAGCCATAGCACCTAGGGCTGAATCCTTTGTTGCAGTCGCGAACTGTAGCTGCTGCGATCTCCCTGATGCGATGGGAACGATGATCCTGCCGCACGGCTTCCACCTCCAGTGCATGGGCCAAGGCGTCCTTAAGCGTCTCGTGGTGCCCGAGCCTCACAGCAGCTCTGACTTCCAGGTCACGGATGCCGTCGATGAATGTCTGCACCAGGTTCCCTTCAATGAGCGCAGGTACAGACCGGTATGCTTTTCGCACCAGCTTCTCCACCTCAAGGGCCCACTGCTGCATATTTTCGTTGCTGCGTTGCACGCGATCTTTAAGCTGCGCGCGAAAGACGTGTTCCAGGTGAGCGTCACCATATCTCGCCTCCAATGCCTCAAGGAGCTGCTCGTAGGTCACTTTCTTACCGAGAGCTTCCAACACGGTTAAGGCTTGGTCGCGCAGGCCTAAGGTGAGTGCAGTCATGGCTGCCTTTTATTCCAGCCATTTGCCTCCATGACGGCCTCGAACTGGTTTTTGTAGGCCGACCAGGAAGAAGTCCCGTCGAACGGCGGCACTTTGAATCCACGTAGCGAAGGTGCTGTAGCTACTACGGGAGCTGTAGTTCCATCCCCAAGTTTGAGGTCGTTCAGCGTTTTCTTCACGTCAGCCATCACGTTGTCAACCCGATTGTTCACATGGTTGATTCGGGTTTCATGTTCTTCGATTCGGGTTTCAGCTTCCGACAGGCGGTTGTCATGTTGAGCAACCCTATCCTTCCCCTCCCTTATCTCTTTCCCAAAGGAAGCGTGAAGGTCCTTCATGAGGAGCATCTGTTCCTCCTGTCGGTGGGCCTGTTCCCCTTGTCCGCTCTGCAGCTGCTCTTTCAGCTGACGGACCTGTTCCTCCTGTCAGTGGGCCTGTTCATCCTGTGCGCTCTGCAGCTGCTCTTTCAACTGACGGACTTGTTCCTCCTGTCGGCGAGCCTGTTCCTCCTGTCGGCGAGCCTGTTCCTGCAGCATCACCATCAGAGCACCTAAATCAGGTGCTGCAGATGTAGGAGCTACTGACGGGCCTGCAGCTGGCGGCTGGCCCTCCGACGTCTGCGGCGTTGCACCACCAAATCTTCTTTGGTCCGTCTCCTGCTGGCGTTGACTTCTGGTACGGACACCCTCCGTTTCCTCCTTAGGTAAAATCAGCATGATTTTATCCCACTTCTGACATCAATTGTTACGAGCTTGAGGTTCGTGACAATAAAAATTGCCGATAGAATTACCTAAATTAACGCTTTAATTTTCTTTACACAAATTAAAACTTAAAACACCACTAATTAAGCACACTAATACACTTTATTCCGCTCCGAAACTTCGCTTGTCTCGCCAAATTCAATACTTCCTCGATCGCACCTTGCAGCGCCTATAAATACACATTAGTACCGAATCATCCAGAACATTCAAGTAAATACGCGCACCAATCGACAAAGCGCCGAAAGTTCGAGAGTCAGCTTCCAGAAGCTTAGTTCTTCGTTTCGACAAGAGATGGCGCTGTCGGTTGAAAGATAAGTGATGTCATTTTCTGGAAAGCTCTCCCCTTGCTCCGTTACCCGACACTAGATGGCGCTAGTGCCAGATGTCAACTTAGCCGCGCAATAATACGATAGAACCGATAGATTTTAGCTCACTTTATTCACAATTTATCAAAAAACATAAATGAAAATATAACTCACTAGAAGTTATTTCTTATAATTTCGTTGGATATTAATAATATACTAAGATCCTTAAAACACGTGTATCTAACACGGTGTTCAAAGTGATGCGCAGGTTTAAAATGGCTGGAATGGGCAATTCTGTGATGATGTGTTTTGATTTGCGTCAATTTAGTTAGCAATGATTAGTTGGAATATAATACCATTGTTTGTATGGAAATTGCCAGGCAAAACTTTAGAACCTTTATTAAATTCAAATACAAACTTGTAAAAATAATTAAATACATGTCATTTAAATAATAATAATAATTTATTTGATACAGACAACAATGATCCATTACAAAATTAAATTTAAAGATTACACCTTAAATATTAATTCTTATTATTGGTTAATTAATCAAAATATTAAATATTATTATTTAGATATTAATAAAGTTGACCATCTATTAAAAATTTCACTAAATGCACAAATATATAATTTTAATGAGATTATTCTGCGACCCAAAAAGGGAACTTCTAAATCGCGCGATACGGTGACGGATCAGCGCATCCAAACCAGCGACACGGGCCTCTGCGAACATCTGGGACGCACTACAGTATCGCGGCTGATGAAACAAAACGCGGAACGAATCATTATACTGCACTTTTAGTCTGCGGTATTCCTCTTTAGTGTAATTCGTCCACAGCTGAGGAGTGTAAAGTGGCTGACAGTAAGCTGAAAACAACGCCAGTTTGGAGGCATAAGAACACCTTTGAAAGCGTCGAGCTATCTAAGATATATCTAAGATATATAATAAGAAAATATATGATAAATTCATCTTTAGACTCCTCGGTAAATATTATTATTGCACACTTATAATAGTTTCACAACTCATTTGATCAAATTCTTTAGTATCGACCAAAATCGAAACAGGTTAGTTTGATTATCGATACATATTAAATTATAGTATAATTGTAATATTAAAAAAATATTACAATTATACTATAATTAATACTTATCCATTATAAGTACTAATTAATAAGAACTCTAAAAACGGTGTAATGATAGAAAACCATCACAGCCTATTAAAGTCCACTGCTGATCATAGACCTACGCCATAGATTGACTCATAGGGGGATTTGCCATAGTTGCCAAGCTTGATAAGCCGGTTGGCAACTGCTATTTTGTTTGTTGTTAATCGTTATAATGAAGACGCTGCTGCCCATCTCCTGGTTTATTTCCCCTTTTTACATAATAAGGTTGACAAACGAGCACACAGTCCACCTGATGGAAAGTGGTGTGACCCATAGACATCTACATCTATCCTCGATTAAGAATCAAAATGAAGATGCGTTGTGCCCCCTGAAGACTAACTCGTTTCCAGTAAAAAGGGTCTGCGATTATCTACACTCGCCATATGAAAAACAGCAGCGTTCAGCTGCAATTTCACGCTGGTATTCTGTGTGAGCGTTTTCCTTCCCTGATCGAGCCGACCCATTCGTGCTATAACTATGCAACTGAATCATGGCTATACCACGTAGTCCTTTGTCGTCTCTTACAATACCCGCGAGATGATATGGGGTGGATGTTCTTTACACCGCCACTACACGGCACAATGCCGTAATACAGGCCTACAGAACATAGGTATCCCACAATAAAATAAAAAGTTTCAGTCAGTTGAAATGGCACTATTTTGAGAAAGTCACTGAAGACATAATACTTTTTTTCATACTTAATGTCCAATTCAATACAAAGAAAAAAGAATTATCGTTACAGAAAAGGGGCAACATTAGTTTTTTTTTTCTGAGATTATCTACCAAATAGTCTAACTGTTCAATCGGTGTTAGATTTTGACGTACTTGAGATCTTAGAATAAATCTTAACTTAATAAATTATTTTTACGTGAAGTAAGTATAGAAGAATAAGTAATAATGGTAAGCTAATGAATATATGAAAATAAAAATAGCATATTAGTTAATTTTCAAGGTGTTTATTTGGTTTAATGATTTAGTTGGAATAATTAAATATATTGGTTTGATGATGCTTGAAACGATGTAAATAACCACATGGCTTAAAACGATCAGATTATCTGATGACTGTAGGCAAATTGTGTATAAGTTATCGGCTTTCGGGACTAAAATTTAAACTGAAATTGCTTGATAATAATATAATGACTTGACTTTAATGAAAGCTTACACTAAATTAAATTATTGTAAGAAATAACTGTAAATTAATTACCTATCTCCTACTTAAAACGAGGAACTATAATTAGCTTCTCGCTTTAAAGCAAGTTTACGATTTTTAATCTTGTAAAATATGAACAAGTTTCCAGCTCCGGCGTCAAACAACACTGTTAGAATTTGAATAAAATAGTCCAAGTGTAACTCACAATGGCGAACGACGTTAGATCTTTTTAATTATTTTTATATCACTAATAATGTTTAAGGTGTATTATTAAGGTTGTGGTTTCCACTAACTAAAGTAAGGTATGTTGTCTTTTTATTTTAGAATTGCTATTTTCAAACATTAAAAAAGTAACTTTTTGATATTCAATAAAACATTGAATAATAATAAGAAACTTTTTTATTTATATAGGTACAATAAATCTGTAGCGGATACAAAATGATTGCGAATTTAAAAATTTCTTAATAACAGATTTCAATAAATAATAAAAATTATTAACTTATAAATAATTATGTTTTAATATTTAAATAATTTATCAATTACGTTTGATTTTATTTCGTTTTCTCTTTTTAGTATTTTTTAATATTTCTTTATTTTCATAACCTATATAAAAATATTACAACAGTAAAATTGAAGAACTTAAAATAAGTTCTTTAACCGTAACAAGTTCATAAGTACTTACTAATCTAATTTAAACTTTGATATAGTACAACTACCTAACTCCATGTTAATATTCGGTGGAAAATAGACCAAAAATACTGCACAGTACTTGTGTTATTTTTATAGAATATGGGTGACAAATGAGAACTTGATGATAATTGGATGCTGAGACCCATAGACATCTATCCTAAATTAAGAATCAAAATGCAGCTGCAACATATCTACTATTCAATGGTTTAATTCCTAGTTTCGGGGTCGTTATTAATGTATTCGTCCAGATAAAACTTTCTCTAAGACATAACTATAAGTGTAATTCAAAGTGGTGTCCATCCTACCATGCTTTTTTCGCCTTTATCTGTATTACTAAGGTTTTATCTTCCAACTTGCAACTCTACGTAGACGATTGTTTTATTCATTTATTGGTGTCTGAAGCAAATTTATGAATCAAAATGAATGATGATCTAAATAACAAAGTTACCTGGCATAAATTTATTGTGTTGTAAATAAAACCTGAATACCTCATAGAGAATTATATAGATAAGTCCTTAAAATTTCAATCAATTATTATAAGCAACAAGTTTATTCTTAACTTACAACAGTACGAATCATCTGCACTCCATGAAGTTTTTCTAACTCCTAAGAACTTGAGCATTATTTTCAATTGCAAGCTATCATGAAAAGCATACTAGCAAAAAAATATCAATTATACTTTTCATGCTTTAAAATGCCTACAAAGCTCCCAATAACAAAAATTTTATAAAAAAGTTTAAAAAAATCCCCTATTCTTCTCTTGGTGATATCTATTTTTAAGACGACACGACAGAGGAGTGAACTCCCACGGGAGTTTACCCGCCTGCAACACAACATGTGTTCGTTAAATTCAGACGTTTTTGAGCTAAAAACGTCCGAATCCGACTTTGCAACTCGTGTCTTTTACCAATATACCTAAAATTCTGCTACTTACATCCATTCTCAGTATGCAATTTGCATGTCACATCTAAAAATCCGTCTAAAATTTTCTTCCTACGGAACTCATACCTATTCTTATTAAGTTAAAACTTATTAGGCTAAAACAGTATCAGTGTTTAATAGGCAAGTAAAGGAGCACTACCTTTCTTTACCGTTTCAATAAATTCATGCACGAATTCATAAACTTATGTGCATATCTTTAAATATAATTTGTATTATGTATTTGTCTGTCTAATAAATTATATGTATTTAAAGTCTTAATAATTAATTGCACAAGGTCTACAATTTCTCTGACATTATTTTTGCCGTTGACCTTGTTAAAAAAATAATAAAGCCAATGTTAACTCTATTCTTATATGATTAACGTAGCTTTCGCCAATCCGGACAACTTTTTCGCCGAATTTGGGTTTTTCCATATTGATAAACAAGCTTACGAATACAGTGTTTGTGAAATACCAACGAATCAATAATTTGAATATTCCACAAATACGAGACAAAAATCAATTAAATTAAGCGGTATACTTCACGGACTGTGGTGGAGGGTTTTAGTGCGTGAGTATGAACTCCGCGCTTGACAACCTTGACCATTGACCTTTTTCGCCAATTGGCGACCTTAAACATGCCTATGTCCGACAAGGTCTCTAGAAGCGATGATGTACGACGAGTTAATATCGATATGCGACTAAAGCATGATCTTTCTAACATTTGCCATCGTCGACACTCGCGCCATCTACGACACAATATATAGTTATTACTTGTCTTATGTAAAAACAACCATGAAATTAGAAAATATACATCACATGTCATTTGATTCTAAGCTATTTACGAAATATCCAGTCTCTTTCTCGTCGAGAACTTAATTTCAAATCAATTACTATTAAATTAATAAATTAATTTAACCAATAAATTAAATTAAATTCGATTCGAAGCGACATACACAAAAGCAATGGTCATTTACGATTTATTTATATAAATTTATATCCTTATTTCGATCACAATTTTTTTATTTTTCAGATTTTAGAGAGAGGTTGCTAGAACATCAGGTAACTAAATTCACCAAGATGCTGGACAAAATTCTATTCCTTTTACCTTTTCTAGCAGCATGTATTCTCAAATGTGATACAACTGGTGAGTACTATAATAAAAGATAATGATCACGTAACTTAATCAACAGTTGGGTACATCATCATCATCATCATCATCATTACAGCCCTTCACAAGTCCACTGCTGAATATAGGTCCCCCTTAAGGAATGCCACATACCACGGTCCCTGAGCCACCCGCATCCATCGACTTCCTGCATGTATCACCAAGTCGTCACTCCATCTAGTAGTCCCCCCTACACTTCGCCCACCGATACGAGGCTGATACTCCAGAACCTTTCTTCTCCATCGATTGTTGGTTTTTCGAGCTGTATGGCTGGCCCATTGCCACTTCAGCTTATTAATGCGTTAGCAAATACTCTTTGGTTCTACTGCGGATATCCTCATTTCTAAGTTTATCACGCAGTAAAACCCCGAGAATAGCCTTCTCCATAGCTCGCTGAGTGACCTTGAGCTTCCTCATATGACCAGCAGTTGGATACATAATGGCTGCTGAATGAGAATCACTTATAATAAATATTTAACTTGTGGAGGTGGCGCATAAGAATCCATCACCTTATTTCGTTCCTTAGATGTCGTAAGAAGCGACTATGGGAAAGGCCAAAAACCTCAAGTCTTTGGATAAATAGCGTTATACTATGTTGAATATGCCAGATCTAACTTGGTTATCTCAATGTACTCTTTAGTAGTATAACCCTTACAAAAAAAATTTGCTTAATGAATATTTTAAACCTTTTGATAGGTAAGGTCTGCAAATTTTCTGGAACTTTTTTAAAAGCGTACATTGCCCCATGAAGGAGTTAATGACTCCTTAGAGTCGACTAACTGGTATAACTAGTTTCTGTTTATTCCTATAATTTACAGAATGTGCATCACTGTTTTTAATATTTTTTTTTTTTGTTTTTGTGTACATACATTAAACTTTCGTAAATATATTGAGAGACTAAAGTTAATATATTTATTTCTTTAAATTGATTTTGATGGTATAAATTCCTCTTATGACTCTCTTTTAGAAACAACGATAGATACACTGATAGTCGCTTTACCCCATAGCTAAATTCCATATGACATTATGCTATGGCAATAACTAAAATAAACCAATTCAGCTATTTACGCACATGTACGGCCTCCAAATATTTTACAGCCTATGCTGGAAAACTACGGTTGCTAAAATATACGTTCATATAAAAAATAGTGCATCCACAAGGCTCAGCTTCTCCCTATTTAAAAGTACACTGGTGTTAACCTGCTTAACAATAGGTGTGATGAATTAAATACATTTCATTTTATTACCGTTTTAAAGCAAATTATTGACGTTAAACCAGTGTACTACTTTTGGTATAGCATTATTTACTTCATCACATTTTAATAATTGCCTTTTAAGTCGTAAGTTCCCCCAAGTATCATTAGCAAATAAAACTATATCAGGGTTATTTCATATCAAGTAAAGTAAGTCTTTAATATAAGCTAGGAACAAGAAGAGGCCAAGAATCGAGCCCTGAGGAACACCCCTAGATACTACCGATCCGGAAGAACTGCTCCCATTAATAACAACTGTTTGCGTTCTATTATTTAGATATGATGTAATAAGTTTGAGTGCTATGTTTTTATACCATAATTATGTAGCTTCCTGATTAATGTTTCATGGTGAACACAGTCGAAAGCCTTAAAAAGATCACAAAATACACCCAAACTATCCTCTGAATTCTTCCATGTGCAGGAAATATGTTTAATCGGCTCAACGCCGGTGTCAGTTATTGTACAACCCCTTGTAAAACCAAACTGATTTTTATGGAGCAATTTATTTAAATTAAAAAATTACCATTCGATCTAGAATATTTTGTGAAAAATTGTGATGAGCCTGGTAGTACAGAAATAGGTCAAAATTAGTGGGGTCCAATTTACTACCAGATTTGAATAAAACTTTACTATGTTTCTTTAAATCAGGAAACATACTAGATTCGTTTCCTTTAACGAAAATCTCCCATAAATTTGCTGTTTTCGTAACATCAATAGTTTTGAAATATTTTACTATTTATCCTGATAATATTTAATGAAATGATAATTCTTTTTTACATACATTTACATTTTGTTTGAGTAATGACTCGGCGATAGTAGGGGAAGAATTCTGCGACTTTTTATACAAAATCGGCATGTCGTTAAAATATTGTTCAAAAGCTGTTGCAATATCTAGATCTGATTTTGTTAAATTATTGTTAAGATTTAATTCAAAATTTGAGTTGTCATCTTGCCAGTTTTACTATTGATTATACGCCAAGTCATTTGAATTTTATTAGAGGCATTTTTAATTTTGTTTCTTAAATGTCAAGTCTATGGAACATACTGTTTTAAACATTTTGGAATATTTTTTATATATTCTCTAAATGATCATAGCATCTTGTAAAGGTCATGTAACTTATCTACCTCTATGGATTCCTACAGCTGTATGTAACTGTGTAATATACAGGGTTATTTTGCAATAAGCGGCCAAATTTGCAAATAAGTTTCAAAATATATAGGCAAATGGAAAAAAAAATAATTTAAATAATCCCAAAAATTCTGCCCTTTTTATCTTTGTTTGCCCTTTTGATTCAAAATGTGTGGTAATACGGTAGGCAAAAACGTTGCTGTCCATAAATCACATTCATTTTGGTATAATTTCAAATAAAAACAAGATGCCTTATAGAAGCCTAAGAAGCATTATTTATATATTTGAAATTAAGTTTAAAATTTAGCTAGTCTTTGGGAAATAACCCTGTATATGATTGTAAGCTGATTTTTTTTTAAAGTCCCGCTGGGTTTGTCGCTGGTTCTTCCCAAGACAGAGGTTTTTTTCCCAACCAGTGGCGTTGAGGTATTACTACTACGTAAGTAATATAGTTCGATGACCAGTGGTGTTAAATTAAAAAAGAGTGGCTTTTAATAGGTATTAATTATAATTTATAATCTATATTTAATAAAAAAGTTTATGTTTTTATTTCTGTCAAGACAATAGCTCGACAGTTTATTAGATTCTGAACTCGGTGTAAATGCTAAGACATGGTGAATCGAAGAATTAAAGCTTCGATTTCATAAACTGTTAAATTATGTGAAAATTATTTGTTTCTTATCAGTATTGCAAAGTCGGTTTTAACTTCTTTTAATTTAATTATTGTGATTAAGATTTATAATATAGTACTAAGAGGGATCAAAGAGCCGTGGTGGTGGAGCTAAGCGCTCGTTGTAAATTTCACAGTTGGTGAGTGAGCAACTTGGGTTCGAACCCCGCCGGCGCCAAAGAAAATGTTAATTGCAATTTTAAGTGCTGACTTCCTACGTGCTCGACGGTAAAGGAAAAGGTCGTGAGGAACCCTGCATGTCTGAGAAATAAGAAAAAAAAATGATTTCGTAGTCATGTGAAGTTTGCCAACATTTTTATTAATAAGGAGCTTATTTGCAGGACCAACTCACGGTAAAGTGGTAATGTGCTACCTAGCTTCATGGGCTACCTACCGTCCTGGAGCCGGAGAATTTGACCTTATAGATCTGGATCCTTCGTTATGTACGCACATCGTTTATACGTTCACTGGACTTGATGAAAATATGATGACCATCAAAAGTATCGGTAAGAATGAAAAATTACAAATTATTTTTTATTTTTTATTTTACAACAACGAAAATACTAAACAAAGTTCATAAATACAGTGCAACATAACCCTATATAATATTTTTCTGCACACTGCAATTCGCCGTCTTTCGAGCGCAAACATTTTAATATTATTTAGAGTAAGAAGTTAGTTCGCTCGTTTCTATAAAAATAACATGAGGATGAGTTGTAGTAGCTATTTAGTTAGAGTAGTATACAGAATGTTTGGAAGGACTGTTTGGAGGATGTTTGGTTTAAAAGCAAGTAATTACATAATTCAAGAAATAAAAGTCTAAAGTAAAAAACTAAATATATGGTATCCTGATATATGTTATGTATATGACGGGGCCTCTTCTATTTATTTAGATACCATAAATTCTTGCATTACCATATAGTTAAATATTTTAATACATTAACGTTGCGCGGAATATTGGAAATAACCGGTGTAAATAAGATGTCCATTAGCTTGTTTTGCTTCTACGCGATAAAGCGCAAGCAAATAATTCCAAAGGGTACATCAGATCAGAGCATTTAATATTTCCCTCTTGTAATGATGTTTTGCAATTCAACAGAGCATAATGATTTGCTTAATTAATTTTTTTAATTTCATAGTAAGCATGTTACTAAAAACACTTTCTGACGAGTTATTAAATTTCTGTCGAGATCTTTTAGGTATTTACGTGTTTTATGAAACCATAACTGCACTGTTACTGCCATCGGTCACGGCTTAAATACAGTACCGCGTATAAAGTGACCTACATGGCAGTCAAAGGCTTAATGGTATATTCTCGAAGCCGTTGCTAATTTTCGTGTGCCAACTCGAAGACAAAGCGCGCTCGAGCCGCCCAGGTTCAACACTTAAATTAAAATTTACGATTATGGTGTTAATTTCATTGAAATTAACAATTAAATTGCTGATTGCAATTTTGAGTGCTAATTTACCACTTTCAGCGATGAGGCAAACATACATTTCTTGCTGGTTCTTCCCTGGACAGAGATTTTTTCCGAACCAGTTGTAAAAGTAAAAAAATGACTTTCAATACGTATTCTTGTAATCTATATTGAAAAAAAATTATTCTATTTTATTCCTGACCAATGCAGGATTCCGAGGAATAAAATATTTTGAGGATATCCGAAGTCCGTAAACACGCTCTGTACGGCGTATTAATTGCTCCATAACTTGGAGGTTTCATTTACAACTCTTTTTTATCTATGTGGTTTTTAGTTTTTTTATCACCCGGGCTATCTTGTTAAAAAATAATTGTAGATTTTAGAACATTTTAAATTATTCAGCACTACAATTAATTATTTTAAAACTGCCATCAATTATTTAAATGTCATTAATGTTTCTAAATAAATGTTTAAATAAAATATTCATTTTATCCTTTGAAATTCCGCACGAATATACTACACCGCAGACGGTGTGGTGACGTCATAACCAAAGAACCCTAAAATCAATTACATCCTGTTGGTACTAAGAGGCGACTACTGGACATGACTGAAAGAACTTATAAACTCCGATAGATGTAGTATAACCAGAGAACTTTAAACTACTATCTATCGGAGAGTCTATATGAGAGTTTACGCTAGACGTAATATCGCCAAATCGATAAGGGGAGCAGCGTAAAAGGTAGGTGAGACGTCTGGTTCTGCAATCGCCAATCTGATTTTGTCAAATCTTTCTTACAACATGAGAGACTCATCTACAGCAGTGAACGTGGACTGATGTCGAAGGAGAGGAAGTAAATAATTTAATATATATTAATATTGTCAAATATTTTAGACATTACTCTCGAAAAAGGCTACAGCAATGCGGGCTACAAAAGCCTGGTAGCGCTGAAAGAAAAGTTTCCTCATCTGAAAATCTTAATAGCCGTTGGGGGTTGGAATGAAGGTACCGCAAAGTTCTCTAAGATGGCTGCTAATCCTGTCTATAGAGCCAAATTCATTGACAGCGTAGTTGAGTTTTTAAAGTGAGTATTTATTATCTCATCACTTTCTAACTTTACTATATCATTTATTTATATTATATACCGAAGTTCAAATCATATACACCCTAGCCTGTGACCCTGCGAAGTGGCAAAGTCAATGATGCCTACTAAATTTATGGTTTTATTTCAGTTCGTAAAGTAAGGTGATACGATTTTATTTTCGATAGATTGTAATTTTTATTTATTTAATTCAAAGTTTTTGTTTTTATTTTTGTAAAATACAAAAACGTACAGAATAAATAAATAAATGAACTTTTAATACAAAGTAAATGTCGAATTCTACTAACTAAAAAGAAAAATATAAAAGAATGAAAACCAAAACTTTTATTTTAAAAGTTATTTTTTTCCTTTTAAGTGACTTAAAGAAATTATTTTCAATCTCAATAGCAACAAACAAGTACATTAAAAATGTCATTCTCTATGTTGCCCTCTTAGGAGTGGAATTTTGTCTCCGAACTGATATAGAATCACCCTTGAAGTATAACCTATTTAAATAAAGAAAGAATCATCAAAATAGTCAGTCAGTCAAACTGTCAACCTCCTCTTTTCTTATGTTAGCTAAAATATGTACGAAATAGACGGGCTTATTTCTGACAGCAATCTCTTTCAGACAATGGCCAACCATTGGTTGTCTGAACAAGATTGAAAGAAGAAAGTATAAAATATTTCCAATCAGAAAATTATATTGTTAACATTGGTGTGTAGATACTGCAACCTGTGCACATCTGCCACTTTATTCAAGTTAAAAAGTTCACAAATGTATTGTCAACGCTGAGATTACCACAGCGGATAATTAAACTCTCTCTCTAAATATACTTCTAACCGGAACATACACGTATAAGTGGACGAAATATTGGCGACTAAAATGGATGATATGGCTATTTTAAAGATGTTAAAAATTAATCAATTTTATCATTTTTAATATAACGGATTCCAGCGAAGTAACGCCTGATTCTATTAAGATGATATCTACCCAAACGAAATTCTAAGCAATAAAGAAACTCTACGCGTAGCTCAGAGTATTTTGTATATTTTGCATTATTCGGTTCTTGCTATAATTATTATAATCATCTGTTCCACCGTTAACCCGTAATATTCCTCTTGGCATGAGTTTCTTTCATATTAATAAAGGATTTGTTATAACTATACTTTTCAAAAGCATAGTAAGTCTACAATTACAATACCGTGACTTCTCCTATATCAACACAATTGCTATTTTATCAAATTAATACTTCTGAAAAACAAAATACCGTGTAGGGCGGTGTAAGAATGTCTACTACCCCATATCATTTCACTGGTGTTGTTCTTAAGGGAAACAAATTAGAATATGGACGGCAGCGTCCTCTAAAACAAAAACTGCGGTTGCTCACCCGCTTGCCAAACTAGAAACTATGGAAAATATTTCCCCTATGAAGCAATCTACGGGGAAGGCCTATGTTGAGCAATGGACTATATATATATATATATATATATATATATATATATATATATATATATATATATATATATATATATATATATATATATATATATACATATATATATACATATACTCTAAATAAGAATCAATTCCAACAGTAGTAATAAATAGAACATTTGCCAAAATCCAAATCAAAGCGTCTGTTAACGTTTGTAAGTTTTAAATTGATAATTACCATAAAATACAACCTATCCGGAATTACAGGCTAATGAAACCTCGAACTTTAAAATCCGTTGAGCTATTTAGGCGACCAAAGGTCACAATGGCACAGACATACATAGACTTTACATACTTTATATACTTCATTACCCTTACAGCCTCTCAAAAGTCCTGAACATTTTTAAACGTGGTAGAGCTACGCTGCAGCTATATTATGGTTGTAGCTGAAGGGGTCGGCTCCGACCGAGGGAAGGACTACGTTCTCACAGAATACCAGCGTAAAATAGCAGCATAATGCAGCTGTGTATCTTATTGTGTGTGTAGAGAACCGGATACCCGTTTGACTGGAATCGAGGCATTCCATCTTAGTCCTCAAGGGTGACAACGTATCTGCATTTCGATTCTTAATCGAGGTTAAATGTAAATGTCTATGGGCCACAGCATCCACTTACCATTAGGTGGACTGTGTGCTCATTTGTCACCCTTATCCTATAACAAAAAATAGGCTTTACTCTAAAGATTGCTCCATAGAGAGGATTTTAATATAGTAGCCACGCTTGTCAGACGGATTGTCAACCGCAGTTTTATTCGCTTGTTTTAGTATCCCTCAGTCGCCTCTTACGGTACCCACGGGCCGATAGGGGGTGGTGGATATTTTTACACCGCCACTTTTAGCGGTTTTTTTTTGGGTAGGTACAACTCTCTGACCTATTTTGGCGTTCAGCAGTGCATGCTTTTGTGCTTTGGTTTGAAAAGTACGGAGAACCGGTAATATTATAGGCAGTAAGACAATTCATCACGTTACTCAAAGGTTTTAATGCCTATGTAACATTCTTTTTTGAAGTTTATTGCAGATCTGCATAGGTTGTTTTAGATACACTCTTGCTGTGTTATTATCGTGTTTAAAACAAGAGTTTGTTAGCCTTACTTATTTTAAAAAGGGGAATACCAGAAAGATTTTGTGCCTTTTTAATGGCGGTATAACCATTTAATACGGTTAACTTTGTGTGAGTTCTGATACTGCCATCTCTACTGCGCCTGTCTAGCAATAAGATTATATCGAATCCTCTCCACTACGAAAGAGAATCAATATTGACTGAACTGATTGATGAAGATTAGAATATTAAATTAGTTAGTGTTTTATTTGAAATAAATCTTGATTTCAGACTACACAATTTTGATGGACTAGATATGCATTGGAAGTATCCCGTAACAAGAGACGATAAACCCGAAGATCGACCAAATTTTGTATCTTTAATAAAGGTAACGCGATACACAAATTAAGAAATGAGATGATTCAGAACGTTGTGTATATGTTGAATATGTATCATGTATTGGTTGGGCTTTTTACACTACAATAAATAAATAGGAAAAAAAACATTTTTAAAAACAAGCTTTTATTAAAATGTTCTAAAAAGAAGAAAATAAATTTTAAATTAAATCATACCCATCAATTTATTACCTTACACATTATGTAATATAAAATATTATCGCGAGGTTTACCTATTTTATAAAAAACATAATTTTTTTCTTAGAATTACCTATGCACAAATTAGTCTGTCAATCAATATCAAGTTACATATTGTAATTTTGTTTATGTACACAGTTAAATCTCATGACAAGCTTTTATATCATTTAAATTGTGTAATGTAACAAATGGATTCGACATAATTTAAAGTTTATTTGCTTCTTTTTAGATCATTTCAATAAAAGCACGTTTTTAAATATGTTTTATTACCGTTCATTTATTTTTTAGTTATTATTAGACATGTTTCTAAGTCTATTCATTCCATGTAATGCGTCATTGTGATTTTTGATCGCCATCTTAGATCCGTCACCTTGATTTTTTTTATCGCCAGCTTTTAACCCTTGTCGGTCCCTACAACGTTTGTTCGAGCTCCACCAAAATATCCCTAACCTAAGCCAAATTATAACTCTTCAAAATTGGTATGGTGACCATTTTTTCCACTATTTTAATTTTTTTTCACAACTGCTAGAATTTGCTGAAGGTTTAGGTGGATTATTGGTGATTTAGTTAAGACACGACCCCGCTGTCTTCGCCGCTGCCCGCTAAGTCTTACTGTTTAGTCGGGTTATAGTACGCTATCTCTTTGAATAACTAAACGTGGACGTCATTTTATTCGTATTCTTTTTGGCGAACCGTTTTATTTGATATCCATATCATGAGGATGATTAAAAATCATTATCTGACATCTTTGGGAGTCCAGACCATATTGGATTTAGAGTGAAGTTATTTTATTTTCGTATTCTTCTTAGCAAACTCTCTCATTTGATACCCATATCATGGTAGTGCATAAAAATATCTAGGTTGCCCTCTTGGGTGATCCACAATATTGGATTTGACGTTAAATGATGACGTCATTTAAGCAATACAATATGGGTGATCCACAATATTGGATTTGACGTTAAATGACGTCACTTAGCTAAACTAAAAATTTATGCAAAATTTCTGCTCAACCGGTTGAGGATAACTGCTTGATGAATTGCAAGATTTGACCCTAAAAACATGCAAACATTAGGAATGAAATAAAATCTTTTAAAGTGGAAGTCGTGCATAGACTTACGCATAGACCAGATTTTAATTTACTATCATCTTAAGCATTACATAAGTTACCTCTGGATCTATTCGACCGTATGAAACTCCAGATCGCTCAGCGAGCTATAACAGCAAGCCGCAAGCAAGGAATGGGCCGGCCATGTAGCCTGAAGAATCGACAGCTGATGGGAAGAAAGGCAGCAGTGTGTACACTGCTGAGTTCCGGTCTGTTCGGCTGACATTTCGTCTGTCTCAGCAAATGTTTTGTTTCATCTTCTTAGTGTAATTTTATATATTTCTAATAAGCAAGAGCTGATTATGATAATAGACACTTTCTTTTTAGGAACTTAAAGAAGCTTTTATACCTCATTCATACTTTCTAACGGCTGCATTCGGTGCTACAAAGTATACTCTGGATCAAGCCTACGACCTTCCACAGTTAAACCGCTACTTAGACTACATAATTGTGCTATGCTATGATTATCATGGGTCTTGGGAAGGTATCTTAGGTGTTAACGCTCCACTTTATGGAATAAATGAAGATGACGTCCTCAATGTTGTAAGTAAATTATCCTTTTTCATCTTAAATTTTATATGTAATCACTTATTTTAATAATAAACCATAATAATGTCCAAAGCTTCAACGCTTCGCTGCGCTGGAGCGTCTTCGCGTGGAGTAGGAATGTTAAGTTTATAGGATTTTGAGTGTTGCTAAAATTTTCTAAAATCTATTCCTAAACAAAATAAACTTAAGACGTTATGTATTCAACGGATGGATAAGATGTTATTATTAATCGAATTTATAGTTGCGGAAAAAATATAAATATTAGTTGCTCCCTGTTAGTAGTTAGAAAATGCTCCATTATAATAAAAGCTCGCAAATGATAATATAATAAAAATCTTGAAATGAATTTTGATTTTAAATATATAAATACTATGTTACCAACTGTATTCAGAAAATTTCAAACATCTTGCTCATTGGATATTTGGCTGATAGAACACATTTCGTGAAACAAAAAAGCAACAAATGTTGATGTGTATTTTTAAACCATCCTAAGCGAGTGCTTAAATACTATGCCATCTGATGGTAAGTGTTGACGCAGACGACGATGGTAAAGCACACTGACTTAGCTTATTCCACTCCTTTGCTGTACGCATGACAAACGATGAAGCAAGCCGTTTCGTCTGGATACTTGTTAAGTTAACAACGAAAGGGAAAAAATGTGGCCAAGCTTTTGGTTGTCCCATGGTGGAAGGGACAGGGAGAAATCTCTGATTTCTCTCTGAAATATATCCTGTAGAAAACTGAAAGACTGACTCTTTTGCGCCTGAAATGGAGACTGGTAAGATTGCCTGTAATCGATATTGAGTCACTTATAAGCCTTTTTCTAAGTAACATTTAACAAAATTTAAATTAATTTACTCGTAGGCTAGGATTTTCACCAGTACTTTAGCCACGATTCCTACTCGTTCCTACCCATCTCTACTTATTAGGAACAAGTAAGTTGGCCTTCCCATCAATACTGTAGATATAAAATACCTCGACCAGGAGATAGGTAGTAGTAGCAGACGTCAGTTACTGTGATTGATAATCCGCCTGTATCAATATCCCAGGCGATTATCACAACTAATACCTACATCTAAAGAAACTCATGTTTAGCTGTAAAATTATAAGGGGTGGTAAACCGAACAAATTACATTATTACTATACTTATATTTCTCAGGATTATACTCTCAGGTATCTACTGTCTCATGGCGTAACCCCCGGAAAAATAGTTTTGGGTCTGCCATTCTTCGGACATGGTTACATTCTCAGCGATCCCGGAACACGTGATGTTGAATTTGGTGTCTCACCAATTAGAACGGAATCGTTCCAAGGACCATATACCCAAGAAGATGGATTATTGGGATATAACGAGGTAAATATTTGTTATGTAAAAATAGTAAGCAATTATTTTTTTGCCATTTTATATAGTTACTGCATTATTTTTTACACCTATCTTTCTAAAATGACCGTAACATCGATAACTTAGCTTTCTAGAAAAATAATTCACACATTACTTCATAATAAACATTTTACACCACAACAACTAACACGCAACATTAACTTCCAATAAAATTAACAATGAATAAAATCATAAAATTCAAATTGTATCAATACTTTCATCACCATCACAGTCAACTTTAGATAATTGAAGCTAATTTTTATACCTTCCTTAACATTGCTATGTACAATACAATACTGTGCATATAGCAAGATATAAAGAAAATCATTGTTCTTATAAATTAATTTATATCCAGATTTGTAAAGAGTTAACTGACAAAACTTCAAAATGGACCCGTCATTGGCACGAACAGTCTTCTACTCCCTACCTACGGGACGGTGAGCGCGTGATCACGTACGACAATACTAGATCTATTGCTCTTAAAGTCAAGTAAGTGTCGATTTACATTTTATTTTTTATTCATAGCTATTTTCGTAAAAATATATGTAGCCTTGCGGTCAACTCAATAATAATCTAGCATCAAGAAGAACAAGCTCCAATCGACAACCTCGTCAAATTTGTTTTGAGTGTTGTCATATTATAATATACCTTTAAAGATATCGCATTGCAATATTTTTTATGACATTTATAATTATATTGTGGTGTGTCTGTCGATGTGTGTAATTTTCCCAAAAATAAACAATGAAATTAAACATTTTATATTGATTTTTAAAATTCTGTAAATATTATGTTATAGCGCTAGTCTGCTATTTTCCTCTAAACTAAATTCAAGTAGTTATACTTGTCGCATAGAATTAACCGTGTAAAAGGCGACAGAGGAAAATAAACCAGAAAATGCGCAGTAGCGGGAGATGAAGCTGCTCGCTTCCCTAGGAATTACTTGAATCTTGACACGCTACACGTAGGAAGAAGGTAGGTAATAGGTCCCTGGGTAGTGCTAAACGAGCAGCACTACATACTTGTGGTAGGTAGGTCCTCTACTAGTAAGATGCCCGGCCGGGTGTAAGTTACCCACCTGACAAAGACATACCGCCAAATGATGCAAGTTGTGTTCCGGTATGATGTTAGGTGAAACCCATTTCATAGAGAGAATGGGTTTGGACAGTTGCGTTGCGCATAAGAACCATTTGCGACGCGGCTGTTTATGCAGGTTAGCGAGATCCGAAGCACGGTTGCAAAATCCTGAGATGGCTCCACTATGCCGGTTTGCGACCAGATTAGAGGGCCTGGTGGCGATTTCCAGGGGAGTTCCATCGTCCCCGCGATCTCCATGTTAGGTGACCATCGATGCCGTGACTCTGTTTTCAACCCTAGATTATATGTGTGACGCCTCGTCCAACTACCATTCTCTCAACCTGTTCACTTCGCCAAAAATTAAAAAAGAGTAAATTTGTACAGCGGTTGCACTCTCTTTCCATCAAAGTATACCTCACAAACATCCGAGACCTGCACTGTAATCTCAAATCAGTCTACTACTACCTTGAGACTGAAAAGTTGCACTTAATCTTCTTGACTGAGACGCAGATCAGATGTCCTCTCTGGATACGGCGTACCTTGGCTACCCTTGGTACACATTGGAGTATAATTTCTAACAGCACGGCGGAGTCCGTGTTTGCGTCCGCAACGACATCTGCTGTAAGGGTTTCCGTCACCTTGAAGACCCCACTTTCTCAACGATCTGGGTATTGTATCTACCGATCGCATAGCGGTGACTAGGAGACAACTAGGCTATTTGAGCACATCACAGAAGCCTATGATGTGCCTCTAAATCGGTATTATAATGTGGATTGTTTGTATTATAATGTTACACAGTTGGTTTTCTGGGTTACTTTAAAGCCTGTCATCAGGACTGGCTATTTCCTTACCAGAAGACCGATCACGCTGGGAGACAGGCGTAGAATATAGCCTTATTGCTGGACCTCTCCCAGTTGGTACAACAAATGTAGAACTGCCTCGTCCTTCTGCTTATAACCAACCCAGGGCACAATGTTCAAGTTACCTCACACTTTGGAACTTCTGACCATTGTCTGGTGAAATCCGTGTAGTTACATTCGCCATTTATCTAACTACGATTTTCACGATGTGCGGCGAATGTGTCAATATAAGTCAGCAGATTGGGATGAGATGCGACATTTCTTTGTATCTTATACCTGGCGGCAGGTCTGTCGTGGATACCATAACCGATGTGATACATCTAGCGATGGAGTATTTCATCTCCTTTGCTGATGTGCCGTTCGTGGTAAAGCTCACCCATGGTTCAACGCCGAGTGCGCTCGTGCTGAAAGGCACAAGCATATGGCATACTTATTCTGGGTCGATGCTCTTGACCACATAGCTCCAGATGTTAGCCTTAAGAAGAGAGCTTTTAATCAAGCCACCAAGTCTTGTAAAAAGGCATTACGACAAGCTAGTTTCGACCACATTAAACGCATCGGTACAAAGGTCTCTGTCAAACCATCTAGCAGTAAAGCCTTTCGGTCACTCGCCAAAGCGGCCGAGAAAAACTTGTGTCGGTCTACACTGCCTTAAAACCAGATAGCTCACTGGCACATGCTCCTAAGGAGAAAGCAGACTTATTTGCTTCTCTTTTAGCTTACAATTCGCGTCTTGACAGTAGCAACAGCGTACCATCTCAATTACCTCACTGCGGTACCTCTATGTCAGAAGTCCGTATCACTAACCAGGAGTTTCTTAAAACCTTGCGAAGTCTAGACGTGAACAAAGCTAGAGGACCTGATGGTATACCAGCTATAGTTCTAAGGGTCTGTGCATATGAGTTGTCTCCTGTGTTGACACGCTTGACCCGCCTCTCATTCAGGACTGGAATAGTGCCCAAATCTTGGAAGCTGGCTAATGTGTAATATGTGTAAAAAAAGGTAGCCGTACCGACTCTGCCAACTATCACCCAATTTCAATAACCTCCATATTCTGCTCATTTTGGATAAGTTGCCAGCGTACGGTTTATCCCCTGATATGATTGAATGGGTAAAGGACTTTCTGAGTGAACGGTCTCTCCGGGTCGTTGTCGAAGGCTGTTTATCCGATCCTGTGGCGACTGAAGTCGGTGTTATTCAAGGGTCCGTTCCCTCCGCAACTCTCTTCCTGCTGCATATTAATGATCTACTTATGCCCGGTATCTATGGGTATGCAGATAGCACAGTCTTGGAGAGATGCCAACCAAGTGCCCGGGCCAGTCGGGATCAAATCCAGTCGGAAAGAAAAGCTATGGTTGAGAGTATGAATCTCACACTACAGTTTCCGAATGGGGCGATTCCAATCTCATGAGATTCCATTTTTTCGAGGAATTTTCCATAGCGTTATTGAGGTATTCCATCTTAGTCCTCAGAGATGAAAACGAAAATAAGGAAAAATCCCTTCTTTATTTTAATTTGGTTGCCGGTGTCCATAGACTGCAAAAGTTGGTTTGTTACTTTAGTTTTATAAAAAAATTGTTTAAAACAAAAAAACTTTCTTTTAGGCTTATTATTATTATTTTTATTTTTCATGTTTTTCGTATACTCGTATTTGTAAACTTGTCACAAAACCTTGTCACAAATACTTCGGAATATCTGCTAACTGTAACTGATATTCTGCGTTATTATCATGTTACACATCACTTCAATGAACATAAAAGAAAGCATATTTTATTTCAGAAAAGCTGTTGAATACAATCTTGGCGGGGTCATGGCATGGTCTGTTGATACAGATGACTTCAAAGGCTCTTGTGAGAAAGAGGTGGACTATGTGTCGGTATCGTATTCAACGCTACATGAATTCGCACTCAGGTACAACCGTATCGCCAACAATCCTGTGTTAGAAGGTATCCTCAAGAACCGCAATCTACCTAGTGGTAAGACTCTTTACCCATATTCAGACTATATACTTAAAAATAAGAAATCTTTCAATTACGTTATAGCAAATTTCATTGCTATGTCCATCCTGTGGGTGTCGCTTACGCCTCTTAAGTCGACAGAGGGGAAAGAATGGCAACTATGGCGAATATCCCCCCCCCCACAAGAGGCAATCTAATGAGGAGGGGGAATCTACAGGGGAGGAGGGGGAGGCTACAATAGGCCTTAACGACAACGGTAAGCGTTCAGTTTATACTAAAGTTGAATAATTTAATATAAAGTTAATGCTTGAAGCGTCTTTAATTCTAAATTCCCGCAAACGGAATTTTAAATACATTTTTAGCTATAAAAACTATATAACTACTCCAACTTTTGCAGCCGCTTACCTGGACCGACAAACAAATAGGCAATCAGGCGCAACAGATGTCGTCACAAGAAGCAAGAACCGCATTTGGCTTACGGAATCCCAATCCCCAAACTATGCTTTACTGCATACAATTGACGACATAATGCACCTTTCGATGGAGGAAAAGGGTATCACTGATGAAATGATACGTTTATTGACAGAAAAGTCAGATATTTCTGGGCAAAGCAACAATAATAGCAGTATTTACACTATGGTGTGTTATTTCTGTTTCATTTGAAGTTCCAAGCTATTTAAAAGAAAATATAACCATTGATATATCTTATATATTATAGATATATCTATAGATATATTCTTATTTAAAAAAACTAGAATATTAAATAAGTAAAAAACAAGATTAAAAATACAAAAAGTAAACACTAAGTCATCATTTTAACTTAACTATAAGTTTCATTTAAGTATATCTAGGAATGACAATTTTTATGCATTTAATAAGGAAACACAAAATATTTTGTAACGTATATAATGAATACGCACGTATTTTGCAGCGCTATGTATTTTCGTAATATATAATATAAATGTTATATATTATAGACACTTTTTTTTAGTACAGTTAAATAAATTTATAAAACAACAAAAGACTTTTTCAGTATTTCATGTTACTACAACTACAATGTCTCAACTTGTTAACAAAAAATAAACGTATTCTATTTTTTTATTTTTCTATTTTATCTTGTTTTATTCTTTTGGTTCTTTTCTATTTTAATAGTACAAACAAAAATTTAATACAATCAAATAATATTTATTCGTCTACGTTTTAGATAACGCGCTCCAAAACCGCTACCAAATCTTAACTATATTAAAAATGCAACTTTATTTTAGTTTAAGAATAATTTAGTTCATTTTAATATCTAACTCGTCTTTGCATGAAGTTTATTCAGTCATTACATGAAGTAGGCGTATAGGATACCCGATAATTTCCTCTTCATCTGATTTAAACAGCTGAAATCTCAGAGAGATGCATTGTTGATAGGCATCGCAATGATTTCAACTTATTTACCTGATGGGCCATACGATAAAGGAATTATTTCTGTCCTTTATCTTTACAGTAGCAGTTTTTTTCGTCTTGACCTGGCCTCGCAAGAATCACAGGGACAGCCTTTGTCCAGCAGATATCAAATCGAAATAATAAAGCTGGGCTAAGCATAAGCATTCCATCTAAGTCCTCAGAGGTGAAAACTTAACCGTAGACTTCTTTGTTCGAAGTGGGCTGGAAGTGTTCATGGACTGAAGGTGGCTCTTTTTTATAGAATAAGGGTGATAAGCATGTGACCTAATAGTAAGTGGTACTGTGGCTCACAGATATCTACAGCTTTCCTCAATTAACACATTCATCACCCCTACGATTTTCATGATGTCTTCTCGGTTTCCGCCTACATTTTACGCTTGACTCGCCAGGCGAGTCGCCGGCACTGCAATATAAATTGATCGACTCGCCACACGAGTTCACTGGCACTACGTAAGGGTAAATTCTATGTTTTGTAATTTTTGCGGCCGTCACAGTGTACTTAACGCGTTTACGCAATTAAAAAGTGTTTCCGGACTATTCGGCTTGTAAAAATGGCAAAAAACTCTTTGGATAAAATAAAAAGTAAGTTTGTTTCGTAATTTGAGCAGTGGCTGTCAACCTTTTAAATTGTGGTTATTGTTAAGGTTATATTTTGAATTTCTAATACTTGTAAATAGACAATTTTACCCCGAAATAATTTAATACGGGCTTTCAGTTTTAAGAATATGGTATCAGATTAAAATGTATTATTTTGGGTCGGCCTTAGTAATCTGCTGCACGATTTAAGTGACTATTTTAGCTTTAGTTGACAGGCAATGATGCTATTGATTACCATTTAGCTGCTTTTTATGCCGGAAATCTTTATTTTTCGAGATATCGATAGTTAAAGTTTTGAAGTTATATCAAGTTGGCTAGACATCCGGTACTTGATTTTGATTAATTAAATTACATATAACGAAACGCAAATATTATGTCAGTTTGTTTTTTTAACACAGATACACTCATAAAAAAAGTTAATCACTCAGACCCAAACAATCCATTTGTGGCTGGAGATGGGACTTATATACAACAAATTGAGTTGTAATGGAGAGCAGTCAAGGTCATCAAAACACGGGAGTCCAGTAAACGTAAGCCAGGTCACAAAGGTAGAGAACAGATAAACGCATGCGATGACGGAAGGGTCGATATTGAAAACAAAGTTTACAGAAGTTTACTAGAGTAGGCAACGACGTCACAAGTAGGAATACAAGACGAAATATTTAGTTGCAAGTGCATTCTTGGAGTGCGATTTAACATTAACCAATGAGAGCTTTGTAAAAAACAATGTTATCCGTGCTTTTTTTTCTTCAAATACAACGGCGCGTCGGTGTTTTTTTGTCGGCTGTTTTATCAATGCCGATCCTTTTTTTTATTTATTTTCAACCCTATTACAAAGATACAAGATTTATAATATGGCTGCTAGATATGTTATCTCAAATATTACGATAACTTTGTATTTCTAAAGCTTGTTTTAAAAAAAATAATGTCTTGATAGTTCTTCCCAGGACAGAGGTTTTATTCCAAACTGGTGGTATATCAATACGTAATCAAACAAGAGTGACTTTTAATAAGTAACATTAAATAAACACTCACGCCTGTCACCCAGAGAGGTAGGCAGAGACTACGGACTACCTTTTGGCACGATACTAATTATTCTAATGAAACTAGTTTGTTGTATATTAGTTCCATATCACAAGTATGTAGGTAGTCCATGCTACTATGTTCACGTCGTTGTCTAACATGTCAAAGGTTGAGGATCTATGTCAGGGAACTCGCCTAGCGAGTTCAAGGCATTGCAGAATATTTTGTTTCCTTTCAAATTTAAACGGGGTCTCCACACCCGGCCCACCACGTAAATCTTTAGTTTAGCATATATTTAGTCTAAACTATAATTTTAAGCAGAAAATACGGATGCATTTTGGAAATATTAGTGAAAAACACTGAACTCGCCAGACGAGTCGTCGGCACAGGAATAAGATTTACGTGAACTCTCCGGGCGAGTCAGTGGCACTGAATGTGTTAAGAATCAAAATGTCACTCTAAGTACTAAAATGGAATGCCTCGTTTCCAGTGAAAAGGGACTCTGATTCTCTACACTAACCATACAAAGCTGCTATTTTACGCTGGTATTTTATAAAAGCGGGGTACATCCCCAGACAAGTCGACCCATTCGCGGCAAAACCATAAAATAGCTGTAGCATGGCACTACCATCAGTTAGACTGTAAATTCGTTTGTGAATTTGGTTTCATAAAAATGGAGCAATAAAATCTTTAAAATAATCATACTCACAATAACTGTAACCCTCTCAGAAATGAGAAGAGGCCTGTGCCCAGGAGTGGGACGTATATGGGCTGTATAAAAAAAACATAACTGTAAACAAATACGCAAATAACAAATTAATTGAATGTTTAAAAGGGTTATATTTTTTTTTAATTACGATTATATTTAGATTTGCAAAATTTATTAAGTAATAGATAGATAGCAACAAAATTCTCAATTAAATAAATTTAATCCGATGCATAATCTAAGTAAGCATAGTCTAAGGTCAGCACAAGCTTTCTAGTTCATCAATTACTCGCACACTTCACGGGATAATTATTACAGAATGTTGTAAATTGAGAAGTTTCAGTTAGAATAACAGTTTTACTACATATAATATATTATGACTACTATAATATTATTGCAACTATTTATTTATCTTTTCATATAAAAGGAGATGTTTAGAAACATACAAGACCACTGTTTACTGCCGCGCGCCAACAAGTGCTATAGGAGCCGAAGAGACAGGGAAGTTAAATAAAGGAAACGGTTAGTGGAAGCGGGAAATCGTCAATTACTTTCTAAAAAGAGAATATAGGATTTTAGGCTAGGCTAAGCTAGGCTTTTTCACCTACTTTTGTAATATATATATATATATATATATATATATATATATATATATATATATATATATATATATATATGGGAGAAAGTTTATTTTTAATCTGTTTTTATGTTAGTTTTTAATTTTGAGTAGTCGGTGGTTACGACCATAAACTTTGTAAAGAAGCTAAGCAGTTTTATTAAAGATTTTGTGTTTAATTCGACCATTCTTTTCTTCGACGATCCCACATATATATATATATATATATATATATATATATATATATATATATATAGGTATTCTCCCATAAGCATTGCACTGCTGTTTTTCGGTCTGAAGGTTAAAGAAAGCGTGCGACGACAGCGCTGCCACATTATGTGGCGGCGCTGTCGTCGTACCGCAAGCGAAATACACCGAAGCCTAAATCACGCTATCAAAATTCCGAATCATAAACAGTATATATAGAGAACATCTCCAAACTATCACCTTGCACGGCGGGAGATCCCACTGTGGCCATAAAGGGAAAGGAGAGATCTCCCGCCGGGCAAGGTGTTATGCGGTCAACACTCCGAGTGATAGTTCGGAGATGTTCTATATACGAGTATACTGTTTATGATTCGGAATTTTGATAGCGTGATTTAAGCTTCAAGTGTGTTTCGCTTTAAGTGTGTTTCGCTTGCGGCGCGACGACAGCGCTGCTACACCAGTTTAAGCCAGCAGACTGTGATGCATTCCATCTAAGTTTTCAGAGGTGACAACTTACCTGTTGTCTTCCTTGTCTGAAGTTTGCTGCTGGTGTCCATTGACTACAGTAGCCATCTACCATCAGATAGTCTACCTGTGAGACGATTTCTTATTTCAGTTTAATATTAAAAAAAAACATTAACGCAATCTACGGCGGAGACCTACGTTTAGCAGTAGCCTTTTAATAAGTAAAAATAAATGCCTAACTATAAATAATGCAAACCCTGGAGTGGTCGCGTGGACTACATATGTAATCCACCTATACAAAATCGATAATTTCTAACAATCGATTTGCGTTAACTTGTGGCGCCTCCAGGTACTTTCAAAAGAATGATTGAGCGACGCACTCAGTGCAGCGCAAGCACAGGACTCGCGCGGTTATGTCACAGGAGCTCAGTAAAGTGCGTGGACTACAATTGTAATCCGCGCGACCAATTACGTGAGTTTTTGTTTGAATTGTGGTCGAAAACAGTTCCCCTAAATAGAGGTAGAATACGAAGTCATAATATAGTGTTTGTACCCCCAGGGCCGAAAGGAACAGCTTGTCAAAAAACAACCCTAGAAGACTGCATGTCACTGTTTTTTGATGATCATGTCATCCACCTCATTACCAAATATACTAATAAGAAAATTGATTATGTAAAGGAGAAATATAGAAGAGAACGAGATGCTACACAAACCAATGAAACTGAAATTAGAGGTTATATAGGAATATTAATAATGGCTGGAGTAGTTGGAAAAAGTAAAAGTACTGCTATTATATTTGAACATGTAAAACACACAGGGATCGACGCTTTAGATTTGACAATGTCGAAAAAAAGGTTTAAATTTATAACAAGGGTTACGCTTTGATGATATTGAAGACTGCCAAGACCGTGCCAGAATTGATAAGTAAGCCTCGGTAAGAGAGATTTTTGAATTGTTCCTTGCAAATTTTCAAAAATATTTTATTCCTAGTGCCGAAATGACTTTGGATGAACAGCTGGTAGCTTTTCGAGGCCGCTGTCCTTTCAGGCAATATATTCCAAATAAACCGGCAAAATACGGGGTGAAAATTTTTACGCTAGTTGATGTCCACTATCCTTACACATATAATTTAGAAATATATGCTGGCCAACAACCAGATGGTCCTTTTCGCCTGAGCAATGAAAGACATGATATTGTTATGAGAATGGCACAGCCTGTCCTTGGCAAAAATATGAATATCACCATGGATAACTGGTTTTCTTCACTTCGAACTGCAAAACAACTTTTCGAAAATGGTACAACTATGGTCGGGACGGTACGGAAAGATAAACGAGAAGTCCCTCGGGAATTTCGAGTCCCAAGAGGAAACCCACTACATTCTTCCAAATTCGGGTTTCACCCACCATGTACACTGTTGTCTTATGTGGCAAAACCCAATAAAGTTGTTATTTTGATTTCGACGATGCACAACGATGCTACAATTGATGAAGACTCTGGAGGTAGTCGAAAGCCAGAAGTTATAACTTACTACAATAGGACTAAGAATGGAGTCGACCTGGTGAATAAAATGTGTTCCAACCAAATTGTGTGGCAAGAAACTCAAAAAAGATAGCCTCTTACAATTTTCTTCCGCTTGCTGAATTTGAGTGCACTCAATGCATTGTACATTTACACGGCAAACAGAAATTACGAACATGTCAGCCGACGTGAGTCCCTTATTGACTTGTCTCTGGCATGGATGAAACCACTAGCGCAGAAGAGACTAGAAAAAAAAACATTGCCAAGAACACTCACAAAGATTTTCTTGGTATTGTATTACGTACGCAGAAACACAACCCACTACCTCGCAAGGCACATCGAGCAATGTTGTGCGCCGTTGCCTTGACTGTGGAAGAGCGCGCAACAAAAGTACTAGAAAGATGTGCACCAAGTGCAGTAAGTTTGTATGTGGAGATCATTTAAAGATTATGTATCGTTCCTGTGCAGAAAACAACATTTAGATATAAGTTTCAACTATTTTTATAAATTGTGATGTTAATTAGAACAATCCATGTTATTTTTGTGCCATTTTAGAGAAGATTTTTATTTTGTTGATTATTTATAACACAGAGGTTGTGATTTAATTGTGATAATTATGTTTAGTAAGAGAAAACTGTACTGATTTTATTTTTATTTTATTAATAAAAAGTATCAATTTCTGCACCCAAAAGATTGATTAGTACTGTATAGAGATATAGACCTATTGTAAAATTATAATAACACTTGATTTTCTCATGAACCGGAGACCCATTTTACTGGAAACGAGGCATTCCATCTCAGTCCTCACGGGTAACAACGCATCTGCATTTTGATTTGTAATGGAAGATAGCTGTAGATGTCTATGGGCCGCAGCAACCATTTACCATCAGGTGGACTGTGTGCTCGTTTGTCACCCTATTCTATAAAAAAAAGTGTTGTTTCAATTTTGATTCCCTTGTCGTCTTTTATTGATTCCCCTGACAAAAAAAATTCGGCCAAAAGTGATGCCTGTTCGTTAAATATGTTTATAATAACGTAAAATTTTATGTTACATTGTTACTTATAAAAAATCTGTATTAAATAAATTTCGCCAAGGGAATCAACTGAATATGCCGAATCTCAGTATTCACGCACTACCAGATTTAAATAAAGGTATTACTTTACTTTGCTTCATTAAATTGAGAAACACACCAGATTCGATACTAATATTAAAAATAATAGATTATTAAGGTGCAATTGTATCTATTATAGACGCAATAACTTTAAGCGAAATCCCCCACAGATAGCGGTTTTCTTAATATAAATAGTTTAGTATATTTAATTGTAGGATAAAATAGTTGAAAAATATTTAAGGTAATTTAAAAGATAAAAGGTATAAAAAAATTATATATAAAAGTTATATATATATATATTTTTATATATATATATATATATATATATATATATATATACATATATAGAATTAATTATATTACCTATTTCATAAGGTGTAATGGCAAAACGTCGTTCCTACTATGATTGTTGTATGGATAGATGCAAAATGACCACCAAAAGGTTTCAGATATACAAGTTTCATTCTTTAAGTTATGAAAGGTGAATTTATTTCATTTTCTTTTTTTAATAGGTAGGTACCTACTTATAGCAAAACAATTAAGTAATAATTTATTTACAGAAGTAATACCTATGTACTTTATTACAAAACTTAGTTGAAATTTACTTCACTATCCAAGTATCTACTTATCTATACTTGTCTTTTGTAATGAAAATATTTTAAGTTATAATAACACAAAACACTGAAATCAAAAATTTTTTTACCAACAAGATTTTGAACTAAGTACTTAGAATACGATCACATTTCTGTTAGAAATCATATTTCAGGTTTATTTGTTGTTTACACTATCTACCTATTTCTTTCGAGCCAAGAATCGCAATTCCCGACGAATGGCTTTGCAAGTTGCATATGTTGGGCATCGCAGAAATCACATAGGTGCGAAAATGTGGCTAGTCGAGCAGATTATAATAGGTACTTCACCTAATTAGCTTAATTAACATTTCGCAATGTATTTTTTTACACTTTATTGACAGCCCTTAGTAAACACTGAAAGTCCGGCGTGACGTAGGAAGGAGAAATAATAAATTTTTATTTAGCTTTATTTAGCGATTTATTTAATTAATAATAATTGTGTAGGCTATTAAACGTCGACAAGCAATTAACATCAAATGATTTCAACTTCTGTACGTAGTACTAATATTTAAGTATTTGTGGTATATTATAAAATTGATCGTAAATAAAACCACCAGCCGCGCCACCACCACCAGCCTGCAGCATTCCCACTGATCTTGATATCCCTTTTCCAGTTAAATGTCGACGTTGGATTGTAATAAAATGTCAAATCACAATCAACCCAAGTTTAATCAAAAATGCCGGTCCGGTCTTCAATAAAAAACACAATTACTCTTTTCTCTCCAGTTCAAATCAACTCTTACTGCCGACACATTTCATTTTTCCTTTTATTTACATTTTAATCAATCTGGAATAATTTACAAACAATTTGAAATTAAAAAAAATTTTAAGCAGCCACTACTTTTTTAGTTGGTCAATGTTATAAAAATATCCCTTAACCGTGTTAATGTATTTATAAACTTTCACTCGTTGTCACAGCTTCATATTCCTTGCTATGTCGATAGAAGAAAGTTACAAAAATCTGACAGACCAATATCAATATAAACAAAGTAGTGACAGTGATTGAGTGCGGACTGCGAATTTATTTTTTCTTAACTGTGTTCCTGTAGATAATATAGGTCTTTCATACTTTTTTATTCTGTAGACACGCAAATGATGGAAATGTCGTTGGCTTAAATCTGCCATTCGACTACTTTCATCAACCTCTCCGTTAAAAAAGATCAACAATGATATTATTAATAGTATCAGAGTTAAATGAATTAATGCATTTCTGAGAATACAAATTTTAGTTCATGTTTCGAGATTGACACTCAAAGTCAAACTTTGTCTAAAAATTGTGTGTATCGTTTTACAAAGCTAGTTCTGTAAAGAATATTTTGCTCTCATATTGCGTTACCTCCATGGGGATTGAATGAAAAAAATTCTCTGTCTCTTTCATCATCCCGTCTATAGTCGACTGCTGGACAAGTGGCTTTTCCATGGTAGAGAAAGGGAGAGAAGATTTTTTATTTTAGAATAAATTACAAAAATATTCAAAAATAGTATGGTACCTCTTCCCCAGGGGTTATTATCAATCAAGTTTTCTTAATTTATTAGATGTAAGCTTTTATCCAGACCGGTGACAGAGTCGTAGCTTTTGTGAACCAATAATAAAAAAATTATCTCAATAATTGCACCAAATATGCAATCCAGTGTCGGGTTACACTCAAACCTCTGCTACACAATTGTTATACAACTCTATATAAAATACCTTAATTATATTAACATAGCGATTACGACACATCCACTCAATTTGAGAAAAGTCGAGTAGTAAAATGTTGACAGGCTGCTGATGGTATTCATTTCTTTTTGCTTTTGACATTTCCGTAGTTTTCTACGTCGAGAAAAATCGAGAATGATTTGCAAATGGACATGTAAGTTATTATTGCAGCAACGTAGATATAAAGTTAAAAAAGTTACGTTACAACCTGTATACGTCCCATTCCTAGAAACAAACAGCCTTATCTCATTTATGAGAGAGGTTGAAGCATGAAGTTGAGAACATGAAGTGTCCATGGCGCTGCCCCAATGCTTGTTGGCAGACGTCACATATTACGTTCTCTCACGTTTAAAACTGAAATAAACACTTTATTGGAGTCGGTGGGGATCGAATCCTGGTATTCGCGTAAAATTTACAACCAGAACTTAGCCCTGAGCTATCACGGCTCTCTGCTTAGATAAGCACACCAATAATTGACTCATCATATTAATATCTATCCAAGTTACGTATCTATGTTAGAAAAACTAAGAATGTGAAAAATAGAACTCTCTACAACTTTCCGCTCCCGAGGCTGTCTGCGACATTTAAAGGTGGTATTACACTTCGTTAACGAACTATTAATGTTCACATAGTATTTGGCTGCTTAGTAAAGATATTTATTTGTTAATATAAAAGTTTGGTTATCTGAAGTCAGTTTTCGTAATTATACATACTAAAACATTTCATAACATAACAATTTTAAAGGGCATTCAATTTTGTTTATATGTCTCATAAATTAACAAAGTTCATTTCCAGTTGGTAAACTTCTCCCTTTTTTATTATAAGTGTTTAAATTGTTAATGTTTGTCACCCTTAACAATTTTAATAGCATAGATGTGCATGGTATTGACATTTATAAAAAAAATTGAGATAAAAGAAAGACTCGATAACTTTTTCTATATCCCTCTCCTTCTAATAGCAAATAGGTGATAGGGTTTCTTTTACGCCAAGTATTTCGTAAGGCTCTATCATTATCATCCAGTTACCTTTACCCTTACAGTTCCCCAATACTTTGTTCCGGTTTGAAAGGTAAGCCAGAAATAACTTAATAAAATATTTAATTTTAGTGTCTAAATTTGTGTTTTTTTACACTTATTATATGCCAGTGCCATTTGAGTATAATCCCACCTAGTGGTAAGTGGTGAAGTGGTAATAAAGCCTAAGTTGATAATTCGTTTAATCTTAACCTAACAAAAGCTTGTAAATACACCTAGATTGTAATGGATGACCTAGATTGGTTCAAAATTGGTGCTGGAGTCCATGTGCTGCAGTAGCCAACTTACCATCAGGAGGATTGCCGATTTATTCTTTGCAATAACTGTTACTCGTAGAATTCGAATATCCAAATCAACAATAACATTGGAGTTATTAAAAAAAGATCATTGCTCTGTATTTACTTAAACTTTAATGAGAAAATATTGTACTCCTTACCTAATGAATTAAGGTCAAGTGTTGTATTTATGTAAAATAAACGAACACGGTTAATGATCAGATTTAATATGATGTGGCTGTTACATTTTCCTACATAATTTCCAATACGCTTAGTAATGATAGGTGAAACATCGCAGCTATAAAATTGGTACTTTTATAATCATGACAGCGCATCGATGTGAAACCAGCCTTACAGTGACTGGTTTTGAGAAACCCCGTGACAGTCAAGCTCTGAACGCCGCATCAGACTGACGAACACACACAACATACAAGTTTACATTTCGCGGTTATTCATCAATCAAAAACATCGAATTATCTAAGAATTTGACACTGGAACTGACCAATTTAAATAGAAACCATAATATATTAATATACCCATGAGATATTTTAAGTGAAAAGTTTTATAAAAGGGCTACATTAGTTTTAATTAAATATAATAGCATGATTTGTTTCTTGTGAGTTTAACCGAGTGAAAGTGTTTTTAGATCTAAAAGTGAAAGGCGCTGATCTTGTCAACAAGTGAGTATACTATAAAGTAAAAGAGATTATAGTCTTTGCTATAGTGTGATCCTAAAAGCCTGTTTTGATTGGTTCAATAAGGTTAGGAGCAGAGAAATGTATGAAGATGGCAGAACCGACCCAGTTATAGTACCTAATATCGTAACTTTCCTTACTAAACTTGAAATCACACGTAATTTCGATTTAAATCGACATACATAGATAATTATGATGATAAAAATTAATGTTTTATTCCCAACTCTACGGCAATCTGTTTAAGTTATCTAAATGTATTACTTCAAATGCGAGTGCTTATTTACTACGATCTTGGCGCTAAAGGAAAAAACATAGTAAGGACACCTGATAAATGTATTATTACGGCGATATGTGATATCCACATCCACTAGTACACAGTATGGTGGGAAATAGGTTCCATAACTTTATCAGAAAATGAAGGGAGGAATGTGTCCAGCAGTAGAACGTACCAACATTAACTGTAACTTTTTGTTTTATATTTTTGAACCCGACTACATCGTGTCAAAGTTCATTTCAATTTAAATAGTAAAACATTTCAAATACAAAGCAAAAACAATAAAATAATTTCCACATAACTAATTCTGAAGTCCGTACTAAGGACAGTGTATCAAAAGAGCCCTGGATCAGCTGAAGCTGTAATCAAAGAATTAAAGCTCAAAGTGTGGAAATTAATATATTATTTTTATTTTGTGAAAACTGTTACTATCTACTATTTTTTAAGTTTTGTAATTTAACGTTTTTGAGTGGACTAACCAATATCAGAAATTCAAGATAACAACTAGAATATCCTCTAAATAGTGTCAAATTAAAAAATGATCCTATATTTCTTCACCCTTAACAATTATAATTATTATTAAGGATTTAATTCAATTTATAATGGACTATTCAAGAAGTATAATCAATTTATTATAAATTTAAGAGAAATAAATAAAGTAAATTCGTATGCAGTACCCTTTAGTTTTTGGAACATTGGGAACTATTGAAATTTAGGATGAAAAATCATATATTCTTTCTCACATTTTTGGGTGTAAATTGAACGCTGTCTCAACTGTCTTCTTCGAAATAAGGAATATGGTACTAAAATTGTAATTACATTTTATTTACCTAGACCAGACGAAAAACGGTCTTTTGATAAGAATAGAATAGAATCATTCTTATTCAATATAGATTACAACAATACTGATTGAAAGTCATTTTAACGTCACCACCGGTTCAGAAAAACCTTTGTCCTTGGAAGAAACAGAAAGAAAGCGGATCTTAAAGCGGCAGGGACTAAGAAGGGCACATTGAGTGTGTACCCAGGACGTCGCGCTTAACAAAGGCCCTCACAAAAGCATTTCGAGACATTTGACAGAAACGAGACATATACTACTATTCACGGACATTGCAAACTCTTAACCGATTAACGAATAAAAATCTAAAATGAACAATTTCAGTAATGTTAAATATTTTATTTTTTCAATAAAAAAGTTAAGCATTAAATAAAAAATCCGTCACACAGCCATCAAATGACAACATCAATTTAATGCGCTGCTTTATCATAAAACTTTTACTTAATAACGCGATACAGAAAATAAAGTAGATAGCGCACAAATAAAGAAAGATAATTATAATTAATTATTATTTATTGCAATCAATATATAACTACGAGTAGTAGTAGTGGTAGTATATACTTTATTGTACACCACACATATACAACGAATAAATACATTACAGAGAAAACTTAATATATACGTATGTACAATAAGGCGGTCTTATCGCTAAAGAGCGATCTCTTCCAGACAACCTTTGGGCTAAGGAGAAACTGGAATTAAGAACAGTAGGAGGTGGTGCGTTTTATGTTACACTTACATTCTAATACCTAAATAAACTAAACTATATTTGTTAAAATACCACAATAATACATAAAAAAAATAATAATAAAATAAACATACATATTAATAAATAGGTATATATATATATATAAATATGTATGAATATACGCATACATATATATACATAGATAATAAATAAATAAATACAAAACAAAGAGGAAAAAAAAAGAAAAACACAGAATAACTATCTGTTGCTAGAATTGGTTATCAATAACCACAAAGTGTTAAGTAATGCTTCTTGACGTCACTTTTGAAACTTTCCAAAGTTTGTGCACGTTGAATTTGGAGTGGAAGTTCATTCCATAACCTTATGGCTTGGCTCGTAAAAGAATATTTCATAAATTTTGTTCGAAATGAACATGGTTTTAGAATTAGTTCGCCGGCTGACCGAAGAACTCTATCAGGTCGATCATGACCAAGAAACTTAAAGTTTTCCTTCAGGTAGCTTGGAGTCAAAGGATTGAACAACACACAGTACAAAAGAGATACAGTTTGCAGATTTCGGCGAAAGCGAATGGGAAACCACTTGAGCTGTAAACGATATTCGGATCCATGATCATATTTGCGCAAACCAAATATGAACCTAATTGCAATATTTTGAATTCACTCAAGTTTGTTCAGTTGGTCTTCAGTTAAATCGAGATAACTTGCGTCCGTATAAACGAGAATAGAGAGAAGTAAGGATTGTGCTAACATAATCTTAGTGGGAATGGGGAGAAAAGAACGTAAACGACGAAGTGAACCCATAGTAGCAAACACCTTTTTGCTCACTTGTTCTAACTGCTGCGACCACGACAAGGTAGAATCTAGATATATCCCCAGATTTTTTACAGATTTACTGTAGGGTATGACAACGTCATTTAATGTCACCGAGGGTAGGTTGTTCCAGTCAACTCTGGAGACCATCCCTCCACCACCAATAACTATAGCCTGGGACTTGAACAGATTAATTTTTAGACCATAACGCTGACTCCACTGGTTTATCGCCGCTAAGTCATTGTTGATGGTGGCAACAGCAGAAGGCAGATTTAACAGAGTTGACTGAGTGTAGATTTGGAGATCGTCTGCATACATGTGATAGAGAGAAGTAATATTTTGAGAGATAGAATTAATAAATATAGCAAAAAGTAAAGGAGACAGCAACCTCCTTGAGGCACGCCAGCCCGTAATTCGCACCAAGATGAGAACTCATCTTCGATGCGAATACGCTGCCGTCGACCGTAAAGATAACTATGAAACTAGCCAATCACCGGAGGAGATATGTTAATAGAACGTAACACACTCAATAAGATGTCAAAATCAACTGTGTTAAACGCATTGCTAAAATCAAGCAATACCAACACAGTGAGCTGTTTGTTATCCATACCTCGTCGAATGTCATCGGTACCTTTAACCAATGCTGTTGTCGTACTATGACCCGATCGGAAACCAGATTGGAGAGGATCCAGGATACAATTTCTATTTAGGCAGAGATTTAACTGAAAGAAAACTAGTTTCTCCAGGAGTTTGGATAAAAACGGAAGAATTGAGATAGGACAAAAGTCGGAAAAATGCAAAGCATGGGCTTTTTTATAATGTATGTAAGATGTATGTAAGACTTTGGTCACCAATTTTATTTGATGGATTTATAAACCAATCAATAAAAACCGAGTATAATGAAAATAAAAGCATATTTTAACGAACACTATCTACGTCTTAAGTTATATATCTATATACTACTATATAGTTATATACTATTGGTGTCTCTCCAAGAGACACCAATAGTGGTATTTGAGCTGTTTATTGTTATGTGGTCATTTATTGGTGGTAAAGGACTGAATTTTTTTTGGGGCAGTGTAAATAAATCTACTACCCCACGTCATGCAGTGGGTGTCGTAAAAGGCGACAGTAGCGTATTTCCGATAAAAACTCAAATTACACAAAGAACTGTAGTTAACAACCCGCCTGCCAATATTGTAAGCGTGTCAATATGGCAAATATCGCCCTTATGAGGCAATCTATAGGACAGTTATAAGTTCAACAGTGGAGTAGAGCAGTGGTTCAGCCTATCTAAGGCTATAATGAATAGATGTATAGAGATTAAAATATACTCACGTATTGTATGTATGTATGTATAGTTGTAGTATGTATGTAGTAGTTTTTACGTGGTAGAGCCATGCTGCAGTTATATTAGTAGTATAGTTGTAGCACGAATGGTTCGGCTCGACCGGGGAAAGACCACGCTCTCACAGAATACCAGCGTCAAATAGTAGTTTAATGCTGCTGTGTTTTGTATAGTAAGTGTAGAAAACCGGAGACCCTTTTTACTGGAAACGAGGCATTGCACCTAAGTCCTCACGGATGGCAACGCATCTGCATTTTGATTCGTAATTGAGGATAGATGTAGATGTCTATGGGCCACAGCAACCACTTACCATCAGGTGGGCTGTGTGCTCGTTTGTCATCCTCTCCTATAAAAAAACCTATCTTTGGAGGAGTTCTTTGTTCAGCAATGGAACATCGTTAAGCTATTATAAATAAAGGAATGAATTGAATGTAATATGATACAGTGTCTTGTTTTTGCACCATAGGGTTATAATTAATATGTTACCTTACTCATTCACCATTACGATTATCTTTCCGAATAAAACCTAACACAATGGTTTTTCCAACAGGTTTCATAATTTAGTCACGGTGAATATTTTTAAAAGAAGTTCCAAGTCACTTAGATATTATTTCATTTGTGTCGATAATAGAAACCCACGAAAATATAAATGTCAGACCAATTTCGGTACAAATGAAACGACTTTTGGGGTTGTTGTTTCGCCGATAAATGCATTGGATTCTGAACAAGTGTCCAGCTCGATAGGAGTCTTAGTATGTATTAAATATTCTTCGATTGTAAAGAAAATTTGTTACGTTGTTCGATATTCAATTCGTAACTTCTCAAGTTTTATATCTAACTCAAAAACTTAAATTTTAAGATTGTTTTAAATATCATCATGTTAAACGCAATTTATATAGCAATAAAACTTACCAAGCTATGAATTCACTATCAAAGAATGTAAAAAAATGTCTTTAATTTTAAATCAGTTGTTTTTTTTTTCTAAATAAAGAAGGAATATTACAAAATATTATTTAAGTGGGTACTCATTGTAGAGATAAATTATTAGGGTAACAAAACGTTATTTCGACTTTTCAAGACCAGTAAAAATTAGTATGAAGTTTCATAAACCTCTTTATTACATATTTTAAATAATTAACCTAAGTTAACAATGTCAAGGTTCAAAGTAGTAAATATTGTAATTTTAAGTTTAAGGGAATATTAACGATGATCTGACTCCATTAAGCACATGCGTATGCACATGAACATGCATAAGAACGAACAGCCTTCCACATTTGTGATATTTAACTTTATGATATTTGGCTCTCCACATAACCGTTACCTATAGCTTGTAGTTATAACGCGTCCAGAAACACCCGTCCGCAGAACAGCTCAATAATTATTTGATATATACAAGTATTTCCCTCTTGATCTGATGATGTTTTCGTAACTTTCACTCAATATTCCACTTCGTGAACTTTATGGGCTTAGTATATTTTGGTGCAAACGATATTTAATTTCTAAGCATCCGCAATCAAGTGCCAAAGTGCAAATAATTGTGAAAAGAAAGGTGAAAAACATTTTACGCACGAAACAGTGGCTTTAATGTAGATCAAATTTGAAAAGCTGTACTTAAACAATTCAAAATCTTAAAAAGTACTGAAAACTTCAAGCAAGAAACAATTGCGTTAAAATTTCAAAGACTTTTTAAAGAAAGTAGGACGCATGCCTTTGTATCAATGCAGTTGAAATTTAAACAAATTGAAAAGTAGGAGAAAACAACCGGACTTTGCTTGGACAAAAAAATTTAAAAAAGTAGTAAACTACACTATGAACTAAAAAATCATTAAGCGAATATATAGATCCTGCAACATTTCTTGCTTTTCCTCAGTTACTAAAAACGCATAGACAAAGTTTTAAAGAAGAGGTTTAAAGTAATTAAATAAATAAAACCTTATAATGTTCTTAAGGAAAATTCGTAATTTTTCTCTCAGTGATGGCTGCCTACGAATCATTTTTGGGTCAAAATGTTTATAGGAAACGTTATAAATTCCTACCGTAAGGCAACGTTTTTAAAGTAATTATGAAAAACTTACAAACAAATGAGTTTCTGAAAATCATTGAAATATATTTATGTAGATATAAACTTAAAACAAAAACATATTACAAGAATAATTAATTGCAAATCCAAAACAAAGTGGTGAGTGAAATGATGCACGTCGCATTTGTAAAAAGTTTCACATGAACCACTATAATCAAAAGACTTTTATAGAAAAAAAAAGTAGTTGCATATCACAATGGACAACTCATCTTTAGCTTTATTCGCAAATCTTTTAAGGTTGCCTATATTTACTTAATTTTCAAAAGACTTATTATAAGGTAATCATTTAAAAAATACCCCGCACTTGCTCATAAAATAAATTTTCCGAGCACAAAAGAGAAAAATGCTCGTCTTCATTTGAAATCATTTCAGCTGTTTTGCAATTATGGGCATTATATTTCAACTCTCACTTGGCCGCCTCTTGTCAGACAGTAATAGTCTTTAAGCACAGCCAGGCTGTTACACCTCCGATATAACAATTAACAAAACGAAAGCTTCATACGCACCAGCGCGCTAGTGGGCCATCATATAATCTTAATCGACATACTTAAACGAAGCTTGAATGAATTCACATTTATAAATATCTTTATTTATTTAGTATTTTTAAAAAAAAATCTTTTGAAATACTTAACGATTCCGGATAAAAGTAAATATTTAAAGCTGTGTGATTCTTGACTGTAGATATTTTTTTATCTAAACGATATGTGAAATGAAATGTTTAATAATTTTCAAAATAATACTTATTATTTCTGCCTATTTCACCTGATATACAATTGTACAATTATGTGAATTTTAAACAACAAAAACGAATGTGTTACTTAACTAGGAAGTCGTAAATATCGAGTAATGGTATGTTGGCTTTATGATTATGAATGCGATATTTATACCTTCTCTCACAAATTTCCATCTACATATAAGTTACTAGGGTAACGTTTAGCTAAAAATATCATATCCATATTTTTAGCTAAACGTTACCTTAGTAACTTACAGTGCAATAGCGTCTGCCTACTCTTTCTAGAACACAGATACGGACGTGACGCTATGTATGTACGAATTTTTTTAAGTACTATCAAAATAACCTTTCAGATCTCTAAAAACGACTTCATCTTGTAGCGCACGTGAAAGTGTTGACCTGACCCTCGTTATCAGAGCGAAGCGAAGTAATCATTATCACATGTAAGGTATAATCTCTTTTACTTTACGGGACGAAACGTTCAGAATATCTTTACTGACACATTATGCATTTTATTGCACTTTAGTCATGTTCAAATCTGAAATGTTAACTGTTTAAGTTGTTAAATGGTGGCTCAGAGATTTAGATCATTCACCGTTATTTCACATTACTCATGCCGTAAATTTTGATCCACACCGACACCAATGAAATAGTTAATTGCAATTTTAAGTGCGAATTGATATAACAGCGAATTGCAATATTGGGTGTGAATTGCAATTTGAAGTGCCAATTGCAATTTTGAGTAAAGCAAATAATCGTGAAGAAACCTGCATTTCTAAGGAATTAGCTGTTTCGAGGACATAATTTGGAGATCCGTCTACTCAAACTGGAACGACGCGGCGTACTAATTACTTCAAAACACTTTCAGAAGTAAGAGGAAACCTGTTCCCAGCTATAGGACGTATATTGGCGTATATTTAGTGAATCTTAGTAGAGCTCTCCTTTTGTTTCTCTTTATCTTTATTATAAACGTAACCTCTACACCAAGATTTTCTCCTGTATCGTGAAGGCTATTTACGTACATAAATTTCACAAGGACAAACGCTCAGACCCGAACCAATTATTTGCGGGTCATACAAATACTTTTTACGAGCGGAATTCGAACCCGCGCCATTCAGCGGCGCAAATTTATGTAATTACATGATAATTCAACAATTTAACATACTAATGTAGACGCTACTTGATAATCAAAATATATAAAAATTCGCGTTTCAGAAATATAAAACAGAATATTATATTTAAACTGTGTGACCAACCAGCATTTTAGCATAACAGTTTCAAAAATAAGAATGCTCTCACATAAATAGTAACAATAAGACAATAGAAATGAATTAGCGCTCGATTACTTCCAAAACCGATGTCGCCACATCTTACCGTATTATAAACATACACAATGCACAAAGATATACAATGCATATGCCAACATTACATTGCTTGAGGATAGAACAAAAACAGCAATGGTAGTTGTACAATACGAAAAGTAATAAATAAAAGTTTACAAATGTATATATCATAGTAAAGTATTCATTTGAATGTAAATTAGTTAAAACAATGATAATTAGTAAATAATCAACTTACCGATGAACTGATTATGTTGCAGTTGACCATTATAAATTTATAATAACATAAATTCACGTACGAAGTTTACGAATATGCTGAAGGCCGAGAAGAGTCCCGGACCAGATGGAATATGCAATGAACCCCTTAAAATAGAAACACCCATCTTAACCCGCCATTTAACGCAACTGTTTAACATGATACTAGACGAAGAAAAAACACAATGGAGATCAGACATAGTTCTGCCGTTAAAAAAGGGAAACCCCTTGGACATAGGGAATTATAGATCCATAAGTCTGATGGCAAGTATATACAAATTATTCTAGTAATACTAAAGAGAATATCCCACGACATGTATAAACAGCAACCAAAGCTTTTTTTCCTGTAAATGTCATTAAATAAATAAAAATAAATAAATTAAAAAAAAAGAAAAAATGGGATCGAGATCATACTTTAGTACAATGGGCCACATACAGATATTAGAACAGGTTATAGAAAAGTAAAGAGAATAAAATAGACCTCTGAACGTGGCCTTCATTGACTACAGCAAAGCTTTTGACAATGAATTTTCAAAAATTAGATTAGAAAAACAGCGGAGTGTAGATCAATTGACACAATTTAAACCATCTGAGGCTCGCTGATGACATTGTTGTAATAGCTGAAACCTGCAAAGATCTATCTGAATCAAAGATCTGCAAAGATATAGGAAATGATGACATCAATTGACTGCGAAATCTCCAAAATCGGCCAGGAAATGAATTCAGGTAAAACTAAGATAATAACCAATAATCGTAAACGCCCGATACCGATAAAAGGCAACAATATAGAATATGTCAGTTAATACATTTACTTGGGTAAACAAATTTCATTTAAAACGCCAAGTAATGAAGAAGAAGTAACAATAAGAATTAAGGCAACTTGGAAGAAATTTTGGGTATTAAGAGAAATTCTAAAAGGGAACTACAACTTACACATGAGAAGGACAATATTTGATACATGCCTATTACCCTGCTTGCTATATGGCTACCAAACCTGCGTATTCACAAACAAAATTAAACAAAAAATCAAATGCAGTCAAACAGCAATGGAAAGAAGCATGTTGGGAATTGTAAGAATACATAAAATTAAGAACCAAGTCATTCATCAAAAAACTAAACTTAAGATGCCCTCAAGCACGCACTCTTATTAAAGTGGAGATGGGCCGGGCACATTTCACTATACCCAGATAGAAGATGGACCATTGAAGCCACACGATGGAAAGGACCATAGGGGAAAAGGAATGTCTGTCGACATTTAAGACGGTGGGCTAATGACATAATAATTAAATTATGAATTTTTTTCCACACGTTTCATTAATTAACTACGTGTAGTAGTAAAAACACACACTTTCAATACCTTAGCTATATGTTACAAAGACATTAAATATATAATAGCTGGAGAATTTGTTGGTAATCTCATTATATTTATTTTATCGAGACGATGTTAATGCTGTAGTCACGTAGTTTATAAATTGTATGTTATAGATAAAATAACCTATATTTATATCTTAGTAAATGCCAAAAAAGAAAATCACAAAATCTAGACCCAGTAGGTGATGCTGTAGTTAAACTATTAATAAAATTTATATTTACATTGTAAAAATTCCGGAGTGAATTCGAAAAGAGACTCAACGCCCCACCGACTAGAAAGTGCAGAACAACGTGCCTGTAACAAATATCCCCTATATAATTCTTTCCCTGTAGATTTAGGGAAAGCCTATATTCAGCGTTGGACTTTAATAAGCTGTGATGATGATGATGATACGGAATTAAAATTAATTATTCTTCTATTTCATTTATTAACCAGCATTTATAAATCCATATTTGATGCATAACTTTAAAAAATTGCCCATAACGTCTGTAAGTTTTTTTTTAAATTTTTGAGTATAATAAAGCGTAGGCTTCATAACGAAAATATTAAATGTATTCTTTTTTTTTTACAATTTTTATTAAAATTCACTATCGTCTCACTAGTATTGCTATCTTATTTTTTATGGTATAAAGTTGGCAAACGAGCACACAGTTCACATGAGAGTTAGTGGATACTTATAGCCTAAAGACACTTACGTCTACGTGCTGTTTTCGAGAGTCATTACAAATCGTCTCGCACGCAGACTCGACGACTTCCAGCCTCCCGAACAAGCCGGTTTCCGAAAAGGCTTTAGTACCATAGACCACATACATACCCTTCAGCAAATTGTACAGAAGTCCAAAGAGTACAATCTGCCACTTTGCCTGGCATATGTGGACTATGAGAAATCCTTTGATTCCGTCGAAATTTGGGCGGTGCTACAGTCTCTTCAGCGGTGCCAAGTTGACTGTCGGTATATCGAAGTGCTGAAGTGTTTGTACAGTAGGGCTACGATGGCTATCCGAGTACAGAACCAGAGTACGAAACCTATCCAACTGCAGAGAGGTGTAGGAAAGGGTGTCGTTATATCCCCGAAACTCTTCACCGCTGCATTGCAAGACGTTTTCAAGCTACTGGACTGGAAAGATTCACCTTCGATTTACCGACGATGTAGTCCTTATGGCAGAATCGCTGAAGGACCTAGGGACTATGCTCAATGATCTCATTCGTTTCTCCTAACGGATAGATCTTAAGATGAACATGGACAAAACAAAGATCATGTATAATGTCCATGTCACACCTATGCCGGTAGTTATTGGGAGCACTATGCTCGAAGTTGTTGACGAGTAGGTAAGCCCAAATTCAACCGAGAGGGCAATCGACGGATTCAACTCGGCTAGGCAGCGTTCGGGAAATTACGACACATCTTCTCGTCAGTTATACATCAAAACCTGAAAACGGGACTGTAAAACCAGTGCATGTTGCCAGTGATGACTTATGGATCTGAGACGTGTTCGTTCACTGCTGGCCGTATGAGAACGCTTAAGGTCGCTCAGCGAGCTATGGAAAGCGCTATGCTCGGAATTTCTCTGCTTGATCAAATTAGAAATGAGGATATCGACAGTAGAAGTGACCGTCATAGCCCAACGGATTAATAAGTTGAAGTAGTAATGGGCCGGCCATATAGCTCGAAGAACCGACAACCGATGGGGGAAAAAGGTTCTCGAGTGGCAGCCTCGTACCGGTAGGCGTAGTGTAGGGTGATGGAGTGATGAACTGGTAAGACATGCAGGAAGTCGATGGATGCAGGTGACTCAGGACCGTGCTTTATGGCATTCCTTGGGGGAGGCCTATGTTCAGCAGTGGACTTGTGAAGGGTTGTAATGATGATGATATAAAGCAAAGCATATATACTCATTTAAGTAACGAATGCTTAAAATTTTAAGTAATTATTTTATTATTTATTCATATTCAGAATTAAATTATTCACTCTCCATTGAAATTTGGATTTCAACTTCAACTGATTCGAACTTCAATTCAACTGGAAGTTGGAAATCGATCGACTCAAAAATGCTTTCTTTACACCAATCCTCTCCCAATTGTTCTACAATTTATTTATTTATTTATTTATATGGATCTCCAACAGTTGTACATATTAAATTACTTCTAACACATGCTTTACATCTATAAATTACTATGTACTACCAATTATAGGAGAACACATCTTTCTAAAACAATAGCAGTGTTTATAATTTGCCTATTTTAATGGTAGTTGGAACAAAAATAAGTTTAAGAACAAAAGATAGTTTTTATAACATAAATAAAAGTTAAGTTTAGCATAACGTTAGTGAATAATTAATTTTCTAAACAGTCGTTATATTTTTTCATAAAAAGTGTGAGCCACGCAACCAATGTCCAGTGTTGCTATATTTTTTACACATACATTGTATACGCGTGATATACGTGTTATTGGAGAATTCTGTCCAAGTTTTGTTCCAATGCTGTCGGTCCTAAAGAAAGGACATGGGTTGCGAGGAGGTCTCCGAGATACATTAATATTAAATCTGCTCAACAGCTCACTGTCATCAATTTTACCATTGAAAAGTTTATAAAGAAATTTCAAATCAAGAAAAGATCTACGAACTGCCAGTGGTTTCATCCTAAAGTAAGCAAGTTTATTTTTGTAGCACTCACTATGACTTGACGCCTTAAAACGAAATATTAGGTGTTTAATGAGTCTTTTTTGAACACGTTCGATTCTTTTAATGTGGTTTTGTAAGAGGGAGACCATACTTGACAACAATATTCAAGTTTGCTACGGACCAAGCTGTTGTACAGTTGAAGTATTGTTGTTACCTTTTTGATCTCTTTAGACTGTCTAAGAACAAAGCCGAGCAGCCTAAAAGAAGCAGCCACTATAGATTTAATGTGTTTATCAAATCTTAATTTGTTATCAAATATCACGCCCAGGTCTCGAATGGAATTGGTTTCTGTCAGGTTTTTACCCAAAACATTGTAAGAACTCATTAATGGATTATTTTTTCTTGTGAATTTAATAAAACTACATTTATCCGGATTGAGCAGCATTCGATTTGTTTCACACCATTTTACAAGTCTATCAAGATTCGCTTGTAGTTCTAATACGTCAGATTCTTGCTTTATAACTTTAACTATTTTTAAATCGTCTGCAAACAAATAAACCTGACAATTTTTAAATACACTTACTATATCATTAATGAATAGTACAAAGAATAAAGGCCCTAAATTTGATCCCTGTGGAACACCAGAAATAGCATTGAAAGAATCCGAACACTCGCCATCAATTACTACTCTGGCATTACGATTAGAGAGATAGGATTTGCACCAGTTTAAAAATGTATTGGAAATGCCTAAATGCGCAAGTTTTTTAACAAGTATATTATGGTCTACCTTATCAAATGCCTTGGCAAAATCAGTGTATATAACATCTACTTGAAGATTTTTGTCAACCGAATCAATAAGATTGGAAACATAATTGAGCAAATTAGTATTAGTAGACTTCTTAGGCATAAAACCATGTTGACAGGGATATAAGTGATCTTTAACATGATTGAATATGAATGGGTGGACAAGTGATTCAAAAATCTTTGATACGGTAGAGAGGATTGATATAGGTCGATAATTAGATACAAGTTCTTTTTTCCATTTCCATCTTTGTAAATAGGTACTATTCTTTCTTCTTTCCACTTATCGGGAAAACTCCCTGTCCTAAGTGAAGTATTATAAACAAGTTGTAAGGGGTAGGATATTGAATTTGCACACTTAATTAAGAATATAGGGGGAGGACATTGTCAGGTCCAGCACTCTGGTTTATATCAAGTCTTTTTATTCTGTTTATTATTGGTTGAGTCGAGCAAATATACTGAGTTACTGTTGTTATTTGGTGGGGTGTTATAGACACTGGAAAAATGCGCTGCAAATAAGTTACAGGATTCTTTTAGTTCGTTTGATTGTTTGTCTCCTAAATACATTGATGGTGGGTATCTAGACGAGTTTTTACGTTTGTTAGAAATGTATGTCCAAAAATATTTTGAATATCTACCTATTTCGTGTTCTAGTGTAGATATGTATTTGTCATAGCATGTTTCTGTAACTATTTCACAGTCGTGACGTAGGTATTGAAATTCTAGTAGGTCTAAGGGATTATTATAGATCTTGTATCTTCTGTGAAACTTCTTTTTTGCTTTAATAGATATATCAAATAAGAGTTGTACCATACCGGATGCCTATTGCCACATTTTTTACTTTTAGGCACATATAGATTTATTATTTTATAAAGTAGTAGATAGAATTCATTAACTATGTCGTTAATATTATCATATTTTAAAATTACATTTTCCCATAAGATTTCGTCTAGGGCTTTAGTAATCTGATCGTACCTTTAAAATACTTATTTTTCTGTAATTTCTCGTGATTCGGATAATAACTGGATGGTATTGCAATATATACTTCTAATGGTGGATGGTGAGTGTCAACATTACGTATAGGGTTGGAACATTCATTAATCTTTACTATTTCGTAGTTACATAAAAATAAGTCTAAATTTTTTTTATTACTATTTATAATAGAATTGAATTGCTTGAAGTCATTTAATTCCAAGAAATCTAAGAGCAAATTATGTATGTTATTGTTGCTGTTTAAGATCGGTAAAAGATACGTACCAGAGCGATGTTGTTCCCAGGATATTAACGTGTGTTTTGTGTTATACTCGTCCATGTTTCGATTTGTGTTATTAATGAATGTTCTAAATAAGTTTTGATTTAGAGGTGGTGGCAGGTACACAACACAGATTTTAAGAAATTCGCATTTCTTACCTATAAAAGTCTTAACATTTACCCACATTACATTACATTCAGTATTGCAATTAGATATTCTACAAGATGTTAAATTGTTAGATACAGCTACGAGAACTCCGCCACCAAGTTTATTAATTGCACGATCTCTTCTGTACACTGTATATCTATCGTCAAAGATTTCAGAATCATAAACTGTGCAGTACCACGTTTCTGTAAGAATTATAATGTCAAAATTATTGTTTTGGATTTTTAATGAGACATCCCTAACGTTCGATCTTAGGCCTCGGATATTCTGGTAATAACATGATATATTATCGTATGATGTGGTAGGATAACCCACATTTGTATAATTTATTGTAATTATTCTACTTTAATAAATTAATTCAATTAGCTTAGACTGTTTCAATATTTTTAATACATTTATGTTCAGATGACTCGGTTTTTCTTACATATATACGTCCTGATTTAATCCATACATATCTATAGCCCATTTCTTTAGCTCTAACACGGGTTGCCGCATGAAGAGACTTCATAGCCGGAGATAAATGTTCCATAACATAGGTAGGTTTTTGTTCTCCTGACATCCCTATGTGACTTGAGTTAAGCTTTTTGCCTTTGTTGTTCTGTTTCTTATTGAAGATCATTGTCGATGCGGGCTAGCAAACGTTACGAGTACAGAGCGTGGTTTTTAACTATTTTTATCCATTTTTGATATTCTAGTGTATAAGTGAATATCTGTTTCACTTAATTTATACTCTGTTACATTTGCAATTTGCTTGATAACAGTTACAAGGTTTTCTGATTTGTGTTCTGGTATACAATGTATTTCTATATTGCTAGCCCTCGAATGGTGTTTTTAGCTCTTTATTTTCATGTTCTAACTTTTTCAGCAATTCATTTTTAGTTTATACATCAGCACGAATTTCTTCATATTTTATTTCGAAGAAATTAAGTGAGGTTGTCAATTGCTCTACACGCTCTATAAGTTCATTGTTTTTTATCTCCATATTTTTTAGCAAATTAGTTTCAAAATGCGAAAAAGCAATGTTAAATTCATCCTTCACTATACCTCGTATTTCTTCCATAGATAGGTTATTCATGGTAGAAACATGTTTACCCTCTAATTGTGAGTCCCACAACGATGTATTCTGGCTCGAACTCCCGCTTATTTGGTTGTCTGGGACTCCCTGTCGACTTTTGTATCGCATGGTAACATTAGAATGGTCAGAGCCAGGAGGAGCGGGTGAGGTATTTGATGGCTTCGAGGTGCTGATGCGGACCGGAGTATTTGTATTGTCATGCTTTGGTATTTTGACACGGCAGGCATGACAGATCCAGGTATTTTTATTATCTTTACTCATTAAACTGAATTTATTTTGAGTGAAGTTTGCACACAAGGAGATCATAAGAATCATTACAATTGACAAACCAAATAAAACTCCTTACGAAGATTTGCAGAGCAGCCTGCACAAGCTTTCGTCATTTTTGATATATTTATTTAAGGGCGAAGGCGAAGTTCGGTCTTATTAAAATTATTAAGGCGAGTAATTAGTAAACAAAGTATCAACGAAAAGGAACTCGGCTTGCCGCTACAATGATTCACACGCTCGAACGCGTTTGAGCCCTCACTAGACAAAGCGAGCGTAATCGTTTGTAATGTATTTAGTGACAGTTTTAAATGATCTTCTTAATTACTAATAAATCACGCGTGTTATCACTACACCTTTAATGTCAAACCACAACTTCACTATTGTTTTAAGTAAATATGCAAGTTAAAACGTTTGAAAGTTCGATTTACTAGCTTTAACTAATTTTTATTGCGGAGCAAATAAAAACACTGTTAAGCTGTCAGCTCACGCACGCTAATATTGAATGATCAATGACAGATCCACAGGAGGTGGTGTGCTTTTATATCTCAAATGTTGTTTAGATCGGCCATAAGGTTTTCTATTTTAAGGCTTTTCCGAACCCCTCCAACTGCCATCTTCCCTTCTAAAAAACACATAATAATAAAAAGGGTCAAATATTCTTCTTAAGATTTTATTCTCAGCTACAAAGAGGTTGTTCTATTCCTGCTATACAAATGTAACTACTAATTGCAAGTATGTTCTTACGCTACTTACGCTAATATAATAATATAGATATACAATTTTAAGTTTTTACTACTTTAAACTTTTTAACTAATTATAAAAATGTCTTTTTTTTAAGGTTCAATTCTAAAAAAAAGCAAGTAAATTACAAGCCTACGATATGTCCGAACAATACAATTTTATAAAAGCGCCATGTCAACGGTGAAACTTACCACAAACACATCATGGATTTTAATAAAACATCCAGGAGCCAGTAAATTCCACAAAATTTCCCGTGTACACAAATGTAATGTTGTTAAACTCAAAAAATGGCGACAAAAAAGGTCGACAAAATGGCGGATGAGCGCAATAATTTTAATTCCACTAATGATTTTAAATGTAACTGGACAAACGGGAGCTGTAGAAGGTATTTGTAAATTTAATAATAATAATAAATAAAATGGCGTAGAGAATTGACGATCCCATCGCTCGCTGACGTAACAGTTAAGTGACAAAACTGCTACGTCAACGCAGTCAGTCATTGCCTTGCGAGAGGTGTGAGCGCCGTGCCTCGGCAGAATTTAGGGTGCAAAGGCCCGTTTGTGCTTATGGCCACACACGATACGGTGCTGGGCCTGGGCGTCTCCCGTTAATTGACGCCCAAATCATGGATGATGGATAAAAAGATAGTGCGCAAAGGGCCGCTGCCTGGAGGTCACCAGGGCGCGTCTGGAGCTAGCGATGGACGTGACAGCATGCGGGCCGCCAGCCGAGTGCGGGGTGCTGCAAGACCACCTGGCCCCCGGGGCATTCATCATCCCCACCAGAAGGCTTGGTGTCGGCTTGGTCTTCTCGGACTCAGCAATCGGCACCCGCCGCTGGTGGAGCACGTCGCATGACGTACTTTAGGGCAAAAGGGGAAGAAACTGGATGTTTGGCGTATCGGGCTCGGATGCATCGCTTTTTTACAGAGCTGGAGCCATCTCTATCCGTCACTGAGCAAAACCTGGCAGACCGAGTTCGGTACATCCTGTGCTCCAACATATTTGGTGACGCCGAACTCGAACGACTACGACGTGAGGCTGTTCCCTCATCGAATGGAAACGCTACGGCTGGGAATGCGGCGCCAATAGTTGCGCAGCAAACTGCATATATGGATGCCGCCGTCAATATTCCATTAGTGGTTGATTCAGACGATGATGAAATAGTCTCCCTCGAACTAGAGAAAATTATGAGCATATTGGAAGAGTCGATGCTGGAACGCGCAGCATGCCTCTCGAAAATCGACCGACTTCCCCGCATACCCCTTAGCAAGCGAAATCGGACTGTCGTGCGGGCTCTTAACCCAATGCTGGTGATCTATTTGGAAGCCAGCCGGGACCTTTGCGAGACGGACTAAATTCTTCTTTTTTATGTAGAAGAGGGGGCAAACGAGCATGCGGCTCACCTGATGTTAAGTAACTACCGCCGCCCATGATCAACCGCAACACCAGGGGAATCGGAGGTGAGTTGCCGGCCCTTTAGAGAAAAATCGTCGGTGGTAAACTATTCCACAGAGAGGTTGTACGCGGAAGAAAACTCCTTTTGAAACGTACAGTGGTGTACCGCCAAGCATCCAGGTGGTATGGATGGTATCGGGACGTTTGTCGCGTGTGCGTTCACGAAATTTCTCAGAGCAAACCAGAGCAAATAGAGAATACCTCCGAACAATTCCTCAGAGCACTCTCCATGGTATATGCGAAAGAAAATGCAAAGAGATGCAACATCTCTTCGCAGCGCCAGTGAATCGAGCCGATCGGAAAGCACTCGGTCGTCGACGATTCGAGCCGCTCTACGCTGGATGCGGTCAAGTGGAAGGAGCTGGTACTGGGGAGCCCCAGCCCAGAGATGGAAACAGTATTCCATGTGCGGCCGAACCTGCGCCTTGTAAAGTTGCAGGCGGTGTGCCGGCATGAAATACTGTCCCGCTCTGCTGAGCACGCCAAGCTTTTTAGAGGGCAATTTCGCCTTCTCTTCTAAGTGACCACGAAACTGCACGGCACTCGATATGTTGACGCCGAGGATTCTGATACTAGCTGAGACAACAAGGGGAGTGCCTTGAAACTGAAGAGATACTACAAAGGGGTTCCTTTTAGCGGTTAACGAGCAATCTTGTGTCTTCTGGGGGTTAAACTGGACTAGATTTAGTCGCCCCAATCCGAGACGCTGTTCAGTAAAGACTCGACTTCAGACACAAGTTTGTCCCGGCACTCGGAGACGTTTTCCCGAGAAATATTGGCTCGGCCGGTGTACAGAGCATCACCAGTGCTGTCATCTGCATAGCAATAAATGTTACGGGTTTGCAATATATTATTGATATTCAGAAGAAACAGCGTTGGCGATAGCACGCAGCCTTGTGGAACACCAGCATTAATAGGCTTGCAATCGGAGCTTGCACCGTCTACAACGACCTTGATGCTCCGATCTGCAAGAAAGCTGGTGATCCAATCGCACAATTTATCGGAAAGCCCATAGGAAGGGAGCTTCGAAAGAAGCGCTTTGTGCCAAACCCGATCGAAGACCTTCGCAATATCCAAACTAACGGCCAATGCCTCCCCCTTGGATTCTACTGCCTCCGCCCATCTGTGAGTTAGAAAGACCAGAAGATCACCAGCTGACCGACCACGGCGAACACCGTATTGGCGGTCACTAATCAGCTGGTGATCCTCAAGGTACCTCATGAGCTGGCAGTTTACAACGGACTCCATTGTTTTGAAGAATAAGGAGTTGATGGCGATAGACCGGTATTTGGACGAGTCTGAGCGGTCGCCTTTTTTAGGTATCGGGTGGACGAAAGCCGTCTTCCATGATTTTGGGACTACACCTAGGGAAGTAGGAGTACCGGAGAAGATGCGTTAAAACCGGTGCCAACTCTGGAGCATACGTCCTCAGCACAATTGGGGGGATTCCGTCAGGCCAATTCGACTTGTGGATGTCCAGGGAGAGGAGTGCTTTGCGAACCGAGCGCTGTGTAAACTGCACTTCCGGCATGGAGCACTCACACCGCGGGATGGTCGGTGGCGTACTCCCCCGTCATCGAGAGTCGAGTTGGACGCAAAGAAAGAGCCTAGAAGCTCGGCTTTCTCCTTTGCGGTATGGGCCAGTGAGTCGTCCTCCCTGTGCAGAGATGGAAGAGATGGCTGACAGAAATTCCCCTGGATAGCCTTAATATAGGATAGGGATAGACCAGAATGCACGGGTTCCAGAAGGCAGGCAAACTAGTTTCTCGCCAATTCTACTTATGTGCTCTGACTTTGCCTTGGCAATGACTCTTTTGAAGGACCTAGAGGCGGAATTATACTTCTTTTTTTAGAGCGCTGGTGTTTGCATCCCGGGACGCTGATGGGTCAGCTCAGGCTTGGCAGCACTCCTGCTTATAGCATGATGCTATTTTACAGGAGCGGCCAAACCATGACTGAGATTTGCCTCCAATGGGCACCACAGAGGAAGGAATAAAAAGTTCCATACCCTGAAGTACCACATCAGCGACAGAATCCGCAACAACGTTGGGATCGTCCGGCGAGAAGCAAACCCGCCCCCAAGGGTAGGATGTGGATGCAAAGAAAGACCGCATCCCATCCCAATCGGCTGACGTATAGTGCCAAAAACGGCGGCAGCCTGCAGAATGCAACTGCGATTTCAGCGTGAGTGGCACCACACTCCGGACAAGACAATGGTCCGAGGAGTCTAAAGAGGCGTCGACGGCAATCTGATATCTGTCCGGGTGAGAGCCAGGCTCTATTGGGACCGGGCCATCATCACAGACAGGACTATTCTTGCGAATAAGCCTGATATTGTGCTGATGGACCGGGCACGGTCAAGGATATTTTTGGTCGACATTACCATTCCGTATGACGAAAACCTCGTGAAAGCCGAAACAGATAAGCAAACAAAATATCTGGACCTGGCTCACGAGGTGACCGACATGTGTGGTGGTCTGCCGACCGAAATTACTCCTGTAGTCGCCTCTGAAAGATCTCGGGTCATCTGAGACGGCTGGGACTACGTGGTGGACCGCTCCAGGCTCAAAAGCAGCAGGCGGTGCTCCTCGATACCGCCCGCATCGTCCGCTGGTTTCTTTCCCTTTCCCTCTAACCCTCGGCTGTTTGGTCTCCCCCTGCCGAAGGCCTCCATCTGGTTGGCTTTTATTTATTTGTGTATTTTTATATTTATTTTATGTTATTTATATTTATGTATATTTATCTTTTCATTTTCATTTGTATTATATATTTATAGAACCCAACCAGATGAAAAAACCATATTGATACCACCCATAATAATAATAATAATAATGTCCTCCAGACCGAATTTCAGCCACGGCGGCCTGCCTCAACGGAGGCTAGCCATCAGCACGGGACAGGATTATAGTGCCCAAGCGTATGCGCAGGCACAAGTGCACTCTCTGTTCCCTCATTCTCATAATCCGATGGGACGGTAAACCCACGATCGGAGAGAGATCAGGCGCCGGACCAACGGCTTTACATGCTTTCCGAGGCATGGGGGTGAGACACCGCCAACTTCCTGACTCCGGGCAGCTACTTAGAATTTCTTGACAGAAAAACTCAATAATTAATTTTTTGTCCCGACCCGGGATTCGAACCCAGGACCTCATGATCAGTAGTCGCACATACTACAACTACTAGACCAACGAGGCAGTCAAAAAGTTAGTAAATTTTTTATTATTAAATTCAATTTCAAAACTTACAAAACCAATTTTAAAATTCTCTTTTTAAAATTGAAGAATTTTACACATTAAATATTTCTTATATACATAATATTTATTGTTATATAATATTTTTTAATTTTGTTACGGAACTCATTTTTGCTTATGTACAGCTTAATACAATGCAGAATTAGATCCTGCAGTAAGTATGGCAAGATTCGACTAAGATAAATTAACAAAATTCTTGTAGTGTTCCATTAAAAATGTCTATTCTGTTTGGCCACACAAAAATACCCAGACCGACAGTGAAAACAAGGTCAAAGAGTGCGAAACGTTAGTTAAGCAACTTGCAACTACTGTAGTTTGTAGTTTCAAGCGTAATAGTTTCAATATAGCTAATGCTACAAAATTTGCTTTACATTACAGCTTTGACCAGTCGTGTGCTCGCATCTTTCTTGGGTTACCCAACTACTTGCAGTGTGGGATCTGAACTGAAACCGTGCACTCTGTCACTGACCTGTTGGTTACGAGGAGGCACGCGGCTAAGAGGCTGCGGAAGCGGTTGGTTGCTTTCTTGCTGTGGACCTCCTGACCCTACCAAAACGAGCGATGGCTTTGATAATATGTAAGCTTAACTCCTATATAACCATTAACGTTACCTAACAGCCTATTAAAGTCCGCTGTTGAAGATAGGACTCACCCGTAGATTGCCTCCCATTTATTATTATTATTTACCACAGTTGCCACTCCAGGCAAGTTGGTTGGCAACCGCAGTTTTTATTTTTATTTGTAGTCGTTATTAGGAAAACGTCTGTCACCTCCTACGACACCCACGGGATACGAACTCCTATGTTTCTTTTATTAAAATAATATTTAATAAAAACACTATTAATGCTATGAATAGTTTTAATCTTCCCGTTAACTCCTAAAACAGAGTATAAAATAAACATATGCTACATGCTATTAATGTATGCACGTGACTCAGGACTGTGCTTTATAGCATTCCTTGGGGATTATGTTAAACAGTAGACTTGTGAAGGACTGTAATCATGATGGTGATGATGATATTGTTACGAGCTTGAGGTTCGTTACAATAAAAACTGCCGATTGAATTACCAATATTTACACTTTTATTACCGAACACCAATTAACCTTAAAACGCTAATAATTAATCACACTGATTAATTTTATTTCGCTCCGAAGCTTCGCTTGTCTCGCCAAATCCAATACTCCCACGATCGCGGCATGCAGCGGGTTTAAATACACTTTTACACCGAAACATCCAGAATATTCCCATAGAAACGGGCGCCGACCGACCAGATGCAGAAAGTTCGAGTGTGGGGCTTCTAGAAAGCTTAATTGTTCTGTTCGACACTAGATGGCGCTAGTGCCAGGTACCTGACGTCATCTTAGGCGCACAACACTGCCCCCTCCTAAGACATGCTCGTCCCGAGCATTATCGGCCCCACAATAACGCGCCAGGCGATCCACATGGACGATCTCAGGAGTCCCTCTTGCGCCTTTCTGAAACGGCTCCGCAATGTCAAAGGCTGTCCTATCTCATGGTGCACCAACATTGTACAATTTCGATGCTCCTCTACTACGTGTCTGAGGTCCCTTCACAGCCGCACAACTTGTACATGTGCGACACCAATCCTCGACATCGTCACGATAATGGACCCAGTAAAACTGTTCTCGGATAATCAGTAGAGTTCGTTTAACTCCCAGATGGACTCCTGAACAACCATTATGGTACAGCTGTAGAACATTCAGCACTTTAGCTTTAGGAACAACCATTTGCAAACGACAGCTGCCTCCTTGACCATTGTCGCGGATGCCGTCGATGAATGTCTGCACCAGGTTCCCTTCAATGAGTGCAGGTACAGACCGGTATGCTTTTCGCAGAAGCTTCTCCACCTCTAGAGCCCACTGTTGCAGGGTTTCGTTGATGCATTGCACGCGATCTTTATGCTGCGCACGAAAGACATGTTCTAGGTGAGCGTAGCCATATCTTGCCTTCAATGCCTCAAGGAGCTGCTCATAAGTCACTTCCTCACCGAGAGCTTCCAGAACAGTTAAGACCTGGTCGTACAGGCCTAGTGTGAGATCGGTCATGGCCTGACTTTTATTCCAGCCGTTCGTCTTCAAACAGCTTCAAACTGGACTTTGTAAGCTGACCAGGAAGAAGTCCCGTCGAACGGTGGCACTTTGAAGCCACGTAGCGAAGGTGATGTAGCTACTGCGGGGACTGCAATTCCATCTCCAAATTTGAGTTCATCCAGCGTTTTCTTAACTTGGTTGATTTGGGTCTCAGCTTCCGACAGGCGGTTATCATATTGAGCAACCTTATCCTTCACCTCCCTTATCTCTTTGAATTGAAGGTCCTTCATGAGAAGCATCTGCTCTTCCCTATCGCATTTGAGCTGCTCTTCTAAGCGACGGGCCTGTTCTTCCTGCTGCTCTTTCAACTGACGGGCCTGGTCCTCCTGTCAGCGGGCCTGTTCTTCCTGTCCGCCCCGCAGCTGCTCTTCCAACCCTCGGACCTGTTCCTCCTGTCGGCGAGCCTACTCCTGCAGCATCACCATCAGAGCGCCTAAGTCAGGTGCTGCGGTGTAGGAGGTGCTGTCGGGCCAGCCTCCGTGGCTGGCAGTTGGCCCTCTTACGTCTGCGGCGTTGCACCACCAAATCTTCTCTGGTCCGTCTCCTGCTGGCGTTAACTTCGGGTACGGACACCCTCCATTTCCTCCTTAGGTAAAATCGGCATGATTTTGTCCCACTTCTGACACCAATTGTTACGAGCTTGAGGTTCGTTACAATAAAAACTGCCGATTGAATTACCAAAATTTACACTTTTATTACCGAACGCCAATTAAACTTAAAATATTAGTAATTAATCACACTGATCACTTTATTTCGCTCCGAAGCTTCGCTTGTTTCGCCAAATTCAATACTGCCACGTTCGCGGCATGCAGCGGGTTTAATTACACTTTTACACCGAAACATCCAGAATATTCCCGTAGATACGGGTGCCGACCGACCAGACACAGAAAGTTCGAGTGTGGGGCTTCTAGAAAGTTTAGTTCTTCTGTTCGACACTAGATGGCGCTAGTGCCGGGTACTTGACGTCAACTTAGGTGCACAACAATATGCTATTAATATTTAAGCTTATGCTTTTATGGCTCAAGACGACAATCGAATTGTGAACTAAAATAAATATTTAGATTTACTGTCCATGCCCTAAATTGGGTATATTTTTAATAATTGAATAGCTGCGTTCATTTACAACAGCTATAAAAATATACAATTTTTTTTCAATAAATTACTTCTTTTTATTTTTAGCATACCGTCATCGGAATGGAAATATAAAGTTATACCACCAAAGCTGCGCCAAGTTCCCCAAAGAAACGTGGTACCAGCGAATGTATTTAGACGACGTGCTGATGATGACCATACACAGGTTAACAATTTTTTATTAGTCCATAAAAAATTATGGTTAACGATATTTTATTCGTACCTACTTTTATTTTTAGTCATTTAGGAAAATCAATTGTGGACGAATAAATAATAACCTAACTTCAGCTACAGACTTATGTTGTATGTTTTAAGTTGTATGTTTTAAGAAATAAATAAAATCTCTGGATAATTCATTAAATATAAGTACATTTTTACTATGTACTTTCAATATAAAATACTACATCATTTGAGTAATTGAAACAAATTATTTTTAAACTTTTGTTTCAACGTCTTGTTTTGCGACTTAAAAGTTCTTTAGAAAAAAAAATACAAATTGTTTTTTAAATATATTGACTTGATTTAAAGAAAAAATTATATAGTTACGCTAATTAATACCTAACATAGTAGTTAAGCTCTTTAACTTTAAACTAGCTTAAAATGCTTGTATGACCGCCAGTCACCACACGTCAGTCTGAGCCAGATTACAACGGCTCTCTAGTACCTTCAAACCGGCAAGGCCCAGATGAGGATGAAATTCCAGTGGAGCTTCTGAAAGCGGGTGGAAAACCGTTACTTAAAGACTGTTTTCATTGCGTATGTGTACTATGAAAAAGAATTTGATTCGATTGGCGCTGTTGGTCGAAAGTTCAAGATAGACATTTTCTAGGAAGCCCACCTCGCTCTGGTCCCCGACACTAGATGGCGCTAGTGTCAGGTACCTGACGTCAACTTAGGCGCGTAACACTGCCTCCTCCTAAGACATGCTCGTCCCGAGCATTATCGGCCCAATAATAACGCGCCAGGCGATCCACATGGACGATCTTAGGAGTTCAAGGGTCAATGGTCGAGGACTGTCCTATAACTTGGTGCACCAACATTGTACAATTTCGATGCTCCTCTACTACGTGTCTGAGGTCCCTTCATAGCCGCACAACTTGTACATGTGCGACAGCAATCCTCGACATCGTCACAATAATGGACCCAGTAAAACTGTTCTCAGATAATCAGTAGAGTTCGTTTAACTCCCAGATGGACTCCTGAACAATCATTATGGTACAACTGTAGAACATTTGGTACTTTAGCTTTAGGGACAACCATTTGCAAACGACAGCTGTCACCTCGACCATTGTCCCATTTACGGCACAGGACTCCATCCTGAACCAGCAAGCTGTCCCATTGGGTCCAATAGCTTTTAGTGGTCGAACTCATCGCTGAGACCTTTCCCCTTTTTTTTTAAATTTATTTAAGGACCAGTAAACAACTTCAACAGAGGCTTAATAACTAATCTTAATCCTAAAATTTGAACTTAGTGAAGCCAACACCACCAGCCTCAGATAGTAATTTATAGGATAAATTACAAAAGTGAGAGATGTGAAGGAGGACTTACTACATAATATGCAATATTACAAAATGACATTAGTTGGAATTACTTAAACAGATCAGCCATATTGAACTATTTAAAAACACTACACTCTAGTACAAACAACTAAACAAAAAAAACTGTTCACATTTTAGTTTTGATTTCAAACAATTATATAATTTAGATATAGTTTTGATATATTTTGATTTATTTTATTTTATTTAGTTTTTAGTTAACACGACTCATAAGCTTATTAATCACTTTGCTTCTATAGGAGTTAGCATGGTTATTAAAAATGTCAATGTCCCAAAAGTGATCATTATAATTTTGCATTAAGCGATACAACGGCGCTCTTTTGCCAGCATTGGTTCTACACAAAGGAAGGGCAAATGTTTGACGTGAGCATATTGATCTTTCATGTGACCTAGTAGGTACACGATACCGCAATTTATTTGTTAGAGGAATGCAATCATATCTATTATGGCAAAGGTCAAATAATATCATTGCAACTAATTGTTGTCGTCTGAGCTTTAAAGTTAACATTTTGTATTTATTTAATTTATTTTACTGCAGAGAGGTGTAAGACAGGGTGACGTTATATCCCCGAAACTCTTCACCGCTGCTTTGGAAGACGTTTTCAAGCTACTGGACTGGAAAGGATACGGTATTAACATCAATGGCGAGTACATCACTCACCTTCGATTTGCCGACGATATAGTCCTTATGGCAGAATCGCTGGAGGACTTAAGCACTATACTCAATGACCTCAATAGTGCCTCCCAACGGATAGGTCTTAAGATGAACATAGACAAAACAAAGGTCATGTTTAATGTCCATGTCACACCTATGCCGGTAGTTGTTGGGAGCACTATGTTCGAAGTTGTTGACGAGTACGTTTACCTGGGACAAATAGTCCGACTAGGTAAGTCCAACTTCGACCGAGAGGTCAATCGACGGATTCAACTCGGCTGAGCAGCGTTCTGGAAATTACGACACATCTTCTCGTCAGGTATACCTCAATCTCTGAAAACTAAAGTGTACAACCAATGCGTGTTGCCAGTGCTGACTTACGGATCAGAGACCTTCACTGCTGGCCGTATGAGGACGCTCAAGGTCGCTCAGCGAGCTATGGAGAGGGCTATGCTCGGAGTTTCTCTGCGTGATAGACTCAGAAATGAGGATATCCGCAGTAAAACCAGAGTGACTGACATAGCCCAACGGATTAGTAAGCTGAAGTGGCAATGGGCCGGCCATATAGCTCGAAGAACGATAACCGATGGGGGAAGAAAGGTTCTCGAGTGGCAGCCTCGTACCGGTAGGCGTAGTGTAGGGTGAACCCCCACTAGATGGAGTGACGACCTGGTAAGATATGCAGGAAGTCGATGGATGCAGGTGGCTCAGGACCGTGCTTTGTGGCATTACTTGGGGGAGGCCTATGTTCAGCAGTGGACTTGTGAAGGGCTGTGATGATGATGATGATGATGATTTATTTAATATAACATTATACGAACAATATTTTTGCTTACATCTATAGTACATTGACATAAAAAAAATTATGTACCCTCTCAATCTGATCGGTATAGACATTATAAAAGGGATTCCACAAAGCAACAGCGTATTCCAACTGAGAGCGTATCAGTGCCTTATACAAAACGATATATGTTGCTGGGTTGGTAAAATCCTTACAGACTCTCATTACAAACCCAAACATTTTAAGAGCTTTATTACATATTTGTTCAACATGTGTATCGAGTGTTAATTTACTGTCAATGGTAATGCCGAGGTCACAAATAGAATGTACTTTTTCAAAAGTAGAGCTGCACAAGGAATATGATTGTTGATTAAAATTAATTTTCTTAGTGACAGTTAACATTTTGCACTTATTAATACTAAGACTTAATTTATTTTTTAAACAATAAGCAGAAAAGCGGTCCAAGTTATCCTGAAGTCTGAGGTGATCATCATTGTCACAAATGGTACAATAAATTTTAAGATCGTCAGCGTATAGTAAAAAGTTACTGTGCTGAAAACAGGAGTCAATATCATTAATAAAAGGTATAAATAATAGTGGTCCCAATATAGATCCTTGAGGTACCCCGGAGGTGACAGACACAGGTTCTGATTCTTAACCATTAATCACAACCTTTTACGTGCGGTTAGTTACATATGATTTTAACCACCGCGAAAGATTGCCACGTATACCGTTGAAAGCAATTTTATCAAGTAGGATTTTGTGATCAACTCTGTCGAAGGCTTTACGAAAGTCTATATAAATACAGTCAGTTTGATGATTTGAGTCTAAATTTTCGAATAAGTCCGTTAGATATATTAATAAATTGGTAGTAGTTGATTGTCGTCTTACAAAACCGTGTTGTTCGGGTATGATTAAATTATGCAGTAATGGATATATAGAGTTGAAAGTTAATCGTTCGAAGACCATCGACACAGCTGACAAAATAGATATGTCCAGAAATGCTTTATATCTTTTTTAATATTATTTTGAATTGACGACATGTAGTTTTTATATCTTATTGCACACTCTTTATTAAAGTGCTTTCTAAGCCTAGAGAATTCGTTATAATCATAAGAGTTTTCATATTTTTTCCACTTGATCCAGGCACGCTCTTTACGTTTGAAAGTGTGAATCAGAGTGGCGTTAAACCAAACAGGGTATGAAGATTGTTTTAAGATTTTTGTAGGTATGAACTTCTTGATAAAACCATAGAGTATTTCTTAAAAATTTATCACAGCCTCTTCAGCAGATTTACCTGAGAACATTTCGTCCCATGGTACCTTGGGAAGTTCATTATTTATTACTAAGCATTTCGAAAACAAAACTGTCTTCGTGAAATCTTTGGCATAGACTCATTATCATGCATAAAAGGCACTAAAGCATAAAAAGTAGGATGAAGACTATCCAATGGTAACAAATTATAAGGAGCATCCATAATTTTACATTCTAAAATATTTGATAAAAATAAATCTAAGGTGCAGTCATCTAAGTTTCTAAAGTGATTAAATTGGAAGCTGTCCGTCAAAGCCATAAAATTAATTAATTGCCTAGAAGATAAACATGTATATAAGCTAGGTTCTAGATAATTATCTTTAGGAAGCCAATTAATTGTAGGTAAGTTAAAGTCTCCCACCATTAAAAATTTATGTGAATCTAAAGGTTGCATGACATAACATATGTAATCTAGGTAAGTAAGGTATACTTCATTATTTAAATCGGTTGGAATGTATGAAGCGCATAACAGAAGCTTATTAGAACCCGAACCTATAAGTATCAAGGTATGGTCAACAATAGGAGGCGGCTCGGGGGGAGCGTGAGGCGCGGAGGGCAGGCCGTATGGCACGGCAGCAAGTGAGCCGCGCACCGCTACTAATACGCCACCACCGTTTTTACGGCTGGTTGCCGTCCGATTCCGATCGCTGCGAAATACTCTATAACGTTGATCTATTAATTCGTTATCATAAATGCCACTATGAAGCCAAGTTTCTGTCAATATTATTATATCATAATCGTGAAGTAAAATATTCATAAAAAGAGTGTGCAACTTAGTTCTTAAGCCTCGACAGTTCTGATAGTAAATTGATATGTTTTTTTATTTCGGAATCCATTAAATAATAGTTCATAATTTATTATTACGTTTGAAATATTGTGAAAAAAAAATAAGATTAATTTTCGATAAATTCAAATTCAAATTCAAATTCTTTATTTGCAACTAAATAGGTACAAAATGTTTTCTTATTGATGTTATACTGTTATTGTGTTAAGAAAACCTATTTAGCTGTTTTCAACAGCATGCAAATATTCAAAAGTTTTTACAATAAAATCAATTACTAAATTTCATCTACATAAACAAACTAAAACGTAATTTTACAATCTTAATAAATAAATAAATTCATATATATAAATTAAATAATTAATGCATCGATTTTTAATTAACGATAAAACTACTTAGTCACTACAATTCAAAAACTCATTTACTGTATAAAATGCTTTATCTACTGGCCATCGTCGAAGTGACATTTTAAACTTATTATAAGGTAATTGCTTAATATTTTGTTATATATCGTGTTGCACATTGCATAGCTATTTTTTTGAAAGCGCTTACTTTTTGGAATTGTGTCAAGTACTAATTTATGTGGGTTCCGTAAATTTATTGTTGTTGCATCTTTAGTTTGTAGGAATAAGTGCTTGTTTTGCATTACAAATTTGCCTACCTCAAATATATAGAGGCAGGGAAAATGAAGTATGTTTAAACTCTTAAAGTAAGGCTTGCATGATGTGTCTGATGGGATGTTACTAATAGCTCTAATACAGCGTTTTTGTGCTAAAAATACTTTTTGAGAGTGCCATTACCATTGCCATTTTTAAATGTACGAGAAATCGGAATAATATCAAATAGACATTGATATTAATTTAAGCCTTACTACCAGTATCCGCCATTAACTGCGTAGTGCACCGCGCATAGAAAATGGATTGCTTCGTATGTATAGACGTAATATATAAACGTGCCCTCTAGTTCGAATAAAAGTAAGTCTAGTTTACGTGTCCACACTAAAGATGGCAGCACAAAAAATATCAATTTGTTCTCAAAATAATGGTGCCATTACCCTACATTAAAAGTCCGTATCTGATAACAAATTCTACATATGCGAAATACGCTGTGACCGCTGTATTTTTGTTTGCTATTTTTGTCAATTTATGTAACGCGTACACAAATCTGTTAATTTTGTTACACACTTTATGTATATGTTCTTTCCAATTCAGATTCGAGTCTATAATTAAACCTAAAAATGACGTACTAGTAGCGTTCTGCAGAAGTTGTCCATTATATTCAATATTAATGTCAGAGCTTAAGTTATTAAAATTAATGATATTTGTTTTATATAAATTAATGTGTAGATTATTTTTATTAAGCCATTTATTTACTGAATTAATTGTATTTATAATGTCCGTTTTATGTTGATCTAGTGGCTTTTTTTTACTAGTCGTTATCGTCATCGATATGTCATCTGCAAATAAAGTAGTTTTATAGTTTGAGATGTCAGGTAAATCATTTATGTATAAAATAAACAACAATGGTCCGATTACACTACCTTGGGGAACACCAACATTATTATTTTTGAATTCGGATCTATACACCTGAGCTATGTTTTTAGAATTTAACTGTGTTATTTCTACACACTGATACCTATTTTTTAAATAACTTTCTATCCAACTTAGAGCAGGTCCCCTTATTCCATTAGCCTCTAGTTTGGTCAGTAGTTGATCATATGAGACGCGATCGAAGGCTTTAGACATGTCAATAAATAGTACTGTTGTATAGTTTCTCATTTACATTTTGCAATACTTCCTTTACTAATGTGAATGCAGCATGTGCTGTGGATTTATTTTTTTGGAAACCATGTTGATTTTGTTTTATTATATAAAATTTACTAAAAAGGAAGTAAGTTGGTAATGCATAACCTTTTCGAATATTTTTGAGAGGACTGGGTCCTAGTGCAATTGGTCGATAGTTGGTTATATCACTTTTATCTCCTTTCTTGTGTAACGGTTTTACTATAGTAAGTTTTAATTTTTCAGGAAAAACTGACTCTAGTGAGAGATTAATCAGGAATGCTAATATTTCACTTATTTCATTCTTACAATATTTAATTATTTTAGTACATATGGAATCATAACCCTCATATTTTATGTTATTTAAAGACATTATTATCTTTTGATAATATTTTCATTTATAGGAGTTAGAAAAATAGATTGAGGTACTTTCATGTCAGTTGTATTTTCTATTTTATAATTTATCTGATTTGTTGCGTTAATCAAATAGTTATTTATAATTGATACTATTTCAGCGGGTTCCGTTACCGTCTTTCCATTATATATAATATTATTTATGTAGTTTTTAGTATGTTCACAATTTGTCTCATTTTTAATAATTTCCCAAGTACCTCTACATATTGTTACGAGCTTGAGGTTCGTGACAATAAAAATTGCCGATAAAATTACCTAAATTAACACTTTAATTTACTTTACACAAATTAAAGTTAAAACACTAATAATTAAACACACTAATTCACTTAATTTCGCTCCGAAGCTTCGCTTGTTTCGTCAAATCAACACTGCCTCGATCGCATCTTGCAATGCCTATATATTTGAATTAGCAAAGAAATATCCAGAATGTTCAAGTAAACACGCGGAAGGTACCGAGCGTTCGAGTTTCGACTAGGCGCTGTCAGTTGAGCGATTTGTGATGTCATTTTCTCAATGCTCCCCTCGCTCTCGTTCCTGACACTAGATGGCGCTAGTTGACTTATTCATGCAACACTGCCCCCTCCTAAGACATGCTCGTCCCGAGCATTATCGGTCCCATAATAACGCGCCAAGCGATCCACATGGACGATCTTAGGAGTCCCTCTTGCGCCTTTCTGTATCCGGTAGGTCACATCGTTGATCCTGGTTACAATTCGGTACGGGCCGTCCCATTTAGCTTGAAGCTTAGGAGATTTCCCTTTGCTGCGGACTGGATTGTGCAACCACACAAGTGAACCTTCGTCGAACCCTTTTTTGTTCATTTTGCGGTCATACCGGGTTTTCATCTTTTCAGACATTTGCTGGCCCGATTGTCTGACGTGCTCATAAACGTCATTCATTTTTTTCCGCAAGTCATTTGCATAATCGGTTATACTGCGTGGAGCATCAGGTGGTATCCCGGTGATCAGGTCTGCAGGCAGCCGTAATTCTCTTCCAAAGTTTGCGAAAGCTGGTGTCACTGTTGTACTTTCGTGAACAGAACTTCGATATGACAACAAAAACGGTTGTATGTGCTTGTCCCAATCTCGTTGCCGATTGTCTACAACTTTTGCTAGGTACCTCTCCAATGTCTGATTAAATCGTTCCACCATTCCATCAGATTGCGGGTGATAAGAAGTCGTTCTTGTTTTATGAGTACCCATAACTCGGCAAGTTTCCTGGAATATTTGAGACTCAAAATTCCTTCCTTGATCGCTGTGAATCTCTAAAAGGTACTCCAAAACGACAGAAGACTTCATGAACTAGTTTATCTGCAACTGTTGAAGCTTCTTGATTTGGAATGGCGAAGACTTCTGGCCACTTAGTGAAGTAATCCATCACAACCATGAAATACTTGTTACCGCTTTCACTCTCCGGAAACGGCCCCGCCACGTCAATGGCTATTCTCTCCCATGGTGCACCAACATTGTACAACTTCAATGCACCTCTACTACGAGTCTGAGGTCCCTTTACAGCCGCACAACTTGTACATTTGCGACACCAGTCCTCGACATCGTTTCGACAGTGGACCCAGTAAAACCGTTCTCGGATCTTCAGTAGAGTTCGTTTAACTCCCAGATGGCCTCCTGAATTATGGTACAGCTGTAGAACATCCGGTACTTTAGCTTTAGGGACAACCATTTGTAAATGACAGCTGTCTCCCCGAACATTTTCCCATTTACGGCACAGAACTCCATCCTGAAGCAGCAAGCTGTCCCACTGGGCCCAATAGCTTTTAGTGGTTGAACTCATTTCTGAGACGTCGCTCCACTTAGGCTTGGGAGCACTGGCCTTCATCCATTCCAGGATCGGCTTGATGTCCGGATCTTCCTGCTGTGCACGTTGAAAGCTGTCCTTCCACTCGTTGCTGAGGTGGTCTGCCCTGAGCATCCTCACGGATACCACTTCCTTACTCTCTTGCCTAGTACAATGTTTGCAATCTTCAGGACAAGGTCTTCGTGATAATGCATCTGCGATGCTGTGAGATTTCCCGCTGCGATGTTCGATCTCAAAGTCGTATTCCTGCAGTAGTTCAATCCACCTCGCAACTTGTCCTTCTGGATTTTTATACTGCAATAGCCATTTTAGTGCAGCATGGTCAGTTCGTAAGTGAAATTTTCGTCCCAGAAGATATTGCTTTTTATGCTAAAATGCTGCAACGACTTTACCACAGCTAGCAATTCGCGTCTTGTGACACAATAGTTCCTTTCCGGTTTTGACAACGACTTGCTGAAGTACGCTATCACGACCTCTTGGTCACCATTCCGTTGAGACAACACACCGCCAAGTCCTATATCACTTGCGTCTGTGTCAACTATAAATTCTTTGCTTGCATCAGGGTATCCCAAAATAGGTGTTTTGCACAGACGGTCCTTGAGCTCCTGGAATGCGATATTACAACTTTCATCCCAGACGAAATGTCGCTTCTCCTCGGTTAGCTTATGTAGAGGTTTGGCTATATCTGCAAAGTTCTTCACAAAACGTCGGTAATAGGAGCACAAACCCAAAAATGCTCTAACCTGCGTCTTGTCTTTTGGAACCGGCCAATCCTTTACAGCTGCGATTTTCTCTGGATCCGTGCGGATACCTTCTTCCGACACTACATATCCCAAAAAGTTGACTTGCCGTTTGAATAGTGAACATTTCTTCGGACTCAACTTGAGGTTGGCACTCTTAATCTTCATGAGCACGCGTTTCAAGTTTTGAAGGTGTTCCTCAAACGTACGGCCCACGATGATGATGTCATCCAAGTAGACCAGACAGGCGTCGCCAATTAGCCCGGTAAGTACAAGTTCCATCAGCCTTTCAAACGTTGCTGGAGCATTGCACAACCCAAACGGCATTACTTTAAATTGCCACAGACCCTTTCCCGTCGAGAACGCAGTTTTCTCCTTGTCCTTAGGGTCAATTTCAACTTGCCAGTAGCCACTTTTTAGATCCAGCGTGCTAAACCATTTTACTCCTGTAAGCATGTCCAGCGTGTCATCAATTCTTGGCAAGGGATAGCTGTCCTTCTTTGTAACGTCGTTCAGACGGCGGTAATCAACACAAAACCGCAAGCTGCCGTCCTTCTTCTTTACCAGTATCATGGGTGAACACCATGGACTAGAGGAAGGTTCAATAACACCATCCTTCACCATTCCTTCAATCATGGTTTCCACTTCCTTTTCACGTGCTACCGGCAATCTTCTTGGCCGCTGACGGATAGGCAATTCCTCTCCTGTGTTTATTTTGTGTTGAACTAGGCCAGTCTTTCCTATGTCAGCATCATTTGATGAGAATACATCGGCGTACTTGAGTAACAACTTCTTCGCCTTGACGAATTCGTTCGGGGACAGAACACTGCGACAGTCTTCCAAAAGTGTGGTCACTCTCGTTTCTGAATCCTTGCTGGGGGTCCCACTCGATATATATTGGCACTGACGTAACCAATCCACTTCCTCACAAGTACCAACCAGTGTGCCTTTTTCTATAATCTGTTCCCGGTCGCAAAGGTTCAGCACACGTACTCCTGAGATGTCAGTGGTCCTGACCAAGGTTCGAGCTACTTTCCATGGAAGGTCATTGTTTACCCTTTCCACAAGTACACAACGGTGAGCTTGCCCAGCGTTTCGAGGTAGACTAACCGGAACAATCGTTTCCGATCTCGGCGGAAGAACAATCTTCTTGATGCTGTACACGTTCCCTGGTAACGCACCTTCCATAAAAAGTTCCTCCTGTCCACATTTCAAAACACCTTGCTTAACGTCGATCTCACAACAATTATTCCTCATAAAGTCTAGGCCTAAGATGCAGTCGTCCATTATATCAGCCACGATGACATTATGCAGGTAGATCACGTTGCCTAGCTTCAACTCCATCTCCTTCTCTCCACGGACGGGTATACGCTGACCGGTGGCTGTTACCAAATTAAGGCGTTCTCGGTTGTATGCGGAGTCCCCAAGGAACTGACTTATAAGTTGGGAACTAACAACCGTACGAGAGGCTCCAGTGTCTATGGTCAGCTTACACGGCATTCCGTTGATCTCGCCCTTTATGATTAGGCTGTTCCCATCATGGGTTTGTGAGATCGAGATCCTTGGGGCTCTTTTAACATCAGCCAGCACCCGCCCCGCAGTTCTGGCTTTTACTCGTTTCCCTGCCGCTGCTGGGCGGTGCTGTTGGCCGCACTACCCTCCTGAGATCGTTCAATTTCCCTTTCTAGAGTTCGCTTAGGGCAGCTGGATCGAAGATGGCCCTTTTCCCCACAGCCATAGCACCTTGGGCTGTATCCTTTGTTGCGGTCGCGAACTGTAGCTGCTGCAACCTCCCTGACGCGATGGGAACGATGATCCTGCCGCACGGCTTCCACTTCCAGTGCATGGACCAAGGCGTCCTTAAGCGTCTCGTGGTGCCCGAGCCTCACAGCAGCTCTGACTTCCAGGTCGCGGATGCCGTCGATGAATGTCTGCACCAGGTTCCCTTCAATGAGCGCAGGTACAGACCGGTATGCTTTTCGCACCAGCTTCTCCACTTCTAGAGCCCACTGCTGCAGGTTTTCGTTGATGCGCTGCACACGATCTTTAAGCTGCGCACGAAAGACGTGTTCCAGGTGAGCGTCGCCATATCTCGCCTCCAATGCCTCAAGGAGTTGCTCATAAGTCACTTCCTGACCGAGAGCTTCCAGAACTGTTAAGGCCTGGTCGCGCAGGCCTAGTGTGAGAGCAGTCATGGCCTGACTTTTATTCCAGCCGTTCGCCTTCATAACAGCCTCGAACTGGATTTTGTAGGCTGACCAGGAAGAAGTCCCGTCGAATGGTGGCACCTTGAACCCACGTAGCGAAGGTGTAATAGCTACTACGGGAGCTGTAGTTCCATCCCCCAGTTTGAGGTCGTCCAGCGTTTTCTTCACGTCAGCCATCACGTAATCAACCCGATTGTTTACTTGGTCGATTTGGGTTTTAGCTTCCTTGATTTGGGTTTCAGCTTCCGACAGGCGGTTGTCATGTTGAGCAACCCTATCCTTCACCTCCCTAATCTCTTTCCCGAAGTTAGCGTGAATGTCCTTCACGAGGAGCATCTGCTCTTCCTGTCGGCGGGCCTGTTCCTCCTGCTGCTCTTTCAACCAACGGGCCTGTTCCTCCTGTCGGCGAGCCTGTTCCTCCTGTCGGCGAGCCTGTTCCTGCAGCATCACCATCAGAGTACCTAAATCGGGTGCTGCAGATGGAGGAGCTACTGACGGGCCTGCAGCCGGCGGCTGGCCCTCCGACGTCAGCGGCGTTGCACCACCAAATCTTCTTTGGTCCGTCTCCTGCTGGCGTTGACTTCGGGTACGGACACCCTCCGTTTCCTCCTGAGGTAAAATCGGCATGATTTTATCCCACTTCTGACACCAATTGTTACGAGCTTGAGGTTCGTTACAATAAAAACCGCCGATAGAATTACCTAAATTAACACTTTAATTTACTTTACACAAATTAAAGTTAAAACACTATTAATTAAACACACTAATTCACTTAATTTCGCTCCGAAGCTTCGCTTGTTTCGTCAAATCAACACTACCTCGATCGCATCTTGCAGCATCATATTTGAATTAGCAAAGAAATATCCAGAATGTTCAAGTAAACACGCGGAAGGTACCGATCGTTCGAGTTTCGACTAGGCGCTGTCAGTTGAGCGATTTGTGATGTCATTTTCTCAATGCTCCCCTCGCTCTCGTTCCTGACACTAGATGGCGCTAGTTGACTTATTCATGCAACAATATATTTTTACTATTTACTACAAATTTATTATGTGTTGTTCTTTTTGCATTGTTTATACATTTTTTAACAGTTTATCGTATTTTATATATTTAGTTCGATCAACATTTTTTTCTCGTCATATAGAACTTGCACCGAAGTTTGTACACAATTTGAATTAAGTAGATGAGACGAATTTTTAAAATTTATTTTATAATTGCGCCGTATTTGTGCATAATGATTAATGACCAAAAATATCTTGATTATGTTAACGTTTTGTGTATAACAATAAAGTATTAGATAATTTAAAATTTTGTTGCATAATACATAGTATATTTTAAAGTATAGATTTATAAAATAGTCTAGAAAATTAGTTACTGACCTTTTTGTAGAAGTAAATGTGCGAACAACATGCTCATATATAGGTATCCCCCATATACCAGTACAAAAATGTAATAATAAAAATAAATGATAAGAAAATAAAAATAAAATTAATATCAAATTTCTGTTACAAATTGTTCTAAAGCTTAATTTTTTAAGATCCTGTAGTGAGCGTATTGATATGACAGGAGATGAGTCAGTTTTTCGTACCAAAACTGTACCATTCTTGTACCAAACATATTTGCAGTTACATGTTTTGGCCTTTTCGCGGGATTCTCTAAATATCTGTTTTTTTTTAAGGTTAGATGTTCATTTATATATATTTCATTCGATGATTCAGTAATAGACAACTGATCTGAAGTTAAGCCTTTTTTTAGCACGGTACGAAGCAACAAAGTTATCACGCAAAATTTTGGACTTAAAATTTTATTATGGCATTTTTAGGTCGTTTATCATTTTCACCAACATGAGGAACCCGATTAGCCAAGATTATGTCAGATGGTTGTATTTGCTGGTTTATTAGCACGCCAATATTAATAATGACTGTAACAAGATTCTCTCCATGGCGCTCAGGCAAATTTGATATTTCAATGTTACAATCACGTGCCTGTTGCTCCATTGCAGCCAGTTTGGTCTCCATAACCTCTAATTTGTCAGATAAATAGTTGCCTTTAGAGACTTTACTTTCTACGGACTTAAGCCGTGTATCAAACGATATTGACTGCTCATTAAGATCGGATAAAGTTGAATCAACCTCCGACAGATGATTATTTAAATCCGTAATACCTTGTTTTAAATTAATGTTCTCATCTCGCAGCTCGGATATGGTGTTTAGACTTGATAATGAGTGGGATATTTTAGCCAATTCGTTGGAAATCGTGGAAGTAACTACATTTGTAATAGTTTCCTTAATTTTTACGTCTAATGTATTAAAATGTTCGTCAATCAGTGTGGACAGAAATTCCGAGTCATACCCTCCAGTGGAACGCTTACGTGTATTTACATAATTAGTATCCGATGTAGTTAGACTTATGTCTGGGTTTGATGGGCACTTAGGCGGAGTTCTCTGTAACTTGGACATTACGCACAATATACTTGTGATATAAGGCAGGAGTAATAAGACAGAGATATTACACTTTCGCTTAGTCTTGAGGGGGAGAAGTGCGGGCTCCCTTCAGTTGCAACATACGATGCAAGAACGAGATAAACACAACTATTAATACTGATGAGTAGTAATGTTATACCGCACAGTAAAAACTCTTAACTGGGTAGTCACAAAGTTCAATTTTAATTAGTCACTATTAAAGGAATTATTTAGAAAAAAGATGTACACGTCCACTTCCAACAACTTTCACACGAGTATGTGGGCTTGGTAGCACGGGTCTTCATCCATTCCAGAATCGGCTTCCTTCCACTCGTTGCTGAGGTGGTCTGCCCTGAGCATCCTCACGGATACCACTCTCTTACTCTCTTGTCTAGTACAATGCTTGCAATCTTCAGGACAAGGTCTCCTTGACAATTCATCTGCGTTGCCATGCGATTACTAGCTGCGGTGTTCAATCACAGAGTCGTATTTCTGCTACTGGGTGGTGCCGTTAGCCGCACAACCCTCTCGAGATCGATCACCTTCCCTTTTTACAGATCGCTTAGGGCAGCTGGATCGAAGATGGCCCCTTTCCCCACAGCCGTAGCACCTTGGGCTGTAATGGTCGCGTGGTCGCGAACCGTAACTACTGCAACCTCCCTAAAGTAAAGGGAACGATGATCCTGCCGCCACCAGGTGGTGCCGTTAGCTGCACTACCCTTTCGAGATCGATCAACTTCCCTTTCTACAGTTCGCTTAGGGCAGCTGGATCGCAGATGGCCCCTTTCCCCCTCAGCCATAGCACCTAGGGCTGTATCTATTATTGCGGTCGCGAACTGTAGCTGCTGCAACCTCCCTGACGCGATGGGAACGAAGATCCTGCCGCACAGCTTCAACCTCAAGTGCATGGGCCAAGGCTTCCTTAAGCGTCACGTGGTGCCCTAGCCTCAAACAGCAGCTCTGACTTTAAGGTCGCGGATTCCATCGATGAATGTCCGCACCAGGTTCCATTCAATGAGCGCAGGTACAGACTGGTATGCTTTTCTAACCATCTTCTCCACCTCAAGGGCCCACTGCTGCAGGTTTTCGTTGCTGCGTTGCACGCGATCTGCGTGCGAAAGACGTATTCTAGGTGAACATCGCCATATCTTGCCTCCAATGCCTCAAGGAGCTGCTCGTAGGTCACATTCTTACCGATAGCTTCCAACACAGTTAATGCTTGGTAGGCCTAGGGTGAGTGCAGTCATGTCCTGGCTTTTATTCCAACCTTTCGCATCCATGAAGGCTTCAAACTGGATTTAATAAGCTGACCAGGAAGAAGTCCCCTCGAACGGTGGCACTTTGAACCCACGTAGCGAAGGTGTAGTAGCTACTACGGGAGCTGTAGTTCCATCCCCCAGTTTGAGGTCGTCCAGCGTTTTCTTCACGTCAGCCATCACATTGTCAACCCGATTGTTCACTTGGTCGATTTGGGTTTTAGCTTCCTTGATTTGGGTTTCAGCTTCCGACAAGCGGTTGTCATGTTTAGCAACCCTATCCTTCATTTCCCTTATTTCTTTCCCAAAGGTAGCGTATAGGTCCTTCATGAGGAGCATCTGCTCTTCCGATCGACGAGCCTGTTCCGCCTGCTGATCTTCCAACCGACGGGCCTGTTCGTGTTGTCCGCGCTGCAGCTGCTCTTCCAACCGACGGACCTGTTCCTCCGGTCGGCGGGCCTGTTCTTCCTGTCGACGGACCTGTTCCTCTTGTCCACCCCGTAGCTGCTCTTTCAAACGACGGACCTATTCCTCTTGTCCGCCCCGCAGTTGTTCTTTCAGCTGACGGACCTGTTCCTCCTGTCGGCGAGCCTGTTCCTCCTGCTGCTCTTTCAACCAACGGGCCTGCTCCTCCTGTCGGCGAGCCTGCTCCTGTAGCATCACCATCAGAGCACCTAAGTCCGGTACTGCAGAGGTAGGAGCTACTGACGGGCCTGCAGCCGGCAGCTGGCCCTCCGACGTCTGCGGCATTGCACCACCAAATCTTCTTTGGTCCGTCCCCTGCTGGCGTTGACTTCGGGTACGGACACCCTCCGTTTCCTCCTTAGGTAAAATCGGCATGATTTTATCCTACTTCTGACACCAATTGTTACGAGCTTAGGGTTCGTGACAATAAAAACTGCCGATTGAATTACCAAAATTGACACTTTATTTCCCGAACACCAATTAAAACTTAAAACACACTAATAATTATTCGCACTGATCACTTTAGTTCACTTTATTTCGCTCCGAAGCTTCGCTTGTTTCGCCAATTCAATACTGCCCCGATCGCGGGTTGCAGCGGCTTTAAATACACCTTTTCTACCGAAACATCCAGAATATTCCAGTAAATACGGGCGCCGAACGACCGGGCGCAGAAAGTTCGAGTGTGGGGCTTCTAAAAAGCTTAATTCTTCTGTTCGATACTAGATGGCGCTGTTGGTCGAAAGTTCAAGATTGACATTTTCTAGGAAGCCCTCCTCGCTCTGGTCCCCGACACTAGATGGCGCTAGTGCCAGGTACCTGACGTCAACTTAGGCGCGTAACAATATCAAATAGATCGCGCCAGACGTAAAATACCCAGACCGACGACGGGAAGCTGGTTCAAGGTTACGGAAACATTTGTTACTGCGATCGTCATACCGTCTGTCACGCGGGACAATTAAGATGAATCCCTAAAACGGAAGATGCCCATGCGCAGCCCAAGCCATGGCTTTTACGGGCTAATAAAGATGAAGACCTCATCTGTATACTTTTTTATAGGAAAAAGGTGACAAGCGAGCACACAGCCCACCTGATCGTAAGTGGATACTGTAACTCGTAGACATCTACATCTATCCTCGATTAAAAATCTAAATGGAGACACGTTGTCATCTCTGAGGACTAACATCGAATGCCTCGTACACAGTAGTAAAAAAAAGTCTCCGGTTCTTTATACTAATCATACGAAACACAGCAGCATTGAGCTGCTATTTTACGCTGGTATTCTGTGAGAACGTGGTCCTACCACGGTCGAGCCGACCCATTCACGCTACAACTATAATATGGCTGCAGCAAGGCTCTACCATGTATATATAACTACCACACTTATGATAACATACTTATGTCTTTTGCTAAACAGCTGAGAATCCACTGTGAAGCATTCCATTATTTCAGGGTTGGCATGTAGCATTCATGGTTTGAATTTGGTTGCTGGTGCCCTTAAACTTCAGGAGCTACTTACTACTTTGGGATTTGTCACTATTAGGTGAAATACTTCAAAAATATTGTGACAACGCATAATAAACTATATTACGGCAAAGTTTTTACCAACCTGTTTTTTGTTATTTTCAGGTGGATTGTGGATTACCATTCACTCGAATTCTACAAAAGAGAATTATAGGCGGGAGAGAAGCTAGATTCGCTGAGTTTCCTTGGCAAGCACATGTCAGAATATCAGAATTCCAATGTGGAGGTGTGCTAGGTAATTTCAGTTTTTAATGCGCATGATATGAATATACTTGCATGGTTTTCGAATACATCTACATAGCAGAATTGCTGCAAAAACATTTACGACAGTGTGACGTTAATGTACTTGTAACTCACCGCTGCATTTCAATAAGTATTCAAGATACTATATAGTAAAAAATACGGTATAATCATTAATACGAGTAATGTTTCGATTTGCCGAACCGAATGATTCGATTTTTTATGTCTTCCATACGGATTGGATTATGTGTAACATCCATATCACACTTATATATACCAGTAGTTTGGGTACACTATGCTCAAACTTGTTGGCGATTATATTATGTTTACTTATGATAAATATTCAAACTGTGTAATTCCAAATTCTAACAAGAAATCAACCGAAGGACCCAACTCGACTGGAAAGCGTTCGATATAATATTACGACACATCTACTCGTCACGTAAAGAAGCTACTATCGAATATACCTAGATGAACGTTACTACACTTAATCTCAGCGTAATCACGAAATAATTCTTGAGTATCTCTAACTTAAAAGTGATTAAAAAAAATTAAAAGATGATTCGTATATCAGAGAAGAAGTTAATTACTCTTAGTAACTCTGGGCAATCAATATGAAAATGCACAAGCTTGTGCAAAAAAACTTGGTCGGAATAATGTCTCTTCAAACATAATCCAAAATTAAAAAAAACTTTCCTCATTATCATCATTACAGCCCTTCACAAGTCCACTGCTGAACATAGGCCTCCCCCAAGGTATGCCACAAAGCACGGTCTTGAGCCACCTGCATCCATGGACTTCCTGCATGTCTTACCAGGTCCTCACTCCATCTAGTGGGGGGTCGCCCTACACTTCGCTTACCGGTACGAGGCTACCAATCGAGAACCTTTTTCCAATGGTTCTACTGCGGATATCCTCATTTCTAAGTTTGTACGGCCAGCAGTGAAGGACCACGTCTCGGTTCCGTAGGTCATCACTGGCAACACGCACTGGTTGTACAACTTAGTTTTCAGGTTTTTGAGATATACCTGACGAGAAAATGCGTCGTAATTTCCCGAACGCTGCCCAGCCGAGTTGAATCCGTCGATTGACCTCTCGGTCGAAGTTGGACTTACCTAGTCGAACTATTTGTCCCAGGTAAACGTACTCGTCAACAACTTCGAGCTTAGTGCTCCCAACAACTACCGGCATAGGTGTGATATGGACATTAAACTTTAGTCGAGTGTAACTAAGTGAACATACGTAAATTTTAGAAATCATTATGTGAACATATCTCCTACAAACACTGCGCACGATGCACTCAGAATGTACCTAGGGTGACCATAGAGTTGATGCATGATCTAGTACAGAACCAACCAAACTATCAAATAGTCGGAGTTGCGAGAGGCTTGGATAAAATTTTCCGTTACACAATAAAAAAATATATAAATATATAAACCCTATGGTTCAGATGCTTTTTTGAGTAATATACTCATACAGTGCGCAGAACAAAAATTTTGAATCAAAATATACGCCCAAATCCTTAAAAATCTCATGGGGCAGAGGCTGACTATTAATAACAAACTTAAAATCCAGTTGATTGTGTTAAGTAATAAGGGTTGAAGATTAGTTGATAACTAAGTACTTACTGATAAACAGAAATAGACACAAAAACTTTTCATTCAATATAGATTATAAATAATACCTTCTGAAATTCACTCTTTTGTTTAATTATATCTAATCTTTTGTTTAAAAAATCTCGGTCCTGGGAAGAATTTTTAAGAAAAATAACAGCTTATAATCATGTATGTTACACAATTAATCAACACAAAACAAATTAGAAATATTTTGGTAACGATCAACTCATTCCCAGGGGTTAAATATCATCGATAAATTCCTTAATATTATAACAAATTCATATTTAAGGACATACAATTAGCATAACACCAATCGTGAAATATATCTAATCTTATATAGGTCGATGAGGAAAAAATGCAAAGTATATGGCAGTCCCCTACTTAATAGAGTGGTGACCTCATAAGACATACCCGAAAATTTAAATGGAGGTGATTTAGGACAGTGTCTTGTTGTTTTGACATTCGTTGAGTGAGGCATATGAACAGCAATAGAGTAACCAAAAGCAGTGATAATGAAGATGATTATTATTCTATAAGAATGTTTTCCTTCCATAATCGAGCTGACCCATTCACGTCGTGATATATTTTCATCATTCAGCCATGATAGACACTACCATGAAATCGACGACAACGATTATAGATTCCTTCTTTTTATATCATAAATCCAAATAAGTAACCTTTTTGCTTTTGCTTGCTTCTATTCCACGTTTAAATAAAATTGCCAACAGACTGAGTAACCCATCTACCGTTTTAAGAGAAAGGGTTCACAGATGTAATATTGCCCTCTATCACATTATAGTGTCACGTTGGTTTGTCGCAACTGCGGCTCACTGCGTATCACGTGCCAGGCCCCGGGACATCGTCGTGTGGCTCGGCGCACATGACACCACTGCCGGAGCGCACACCGCGCGAAAAGTGGGGTATGAATACGAATTTTTGAACTATGCCTTAAGTATTAAACACTGCAATTAAAATGTTTTATGTGTTTGTTCATAAGTAGAAGAATAATCACAACTTGTAAACAGGTTTCACCAATTATCACATTTTTTATTCTAAAAAATAAATTTTCAAAATGTTAGGACTATTTTTTTTATTATGTATAATTTTTAATTTAAGTTACAAAAATTATAATAAAGAACTTAACTAAAATAATAATTAAAATTATAATATTTACGATTAAAACTAATTATATACTAATATAAAAGAAGAAACTATAATATAGAAAATCTAAAACTAAAAATTTAAATCGTCAAAAAGACCTGCTCCGTGGTATAGTGCCAAGAACGCTGGCTGCGTTTCTCCGCTGAATAGCTATACTTAGCCTTTGAGCAAGGAAAGAACCAGCCCTCTTATCACCAGCAGCGACGACCAGTCGTGGATACAGTTCCTTTAGAAATTTCATTGCACGTGGACCCCACGGACCGATAGTCTCTACAGCAAATGGCACAAATATGTAGTCATTTCTCAAAGACTCATATTTGCGCCATTTACTAAATAATAATTGTCCACATTATGAACCCTTCAAGCGCCATAAAAATCCCATGCAGTCGCATGCGCCCGGCAAATCCCTAGCGGTAGCATGCGACCGCACCCACCCACAGCCCTTAAAACCATTAAACTTATATTTAGAGACTACTTTTCTATGAAGAAGTTTAGCATTATAAAATCTATACAAAATTCTCTATCTTGTGATCTAAACAAAAGTCAGGTTTTACTTCATTACAAAAATATTTTATTATATTTTGATAACAAAAAAAACATACCGAGTGGATGTCGGCAGCGTGAAAATAACAATTATTTCAATATATATTACTGGAAATTATTTACGTAAAAAGGTAAATTATATTCACACAAAAACTTTCATTACAATTTTATAATAAAACACTATAGTAAAACACTAATAAAACACTAGAAAAATCCAAAAATCAACACAGTAACATTCACGCGAAAATGGGGTACGAAATGAACATAGATTATAAATAAATATTCATAGGATAACAGTTTTTTTATTACACTAGAAGATAGAGTATTTCATATTGATTATATAATGCCAAACTTCTTCATGGAAAAGTAGTCTCTATATATAAGTTGTTATGGGTTAGAGTGCTATGGGTAGTGCTACCTCATGAGACCGCTAGGGATTTGACGGAATATGGCCGCGGTCTCATGAGACCTCTAGGGGGTTGAGAGATTAAGGGTAATACATGTAAAATGTGCTGGGCCTATGCCTCACCTTATTTCTGGGATGATAATAAAATATAATAGTATAACATGGCAAAATAAAAATAGATAATAATCGAATATAATAATATAAAAAAAATATTTTATGTAATAAACACAGGATTATCCAAAAATGTGAAATGTGCTGGGCCTATGCCTCACCTTATTTCTGAGATGATAATAAAATATAATAGTATAATATGGCAAAATAAAAATAGATAATAATCGAATATTATTATATTAATAAAAATAGATCTATTTTTATTTATATAAAAAAACTATTTTATGTAATAAACACAGGGTTATCCAAAAAATTCTTCATCCACTGTTCCAATTTCGGATGACGCAACCAGATCGCTACGATATAGCCCTATTGAAGCTGTCCAGGCCTATAACATACACTGGACACATTTTGCCGATCTGCCTGCCAGAGTTGGACTTGGAACTGCGAGGCAAATCCGGCGTTATAGCCGGTTGGGGTAAAACCGATGCGAGCAGTGGGCATACTGGGACCAATTTGCTGCGATCGGCCACCGTTCCTATTCTTAGTAAGTTGAAATGAAACTCTTTAAATCACATTATATAAGTAAGTAATATTCTTTTTATAAACTCTGCTTTTGCAATATTAACTTCAGAATAGAAAAAAAAGAATAGAATTAAACAATTTTTAAGTATTATCGCTTTTAATTTACTTATTTTGAATTCCCAACGTTTCGGGTGCTTCACAGCACCCATGGTAAAGGTGGAGCCTGAGATGTTTGACTCCCAATGTCATAGTTAAGGAAACTGAAGGTAGCCGGACTAATCCCGTACATTCGCACATACATTTATTTAATATACCTATTCGCGTAAATGTAAGAAATCATTATTCAGAATGTAAAGCTCTTTTATTGTTTAGTTGTTTGAAATCAGTGATTCAAACTAATAAAAAAAATAATGATCAAAATCGGTAAATCAGCGTACTTAACTTACATACAAAAGAGCAAACATTCTAATTGTTAACTTACTCCTTTTTTTGAACATGGCTAAAAAAAGTCAAATAAAATAGATTCCTGTGGAGTTTCTTTCTCCGCTCAGAAGAACCTCATTTCGAAATAACAGTAGATTTGGTGTATAATATAAAATTAAAAATAAAATTATCATATGCATAAAAAGTTCAACTACAAGACTTTTGTGTTATAGGGTTCACTCTATGCTTGTACTTACTCTTAGGTCAAATCGAACAAATATAATGTATATAATATATAATTAATTTTATTTCATTTAATTTCTTTATTAGTCTTTTAAATCCACTTGGCGGTTAATGCATGTCTTGAAAAAACTGCTACTGCTCACAACGCTGCAGGTGAATGATTGCAGTTCCGATACCCTGCTCTCGTAATGCTTCCCATCACTCAATGTGATTTGTGTTCGGCCTTATTGGTTTCCCAAAAAAAAAAAAAAAAAAAAAAATAAAAAAAAAAAAAAAAAATATAAAAAAAAAAAGTAGGTAAAAAAAACAGAGAGGGCCCAGCAAAGCCGCGGGATAGCGACGCTGGGTATGGAGGTGTTTCTTCTCTATCGGCCTTGTTTGTCCATTCAAATGGTGTATCGAGTGCATAGGAAGTTGATAATTTATCTAAGAGCTTGGTATATTTCCTATTTGTCCCCAGCGGTGGCTTGGTATCATAAGAGAATCCATCCTATCCCGAGGACATCCAATGAGTTGCGATATACCTATGTCATATCTATACCAAATGTAAAATATCTGGACCGGCTATAAGAATCAGTGTTGAAGGTGCAATACATCCGATTCTACGAATGTTATTCCACCTATCAAACGTGGTGATAACTGCAAACTCCTAGAGACTAATAAGGAGAATAAAATGCTCGCTTTCCATGTTTGGATTGACCATCGCTGGGAATAATCAGGTGGGGGTTAAGCACTGCCATACAGATAAAAACTGATTCGAACCCAGATCCAGTGATAGTTACACGGATTTTTTGCGACTGTGATTGGGAAAACTAGGCTGTTAATATATAAGTTTTTCGATTTTATTTGATAATTTGCATGCACGAAGTACTATGAGCCGCAATGGAGCTCTTAATCCCTAGTCATTCATAAAATAGTAGACGTGAAATTATCTCATATACTGCTATATTTGGAAACGCGTATTGAATTAGTTCAAATCGCTTAACAGGTACAATTAAGTTATTAGAATAACTCACTAATTACCATTAAAGTTATCAATTAGATGACTATATATATTACGCAACATAATTATAACTGGTTTATAAACAGTTATAGTTATGTTGCGTAATAGGTACATAATAACTCTTTTAAAATTTTACATAATAGCTAAAGAATTTTCTTTTAGATACCTACTAATAGTTAACGTTAAAGCAACAGCCTATTAAAAGCCTACTACTGAATACAGGCCTCATCATAGGTTGACACGTATTGAGAATAGTTTCCATAGTTGCTACTTACGTATGCTCGTTTGCAACCCCGCCCACCCACCATCCTATAAAAAATCCCAGTAGTGCCACCACAGGGTCGTCAACAAAACATCTGGCATTATGTGGGTATCGTAAGAGACAACTAAATTAAAAATTAAAAACATCTTGTGGCCTTCAAGTTTTCAGCACTTGCAACCCTTGCACTTATAATTCAATGATAGTGTCATTAAAGGTGCTAGACGTCTGGAACTACGACTGACAATCCCCATTCCGATTATAGCAAATCCTGCTGTGGTAGGATAATAAAAGACTGTAAGGTACGGTCTAATAAAAGACTGAAATAGATGAGGTTATACAACATTTTTGAAACATACCTTGTTCTTAGTGGAAAATAAAAACGCCTCCAGAAACTTGATTTAATGAAGAAAAAATATTTTAACTCAAAATTCACAAATGCCACGCAAATATATTAAATGCGTGGGGCATAAAGAATTAAAATATAATTCAAGTATGAATATTTAATAGAGATACGTTGTGTATATTATCACATATTCTTATTCTAAGAGCTACATTAGGCACAGTCTTAAAACTGTAAAAACGTAAGCGTCCTAGAATGCGTAAATATTTAAAGACTGTTACGTTTATTTAATATATGAACATTCATGTTAACAGGTACAGAACAATGTATTAACTGGCACCAAAGTAAACAGATCTCTGTGGAGATACACGCAGAGATGATCTGCGCAGGACACTCAGATGGACACCAAGATGCATGTTTAGGTAAACTAACAAGAACCAACAATCACAGTGTAAAAATATGTTAAATGAGTTATAACATTTAACATACTTTTACAAGTAAAATGAAGCTGTATATTTTAAAATTGTATAATGTAATATTTTAAAATTTGTCATTAAAATCGTATTTAAATTACACATTAACAACCATTTGTATGTCCACTTCTGGACATATATTTTCCAATAATGTAAGCGGCACTGTGACCAGTCTGTGACTAGAGTTTGTAGATAAATTTCCCACAACCAGACGCCTCCACCCGCGTGTAGTTAAAATAAGCACTTTGAATAGAAGTTAGCACATTATTTGTTATTATAGCGTACAAAATATGGCCTATACGAATAAACAAATATATTTAAAAAATTTAACAGATATTAATAGTAAATCGAAACAAAATAATTGAAAGTAGAATCATAAAATTTTTACACCAAGTCATTCGATTTTATTTTTTTAAAAACGAATAAATTGTTTATTAATATAACTATTAACTTATTTACGGAAGGAAGGCTCTAGTAGCAAACCTCTTATCAATTAACCCACTATAGCACTCATGCATGAAATTGATGTATTCGGGATCCCTGTTTTGTAGCAATGATTTAGGAAACCATAATATGTTCAGTATAGTATCAGTATTGTAGTATAATATGTTCAATAAACTCGTAATGAGTTGCAATCACAAAGATGCAACTGATAAAACTGTAAGTTTCAAACACCTTAAATGAAATTAATTATTAATTTACTTCTTCTGTAGGTGACTCTGGTGGACCACTAATTGTTCTAGACAGTGGGCGATATTACCTTGCTGGTATCACCTCTGCGGGCTTCGGCTGTGGCGTCGATCACCAACCTGGCATCTACCACAACGTAAAAGTAACTGCTGGCTGGATTAGAGGCGTTATATCACCTTCTATTAACTACATAGACTTTTAGTACTATTTTTAAATACAAATGATTACAGCGGTGTGAAAATGAATATTTATACCTAAGCATTTTAAAAATAAAATGAATAAATACAAATATTTCTTACTATCGAAAGTATTATAATAGATAATTTACCATTATGTCTAATTTATCGGCTTTTTAAGATAACAATATACAAGAGGATGTAAGAAATTTTAGGGAATAAATTTTGTACAAATATTTATACGTGGTAGAGCCAAGCTGCAGCTATGTTACGGTTGTAACACCAAGGCAGGGCATTCGAGGCATTCCATCTTAGTTCTCAGGGGTGACAATGCATCTGCATTTTGATTCTTAATCCACGACCACAAGGCCACAGCACCACTTACCATCAGGTGGACTGTATGCCTGTTTATCACCCTTATTCTATTAAAAAAATACGTGATCATTTATGTTAGTTTTATTGCTTGCACCAATACAGTAATATCCTCCAGACCCAATTTCGGCCACGGCGGCCTGCCTCAACGGAGCATAGCCATCGGCCCAGAACAGGATTATAGTGCTCAACAGCATGCGTAAGCACAGGTGCACTCTATTCCCTCACTCTCATAATCCGATGGGACGGTAAATCGACACTACCGGAGAGAGATCAGGCGCAGGACCAACGGCTTTACGTGCTTTCCGAGGCACGGGGGTAAGACACCGCAAACTTCCTGACTCCGGGCAACTACTGAGAATTTCTTGACGGAAAAACTCAATAATTAATTTTTTGCCCCCCCCCCCCCCCCCCCCCAGGGATTCAAACCCAGGACCTCGTGATCAGCAGTGGCACTACTACAACCACTAGACCAACGAGACAATCCACCAATACAATATGATTTTACCGATAATCAGAAATAAAAAGCGTCCACATCTTCGATTGCTAGTATATTATACTTAGTATACGAGTCACAGTATACGACGGGTTTATTATACGGTCAACTTTTACCGCAGGAACATCTCGACAGCGTAGGACATATTAATGGTTATGACATGAGTGTACTTGCAACACGAAGGCACCTTATCCTTGTCTACTCGTATTTGATGAAACACTTTTAAAATAAGAGGACCGCCTGACAATAAAATCGCTACAATCAAAACACTATAACTAAAATATTCATTTTTTAGAAGTGAGTTTGTTAACGCACACAGTTTACCAGATATTAAAAGTATGCATTACCCCATGCCAAATACCACTAAACGTCTAAAGACGACAAAATCTATTCTCGGATAAGAATCAAAATGCAGATGCGTTTCACCCCTGAGGACTAAGAACGCCTATTTCCGGGTAAATAGGGTCTCCGATTCTTGTCACTCACTATACGAAACACAGCAGTATTATGTTACTATTTTATGTTGGTATTCTGAGTGAGCGTGTCCATCCCTGTTTGATGCGAACAATCCATATTGTAGCCATAAAAATGTCATGTGGCTATACCACGTATTAAGTAAAATGTTAGCTCCAGCCGACAATTGTAAACTAAATTATTTAAACCGTACAGGAAAATATAGTTCACAAAAATATTATAGTCTATATGGTCGAATTAGTTTCGGAAATTGCCACATCAATAATTACCACAACCGTAAACAACGGGATTTACAGTATCAACTAGAATTGAACTCGGAACTCTCGATTTTACAATGAGCACCGAACTCCTGAGCTGTCAAAGCTTTTTATTTATTTATTATACTTAAAATATTGTATTTTTGAAAAATACATACAAATACATAAATACTTACACCTGTCACCCAGAGGTGTATGCAGGGACTACGGACTTCCACTTGGCACGATCCTGACACATCTCTCTCGCCTCCTTTACATCCTGTCCGTCCACATCTACTATATATTTGGTCGATAAAAATAAATAAATATAAAAATAAACAAATATGTAACTATAAATTATTACACCTTAGCATATTAAAATAACTTGTTAATTTGATCTCCTTGAATGTATTTATATTGTTATTGTGCAATTGTTACAAAATAAATGACTAAATGAATATTAGGTGATTTTTTATTTTATTATCACTTGCCATGTACTGTGAAGAAGAAATATATAAAAATGAAAATTCCGAAAGAAATGTTAGGCTCAGAAGGGCTAGAAGCCAAAGCCGTAAAGCTAATTAAATAAATTAAATAAAAGCACTTGCCGTGAAGTGCCAGCGTAAAAGAATCAGCTACCCTCATATCATCCCGTAAATGTCATATGAGATGACAGAGGGAAATGAAACAGGAGACGGGCATCAGCATCTACCAATAACAGCTCGAAATAATCAAAAATCGGTTGCCAACCAGCCAAGCATGGCAACTAATGGCATATATCCCACCAATAAAACAATCTTCGGACGAGGCCATTTGATAGGCTGTAATGAATAAATGGTATATGAGTTTTCTCACAAAACAATCATCACAAACTATAATTTCCTGAGTAGTCTGTAGGTACACAGGAAGTTATCGTAAACAAGCTGTTTATACCTAATCGGGCATTTTAGTATTTTTGTTTCTGTGATTTGGTTATAACTTGTACCGGTTCACAATATTTATTTTAAATTATTGTTATACTAATTATAAAAACTGACCCGTTTCGTCTATCTATATATTGTTTTATTTTAGATATTATTTTATACTTTTATCTTTAACGTTTTTAGTTAATTAATCATCACTCATCAATCACAAAAAGGAAGCCGTCTCAGTTTCAGCTTCAAACAGGCTTAATCACTTTCGATGTTGAATAGACATGGCGTCTTCTATAAGGAAACCAGTTTTTAAAAAAGCTTAAGGTAACTTAAAACCCTTAGCGCGTTCTATATGATTCAATTTACATCGTTGCCATGACCAGTCCAATCAACTTACCTTACTTACCATATAAGTATTAAATTTGGACAATATTGTTGAGAAATAGAGTTCATATTTGAATGCTGTTGATGGAACGGTACTCGAGCAAAACGCATTGCAAATGTCAAGCAAGCAGGCAAGCACAGTCATTTAGAATGTCGCAACGAGGCGACGTCAATTTCTAAAATAACAGTTCCACGTTTAAAAGATTGTGTTTTTCTGAATTACATTTGGTGAAATTATCTATATTTCGTTTACAATTTTTTTTTAAAATGGTGAACATACTGTGGATTTATTCTTTGATGGCCATGGTATCGGTTTTGGATGGACAGACCTTGGATGGTGAGTAGTGAAAGGCGTATTTTGATCACTTATCCGTATTATACTTACAACATAATTATTATATTACGTATAATGATACCAAATACACATTTTTGCAAGGAGAAAGCGTAAAGAGTATTACGAAGCAGACGCTAAGTAGTGTGTGAATTTAGATCTACATGCCAGACAATATTATTCTGCTTGCAACTTACATCATTATTTAGTTTATATTAACATATAAAATTTGTTAAATAATCTGATTGTTTAACGATTTTCATATTTAATTTCATATTTAACAACAAACATTAAGCATTCTTCTCATGGTACGTTTTGGCGGCATCTTGAATACATCGTTATACACTTGATTTAATTCTTAAAAATCTCATAAAGCTCTTGGTTTTCTTCACTTTATAACTTCTCTTGGTACAAATCTCCATGTCAAGGCAGTCATGAGACTGACAAAACATAAAATTAATAAAACCTATTTTTTAGAGACCTCCAAATTTACAACAAAAGACAATACAAGCATTTAATGTTTCACCGCCGAAAATTATTTATATTATGTCAAAATTTATTAATATTGGAATTATAAAATCACATGAAATATTTCCAAATGAGAAAAATAAAATAAAGTTGCTTTTATTCAATATGGCCTTAATATAAAAATAACAACAGCCCTCTCATTATGACGCGCATTCATGCGTAACTCTTTCCAGATTCCAATTTGAAATCAAACCATCTCCTTGTTTACATTTATAAGTACAATAGAAGACACACGCATTATTCACAGGAAGCAGACAGCTTTCCATTTTTATATCGTTTTAGTATTGTTGCGATTTTCAGTTATTATTTTTCTTCAAACAACTTAAAAAGTCATAGATTATTGTGAAGAACCACAGTTTACCTTGAATTGACGCCGTAGTTCATTGCACTGTTGACAGTTATAAGTCGTGTTCCAACTTACAAGTTACGCAATCACAAAAACAATAAAATTTTGTCTTAAACCACGTCTAAAATTATTTTTAGACAGAATTCTCTTTCTCTTCATCTTTGTCCCTAGTTAGTGTCCTGTTTTAAGCTGTTGTACATGACTGCTCCTTTGGTTTAATAGTCGTTAGCGTAAAATCTGATCAAGTGGTGCGGGCTTCAAATCCAAATTCGGGCTAAAATCAATAATTGGATTTCTCTGTCAATATATTCTCAGTAGCAACCCGGAGTCAAGAAGACGACAGTATTTCAACCCCGTGCTTCGGAATGTACGCATTACGCAAAGCTGTTACTCCTGCGCCTGATCTATTTCCGGTCTATACTTGAGCACACACTCTTGCGGTATATGTAATCCTGTCCTGAGCCAGTCTCCGTTGAGACCGATCACCTTGATCGAAATTTGGTCTAGAAATTATTATATTATAAGAGTTAAAAGATATTAAATGAGTTATAAGTATACAAAATTTGTGGACGTAACGAAAATCTATTTAAACATCGATCAAACTTTTGGATACATGTATATCACGTAACAATAACTAAAGACTTTTTATAATATTTGAGTGGAATACAAGCTTATAGTTCAGACACAATATATTTACTTCATAGTATACACACAATATACAAATAACTTAAAAAAGGCAATAGATGCGTTGTCACCCCTTAGGACTAAAACGAAATATCATACGGCCTACGTACTGCTGCTTGATTGCAGAAACACCTAAGAGGGTGCCACCTACACAAACGGACTTCAACGTTTGATGACATTTCCGATGTGACAGAAAGTTAGTTTTATGTTTGACATTTATGAAATGGGTCGCTTTTTGCTTGAACAAAGTTGAGAAACATTAAAAACTTATTTCGAAAGTGAGTCTTTTACTCAAACTATAAGAAATTTACAAAAAAAAATTGACAAAAAAGGATGTTCGGTGTGCTCGATGGGCCGAAGACCGCTTGATCGAAGATGAGCATTTTTACCGAAAAATCATTTTTTCAGAGGAAGCTCATTTCCATCTCGGAGGATACGTCAATAATCAAAAGTCTTATCTGGGGCTTAGAAAACCCACACCACATCATGTAGAAGCCAATGCATCCCCAATGAGTGACTGTCTCGAGCGGATTTTGGTCTGGCGGCATTATTGGTCCATTTTTCTTCGAAATGTAAACGCCGTTACAGCGAATGTCGATCACTACCGCGCCTTGCTAAACAATTTTTTGTTTCCCAAAATTGAAGAAGATAACATAGAGGACATTCGGTTTTAAGAAGACGGCGCTACGTGCCATAGCCAAGTATTAATCGATCTTTTGCGTACTGTTTTCGAAAATCGCGAAGCATTTTTTGTGGGCAGGCGTTAAGAACAAGTGTTACGCCAACCATGTACTCGTAGAGACGATTGACGATTTGAAACATGAAATCATAGTTGCAATTAACGAAATAGAGGCCTGAACAATTGAACATGTACAGAAAAATTGGACTGATCGAATGGGGTATTGTAAGGCTAGCCGTGGTAGTCATTAAAATGATGTTGTTTTTCTAGAGTTATGATTAAAATTATAACTTTAGAAAAATATTCATTAATTATATTTTTATAACCGTTGCAAGTTCCCTACAACCTGCCAAGTCAAATTAACTATTCTTTTCTAAAATAATGTCAACTCCTAATGCCACATGCATTTAAAAGTAAACATTAGATCTTAGGGGTTTATTTGCAATGGACAAGCGCACCGCTCTCCTTCATCTTTTTGGATCTGGTAGGTCTGGTTAAATGATCAATTTTTGGTGACCAAACAAAAGGTAAATAGTCAAATTTGGGGAGCACTCAATTGATTTTTTTAAAAACTAAATAAAATTTACAAATAAACGTACAGACGATTTGGAGGCTTTAATATTAATGTCTCAAAATTTTATAAGACTCTTAGTTAGCTTAGGTCTACAAGATTGTCTAAGAGATTAAACTCAGCATTACACGGAATGCATATGATTCCGCAAAGTAAACGGTCTCTAGTCTAATACAGAAGGAAGCAGGCGATGAATTACTAGAGACAATCAATCGAAAAACATCGGTCGCAAATACCACAGAGTGTGGATAGAGAACAGCATTATAAAATTATGTCCTCCATACCAATTTTCATAATACTGTCAGATTCTATCAATTATACAAGTAACGTGCCACAAGTGTACACGCAAATACTAAACATCACCAAAGGCACTCACTCATTTAAACCTATCTGTGCCTGATATGACAAACAAGCAATATGAGGAGGAATAAGAACCCAAGAATTTCAAAACCAAGAATTTGTATTTACAAAAATAATGTACATAAGCAATTCAAATTAACCACCAAATAGTCCATTGAACATGGGCTGCTCCATGCGTAAAGAGGATTTCCATAATCGATACGCTTGACAAACCGTTAACTTTTTATTTATTATAACTTTCTTCATCTTCGGTGATTTCTGGACCTCGGCAACAACGCCATCTACCAGGTCCAATTGTAAGTCTAAACACACACAAAAAATTTCATTAAAATCGGTCGAGCCATTTTCGAGTTTTTGCGAGACCAACGGACAGCAATTGATTTTTATATATAGATATTTAATTTTACTATTAGCAGATAACAGTTAACTTTAATTTATTGCAATTATAGTAATTAAAAAGCAATTGTTGACTATGATGACTCATTAAATTACTAATTTACAACTTTTGGAAAAATAATTACTCGCTATTATTTAACGTTTAAATCGTGCCTAATTATAGGTTTTAGTTATTTTTTAATTATGAAAGAAATATTATATCATTATCATTATCATAACCAGCCTTATAAACTGCTCTGCTAAACATGAACCATAATAAGAATGTATCCGCAAATATGGGACCAGTATGCACTCCTGGACACTCGACTGAACGGCAATTTATATTATGATAGGATTTCTTAATTATCTTTAAGTAGAGAACAAGTAGACCTCTACACGAACGCCTTAGTTTTAATAGACAAAAGGCGTAAACAATAATGGGATATATATAATCATAGTTATGAAGATCTAAACGTATTTGAGGCAGTTGTAGCAAACGCGTTCTAGCTTATCAAAATGATTTTTGTTTATATCTGGGTATATAGTATGGTGTACACACATTAGCACAATCAAATATTGGTATAATAAGTAACTATACGAGCATAAGCTTTATCTTAAATGGGAGAAATTAATTTAACCCGTAAAGATTCAGCAGCAGTAATATTTTGATAAACTTTGGTAACCTGTGCATCCTCCAGCTCATTGTATGATCAGTCATTAAATATGAATAACAATCCCAGATTTATACCGAAGTTGAGAACGATATCAAGTTGAAAATAGGTCAAAGTAGAATAATCAGTTTTAAAGAGCATTACATGCTTACAACGTACATTGCTTGTTATTATGGTCACAGGGACTCCAAAACGTGATAAGCGTTTAATTTAGAAATGGCATTAGGAAGATCTTTGATTTTAGAATGAATATAAATTATTAAGGTCGTCTGAATACTAATGGTACTAGTAATCAATACTAGAGATAATATTATAAATATAATAAACTTATAAAAACTGAGAACATTATAATTGAGAGAATTCCGCCTTGCGGCAGAGTTATAGGGATAGAGGTGACTGAGTTACTAATGTTTAGGCAAGCCATACAAATTGTATAAAAATCAGTTTATATTTCAAATAATGCAAGAAAAATGAGTGATGCAACGTGCTTGGTAAGATAACATAGATCAATTCATACTTAATAGTGTTATACAAATTAAACTATTATTGTATTTACAAAGTCTTAATTATTATTTGACATAACTTTTAAGCTTATTACAAAATAAATATAAAGTGAAAACTCATATTCTGTAAATTTTATATGTAACTTAATACGAAAGCTGGATTACTCAGAGACTTGAGGGAGTAGGCAGATTTTAAAGAACAGCAAACTACTCTTACCACATTCAGCCAAAACATATGGGTTTACATAGAAAATTGTAAAAGATGTTATAATTGACTAACCCATCACCTACGCAAATTCATAATTGCATTATTATTATTTAGTACGTGAGGATAATATGGTCACTTTCTTATAACTCAAAAACTACAGTCTTGATTACATAGATGACTTTGTGATACGATAGCTCTTCATTAGTCAGTCATATATTAAAGGGTCAAAAGTGCGCTGCTTCATCGACGCCATTTTGACAGTTGTCATCATAGTAAATATTTTAGTCGATTTTAGTATTGTGTAGTGTAGTTAGTATTTTTAGCTATATTTTTCTTGATATGTATATTAGTTACAGTATGCAATTTTACGTTTTTGACTCTGTCCTCCTCCTAGTTTTGGTTTTATATAGCGGCAAAGCTTAAAGTGACCATATTACTCTCACGTACCTTAGAATAAGGGTGACAACCGAGCATACAATCCACCTGTTGCTAAGCGGATGCTGTGGACAATAGACCTTTATCTATCCTCTATTAAATATAAAAATTAAATTTAAAGCAAAGCATCAAGCAACTATTCTGAGAGAGCGTCCTTCCCCAGTTGAACGACAGCGTGGCTCTATCTCGTTAGTTGCTTTTTACGATATGCTAGGCAAGTAACTGAATTTTTAAAAACTTTTTTGTTATAAGTCTCACATAAACATAGGACCTATAACTCCTAGACCAACATCGACCACTGAAACAATTTAAAACTTTAGGAAATCGATATTTTTATCTGAATTTTTATTCAGTAATGTCTATAAATTGGTTTTATTTAATTGTAATAAAAATTACTAAATACATTGTTAAATACAAGTAATTTTTTTAATTTTCGTTTATTTTGCATGTGTGCTAATTTAATATTTACAATTAATATTCTTAACATACAATAAAAATAAAAAATAAACTAATCTAGGAAAACTAAAACTAAAAATTCAATCTGTCAAAAAGTCCTGGTTTAGTTTAGTTTTATTTTATTACATATCATATTCGGTTGGCAAAAGACTCAATAATCTCTGTATATTTTCAACCTTATCGGTCATATTACTAAACGTGGTTTATTGATAGTCTCAGGTTTGAAGAAAAGTCTTTGTTACGAAAGATCCTCCTTAGCTGCGGCGACACAGTCTTCGCAAAATTGAATATTTCATACTTTACATTTTAGTTCACGAACTTTCCTGAGGACTTTTTATTGAAACATTCTAGTTTAAACCTGAGACTAATAATTAAATACTTTTTGCAATAAGACGTCAATAACGTATCAGATTATTATGCGAGTAAGTATATCAGTTAAAAATTTGTGAAAATAAAATAATTTATTCATTAATATAATAAGACTAATTTTGTAAAAATACTTTTCTAATCCTATCACGCGGGTAAACTCTCTCTTTCTCTCTCTCTCTTTCTCTCTCTCTCTGCGTGATAGCCTTAGGCTGAGATCTAGAACGTACTTTGATTTTGCTGACTTTAATTTCGGGCTATATATATATATATATTTAAAGACCTAACTTCGAAATCGTCCTGAGTGCTTGCTTAGCAAAGCCTAAGTCAACGAAGTCGACGACGTACGAAAAACTCAGGATATTAACTAAAACCACCGTATTAATTTTAAATTGTTTTTTTTTATGTTACTCTAATTATTTATACCAATACATGGGTAGTTTCAGGGCCGTCTTCCAGTGTAGGATTAATGCTATAGATTAATCCATTTTCTATTTACATAATTTCAAACTTATTTCGAATTTAAAATCTTCATTGCATTCTTCATGCACTATTCTCATCCATTCTCTTCCACAATCGTCGAATCAGCAGAAAAAAACACAAATTTTGGCCAATATATATATATATATATATACATTTTTTTTAAAGTAGAGAGAATTCTATATTCTTAAGGTCGAATAGGTAGGCAGGTTTATAGGTAGGATCGAGAGTCCAAGTTTTAAAGCCAGTCGTAATAAAAAAGTCAGGGAGTTTAAATATAAATAAAACCTTAAATGCACACAATATCAATAAACCAAAAGCTTCACATTTAAAACATTGATTTGACAGCGCTTGCCCGTCGACCAAACGTTCGGTTTCTGTCTCATATTTTAAACTTAAATTAGTTTAATGTAATAATAAGTTATTAATGAAATACAACTTGGATTGTTTTTATTTTTAAATATTAACTTAGTTTAGATTTTTTAACTTAGCTTAATCTTAGCCCGATACAACTATAAATTCAGAATCTAAGATTAAGCTAAGCATATACTCATCTAAGTTTTTTGTAAGTAAAGTCTATGCATTGTCAAAGTACGGTCTATAGATCTCGGCCTTAGAAAGGAGGTTACCCACAATAGAACCACATTAACTGATATACTATAATAGCCTAATACATTAGCAAACTGAAGTGACTATGGACTAGTCATAATACTCAAAGATTTGACAACCGATGGGGAAGGATGGGTCTCGATTGGTAGTCTCGTAACGGTAAGCGAAGGGTAGGGCGTCACTTCGTTTAGTGGGGACCTACTAGTGACAACCTAGTAAGAGATGCATGCAATTCGATGGTGCAGGTAACTCTATACCGGGCTTTGTAACATTCTTTGGGGGGGAGGCTATGTTTAGTAGTGGACTTGTGAAGGGCTGTCATGACGATGAATGATGACTGTTCTCATTATAACCTTTTAAATATATATATATAGCATTAGGTGACAAACGAGCACACAGTCCACCTGATGGTAAGTGGATGCTGTGGCCCATAGATATCCACATTTATCTGAATCAAAATGTAAATGCATTGTCACCCCTGAGGACTAAGATGGAATGCCTCTAATAAAAAGGGTATCCGGTTCTCTACACTCACCATACGAAACACAGGAGCATTACGCTGCTATTTTACGCTGATATTATGTGAGAGCATGGTCCTGCCCCGATCACGCCAACACATTCCTGCTACAACTTTAATATAGCTGCAGCGTGGCGCTACCACGTAAAACGTAAATCCTCAAAAAATGTTTGATATACTCTAGGAAATGTTGAATTTAAACCAGAGGTCAAATATGGTTGTAAAGGGTTAAGTTTTTACGTGGTAGAGCCACGCTGCAGAATAATATGGCTCCAGCACGAATAGTTAGCTCAAATGCAGAAGGACCACGCTCACAAACATATTTCGTTGTTTCGATGTTTCGTATAACGAGTGGCGAGACCCGTTCATTGCCTAACAACGCATAGATATTTTGATTGTTAATCAAGGACAGGTGTATCTATACACGTACTTACCATCAAAGGAATTGTTTGTTTGCTTGTTATCTTTACTACTAAACTTAAGTGCCATCGGTATTCAAGGCTTATGGGCTAAACCACATTCCGTATTTCCGTAATATTATTTCCTGTTTAACTTATATTTATATAGAAATATGTTAATTGTTAAATATAACTTATAGCCAAGTTTCATTAAGCAATCATATTGTTCATTATTAAGCACGCACACTGCTAACTCCTTGCTTTACATATAACACTATTTTTTTTCTTGTTTGCTGGAAGAGAACTTATTGGGGTTAGGCTCGCCTTTGTACATCTTATTTAAATAACTTTTAGAATAATAGAAAGATTTTCTGAAGTCCACACACTAAGCAAGTATTCTAAAGCCGACATACTCTCAGACTGACAATGCTGCTTTCCGTCTCCAGTTTGCAAGAATTAAGTTCAATATTTTTAAAGAATTTACTCCCATTTTCTCCATTACCAAAGACTTTTATTAGTTGTGAGAATGCACCGGGTTTAAATAAGGTTGGTGTTTGGACAAGAAGTTTTTACACCTCCTTGCAACTTGGGGCTACTTAAACAAAGGGTAACAAACCAAGCAGATGATAGCACCCCGACATCTTCTCTATTAATTTCACGGATTTATCATCGTTGATAGGAATTGATATTTCCTTGCCAGGATTTGGGGTTCATAAAATCTTATGTAATAGTGGGGTCGATTCTGATCTTGCAGACTTCCCGGTATGTCGGTGCTTAACGTTAGCTATGCTACGTTCTTTTACGCTGATTTTTATCGATCTATTCGTATATCCTATATAAGAGATCTTGTAGAGCGATATTACATTTGACGGATAATATAAAAATCAATTTGACATATGAAATTGATTTTTTTATTATTAGTAATTTTTTTTTATTTTCACCAATAGCAACGGCCTATTCGCCTGATAACTGATAACCAGTTATGGAACGTATAAAACAGTTGAATTAAATGAAAGAAAACATAAAATCCAATTTACAATATGTACAAGTAATAATTAATACAAATATCAAGATCAAGGAAAACTGTATAACGTTACAAAACAAAATATAGTTATTAATGAATTATTATAATATTATTGCTATGAGTTTAAAAGATACATTTCCTTGTAATACGTTAGAACTAAATTGCCTATGAATCCTATACCTTTAAACGAGCAATTCTTGTATATATATATATATTATATTATATATATTTTTATATATATATATATATATATATATTAAACGGCTCCAACGATTTTCATAAAATTTAGTGTCCAGGGAGTTTCGGGGGCAATAAATCGATCTAGCTAGGATTTATTTTTAGAAAAATTTTTTTGTCCGTGTTTTCAGGCAATGAAAAACTGCTACAATATAAGAAGGTAAATTTTGACATTAAATTTATGATCGTAATAGCTCAAATGGATATCGAGCGGCGGCGAAATCTTAATGCCTTGGTTCGCGTCCCGTCTTTGGACTAATTTTTTTTCCTTTTTTTTTTAAAGTTACCTTCTTTTGTGAGAAAATCTATTATTTTGAGCCCTTTTTTTTTAGTATTTTTTAAAAATACGAAAATTTTAACTAAACTAATTGCACTCATTTGATTTTTTATTCAAATAACCAGTTCAGTTTTTTCTATTATGTCAATAAAATCAAAAAATATTATTCATCAGTATGTAATTTGTATCTAAATGTAATTTCAAAATAAAAACCGAGCAAAGCTCGGTCATCCGGGTACTTAAGCAATAAATTGTAATTGTAATTGGAACTTCTTGATCAAACTTCTTCCGTAAATCTAATAGGAACAATCTTATATAACCCATTATACCTAAATAACTGAATAATTATATAACTATATAAAATCAAAATAAACAATAGTAATTATTAAAGACAAATCTGACACCAACAAAGTACTGTAATATTTCGTTCATATGTACCACCGAGAAAAATTATTAGTTATTATTGTCCTTCAAATAGCTTAAAATCCGTAGGAAATAAGGAATTCTACAGCTTTACCTTGAATCGACACTCTTGGTCATTGCACTGTTCTGTTGCAGATGCACGCCATGTCACTTATGAGTTACACAATCACAAAAGTATGAAGAAAGTATTAAACGTCGTCTAAAATGATTTGTATAAAGAATTCTCTTTGTTAAAAGTTCTTGTTATGTTTTAACTGAACTAAGATGAATTAGTCATAAAAGTGCAATGCTTTAAATATGACACAAAAAACGATATCAACTACAATTAAACTTCCATGTTTAAATTTCCGTCGCGTAACAGAACCTAAAGATTTTTCATAATATTCGAGAGGAAATTACTCATCTGGTAGTACATGTAATAAAAGCAAACAGACTCAAGAAAGAAACCAAATTCGTTGCCAACTCTGAGAACTAAAATGATATCGCCTCGAGGCCTGTAATTATTTTAGTTCTCTCACCAAAAGCTGATGTCTTTTTTACTATATAGAAATAAAATATTTACATTAGTGCTCAAAACAAATAAATATATACTATATATTACACAAATTATTTATTTACAAGGAGCCGTGGTAGCTCGGTTGGTTAGCGCTCGCTGTAAATATAACAGAACGCGAGTAACCCGGGTTCGATCCCCGCCGGCACCAATGAAATTATTAATTGCAATTTTAAGTGCTGATTTACCACGTGCTCGTCAGTGAATGAAAACATCGTGAGGAAACCTGCATGTCTAAGGAATAAGAAAAAAAAATATTTCGAAGACATGTGAAGTTCGCCAACACGCATTGGGGCAGCGCGGCGTACAATTCTTTGCCCTAAAACCCTCTCAGAAATGAGGGGAGGCCTGTGCCCATCAATGGGACGTATATAGGCTGTAACTTTACACAAATTATTTCAGTGTCTTCATTTCCAAAATAACATTTAAACTTGTGAACTTCCATCGAGCACAATTCAATAAAGCTAAAACCGTTGATATTATTTTCCACTCATTTTGCATTCACCTGCTAATTATACATATTTTATCGTTCTGATATTATATTATCCTTCTTGTTATCTTCTTCTTGATGTTCTTGTTATCGCTTTTATATCTGAATAAATATCAAATAAAACTATATATTATTTGTTTAAAATGTAGCTTTATAGTGTACGCATTAAAAGTTATTTCTATAAAGCCCGTTTAGTTCTATAAAGCAGCTAAATTAAAATGTATCCAGTAATGAGTCAACATGAACATGGTGGCCTTGTCCATATAGTGGTGCGTAAAATGTTAACAAATGTACATACAATACTTTCTCTTTTGGAAGGTGTGATACCTTACTTTATTACTTGTTGGTTGCTAAAACTTCACTATTTATATTTGGTGTTTACGTTTTTTTAGGGCCCATGCACTACCCTAAAAAGTGATTTTGGTAAATTGGCCCATGAATAAACACGTAAATTGTTTATTACTGCGACCAGTTGATATATTGTGATCACTGCTATGGCTATATTTTACTGATAAGCCCTACAGGTTTCTTAAATTGATTGAAGGAGTTCTTATTTTACGTAGTAGAGCCACCACCTACATGATGGCTGCAGAACAATTGGGTCGGCTCGAACAGGTAGGACCACGCTCTCACGGAATACTACCGTAAAATAACAAAATAATGCTGTGTTTCGTATGCTGAGTGTAGAGAACCGGAGAACCTTTTTACCGAAAAAATGCATTCCATCTCACGGGTGATAACGCATCTGCATTTTGATTGTTTGAGGATTGATATAGATGTCTATGCCGCAGCAACACTTCCTCCTGAATGTTTTCTTTTCCCTTTTTTACTGGTAACGAGGCATTCCATCTTATTCTTCACAGATGACAAAGTATCTGCATTTTGATACTTAATCGAGGATAGATGTACATGTATGTGGGCCACAGCAAACACTTACCATCAAGTGGACTGTGTGCTCGTTTGTCACTCTATCCTATAAAAAAGTAGTCTGTATGTCTTTTTTTTATAGGATCGTTCGTTTGTCACCTTTATTCTATATAAAAAAATGTTTGCTTAGCCTTGAGCATTTTCAATTCTTCTGGGTACGGTTAGTACGTAGTTTCCTCGATGCGTTTTTCGTTTGCGCGTTGAAGATCCGCAAGCAGTTAGGATATCCAGAAGTGTTTCTTTAGTTAAGGCGAAGTGGGTGCTAAAAGCAGACTTTTTACGCTTTATATTATGGACTCTTTGGTCGGCCCGCGCGCTATTTAATCGCACAATAATTATTTGATATTTCTTTTTAAAATTATGAATACTCTTTTATTGAAAAATAAACCCATAATTCACTCAGGTATTTACTGGTGAACACATAGCTTGAATTTATTTGAAATAGATTTCATTACATTCGAATGAAACAGCTTTTTCACTTAGTGGACGTACCTAAAATTGTAGATTTTGAGGAAAGTTTGCGATCTTTTTCTATCAAGCCAAAATGTGTCAATCGTGTTTTGGCCAACATACTTCACTAAGAAAAATCTTTAAATTTCATAATGAATTTTAAAAATAAGAAAAAATTTTAACTTTCATAATGAATTTTAAAAAAATGTGGATTCGTAGTTTTTAATGACAAAAAATTGGTTTTCTGCGCACCTATAAAGCGTGAAAAATCTGCTTTTGGCGCCCGCATCACCTTAAGGGATAGAATCGACACATCCTTGAGTTGCCAAGTCCCAAAATACGCAATTTTATTTAATTTATTCTAGAGCTTCTGAAACTATTTTAGAACCATAAGCAGTCTAAACTAGCTTTGAAGGCATAAAGTTTAATCATAGTGCTGTGTGATAGTTTAGCAACACTACTAGCACTAATGTCAGACCTAGTAACAGACTATCAAAATTTTTGTACATGATATGGCTAACCAAGTGTGTTCAGATTGATTAGCGTAACATGGTGTAAATTTCTGCCTGGAATATATTTATTTTACCAGCGCCCCGTTGATCTAATAGATGTAAGCGCGACTGCTGATACTATGGTCACGGGTCGGGCCAAAAATTATTCAAATCCTTTTCACCGATACCGACCGAGCTTTGCTCGGTATTTTTCGCTCGGTTTTTTTAATTCGTGTGTTTTGGAAATTATATTTAGATACAAATTACATACTGATGAAATACGAATAATATTTTTTGATCTTAGCGACATAATAGAAAAAACTGAACTGGTTATTTGAATAAAAAATCATGAGTGCAATTAGTTTAATTTAAATTTTCGTGTTTTTAAAAAATATTAAAAAAGGGCTCGAAAAATGGATTTTCTCAAAAAAGAAAGGAACTTGAAAAAAAAATTAAAAGAAGTCGGTCGGTCGGTCTGGGCTCGAACAATGGTATTACGACCATATAACAATTTTGTGACCGCCCAATATACCAATTAAGCTATTTGTAATCATTAATAAACTGTCAACATTTACCTTCTTATTCTAACGATATTGTAGCAGTTTTTCATTGCCTAAAAACACGGACAAAAAGACATTTTCTAAAAATAAATCCTAGGTAGATCGATTTATTGCCCCCGAAACTCCCTGCACACAAAATTTTATGAAAATCGTTGGAGCCGTTTCCGAGATTCCGATTATATATACAAGAATTGCTCGTTTAAAGGTATAGGATACGATTCATTTGCTTATTATAAATAATGTACGCCGCTAATTATGGACAGTCCATATTCATTAACAAATAGAATTAGGCGTTACCTTGCGATAACCCGTAGTAGTTTATTAAAAATTCTAAAATTAATTAGTTGTGTCCCCTAGTTTGAAGAGCACCTCCTACCTCAATTGCTTGCACTAACCCCAACACTACTATACTAGGAAAACGTAAACATTATACGACGGTGGTGTGTCATTAAAACATACCACTTTTATTTTTCCCGCAGGTTCATAAATTCTAACAAATTTATGTCCAAATACTCAAACGCTGCTCACTTTTATAATGCCAATTTATCTCTTGCTCACTTTAAGTCAAAGTGACTGTGACACCACGACATCTTAAAATTGCCACACTTGTTGCTATGATGTTTTTGTATATTATGCTACCCACGGAAATGTAACACTTAAGATCGATTAAGATCCTCCAACGGCTTCACGAGTAAATATAGAAACAGCTACATACATATATTTACTATACATACCAGCACAAAAAACAGCTACTTTTGGGTTCGATCTTATTCTTGTAATAATAACACTCGACAGTTAACGACCACGTGACATATATATAAATTAGTCACGATCCTTTGATCAAAACAACTACACCTACCTGCTGTATGGTGTATGATCTCAAGCAAAAAATTTAATTATTACAATTATTTGCTAAAAACACTCCTTTTCTATCCTGTAATTAACTTTAAAACACAATCTTTTTAACATATTTTTTTACGTGGTACAGTCATGCTTCAGATGTATTAGTAGTGTAGTTGGAGCACGAATGGGTCGGCTCGACCGGGACAGGACCACGCTCTCACAGAATACCAGCGTAAAATAGTAGCTCAATGCTGCTGTGTTTCGTATGGTGAGTGTAGAGAACCGGAGAGCCTTTTTACCGAAAAAAGGCATTCCATCTCACGGGTGATAACGCATCTGCATTTTGATTCGTTATCGAGGATTGATATAGATGTCTATGCCGCAGCAACCACTTACCTCCACCTTCCACCTGAGACTGTGTGCTCGTTTGTCATTCTTATTAAAAAATAATTAAAGAATATATTATTACTGTAAATTATTTCAAACTCGAAATATATAAATTTAGGTCCGTATCTACACTTCAAGGTGAACCAGATCCTACTTGATTTAACGATTTTGTTAAATTCCACGTGTGATTTGTAATATGGTACGCCGACAAAATTTTAAATTTGTGATAAAATTAGTAAAGCATAAGTTTGGAAATGCGAAGATGGTTTTAATTTTTTTATGCAAAACAATAATTATTTTTCTAAAATAATTGATAAAATCAGGCGTTACTTTGCAGAAATCTATTATAATAAAGATATTAACAGTGACTTTGCAATCATCCGATCAATTAAATAAAATGATGTGTCTAAAGGTAAAGTTTGAAGAGCACCCCCCCCCCTCCATCATGTGCGTGCACTAATCCCGTCACCACTAATCCCAGCACCACTACTCCTTCCTCCCTACACTTGGACTGTGTGCTCGTTTGTCACCTTATCCTATAAAAAAACCCTTAATACTGCAACAAAAATAATAAAAATAAACTGAACTATACTGCCGAGTATCTAATACTAAAAATATATCTGTGAATATTGAAACGTATTGTTACTTGTTCTCTCCATCCCCTCACTCTCAAAGTTCTGAGACCCGGGGATGGAACACCGCCTACTTCCTGAGCCACTAGAGAAGTTATTCCAAACAAAAAATGTGCACTACTCTGTATCCGACATGCACGGAAAACAGTAGAGTCGCGCATGCGCAGTTGATATAAACGAGCGAAAATTGTCATAATAAATAATTGTTTATTTAGATTGTAATGTTAATCGAATACATTTTTTTTTCGTTTATTTTGCATATTATGTGCAAATTTTATATAAAATTATTATTAGCGCCGCTCCGCATTGCATGAATATCGAAGCCACAATAACAGGTGTACGGATTGCAGTACAGTTCAGTTGAACATAGTATTTGGAATAACATATGTAGTGCGTAGTACATATATATCGATGACTCCGGGCAACTACTGAGATGTTTTGACAGCAAAACTCAACAGCTGATTTTTTGGCCCAACTTGAGGTTCGAACCCGGGACCTGCATAATCGCAGTCGCGTTTAAGGCCATTAGACCAATGAAACAATCACACAAACATAGTTAAGTTCATATGGAACCTTCACATATTTTTTTAAAGTATAGATTACAAGCGAGGCAGTGGCGTAGCAAGAGGGGAGGGTGGCCATGTAATAATGTACTATAGAAACCTTACCGGTTTTACATTTATTACCAAAGATGAGGCAGAGGCTCTAGCGACTTCGAGTGGCAGAGACCCACGTTACAGTACTGAAACGATACAGTTCAAGACGATGATGGGATTTACAGACACATTACATTAACCTCGATGAAGAATGAAATATGAAATTAAATATATATATATATATATATATATATATATATATATATATATATATATATATATATATATATATATATATATATATATCTTTTTAAACGGTCGAGCCAACCCATGAGATGCAGCTACAATCCCCTCCAACATACACTTTACCCCGTGAAAACACTGAACCAAAATTTCACTTACTAGTAATGAAATAATATTTACAAGGGCATCTTTCCTGCGCTTACGAACCCGCCTGTCCCTTTTAGAAAATGCATGCGAACCAATTCTCATAGGATATAATGCAAGTGTTTGCATATTATGGAGCCGTAGTAGCATAGAGAGTAAGCGCATTTCATAATTTCTGGAAAAAAGTGTATATATTACTTACTCTTAATATGCCAGTGCTTAACCACAATTCCACCCGGTGGTAAGTGGTTATAAATACCTAGATGGTAAACCGCACTGTCTTAACCTCTTAAACGCCAAGCGTCCAAATTTGACCGCTTCGATATTCCGTCAAAATTCAAGAGTTTGACCGCACCCACCCACAGCACTTTAACCCAAGTATATGTTTAGACTACTTTTCTATGAAGAAGTTTAGCATTATAGAATCAATATGAAATTTTCTATCCTCTAATGGAATAAAAAATAGTCTATGGATTTTAATTTATATTCTTTTTACTTTTTGTTGTTTTTGTGGGGGGAGGGTGTTATACAATTGTTATAAAAGTTTTTGTGTAAATATAATTTATCTTTTTACATAAATAATTTCGAGTAATATATAGAATAATTGTGATTTTCACGCTGCCAACATCCGCTTGGTATGTTTTTTTTTTGTTATCAAAATACAATAAATTTTTTGTAATGAAGTAAAACCTGACTTTTGTTTAGACTACTGGATAGAGAATTTTGTATAGATTTTATAGTGCCAAATTTCTTTACAGAGAAGTAGTCTCTAAACATAAGTTTTAATGGTTTTAAGTATTGTGGGTGAGTGCGGTCGCTTGCGTCCGCTTGGGATTTGCCAGGCGCATGCGACTGCATGAATTTTATGGTGATTGAAGGGTTAATGCAACAAAGTCTCAAAAAAAAGACGCCCAGGATGTATATATTCGGACGGAAAGACATACAGCAAATTATTTCACTCCTTTGCTGTACGCATTACGAAAGATGTAGTGAACAAGAAAAAGCATGTTCTCCTTCATGGCGAGCACGTGGTAAATCAGCACTGTTGTACAGCACTTGACAATGGCAGCACAGAAATGCAATTAACAAATTTATCGGTACTGTCTGAGATCGAACGCTTATCCTCTTACCTACCACGGAGGAAGAAATATATAATTATTATAAACTGCTACAGATATTATTGCCAAATAACACCCGTCATGATAAAGCTTTAAATATTGGATATTTATATTTATGTAATATCAGTACATTTACTCCTCTAGCATCCAAACTTTTTAATAATATGCCAATTAGCATGAACAGCCTTACACATAGTAAGGTTATTTAGTATCTCCAGCATTAGTAATACTTCGCCCCTTAAAGTATTTTCACGTTGATCAAAATCAGTTAGAGGAAATCTTAGATGTCCACGTTTTACACTCCTTTTCACTAACCATGGCTTTTACTACATATTTAGCGTCAGTAACGATATTTCACGCTCGTGGTTATTTTATACTCCGCTGATTGTAAACAATTGTTGCAAATGTCTATCAACGTCACACTACCCTTTATAATGCGAGCGTGGCACACTTTTGTGAAATCGTATTTCGAAAACTTTCTCCCCATATAAGAATACATTTTATAACAACTATTTACATGTAAGTGTCAATGAATGGAGTGATGCGGCTCTGGTGATCATCAGTGATGGCAGAAAGTGCATCTAACACTGAACCCAAATTTAAGATACTTGAAAAAAGCCGTATTGCTAAGCTTGTGAAATCTGTATTCCGTGGTAGAGACCAGCAGCAGCTATATTTTGGTTGTAGCACAAATGGGTTGGCTCGCCCAAGGTAGGACCACAATCTCCCAGAATAACAGAATAAAATAGCAGCTTAATGTAACAATTTCCATAACATTGAAATTATTCTATTATATTCCTCAGTTATAATTATTAATACTTTTTATCCGACCTGAATGGTGGCGCAGTGATCATGTAGAAATAATGAACTAGGAAAAAGTGACCAAGCAAATTTATATTATTTATTTATTTATTTAAAACCAATTTATATCTAACATTACAAATTTCTACCCAATGCGATAGATAAAGCACTATTTATAATCCTATATTACCATATAGCTAATTATGCATAAATAAGTTTTGTATAAAGCACTATTTACAATCCTATATTACCATAAAGCTAATTATGCATAAACAAGTTTTGTGAATTCGTTCGGAGTACGAAAGAATAAATCTGTTTTTCTGTCAATCAGGTTTAACGTTCGAAACGTTCGCTTAAGGGGTGCCTCTCGCGGTAAGATAGTGCGACATCTAGGGACAGCCAGTAAGTCTGGCTGACGCCGCTGCCATTTATACCTATCCAAAACACAAACTAATACTACTAACTTAATCTTCTTCAACATATTCCCATTAATTATCGTACCCTTAAGAACCATAAAAATTTATGAAGCTAGTCTAAGTTCTCTCCTTACAATGAGCTGATTATATTCCTAATGTGTCTCTGACTGTATTATACTGAAGATGTGAACGATAGAGTCGGAAAGGGATACCCTATGCAAATGTTTATCGACTAAATTGGCGATATATTGAAAATGCACCAAATTAGGAGTAACTTTAACCGACGAGCGTGTATGCGTAGATATATCGATGTGAAGGAGACGAGGGAAGTGTATCAGAATCGTGTCAAATAGAGGTCCGTAGTCTCCACCCACCCCTCTGGGTGACAGGAGTGAGTGTTTATGATATCTTCGTATATTCTGAATCATCATCATGACAGCCCATCACAAGCCTACGGCTAAACATAGGCCTTCCACAAGGAATGCCAGAAAGTACGGTCCTGAGCCATCTACATCCATCGACTCTCTACGTCCTTTATCAGGTTCATAAAAGTCTAAAAAAATGTAAGTTTAATTAAAAGTAAAACCCAATTTCGAATAACTAAAAAGTATTCAATAATATCCCCATAAAATTAACAAAAAATCCGTTTCCAAATTCAGCAACTGGGGCAATCTGTGGGACGTATATTTTTAGCAGTAGACTTTGATATGTGCTATAATTAATGAATGATTAAAGGACTTTAGATTTCGTCGCTAGGATATAGTATGTGTAAGAGAATTAAAGCGCTTATGTTATTCTTTTTAGTTGTTTGAAGTCGACTTTTATATTTTATTAAAATTTAATTTTCATACTTCTGAGTGGACTAATAAATATCACAAGCTCAAGGTAACAACTAGAATGTCGTCTAAATAGATTCATTAAAAATTTCATTCCGTATTTTTTTCGTTCGTCGATTTGTGAGTCCTTGATTTAAAGTCGGCTAAATATTTTAAACTAAGTATTCAAACGTCCTGAAGTGGATAAAAACTAAATAATTTTTTATAGGATAGGGTGACAAACGAGCACACAGTCCATCTGATAGTAAGTGGTTGCTGTAGCCCATAGACATCTACATGTATCCTCGATTACGAATCAAAATGCAGATGCGTTTTCTCCCGTAAGGACTAAGATGGATCCGGTTCTCTACACTCACCACATGAAAAACAGCAGCATAAAGCTGCTATTGTACGCTGGTATTCTGTGAGAGATTCTCTACCACGTATATGAAAATAAATTCGTTACATTTAAACATACATAAATATATACATTCATACATGTATACAAACATGCACACATACTTGCATACAAAAATTAACAAGCCATACAAGTTAAGCTAACAAAAGCGTATTTAAAAGAGGAACCTCTGTGCAGCTGTTTTGTTTATAAATGACCGCTACAGGGAGGCAAAATTTGTAAGCGTTCTTGTACTGTTAATACGACGTGTTTTAATTCGGGAACCACTGTTAAATAATGATACATCATATAACTCCATGAACCTAATATCTATATATCACTTAATGAAGTTTTCATTTTTAACTAAATTTGTAATTCTGTTTGAACCTCCGGAAAAACTGAATAAATTGGCTATCATTTTGCTGTTAACCCCAGAGCCGTTGTTCCCTTTGCGGGTTAAGCTATTAAATCTGTGTTAGAAAAACTGTATAAAAATCTTGCATTTGGTCTGCAAACATCAGCATGCAGTGTCATCATTACTTCTACTACTAAACATAAGCCTCTACCTTTTCTATTATAAGCAACAGTGGCCTAATGGCAGCGCGTACCGCGAACTCAAAAAGGTCGTGGATTCGAATCCGCCAATCGACTACTGGCGTGAACCACTTGTAACACAAGCAATTTAAGCTTTCCACAAGAGGTTATGGGGAATATTAGTAATTTTTATGGCATTGTTAATAATCTTTAAAAAAAAGACTGTTAGAAAAGCGTAGTCCTAAGCCTCTTGCAAACATCGACTTTGACTTATTAATATGTTACTTCATCTCATTTGAGGGACCTATACTCCTTAAACCGGCACCAGGCTACACACTTTTTCCCCACTAATTGATAAATTTATTAGGACTACGAGTACATGACCAGCCGAAAGCTATTTCAGCTGGCTGAAAAAATCGGTCCATATCGACCCATTCTATATCTCGTTAATTAATATGTATTTTATTTTATTTCTGTTTTTGTTACGCGGTAGAGCCATGCCGCATTTATATAAGTATTATGGTTGTAGCACGAATGGGTCGGCTCGACCGGGGAAGGACCAATCTCTCACAGAATACCAGCGTAAAATAGTAGCTCAGTGCTGTTGTGTTTCGTATGGTGGGTGTAGAGAACCGATGACCAATTTTACTACGAACGAGGCATTCCATCTTAGTCCTCACGGGTGACAACGCATCTGCATTCTGACTCGTAATCGAGGATAGATATAGATGTCTATAGGCCACAGCAACCACTTACCATCAGGTGGACTGTGTGCTCGTTTGTCACCCTAACCTAAAAAAGGACATACATACTTTACCATAGTTTTCATTATTGTTATTTATCGGCTGGCAAAAGTCCATCACTGTACATAGGCTTTTTTACATGAAACTGGCTGGTACCCGGCACGATGCTGCCGCAGAATAAATAATTATGAAAATATCGTTTTAAATTTGTAAGGGTTATATTGTTTAGCTAGGAATGACAATACATTCATTGTAATTCAGTAATGTAATGACTTTCAAATAAATTTGTCGGTACGGTACGCGCGCTGCTTCATCATTATCATTACAGCCCTTCACAAGTCCACTGCTGAACATGGGCCTCCCCCAAGGAATGCCACAAAGCACGGTCCTGAGCCACCTGCATCCATGGACTTCCTGTATGTCTTACCAGGTCGTCAACCTATCTAGTGAGAGGACACCCTACACTTCACCTGCTGGTACGAGGCTGCCATTCGAGAACTGTCTTCCCCATCGGATTTCGGTTCCTTAAGCTATATGTCCGATCCATTGCCACTTCAGCTTACTAATCTGATGGGTTATGTCGGTCACTCTGGTTCTACTGCGGATATCCTCATTCCTAAGTTTATTACACAGAAAAACTACGATCAACCCTCTCCATAGCTCGCTGAAGCCCTCTCCATAGCTCGCTGCCTACTGTAATTTAATTGTACTATCCCTATAACCTTCGCTCAAATGCAAGAAATAAATTGAAAAAGTTTAAGCACAATCTGATGAACAGTACGGCAGCGCATAAAATACGAACAAACATATTTTTTATAGAATAAGGGTAACAAACGAGCACATAGTCCACCGGATGGTAAGTGGATGCTGTGGTCCATAGACATTTATCTTCAATTAAGAATCAAAATGCAGATGCGTTGTGACCCCTGAGGGCAAAGATGGAATGCCTCATTTCCAGTAAAAGGGTCTCCGGTTCTCTACACTCACCATACGAATCACAGCAGCATTAAGCTCTTATTTTACGTTGGTATTCTGTGAGAGCGTGGTCCTACCCCAGTCGAGCCAACCCATTTGTGCTGCAACCACAATATAGTTGCAGCATAGCTCTACCAAAAATTCTCTATTAAAGATTACCCTAACAAACGAGCTAACAGTCCACCTGATGGTAAGTGAGTACTATAGCAACAACAACCAACTAAAGAAGGTTACATTATGCTTTGTCATCTCTGAGGACTAAGATGGAATGCTTTACAGCCTCTCTCTTAGCTGGCTCTCTATACTTGACAGAACTGCTATTTGACAGAACACTTGCTGGTTCTGCTATTTGACAGCAGAAGTAGTGAGAGGTTAGTTTCTTTTCAGGCGAACTCGTATGCAAAGAGAGGTATGCAAGGAATTCTACCACCTGGTTAAACCTCTCCATTAGAGAATTTGACTTTATCATCACACTTGTCAGGCAAATCGATTGCAATGCCAGACATATCGGAGCTGCTTTTAGTGTTTATTGTGAATAATTTATAAATATTAATGAACAAATCGGTACTTTGTTAAATTAAGAAATTAAACATTTTGCTTCTTTATAAGCCCACCTGTAAAAAACCGTAATATTTGGTAAATATTCAAATATTGTAATATGAATAAAATTTAAAATTTGTTTTCAGGTCCAAAGCATGGCAAAGTGGTGGTATGCTACATCGGTACATGGGCTACGTACCGTCCCGGCCTTGGCAAGTTTGACCTTGGGGATTTGAAGCCATCACTGTGTACTCACATTGTATACGCTTTTGCAGGTCTCGATGAGAAAACGATGGGAATCAAAAGTCTTGGTAAGCACCGATCATTTCACAAACAAGAATGAATCTAAAATGATAACGACTTTTTGTACATATGTTATATGTCATGTACTTATAATTATTTTTCATTGTTAATCTTTATAAATTTCATGTACATTCATGCTTGTTAGTGATTGTATAACTAATATATTTCAGATCCTTGGCACGACACAGAGAAAGAAAACGGCAGTGCTGGCTACAGGGGTCTTGTTGCACTAAAAAATCGGTATCCTCACCTGAAGGTGACTATCGCTATTGGCGGCTGGAACGAGGGTTCTAGTAAGTTCTCCGTAATGGCCGCTTCACCGGATAACAGAGCAAAATTTATTCAGAGCGTACTTGTTTTTCTAGAGTAAGTTTTTTGTTACTTAAGGAGATTTATATAGGGTTAAATCTTTTTATCTTTTCAATTTTCATTATATCTTAATCAAATCTGTTTACATAATGTGCAGCAAATCTACGGTAATTATTGTGAAATGTATTTTTTTAATTTATTATTTACTTTTTGTTACAGTTTATATAAGTTTGATGGTTTAGATTTGGATTGGGAGTATCCTGCAAGGAGAGACGGCAGACCTATAGACAAAGCGAACTTCGTATTACTCGTAAAGGTAATATAAAGTGTAACTCATATAAATATAAAAATCAAAATAAGTGATATTGCATTAAATTATACATAAATAATATTTAGAGTCGATGACCGTTTTTATTTTACCTGACTATCCCAGGAGGAATTTTGTTTATCGGAGGCCACAAAAACCTTCCGGTCTTTCCCTCGATCGACATCCATGGGATTAGATGGTAATGGTTTTTAATTAGGTAATATATAATAATATTCTCTTAGGTCGCACAAAACTATACTTTTAATTAATTAGTAAAATTTTGACTAATTAAATTCTAGGAACTAAAAGACGCATTCGAGTCTAAAGGGTACCTCCTGACAGCGGCACTTGGTGCTGGCAAAGCGACCATGGAAGCAGCTTATGAACTGCACAAGCTGAGTCTCTATCTGGACTTCATCCACATGATGTGCTACGATTATCACGGCACATGGGACGGAGTAGTTGGCGCTAATGCACCGCTGAGAGGTACCAGTGACGACGATGAACTTAGTGTGGTAAGCTTTTCCTTCTAACATGCTAAATGTACAAAGTTGTAATAATGTTCATGCATTACGGAATTCTACTTCGTTATCGGCCAATAACAATTCGCCGCTAAAGATCAACTTCTCCAGTTTTAGGAAGGGTTTGCTACGCTTGGCGGGGGGGGGGGGATTTAAGATCGCATTAACAGAGATCTTGCACCTCCAACACAGCTCCCCATCATCGGTATGGTTATTTTAGGTCTGAACTGGACAAGAGTATATTGCCAGCTATCGAAAGATATAAGATCTTGGTGACATTTCCTATATTCCCTTCTTACAGCATTCACCGGACCTAATGAGGTGTCGAATTATCTCACACCACTACCACATACCACGTTTTTTCAATAACATATAATATTACTTATATATATATATATATATATATATATATATATATATATATATATACATATATATATAATAAAAATGATGTCTCGATGTTCTACCAATTTTAATTTATGTTTATTTTTGTGTACAGGAATTTACAATCAAATACTTATTAGCTAAAGGAATCAGTCCTTACAAAATGGTCCTTGGCTTACCCTTGTATGGTCGAAACTTCATCCTTAAGGAGGACACCCAAGATATTGAATTTGGACGGACTCCGACAGAACAAACAGGCTTTAAGGGACCCTTTACTAGAGAAGCTGGTTTTATGGGGTACAATGAGGTGCGTACTATGATAAATCTAACTCTTAAATATTCCTTTCATAAAGAGATTCGCAAGCAAAAATACAAAATTTATAAAGAAACGTTATACGTAGTAGAGTCACGCTGCAGCTATATTATGTTTGTAGAACGAACAGGTCGACCGGGGAAGGAACACGCTCTCACAGAATACCAGCGTAAAATAGCAGCATAATACTGCTGTATTTCGTATAGTGAGTATAGAGATCCGGAGATCCTTTTTTACTGTAGATGAGGCATTCCATCTTAGTCCTTAGGGGTGACAACATATCTGCGTTTTGATTCAGAATCGAGGATAAATGTAGATGTCTATGGGCCTCAGTATCCACTAACATCACGTGGACTGTGCGCTCGTTTGTCACCCTTATTCTATAAAAAAAAAAAAACAATCAAATATATCAATTCACCAGATCTGCATGGAAGTAACGAACAAGTCATCTAAGTGGACTCACCACTGGCATGACCAATCAGCAACGCCCTACTTACGTGACGACAAACGGGTTATCGTCTACGACAATACCAGATCTATAGCTATAAAAGTCAGGTGAGTACCCATTAGCATCATTTTTATTATAATAAATGTACTATTTATAAGTGTTTTAAATCACACAGCAGCTTCGGCTTGAGCGACGAAGGACCAACTCTCACTGATTACTAGGGTGAAAGCTGTGTAATACAATTTTGTTTCTTATGATGAGTAAAAGGGAATTGATGATTATTTTTACTGGCAACTTCAAAATCGATAATAAATGTAGGTTTCAATGTTCTTTAGCATCTTGTTACCATTAACTACATATATAGAACTTTATATTTTATTTAAGTTGACGGGCTTCACACGCCCTTGAAATATTTCAGCCCTTAGGAATATACACTTTTCCTTATTCCTTACTATACAGTTTTCCTTATAATTTTTCTTCACTGCCAAGCAAGTGGTAAATAGCACTTAAAATTACAATTGACAATTTAAATAAAACTAGTTTTTACTTGCATGCAGTCTGTGAACACGTACAGGATCGCCCCCGTCACTACATCATATTTGATAGACCACAAATCCTCGCTAAAGAACACTGATTCCTTTCAAGGATGATTCGCGAGGCTATTGAAATCAAAATACATCCTAATTTCAATAGAGAAGATGGCTGGGTGCTACCATCTGCTTGGGATCCTATAATAAATAAAATTAAATCCCAACCCATGAATACAACTGCAAGACTTCAAGATACCATAAGTTCATACTGTGTAGATCGAAACAAAAGTTAATTTTAATCTATGGTAACCGCGATTAACTATGACACCTGGACGTTGAACATCTCAGTCCCCCCCCCCCATGACTATGGGTACTGTAAAGCGCTCGAAACATCGGGTATTTAAAATGTTAAATGTACGCGATAAAATCCGTGAAAACTAGTATTATTTAAATGTGTTCTGTTCGTGTAAATATAAAAAATCATTACAATTGACAATTCTATAAATGCTAGCAATACTGATAAATTAATGTTATATTTACGGCAGGCGCTTAACTCTTCAGCTACACCGGCTGAAATCAGATATTAACTGAGATATAAAAGTGCTATGAACATAATAATGTCCTCCAGACCGAATTTCGGTCACGGCGGTCTGCCTCAACGGAGGCTAGCCATCGGCGCAGGACAGGATTATAGTGCCCAAGTGTATGCGCAAGCACAGGTGCACTCTCCCCTCACTCTCATAATCCGATGGGACGGTAAACCGACACGACCGGAGAGAGATCAGGCGCAGGACCAACGACTTTACGTGCTTTTCGAGGCACGGGGGTGAGACACCGCCAACTTCCTGACTCCGGGCAACTACTGAGAATTTCTTGACGGACAAACTCAATAATTAATTTTTTGGCCCGACCCGGGATTTGAACCCAGGACCTCATGATCAGCAGTCACACTACTACAACCACTAGACCAACGAGGCTGTCAAATAAACATATCGCTAACACAGAGATAATTCTCGTTTTTATCTTATAAGTTCTGCGTTAAACTAAGATGCTGTGACAAAAACACAAAGTCCATTACTACCATTTTGTAAAATAAAACACTTATAATCTAAGCACAGTAGGCTTGCTGATGGTCACACCTTCATCCATCGACTTTGTGCCACATTTGTCTGTTGAGCGCAATTAATCAAGTTGACTTTCTATAATCGTTAACGCTAGTAAAAAACTATAAAATTAAAATTAAATTATATCAATTTAATTAACGGTAAGACACGTGACTTTACCTTGAGGTACATCTTTCCCATTCATTTTTATATTTTTATATTAGTACATATTAAAAATTGTAAAAAGTCTACTTTTCTAAACCCGCAGTACTGCTAGCAACGCTTCGATCGACGCGTGACGTCATTAGCCTATCGACCTATAACCACCTACTGCGCGCGGCTTCTAAATAATTATTAACTGAATTAATATATACTATGTTCTAGAACAAACACCCCGAACAACGTCGGTGAGGTAATGAGGGACACTTGGAAGGAGGCACAGTGTACCTTTTATTCGCACAGCACAGATGTTTATACGTGGTAGAGCCACGCTGTAGCTATATTATAGTTGTAGCACGAATGGGTCGACAGGGGAAGGACCGCGCCATGGTAATTTTTGTAGATAAAATTACTGTGACCACGCTCTCACATAATACCAGCATGAAATAGCAGCACTAAGAAGCTGCTATGTTTCGTATGGTGAGTGTAGAAAACCGGGGACCCTTTTTACTGGCAACGAAGCATTCCAACTTGGTCCTCAGGGGGTGACAACGCATCTGCATTTTGATTCTTAATCAAAGATATCTATATGCCACAGTATCCACTTACCTGTGTATGTATGTTTGTCAGCCTTATTGTATAAAAAAAGACACAGTTACTTTAAGTACCAGGTCTAGGCGTCTCTTTTGGTACGTAGTACACATATTAATTCAACTTACTAATTTTATTTCCATAATTGTAGAACAGCAATGGAATATAACTTAGGCGGTCTCATGGTCTGGAGTATCGACACAGATGACTTTAAAGGTTATTGTGATAAAGAAACGGACACATATCACGATTTCATACAGCAATATAACCGAATCGTCGACGACCCTATACTGACAAAAGCATTAAAATCTCTCAACCTTCCCGATGGTGAGACTGTCAATTTTCATTATTTTAAATAATTCATAAGTTTTAATTTTTTAATATATATATATATATATATATATATATATATATATATATATATATATATTACGTGGTAGAGACATGGTGCCGTGTTTCGTATGGTGAGTGTAGAGAACCGGAGACCCTTTTTACTGGAAACGAGGCATTCCACGCATCTGCATTTTGATTCGTAATCGAGGATAGATATAGATGTCTGTGGGCCACAGCAACCACTTACCATCAGGTGGACTGTGTGCTCATTTGTCATCATATCCTATAAAAATATACATACTAAAGTTTATTTATTTATTAGACAACTTCAGAAAAAGTAGGCAGCTTACAATTCGACCGTATGCTTTTTTGTACGTATGGTATGCGATATATTGGTCAAATGTTAATCGATTTTGATCATTAATTTTTTTAATAATTTATAACTAAGGGATAGTCGCATATTAATGTTGGAGAAAAATTCAAGAGTGTGGCGAAATAAGGAATGAGGTTTTTATTGTAATTATTTACACGACATTGATATTATGATATTAATTGAAATTATTTATTATTTGATACTCTTAATAAATAGTAAAAACTGATTCAAATACCTAAAAGGAAAAAACTTTAATGATTCTACTAGTTAGTCTTTACTAATGAAATTGCAACGACTTCAAATTTGAAAATATTTTATTTTTTAGGTTTTAACGTCGGTTTTTTCTTTTTATTGGATTTTTTTAACCTTTGTATTAGATCCTCTAAACATAATTTAGGGAAGTTGTACCAAGTAGTCCATCTTATAAAGTAAATGTTTGCGTCCTGATAATTAATGAATTATTTAAGATATTTTAGTACAAATTTATGTGAATGTACGAGTTTTAGCTACATATAGAGAATGTATTACCTCATTTGTGTGTCGTAAGAGGCGACTATGGGAAATTCTAAAAAAATCCGATACACTTTACATACATGATGCTACACCATCCCACTTAAATTAGACGTAACGTACGAGTACCCAAACCGACGCGACGCCGCGCCGAGCAGCAAGGTCAATGCTGCGAGAAGTCTGGTACTGCGAATGTGTTGATAAAGACAAATCCTTCCTATAACGTGATGTCCATGTCTAGCAGTGAGGTTTTATGGACTATTAAAGAAGGAGAAAAATCCAAACATTCAAATGACTAATATAATCTACATATAATATTGAATTCTATATATAAATAGATCGGGAATCCCTATATACTCGTAGTTACTCAATAACAATCATACTATAATCGCAGACCAACAAAAATAGCTAGACGGAGCCCTACGCACATTTTAAACGTTTCCCGTGACCCACATATGAGTCATTGCTGTTGTCATACTTGTGTCTGCAAATCGAACAGTGAAAGTGTTAAGTAATGCTAAAACCACGTTCAATTCCTTGACACATACTTCACACATACGAATATCTTTCTTATTTCTTCCTATAACAGCCCGCAAAAGTTAATTGCTGGACACACAAATATACTCCTAAAATCATATTTTTATTAGCAATATAATTGTGAGTCAAATGTAAGCGGCACTCCGTCTTTTTTTCTTAGTTTTTCTGAAACTATAATAGGCAAAGAAATTTTAAATACTATTTAAAATAACATTGTATACGCATTATAAATTTATAATTTTACAGCTGGACGTATTGACAATTTAAACGGACAAAATTCATATTATGTAGTATCCAACAACAAACTGTACCTTCGCTTGCCTGAACCTAAATATACCAACTACGCGCTGATGCATACGATCAATGAGGCAACGACTCTTGCTTTAGAGGAGAAGAGAATTCTAGATGAAATGGCAAGAGTCATGAATCATAATGAGATACCGGACGACGAGCCTGATTCGGCTCATGTACTTAGTATAAGTGCACTGACTGTGATGTGTACCGCTATGGTTGTATTAATTAGGTTGTAAACAATGCGTGTTATGTTTATTTTTAAGAATGTTTTGTTGGCAAACGATATTGGGCAAATTCCATACAAGAAATATTCAACACTGAAGCAAATAAAACGTAATCCGAGTTATTACATTTGGGCAATAAATGTAATAACTCGGATTATTTCACATTCCACATATTATATCATTCGTTGTTTGTTTATTAAAAAATGGTGGGTATAAAAATATAGGGTAATAAAAAATAGAGGCGGCATGAGTAACAAGCGGCAACATTTATAATTACGTCATCCGAATTGTTTTGGCCTAAAGGTCCATAAACTCCAAAAAAAAAACATCCGAATTGTTATTTTTCTTTGCAGGACATGACGTACCTTGTAAAGATTCTATTTAGTGTTTTAGAAGAAAAATAAATATTAATATCAAGACTGATAAATTACAACTGAACTTATTTTAGTTGTTTTTGAAGAAATTTGTCCAATTTCCTATGTATTCTTAAGTGGTAGTTTAGTAAGTCTCTAAGCTTTCAAATGGAAGAGGAGGAAACTGATATTACACATTTTTATGTATATAATCAAATTAAATTTATCAACTTTTAAATTAAACAACTAAAAGTTGATTTATTCAAACCAATATGTATACTCGTAAAAGAAACACATCCAAATTCGTTATCATTATCGTTTTATATTCATAACGATTTATCGTTTACATAATGAAGCCATTGCCAATATAATATTGCCAAATGGAAATAGCGTCCTCCAAATATGAAAATTTGCTGATACATTTTATAGCTCTGACAGGTTTCAATTCAATGTTTTAAAAAAGATATTTACTGCAGTAGCGGTGTAAGAAAATCTGTCTCGCCAATGGGTGCCACAGTGTCGACTATGAGAAATGCCTAAAATATCATGGCCTGCAGTGGATGACATCACAACTATCTCATACTTGTATTTTGCATTCATTCGCTACAGCCTATCTACCAAAAGTCATAACAGGTCTGATCATTTCCATATTTGCCACGTTTTACAGGTGAATTGACATACTCAGTTTTTGTCACTGTTACCATAGTAAAAACAGAATAATAGGATTAAAAATGGACTCAATGTATGAAAGTCTTGTTTCTTAATCTAAGGATTGATTTTACTATCATCAAATAAAAGTTATCCATCAAATGAATTATAATCTGACTGATTATAAAGGTGAAACAAATGATATTTTTTTCATACAATTGTAATATTTATTCTGTTAGTGTTGTATTTTATGATATGAATTTTTTTCTGATATTTCAAAAATCTGTCCCTAGCCTAGTGTAGAACGAAATATACTTTATTAGAAGGACTTACTTGATAGGGAATCATACAAAACTATGAGATAAAGGTTTTTTTCTTTTTCAGTGCGTTTGTTTAAATTTGTGTTTATTTTCATTATTTCGTATTTTTAAATACTTACCTATTTTTAAATTGGTAACCTTTATACTCTGTCTAAGAAATACTTCGAATTTGACTACACAAAAAATTATAACAAACAAAACTAAATCTAAATTTGTTCATCCGTATATAGATACACGGATATACACAACATATAGCACCTCACTTTTTCGTCGGGGATTAAAAATAAGAATTAAACATTAAAAATGTACATTGACACCAACTTGCAAAGCTTACACAATTATGTCAATGAATGCCAATTTGTGATTAATTTTCAATGTTAACAAATAATTATTAGCTGATAGTGTTGCAGTTTTTATTAGTTACCCGATTCTTCTCGTATCAAATCTCAAATGGTTAGAACTTGGAGGTCAGAATGTAGACTAAATGTAAATAGCTCAACATAGTGTGACATAGACATTTTTTTTTAAATTTTTTAAATATTTTTGTATTGAAATGAAAAACTTTATGGGCCAATTTTTCAATCCTCAGTTAAAATTTATTTATAGAATACAACATAAACTTAATAAAAATTACACTTACTACCTCCTCGGAATAAAATAGTTACATTATTTAACTTTTATATTCAGTCATCTTATAACTTATTTAGAGAATAACTTTTAATCTGACGTTTGAAAAATCAGCCCTTAATAACATAGTGTCCATAGTTGTAAGAAATTTCATACAACTACACAAATATAACAGTTTTAAAAAGAAATATAAATACTATGTGCTGTGAAAATGTTTTATATTAAATTACTAAATTAATAATTTTGTTTTATTTTGACACCCTTTGTATATTAATAAACTGTGGTCAAATAATACCATTAATTTCAACTTTGCATCTGTATATTAAAATATTCATTATAAGTCTTCATATGGAGATCCGCAACGTACATTGTAAAAATGATCACATACCTGAAAAACAAGAGAACAAATACTAAATAATATTTAATAAATTAATGAAAAATATTTAATAAAATATGGTAACAGTAGCAGTTCGCTTTAATCAATGACTAGCATAATATGTATTGAAATATCATTGTCTGTTGACAAATATTTAGGCATCTTTCGCTGACGAGAAAATAGTTCGAGTCAAATTAAAATGTTTGTAATGCATAGAATGTCAAATTCAAATCAATTTTAAAATAAATTTTAAGCGAATAAGTAATTAAATTAATTATTGATGATGTGACATGAAAAAAGGTTATGAAAAAAACTTTAAACGTGAAACTTTGCCGTGCTCGAAATGTAATTTTTCCAATATTCTGAGTATGTGGATATATATAAAATTTAACCACTTAAAAAAATATGTTCAGTCTATTCCTTGTGGACGTATCAGTTTTCTGCTGGCATCAACATAACTGCTATAAAAGGAACGCCTAGATTATTTCATGTATTCCTAAAGACAAAGGATAAAAATATATTTATTTATTTATTTAAACTCCACACAGTACGTTGTACTTAATGCCTGAGGCATTTTCTACCAGTCAACCTTTGGGTGATGCAGAGATAAAAATATGAAACGCTAAACGATAAGTATGTAAATTAAAGTATATAAATATAAAAACGAATGATATAAATGCATAATATAAAAATTATATACATAAAAATAATAAATTCCATACATTATACAATTATATAAAACATAAATAAATATTACTAATGAGATTATTCTGCCAGTTTATTTAAGTAAAGTTCGCGAACTTTTCTTCTTGAATACATAACGATTATTAGCCGATCTAATTTCAAGAGGGAGTGCGTTCCAGAGGATAACAGACTGTACAGGGAAGAAGAATGCAGGAAGCCTGATTTATCAGAGGGACACTTTAGTAAAAAGATTGTTCGAAGAACGCAGGTTTCGGTCATGGCTAGCAAAGGTACTGAAAATGAGAAGTTAAGTAAGAGAAGGGAGTAGGAGACATCAGAATGTAGAATAGGGTTGTGAGTGTACTTAAGTTGGGAACGATAAGTAGACACATGATCATATTTACGAAGATTGAAAATGAATAGAATGCAGTTATTAAGAAGTCAATCATATTTATCAAGAAGACCTGCATTCAGGTCGAAATAACACACATCACCGTAATCAATCAAGGGAAGAATTAAGGATGGCACAATTAATGCTTTGGTCCCGGATGGAAGAAAGTTTTTCAGGCGGTAAATAGCCCGTAAGGTACCGGTGACTTTCTGGCTAACATGTTTCCCTTGGGCATGCTAGCTCATAGTGGAGTCAATGTTTAAAGCTAAGATCCCTAACAGAAGAACGTAATTTCAAAACAGAGCCGTTGAAAATGATCGGGGGTAGAGCTGTAGTGTCTCCTTTTTTAATTGTGCGATGGCTACCTAGTATTATTGCCTGACACTTGGATGGATTAACAGTTAAAACGAATCTGTCACACCAACTCTTAATATATTTTAGGTCCCTGTTGATCATATCCACCTCGGTGAACACACGGTCAACATTCGTCTGAGCGTACAACGGCATATAGATGATCCGCTCACTGAAGATTGTGAGTAATAAGATTAATAAATACTGAAAATAACAATGGAGACAGAATACCGCCTTGGGGGACACCAGCATTTATGTCACACCTACTAGATGCAAACTCACCAATGCGGACTGACTGCTGACGTCCCTGAAGATAAATTGAGAACCAGTCCAGTACTTCGGAAGAAATCATGGAATGGGAAAGGATAGAAAATAGAATGTCATGACTGATGGTATTGAAGGCGTTCGAAAAGTCAACCAAAGCCAGTACAGTGACCTTAGTGTCCTCCATTCCCACCCTAATGTCACCAGTCGCCTTAAGAAGAACGGAAACAGTGCTGTGACCGGGCGTGAAGCCGGACTGAAAAGGACTTAATAAGTTGTTCTTATATAAACAAACAGAGATAGTTGCCTATGTACACAGGCTTCAAGTACTTGGATATAGGTCTAAAGTGATTGGGTAAAGTCGGATTGGAATTTTTCGACAAGGGATTAACGAAGGCCATGCGCTACAAAATTCCGGAATCTAAAAAAAGTTAATGACATGGGAAATAACTGGAAGAATATGATCAAGGATATAAATGATCATACGGCGGCTGATGTTATCGCAGCCCATAGCGTTTGACTCAATGGAAAGAATTATCTTTTTAATTTTATCCGAAGTAACTGGATAAAAATGGGAGGCATCGATATTTAAACAAGGTAAGCTATTTAAATAGTCAACAGTATGACACTTGGTTTGGTGATCTAGAGGAGTATGAGAAACAAAATGACTGTTAATATCATTCAAACCAAGTGTCCCCTGAAACTCAAAACGAGGCAGTTTACCGATTCCAAGAGTCCCTAGGAACTTCCAAATATCAGCAGAAAAAGAAGAAATTATGTTATAAAGAATATATCGGCGTTTAGCGTTGCGTATCATCTGATTGCACTGATTCTTAGCATCTTTATAGAAGTTCCATCTCCCATCACTCCGCTCTTTTCTAAAACGTTGAAAAACCCGGTCCATACGCCTCATGGCTATCCGAACACCTCTCGTCATCCATGGAGCTGGTGGTCGCTTGAATTTCACCCTCTAGACTGAAGCATGTACATTATAAAGCTTGAGAAAAGTGTCATTAAACGTAGCGACTTATTTGTCCACAGTGGGGGCGGCCACCACTCTGTCCCATTTTAATTTAGATGGTTCTAAACACAACTCTTCTAAATCAATACGACCAAAACATCGCATGTGCAGGACTTTAGGCCGAAATTAGGGAGGTTTTAGGACATAAGAAAGGAAAATGAGATCAAATATGCACTGTATAGCACTGGCGGCAAGTATCATCTAACGAATATTATATTTTTCATATTCTTAGTAAAATATTATGAAATATTAAAGTCCTAACAGTAACTTGATTGAGAGAAGCACGTACCTGAAATTGTTCATTGAAAAGAGTGCCATTTGTACAGAGCTTCGTGCTAATTACACGCTGATGCCAGCAAAAGTGGAAAGCCTGTAAATTTAATGCTTTAAATTTATATGTCATATTAAATATGGTTAGAAGCTAACCAATTTATAACTATTTATTATGAATAATTAGACATGTGGTGATCAATAACTCCTTCATCTCAATAAGCGATAACATATTCTCTATATGTGATTTCTTTTAATTTTCTCTCCTTAAATTCCCGTAAACATTATGAAAGATAACAAAAGCATTTGATAGAATCAGGCGTTACTTTACTTATGAAATCCATTATAATAAAGATATTAATAGTTACTAAGACTGACTTAGCGGTCAGCCGCCGCGCCATAGAGTCTTCATCGCTTGAAGATGCCTCGTGTAGAGGCGAAACACGTGTCGTATTATCATCGATGGTATGTCTTTGCTAAAATAGTAGTGTTGAGAGTAGTGGTATTGGGAGTGGGGGTATTAGGATTAGTGGCGACGGGATTAGTGCACGCTATTGAGGGAGGGCGGGAGGTGCTCTTCAAACTAGGTAAGATACATCATTTTATTTAACTTGAGCGGACGGTTGCAAAGTAACTATTAATATCTTTGCTAAAGCATTTGTCAAACACTTGTAAACACACCGAAATCATTGAATCTTGTAAAGCAAGAAGTAAATGCATTAACTGTACCAATAAATGGACAGTACATCCTAGGAAAGTCTACAAAACACTGCCGACTAGTTGAAATAATTTGTCAATGTGTGTGTTGTAATTTGTCTTCCAAGCAATCAATCGGTAAACTGTCAAGTTGCCATTTGCAACGAAAAATGGAGTAGCGGCATGTGATCAAGCACCCCATCTATTTCTTGGTAATCAAAAAATGTAGTAAATAGTTTTAACAAATTTTTAACCCGGAGGCCTGTGCCCAGCAGTGAGACGCATACGTCTGCAACTTTAAATTTTTAAGATCTGAACTGGCATTTTGAATGCCAATATTCATCCATCAAAATGATGACTACGGCTAACGTTATCAACATCTATCATCCATCACAGGCAATTTACGGTGGAGGCCTATGTCTGCTGATGTACATAGCCCTCCCCCATAAATTGGCAATTATGTTCTTTTATTATTCTGCGTTGTTATTAGGAAGATGCTGCTGCCTATCTCCTGATTTGTTTCTCTCTGTCGCCTCTTACGACAGCCACGGGATATCAACATGAAAAGGGCCAATGTCCAAGAGTTGAATCCTAAGTAGATTGCCTCATGATAATATGTATTGATGAAATGCAAATTTTCTCAACGGTCAAAAAACAAGCAATACGATAAATTTGATTATCATATGGCTACTTACGACATAAAACACCTTAATGTCCATTGACATACTATTTATAAATATATAATGTTTACCTGACACCCGGATTCTACATCAGCATAATATCCTATGGTTCGTCCAGCGCAACTGAACTGAGTGACTGGGGCGTCATGATACACTGGATACAGCGGCGGATCGTGTGGTAAATGCAGATCATGGTAATAGTCTGGCTGTTGACAGATAGATGTCGCGACTAGCGCTGAAAATTATACAATAACTTCAATAAATAATTTAGTTTGCTTAAAATCTTTAGTCTATTTTAATTTCTTACTAAAGCTTAGATATTGTTTAGCATCAATATTTGGTTTAACATATTAAAGAAAAAGAACGTTTTATTCATTAAAACCATTATATTCTCTTTTTTTTTTCGTTAAATCGTAAAACTTTTCTTTACAAATTTATTTTACTCTCCAAATAACTATTTTATATGCAGTAATAAATTACAAGCATATTTCCTTTTCTGAGAAACTTTTTTAATTAAATTATTTCATTTGTTCATTCATTCATTCCAGCCTATAAAGTCTAATTGCCTCATGGGGAGGAAATTTTTTATAGTTAGCACGCTTGTTATGCAGGTCGGCAATCGCAGTATTTTATAATATTTAGATTTTATTTAAATAATTATTTTATTTCAAATTGTCACAAGTTCACTGATGAATATTGATATTATTCAAAGTATGTCATAAAGCACGATCTTACAATTTATTATGCAATAAAGTTATCTCCGAGACTCGCTGAGCGATTACAAGTTTCCTCATAACACCAACAATGAACGATCACGTTTCGGTTTTATAAGTTACCACTGACACCGAAACGGAAACTGATATTCACTTCAGGTTTTGGGGAATATTAAGCAAGGTGGTATCGTAATTTCCCAAACGCTCCCCAATCAAGTTGAAATTTTCAATTGACCAATTACACACCTACAGTTGAACTTAGTCCGACAACTTTCCTAGTCAACTCAAAGGATTGCTTGTAGTCTACATACGCCATAGTTACAGAATCGCGGAGTAAAGTAGCAGCTTATAGTTGCTGTATTTCTTATGGACTTACTTACCCTTATTTCAGAACCTGGAAACTAGGCATTCCATCTTAGTCTTCAGGGGTGATAATGGCGCATCTGCATTTTGATTCTTAATCGAGGATAAATGTAGCTGTTATGGGCCACAGCTTCCACTTATCATCAGGTGGACTGTGTGCTCATTTATCACCCTTATCTATAAGAAAAGGTATTTTACTGTTAACTAAGCAAGGCATTCTTTCTTAGTCCGCAATGGTGACAATGAATCCACATTTAATTTTAAATCGAATGTAGATAGGTATGCGGTACTTTTAAGCCTAAATACTTTCATTTATTTTATAGAAATATCACAGCTTTTTTCTCTTCAATAGAATAAATTAGTGTTAATTTTTAAATATTCATATTACTGCAGCCAGTCATCTACAACATAATATACAGAATATATTTAAAACAATATTTCTTTATAGTTCATGCGGTATAAGTAAAAGAAATGCGGAAAATTTCAAAATGTTTTAACCAATAATAAATAAACGATTTTAAAGCAGAGTAGTTATAATAATATTTCAATTATATAATAAAACATAGGTACACTTTGGGTTGAATAAATCATTATAACATGCAAGCACTGCACATGAAATATTAAATTATTTACTACAAATATTAGTTTTAACTAATAATTTTAAACATCACTAAGTTGCATCAAATCAATACCAAATCAGTTTTTGTAGAACCAACATTGGAAATTTGAGATAATATCACAGTTTTTTTTTTCTTGAACAACGTAATTTACAGAATATATTTAAAACAATATTTCGTTATAGTTCATGCAGTATAAATAAAAGAAATACGGAAAATTTAAAAATGTGTTAACTAATAATAACATGCAAGCACTACACATGAAATATTAAATTATTTACTACAAATATTAGTTTCAACTAATAATTCTAAACATTACTGAGTTACTTCAAATCAATACCAAATCAATTTTTGTAGAACTAACATTAGAAATTTGAGATAAAAAATAACTTTTAAAATTATTGAAACTTATCTCGTATAAACTAATTAAAAAATAACGTATGTCATTAAAAAAACTTACCAAAAGCCAACATTACAACACACTTCAACATATTATACTATGCTAAAAAGAAATATATTAAGTAAATTGATTTAGTAAATTAAAAGCACACACGTTTGATGTCCGACAGCGCTAGGCGCAAATGCTATTAAACGCCATAACGTATAACCATTTTAATTTAGAATGTGCAAGTACAAAGTTAAGTACCTGAATCTGAAGACCCTTGACTGTTGACACAGTCTAGTGTCCTGGATTCAAATACTTGATTTCAACACACATAATTTTAAAATATTTTTTTTTTACTCATGGGTGGATATATAAGTCAAATCGTTCGGAGCTGGACTTAGGACGAGTGAACACATCAGTATATCCACGTACACAACGTATAATATTTTACCCTGTTTGTTGCTATGGCTGAAATCGCTCACAGAATAACTATCGTACCAAAGCAACGTTTCCTTGTGTTATACATAAGGATACTTTGATTTTCAAGTATTATTTTGTAAGTAAGCAATATTCTAAAGTAATTTATATAAAATGTTCACTATATTTACTACATGCATAAATATGTCTCTGGATTTTAACAAAGGTACACACAAACACACAGCTTTTGGGATGGTCTTTCATGAACTTTCTTAAAACTCTGCCCACGCAATTCTTAACGTACTGATCTGCTAGGTTTCTTCAGTTCTCTAACGAATTTACAGGAGCATATTGGGTGTGCTGAAGAAAGTTTGAACCTTTCTTGGCATTTGTCGAAATGATCCAATTCAACGACCATTTGTACAGCTTTGTGGCCTTTTATGAACCCATAGACTATTAAGATTGCTCTCGTCGTATTTATGTATCATTTTAGTACACTACTCTAAATGCTGTAGTTTTTTTTTCGTCACGTAAAAATCATCTGAACCCTCAGGTATAATAATATGCAAAACTGTTACGAAATTGCTTCGTGGCAATAATTAATTTTGCATTCATTTGCTCACATATTTATAATTTTTCCTCCTTGGTCAGTTATACGAGTATGCCTAGGTGGTTCCTACCGTTCCTAACATCGACCGATATGTGTTAAGCTGTCAAAGACGAGATCAGCACACTTCTACTTAAACTACGGTTAGATAACTCAAAAACACAATACATTCTTAAGTAATAAGAAGTTTACTAACAATTACATTCTTTATGATCATTTTCAGATCCTATTCCGATGATATCCTGGACGTCAGTCTGAGCGAGATTAGAATGGCTCTCCAGCACCTTAAAAACGGCAGGGCCCCAGGCGAGGATGGAATTACAGCGGAGCTTCTGAAAGCGGGTGGAACACCGGTACTTGAAGTCCTTCAGAAGCTCTTCAATTCCGTCCTCCATGGTGGCACTACTCCGGAGGCGTGGAGCAGAAGTGCTGTGGTCTTGTTTTTTAAGAAAGGCGACAACGCTCTCTTGAAGAACTACAGACCGATCTCTCTTCTGAGCCGCGTCTACGTGCTGTTTTCGAGAGTCATTATGAATCGTCTCGCACGCAGACTCGACGACTTCCAGCCTCCCGAACAAGCCGGTTTCCGAAAAGGCTTCAGTACCATAGACCACATACATACCCTGCGGCAGATTGTACAGAAGACCGAAGAGTACAATCTGCCACTTTGCCTGGCGTATGTGGACTATGAGAAAGCCTTTGATTCCGTCGAAATTTGGGCGGTGCTACAGTCCCTTCAGCGGTGCCAAGTTGGCTGTCGGTATATCGAAGTGCTGAAGTGTTTGTACAGTAGGGCTATCCGAGTACAGAACCAGAGTTCGAAACCTATCCAACTGCAGAGAGGTGTAAGACAGGGTGACGTTATATCCCCGAAACTCTTCACCGCTGCGTTGGAAGACGTTTTCAAGCCACTGGACTGGAGAGGATACGGTATTAACATCAATGGCGAGTACATCACTCACCTTCGATTTGCCGACGATATAGTCCTTATGGCAGAATCGCTGGAGGACCTTAGCACTATGCTCATTGACGTCAATAGTGTCTCCCAACGGATAGGTCTTAAGATGAACATGGACAAAACAAAGATCATGTTTAATGTCCATGTCACACCTATGCCGGTAGTTGTTGGGAGCACTATGCTCGAAGTCTTTGACGAGTACGTTTACCTGGGGCAAATAGTCCGACTAGGTAAGTCCAACTTCGACCGAGAGGTCAATCGACGGATTCAACTCGGCTGGGCAGCGTTCGGGAAATTACGACAAATCTTCTCGTCAGGTATACCTCAATCTTTGAAAACTAAAGTGTACAACCAGTGCGTGTTGCCAGTGATGACTTACGGATCTGAGACGTGGTCCTTCGCTGCTGGCTGTATGAGGACGCTCAAAGTCGCTCAGCGAGCTATGGAGAGGGCTATGCTCGGTGTTTCTCTGCGTGATAGACTCAGAAATGAGGATATCCGCAGTAAATCCAGAGTGACCGATATAGCCTAACGGATTAGTAAGCTGAAGTGGCAATGGGCCGGCCATATAGCTCGAAGAACCGATAACCGATGGGGAAGAAAGGTTCTCGAGTGGCAGCCTCGTACCGGTAGGCGTAGTGTAGGGCGACCCCCCACTAGATGGAGTGACGACCTGGTAAGACATGCAGGAAGCCGATGGATGCAGGTGGCTCAGGACCGTGCTTTGTGGCATTGCTTGGGGGAGGCCTACGTTCAGCAGTTGACTTGTGAAGGGCTGTAATGATGATGATGATGATGATTTTCAGAAAGTCTTAGTGGAAAAATATGTTTGGTTTTTACTTTTTGTTTGAATGCCTTACATCCTTCACTAACTTTTAGAAGCAAGCGATAAACCATTATAATAGTTGTCTTGTCACGACCCCCCCCCCCCACCCTTTTTGTCGAAAATGGGAAAAACCAGTTCCAAATCATCTCGCCATTAATTTCCGTATTGTTGTAAGGCGTTAAAGGTAAAACCTCCTTTGGACGTGGTAACGGAGTCGGAGAAAAAAAATACCCAGTAAAATAATACTTAGACTATTATTACAAGAGAATTAAAAACACCTATTATGGGGGCCATGCAGTCAAACTGTAAAGTTAAATCGTATGTACTTATAGTCCAGAGACGTTAAAGTAAAACTGTGCAGTTTATTAATTTCATTCGCGATGGCATCGACAGACGATGCATTATTTTTGATAAAAAAACAAGAGGCAAAAAAACAGGAGGCGGAAAAGCATAGGACCTAGTGTAAAAATTGGCTGGAAAAGATTAGCTCATTCTCATATTTACAGGTATTGAATACGTTTATAAGAGACTGGCATAAGTTTTTAAGAATCGATAGTGATACGTCCTTTATTTCTGGTGTGTGTATTAACGCCAAAAATCGAAAAGCAAAACACTTTTATGAGAAATTACAGAAACTGAGCGCTTGGCGCACACATTACGATTATCAGTACAGTTTCCTCCGATTTCATTTTATCTATTTAATTTTCATACTACTTCGTTTGACAGTATAGTCGTTTACATCAATACATCGCTGCATCCGAGGAAACCACTGAGAAAAGCACTTTGTCCACTCGTCCCTAAGGACGAACATCCCGCGTTTCAAAATGCGTTTCAAAATGCCATCGAAGAGACCCCTAAGGGCTACTGCTTCTTCGGCGTCCATAAAACGTATTCCTCTTTTTTTTTTTTTTTCAGGGGGGTCACGGGAAAAATAAAGGTCGGTTTGCGAATATCTTGTATTCCAAGTTTTTTTTTTTATTATCAGAAATAAATAAAAATCGCAAGGTGTGAGGTCGGGGCTATAGGGTGACTCAGTAATTCCACGCCTGAGGTCACCAAGTAGTCGATTGTTTGCCTGGCGGTGTGCGACGAGGCGTTGTCATGGTGAAGGAGGATCCTACTGCAAGGTCCTTTCTCCCGAACTTTTTTCAAGACAAGTGGCACACAATTGTTAGTGTACCACTCTGCAGTAACTGTTTTTCGATCCTCTAAAATAATTGTTACGGTAAGGAAACACCCAGACAGCAAACTCTCTCTTAGTTTCAGGATCACAACAATAAATTCAGCTTTCGTCACCCTTAAGTATGTCGAACACAGCATTTGAGCCACCTCCGTAAAATCTTTGAACCATTTCACGACACCAATCAATACGATGGAGTTTTTAGGCCTCTGTCAAATTATGAGGTATCCACCGGGCACAAAGCTTCCTGACCGCTAAATTTCCATGGAGGACTTTGTGCACTTAACTCATACCGATGCCTAAGCATGTCCGAATCTGCTGATAAGTCACTCTTTTGTCAGTCTCTACGCACATATGGTGCACAACACTGATGTTATCTTCAGTCGTCCCTCACGCAGATTATCGGTGAGATTAGTGCAACCACGTTTAAACTCAATAAACCAGTTGTAAATAGTGGCACGAGATGGGGTTTCATCGTGAAAGGCCGATCAAAATCTATTATGACTTGTTGACTTAAATGACAACGAAAGTCATAAAAATCACTGTACGAAAATTTTCTCGCTTATGTTCATGCTAACGTGACACAGACAATTTTCAATTTGCCGCCAAATCGTAAACAAATGGCAAATTAATAAAATACATAAGTAATAATATTGGAAAAGTTCCATTTCAAAATTTGAACTTATTTTTTATTAAATCGCCCTCGTTACACAATAATATTATTGAGTCGATTTACAAGCAAAAACTTCAGCAAAAAGATATCAACGCAATCTCTCTTTTAATTGCAGCTCAATACTTTAGTGCAGCGGAGCACAAACTAATATTTGACAACAGCAATAAGTAGGAATTTAGTATTGAAGATGTTAAAAATTAAATAGCTAAGATCTGCATAATAAAATATAATGATGTATTTTACCTAGTTCGAAGAGCACCTCCCGCCCTCCCTTAATTGCGTGCACTATCCCTGTCACCGGAGTGACGTCACCGGAGTGACAAACGCGCACATACTATGTGCATTAGTGGGTAGCATATACTGATCCGTAATAGCTCAAGGGCCAGTGCCAGCCATAAACTTCACAGTCTGGATTGGATGCCCATGGTGCCGTGGTAGCTCAGATGGTTAACGCTCGCTGTAAATATAACAGAACGTGAGTAACCCGGGTTCGATCCCCGCCGGCACCAATGAAATTGTTAATTGCAATTTTAAGTGCTGATTTACCACGTGCTCGGCGGTGAAGGAAAACATCGTGAGGAAACCTGCATGTCTGAGGAATAAGAAAAAAAATTTTTCGAAGACATGTGAAGTTCGCTAACACATATTGGAGCAGCGCGGTGAGCATTTCCTTGGCCTAAAACCCTCTCAGAAATGAGGGGATGCCTGTGCCCAGCAGTGGGACGTATTTAGGCTATAACTTTAAGGACCAATGAAATTGTTAATTGTAATTTTAGGTGTATATTGTCTAAGAAAATCGATAACATGTGAACTCCGCAAAGCACGTATTGATCAGCCCTGCAGACACTTTCTTGTCCTAAAAACCCTCTCGTCTAGTCACTTTGAAACTGATATAGACCGTAACTTAAATTTTTTAACCCTCAACATTTAGTAATCATTTAGGGGCGATACATATTATAAGCTATGTGTTTTACAGTAAAATGACAACATGATGACTGAAAAATCAAATATGTTAAGTAGCATGTCCTTAGAATATGTAATATTTTATTCCGATGACGTGTTAAGTCAGTCACTACGTATACGCGTTAAGTCCGAACCACTGAAGTAGCCTTACAGATCATATCGGTCTTTTATCTATATACTATACTATGCTGACTGCCTCGTGCGTCTAGTGGTCATAAACGCGAATGCTGATCTTAAGGGCCCGGGTTCGAGTAATGAGTCGGGCCAAAATCAGTTATAGTGTTTTTCTGTCAAGAAATTCTAGCAGCCCGGATTCAGAAAGTTGGCGGTTTTCCACCCCCGTGCCTCGGGAAGCGCGTAAAGCCATTGATCCTGCGCCTGTGTGCCTAGTGCGAGTTCCACAAAATTAATCGAATGACTTCACCATCGCATTAACCGAGTTAACGTCGTCGGAATCGACAAGTGAAGACGAGCGAGTGTGAGTTACAATCTAAGCTAACCTTTCGATTCGCGTTTGCTCTCCGTGAATGGGGTTTATTCCTTCTCTTATGCTGGTAGCATGTTCGTTTCGTGAGATAAACTAACCAAATTCAGAATGACATTTTTATTTAGTGGTCTTAATATCAGCATCTGTATCAAATTTGTGGTTATTATATCTTTATTACCTATTTGTTTATGTTTAGTAATTTGATCAGGGTTTCGACTCTCGGCAGTTTGTGTTAGTATAATCAGATTGTGAATTAGATATTTAATTGTTAACACGGACGAGTAACTCGTCCGTGATTGTTAATAATATAACGTTTAAATTAAAAGCAAAAAACATATAGATGTGTTCATTCCACTGACCTCTATATATACAAATATATATAGAGGTCAGTGGTTCGTTCTAATATGCTTTTATGGTGAAATTTTTGGAGCAGTAAATGGAATTTAAGTTATTTAGTGTAAAGTGAAGTTTGATGCGTGTTTTGTAACTAGGACTAGAATTTATTGGATTTTCGGCATGAAGGCTTCGGCAAAGCATCGTCTAATGCAAGCGATCAAATAGTCTGTATAAAAAACTTAGAAGGAATTGATTTAATTATTGAATAGAGATGGTAGACCTTCGATTTATCAAACGCTATTTACACAAAATTTTAACACTTTAGTGGAAAATGCTATATCTATCCCTAAATTGCCTGTCGTCGGGATGTAACAACGGACGAAAATATGCACAAGCTCTTGCTTCAACACTGGCGTTATAATAGCAGTCATCTATAGTTATTACTTATTTATGCCTTAGCGGCTGCAAACATCCTCCAAGCGAAAAAAACGTCCCGCCATAATTATACATCGTCAACATAAAACGAAATAAAATTAACACTTCAACAATTATTCTCACTCTTCCATCATCGCACTGTATAAATCTACGTGAAAACTTTTTCGATAGCGACGGCCTAAAGTTTAAATAAGTAACGTCTCGAACGATCGAAATTGTCGCTCGCACTCGCAAAATACTTTAAGCAACCAATCACGAGTGTTAACGTTCTCACTGTCGAATGTTAGTCAATGTTCGATGGTCGATGTCGACCACGTAGTAAACTCGCACTCAGGAATTTTGTTTCAAACTATTGTCAGTAGTTGGCGCTTTTTTATTCCATACAAATCGTAGTTAACTTTATCGCTATCGAACGCGTTTAAAAACTCGCACTAGGCACACTGATCGCCCTGTGGTCGTGTCGATTTACAACCCATCGGACTATGAGAGTGAAGAGTGCACTTATGCTTGCGCATACACTTGAGCACTATAATTGTGTATGGGTAACGTGACCAGACAGTTCCGTTTGCGCGCCGCCCCCGAGCGGTCGTGCACACAGTTCTTACGCGCTCCGACCCCTCGGTAGTGCAACCGCTCGCCCGTGCGCCCCACTCTCCCCGGCTAACACCGGCCGAGCAGACACCGTTGGTGAGTCACTTTGTTTTTCACATCGTTCTTGCCCCCTTGCTCCGGTGGGGAGGCTTGAGCGCGCTTTGCTTTGTTTTGTTTTATTTTTAATTTTCTGTTATTGTTTTTGTTATACTGTTACTTGTTGTATATACTGTTCTTAGAAGATCGTCTCTTGATCTTCTCAGAGCGAGCCCTTGTTCTTTTCAGAACATAGGGACCCCAGCTTCTTGGAATAGAACGTCAGTCCTCCCCATCTGCCCCCAAGGCCCTGTTCTTCTCAGAACAGGGACCTCTAGTTTTCATAGAATTAATCGTCACCCCCCCCCCCCCGTCCGCCCAACATGTCTACCATGGATGCTAACCAAATTTTGGCTCTTTTCCACCAATTCTTAAAAACCCAAGGCGTAGACCTTGACAGTTTCTTGATAAATCTTACCCCCCGTGCCCCTAAGGCATGCGTCCCCTCACGTCGCGGCATTCCTCGCGACCCAAGCGGCTGCCCCGCAGACCGACTCGCCCGCGTACCCCGACTCCGATATGGCACTCGGACACCACGTCCGTTACCTCCTCCTCCCGGAAGAGGTCCGCCCTCAGCTCCACCGGCTCCTCGGATTCATCTGACTCCGAAGGAACTATAACCGACACAGCCCAATTCACGCTAGTGAAATCTAAGCGCGGCCCGAAACGCGCCACGATTTCACGCACTCCCCCCGCCCCGGCGGCCGCCGCCGCCGGCCGCACTCCCTCCGCCGCTGCCTCTACCTCCGCAGCTCCCATCGTTGCCCCTACTCCTGCAGCCCCAAACGCTACCGCCTCTCAGTCGAAGGACACTACTGCCAAGCCAGCAACCCGCTGTGCTCCCAAACTGGCTAAAAACCAAGTCCCGCCCCCTGTCTTTCTCAGAGACAAGGCTAAATTCACTCAGTTGTTCAAAACCCGCTACGATAAGGGTTTCAAATATGACCAAGCCACCAATGTCGGCGAGGCCATCAAAATCATGCCGGCGTCTATAGAAGACTTCCGGAATATAACCCGTCTATTCACGGCCGAGCGTGTGTCCTATCACACATACGCCCTCGCCGAAGAAAGGAAGGTTAAGGCAGTCCTCCGCGGAGTTCCCTACGAACTCGCAAACGAGGACATTCTGGAAGACCTTAAGTCCCAAGGCTTCCCCATAGAAGCTGTGCACAAAATGCACAGCAGCAGGGGCGAAAGATTTAACCTCGCCCTCCTCGTTCTCACCAATGTGCCGGAGGCGAAGGCCATCTTCCACGAGGTACGCACTGTGTGCGGCCTGTCGCGTGTAAAGGTCGAAGTCCCACACCGGCGCGGTTACCCAGCGCAGTGCCACCGCTGCCAACTCTATGGGCACGCGGCAGCCAACTGCTCAGCTCCACCCAGGTGCGTTAAGTGCCTAGAACCCCATCACTCGAAAGAGTGCCCTCGGCCCAAAAACGCCGAAGCCCCACCCTCATGTGTCCTTTGCGGACAAACAGGCCATCCGGCCAATTTTAGAGGTTGCCCTCTCGCTCCTCGCCCACCCCCGAGCGGCAAAGCTCCACCCCAGGTCAATGACCGAACCTTCCCGGCACTTGTAAGCCGCAAGCCCAGCCAGGGCCAGCCCCTACCTCAGCCCCCTCAGGGCTCATCTCAGCCCACACAGGGCATCTACCGGCCCCCACAGGGCCCCTATTGGCCACCTCAGGGCCCTCCTCGGCCCCTTATGAGCCTTCCACTCTCCCAGCCTGCGCCGCTTCCAATAAACCCTTGGTTCCCAAAGGAATCAAATATCCCGCGACCCTCCGCCGACCCACAAAAACATGTAGACTCTGTAGTAGAATCTCTAAACCTAGTGTATAACACTATGAATAGGATCAATTTAGAGGAAATCCCTATCCTTGCGCGTAAACTGCGCACCGCTCAGTCCCCTCAGGACCGTCTCCTTGCTCTTACTGAGCACATCAACCTACTAAGGTCTTTTTAATTAAACTATGCCGGAGCCCTCTGCTCCAGCAATATCTCAGGGTCGTATCAAACCAAATGGTTTGTCGCTTGTTTCATTCAATATCCACGGGTTGCGAAATAACTTCCCAGAGCTTAGGCTATTTCTTCGAGATCGCGAAGCCGACCTCCTCCTCCTTCAGGAGACCCACCTCAGCCCCAAGGTCTCTAAAGGCCTTTCTACTAAAAATTATTCACTTCTACGTAACGACAGACCCGACCGCAAAGGCGGCGGTACTGCCATCTATTACAAAAAGTCCCTTCATTGCTCCCACATATCTACTCCGACGCTTACCAGTATGGAAGCCACTATCACTAGATTAGCTATGACTGGACATCAGTCAATCATTATAGCCTCTTGCTATATCCCTAGCGGAACCCTCCCCGTTAAGAGTGATTTCGAAGCCATCCTTGCATTGGGCGACTCAGTCGTTATGTTTGGAGACTTTAACTCCAAGCATACTGAATGGACCTGCCGCACTACTACCAGTAGTGGCAGGGTGCTGCTCAATATCACTCAGTCTCTCGACCTGACTGTCTACAGCCCCCTCGCTGCCACCCACTATCCCGACATTGTTAACTACGCTCCTGACGTGCTAGATTTTGCTCTAGTTAAAGAAGTCTCCCTTAACCTTAGAGCAATCGAGTCTCTCGATGATCTAGGATCCGACCACCGTCCTGTATCCCTCCTTCTTGGCCATCAGCCATCTCCAACTCCCACTCCCAAAACCTACACCAACTGTAAGGGCTTCAAGAAGTCTCTAGCCTCGGCTATAGACTCTCCGGACCCTCCCATAACCCTTTCTTCCGACGTCCTCGACAGTACGGGGAAAATAGACACCGCGGTCGAAAATCTCACCTCACTTATAATATTCTCTCTTAAAGAGAATGTAAAGGTCGTCCCGGTTGCTAAAACTAGTCTTCCCCTAGATATTAGCAACCTGCTAAAAGCCAAAAAAGCTGCCGTCCGTAGAGCTGCACGCTATCCCACTCCCGAATATAGACTCGCGGCCCACCGCCTTCAACGCAAACTCCGTTACCGCCTCCAAGATTACAGAGACCACGAAAGGGGCAATCTCATGGAGAAAATCTCTCCCTCCCACTCAAGGCCATGGGCAAACTTTTCGAACGAGTTATTCTCGTGCGCTTGAGGCGCCATTTGTTTCCCACAGACGGCGACCCTCTTGTCATCCCACAACAATTCGGGTTTCGAGCCAAATACTCGTGCCCCCAGCAACTTCACCGCATAGTGGAATACATCCTCAGCGGTTTTTATCCTCGTCGTCAAAAAAACCATCGCGGTCTTCTTTGACATTGCCAAGGCATTCGACAGAGTCTGGCACGAGGGCCTTATTTACAAACTGTACGACTTAGGCCTCCCGGACCGTCTCGTTCGCCTTGTAGCCTCCTATCTGAAGGATCGTTTCTTTCGCTTTAGACAGGAAGGCACGCTATCCTCTACTCGCCAAATAAAAGCCGGTGTCCCTCAAGGCTCTGTGCTTGCTCCCCTCCTATATATACTATTCACCAACGACATCCCTATCCCGTCAAATGGTGTTAAACTAGCCCTCTTTGCAGATGACACAGCCCTTTACTCTAAAGGCAACTCACTACCACAGATTCGGAACAAGATCCGAAAGTCAGTAAGCGACTTAGGAGCTTGGTTCCAAAAATGGCGTATCGACGTAATTCCCGGAAAAAAGCTCCGCCGTTTGCTTCGAATATAAACGACATCGTCTCACCACCACTCCGCCAATCAGGATGTTAGGAACCCCTGTCCCATGGCAAACTAAAGCCAAATACTTAGGCGTCACTCTTGATGCAAGGCTCACTTTCGAGCCCCATATCAAGAAGGTTACTCGCACCGCACGATTTTACATGGGTAGGCTCAACAGCATGTTGGGCAGACACAGTAAAATGTCCCTCCGCAACAAGCGAACCCTATATAAGGTCTGCATACGACCTGTCATGACCTACGCGGCTCCCATTTTCGCACATACTAAGCCCAAAACTATAAATTAACTTCAAATAGTCCAAAATCTATTCCGTCGTAGGGCCACTAACTCGCCCTATTATGTCCGTAATGCCGACCTACATCGAGACTTAGAGCTCCCAACAATCCAGAAGTTCCTTAAATCACTCTCTGAGAGATTTTTCAAAGCCTCAGAGTCCCACCCAAATCATCTCATTCGTGAGACAGCTGCCTATGCAGCCCCTATCCACACGCCACACTATCGCTATAGTGTGCGCAGACCGAGAAACTCTCTCTCGGACCCCCCCAACAAGCTTTCGGCTGACCTGAACTACCTCCTGGCGGCTCAGGCCGAGCCTACATAACACATCTCTTAATCTGCCTTAGTTAGGCACTCTTCTAAGCGGCTTTTCGCCGCTTGCGCCCTCCTTTCTGCCAAGGAGGGTCGCGTTCGTATACGGCTTAGAGATCTCTAGTCAGATCGTTAAGCTCAGTTCCTAAAAGGTTGGGTTAGTGGGTAAAAGTCACCACATAACCACGCAGCCGGCTGCGTGGTATGCTATGAGCATTCCCAACCTCCCTCCCCCGCTTTCCGGAGGGTTGACCATATTTGCTTCGGGCGCAAAAAAAAAGAGATCAGACGTCCCGTTTTGAACGGTACTGTCCATTTTTATGGTTACGAGTCCCGGTGTCCCCGAAATGAACTCTGGGACGCAAAATTGTCCCGTTTTCTGAAAACGCGCAAAAATTTGTGTTGTTGTTACTAAAAAACTTTTTTGAAGATCCCACATCCGAATTATGGCTTTATATTTTACACGTTCAGTCAGCAAGTTTTCATCAAGCTGTATTGAAACTTGAAGTTCAAACTGTATCGGCTATTGAAGATGCAAAAAAAATCAATCAACTAAAATATAATTTGACTCAGAAACAGACCAATCAGTTTCTTCCATTTACGGTCCGTCAATTAAAAGTGAAATCGAAAGATATTGTTACTGACATAAATGTGAAGAATTGATGAGGGCGGCTACAAAATTTTATGAAACAAGCCGTGATTATCTGGAGCAGTGGACTTGCTTTCTTGACAAAGAAATGGAGATATTTTATTGGGCAGATTAAAAAAAGTTTCCCGCATGGGAAGACGTTCAAAAATCTCTGGATGTATTAACTGAAAAGGAATATATTGACTGTAATACAGACGCAGAAGTTTTTGACGAACTACAAATTTCAGTTCTAAAGGCGATATTGATAATTTAGGTCAATATAAAAAAAGGTGCCAAGAGTCATTCTTACTTAATATCACCACCAGCTATATTAAAGCAAATTGTTCCTGTTTTAAATATAAATATTTTTTTTTTAATTTATTAGAATCAACAAACAGTTTACACAATATTTATTAATCTAAAATACATTCACTACAAAATATAATATAATAGTGCAACCAACACCGTTGACCACCAATTACTATTAACACATGTTTAGATTGAGAATAGCGTACCACTTTTTCATATAATACAGTGATTGTGTTTTCAAATAACACAATAATAAAAAAATATATATTGTAATAATCAATTATACAAACTCATTCTCCTCTAAGTACTGAAAGTATTTCTTTTTTATAAATACCCACCTTGTGAGCAAAAATGTCAATATTATTGAAAGTTTTATTATAACAATTTAACAACATATATATAGGGGGACTTTTACCTACGTTGGTTCGACATTTATTAGTAAAAAATGTGTATTTGGCACAAACTCTGCGACACAATGGCCTATTTGGTACTCTGTATTGTACCATCTTAACTAGTTCTATACTATCGTACCTGTTGTGACAAATATCATACAGTAACATAGCTTGAATCTGTTGACGTCTGGATTCTAATTTTAGTAAGTTATATTCGACCAGCAGTTGATAGTAGGGTAATTTAACTCTTCTGCACTTGTAATTTACACTACGCAAAAACTTTTTCTGAATGGATTCTATTTTATCTATATATTTATTATAATACGGACACCAAATAGCTACCGCATATTCCAGTTGTGATCTTATTAAAGATTTATAGAGGTGCAAATAAGTGAGAGGTTTTTTAAATTCACTTCCAATACGCATCACGAATCCATACATTTTAAGAGCCTTATTAATGACATTTTCAATGTGTGTGTTTACTATCTAATATTATTCCTAAATCTTTAATTTTATAAACTTACTAAACTTTCTAATGGAACTCCACATAAAGAATAATTGAAATTACTTACCTGTCGTTTACGGGTAAACGTTATGGCTTTACATTTATTAACACTCAAATCTAGCTTATTGTTTTTACAGTAAGTTGTAAAATTATCTAAATCTTTTTGAAAGTTAAGATGGTCATGATAATATTGAATTTTGCGATAAATTTTAATATCATCTGCGTACAAAATAAAATTACAAAACTTGAAACAACTATTAACATCATTAATGTACAGGACGAAAAGAAGAGGCCCTAAGATTGATCCTTGTGGCACACCAGAACTTATATGCACAATATCTGACTCAAAACCTCTTATAACTACTTTTTGTGTACGATTTGTCACATACGACTTAAACCATCTCCACAAATTACCACGGATACCATTAAAGGCCAGCTTTTCCAAAAGTAGTTTATGGTCTACGCGATCGAAAGCTTTGCGGAAATCTGTGTATATGCAATCAGTCTGGACGTTACTATCCAGATTCTCAAATAAGTAGTTTGTATAAATTAATAAGTTAGATATAGTCGAACGCTTCTTAATAAAACCGTGCTGCTGTGGAATTATTATATTGTGAAGACTAGGATATAACGCATTATGTATTAACCTTTCAAAAGTTTTAGCGAGTGTTGATAAGATTGATACCGGTCTGTAATTCTCAACATCTCTTTTTGAGCCTGCCTTGTAAATTGGTACAACACGAGCTGTTTTCCAAATAGATGGACATATCCCATCTTTTAAGCATTTATTAAAAAGGTAATGAATTGGTTTTGCAATAGTATGTGCTGTAGCTTTAAGAAAATAAGGAGGAATGTTGTCTATTGTAAATATAAGTAAACGTTTCAGATATATTATATATATATATATATATATATATATATATATATATATATATGATTTTTTCTGAATAAATATCTTTAAAAAAGTGTTTTTTTTATTGACTGACTCTGACTCTACCTGTTAATTGACCTAAATAAACCCATGTCCCGTTTTGAGTCAAAAAATAAATGGTCACGTTATGTATGGGTAGTATCCGTTGACAGTGGCCGCCGTGAACGAAATTCGCTCTGGAGAACATTGTTATTATTATTAGGGGTATCTATATAATTTTCTCATTTGGTTGGGTTTTATAAATATATTTTTGTAAGTAAATGAAAATTAAATGATAAATATAAATAAATATCAATAAAGTAAAATAAATTAAAAAAAAAAACAAATAAATAAAAGCCCAACCGGATGGAAGCCCTCGGCAGGCGAGAGCAAATGGCCGAGGCTTAGGGGAAAAGAGAAAGAAACCGGGAGATGATGCGGGTGGTTTCGAGGAGCACCGCCTTATGTATTTTGGCCCAGAGCGGTTCGTCAGGAGTCCCAGTCGCCTCAGACGACCCAGGATTTACACGATTGGCACGTAGCCCATTCGCAGAGACGACTACAGGAATAACTTCGGTCTGCAGACCACCCCACATGTTGGTCACCTCGTGAACCAAGTTTAGTTTTTATTTAGTTTTTTTTTCTGATTCGGCCAACCTACCGAAAATGTCCTTAACTGTGCCCGGTCTATCAGCACAATATCAGGCTTATTAGCAAGAATAGTCCTGTATGAGTCCCAGTAGAGCCTGACGCTGACATTTTCGAGCACGTCTTCCGGTAAGTATTTATAATAAGGCAGTTTTCGATTCACGAGACCGTATTTCAGAGCGATAGTTTAGAATCCTGGCTACTAGATTGTGCCTGTGCAAGTACTCAGAGTTAGAAAGCGCCGAACAATCGGAGGTGACATGCCTAAGTGACTCACCGGGATGGCGACAAGCTCGACAGACGTCGATGGTGCCATCCTTTAAGATATATCTCCGATAGTTGTTGATCTTAATAACCTGATACTGTATTACACAGACAAAACCTTCGGTTTCCCCGAAGAGGTCGCCGAAAAGTTGAGGGAGACGACGGTATCTACGAAGGGCTCATGTAGAGCCCTGTAGTACCTCCCGTGGAGCTCCTTCTCCTTCCATACAGTCTCCCGGTCGGAAATGCTTTGTACTGCTGGGTCCTACCATTGCTCGTTGGCTAAAGATAGAGGGATAAGCCCTTTGTCACAAGAAATGACGTCATTACAGAATAGATCATCCGATCTTGCCAGGAAGTTATGACGGAGGCTGCACACTTCGCGATTATGCACGGTGAGCGCACTCAGAAAGCCACGCTCACCAACCTCGCTTTCGCGGCAAGTACAGCCTCATTACCGACGATGCATCCAAGATCATCGGTAATGAGGCTGGCTTGATGAAGCTTGTTATTATTATTATTACTATGCTATATCATTTGTAAATGAGACCTATGCCCAGTTATTGGATAGTTATTAACCAGAATGAGCATATAGTTTATGTTTAATTTTTTTTAAATAAATTATAATTAGTCACCATTTATACATCACTTCATAATACCGTTCGTTAGAACTCTTGTTTAATCTGGTTTGCCATTTCCATAGCAATGATATTGCAATTGCTTGTCATGATAAATGCATTCATATAATCTGTAAGTGTCAAATTTCTCAAATAGCGTGAAGGTGACAATTAGTCGACCTTGTCAACCACTTCATATCTATTACATTCACGCCTTCACAAAAAAAATAATTAAATATTTAATAATACTAGTTCATCTATAGCATCTATAACATATAAATAAATTGAAGTGTCTGGCTATAAAATCGAAATATCTGTCTTATATTGAGCTAACGGAGTGATTTGCATGCCATTGAGACACAAGTAACTATTTTTGTCTGTCTGAATGTCTAATTGTAATGGCTGAACCATTCGTCATGTGGACTATATTTTTTCCTTGGAATGGACTTTAATATTAATCTTAATTATTTAATAATACTAGTTTATTTATAGCATCTATAACATATAAATAAATTGAAGTGTCTGGCTATAAAATCGAAATATCTGTCTTATATTGAGCTAACGGAGTGATTTGCATGCCATTGAGACACGAGTAACCATTTTTGTCTGTCTGAATGTCTAATTGTAATGGCTGAATCATTCGTCATGTGGACTATATTTTTTCCTTGGAATGGACCTTAATAATAATCTTGAATCTAAATAACGCTGCATTAAGAGATCCTACCCAAGTGAAGCCAGGTCAACTAGTTCACTTGTTTAATTTTTTTTAAACTCACTCCCTCCTCTATTAAAATCTATGCTGTTTGTGGCATGAATAAGATTTGCCGACATTAACAACTTTAGCACAGATCAAGAACTAAATCAGAAATTAAATTTAAACTTTGAAAATGACCTGTGATCGAACTACAAGTATAAAATTTTAATGAACGTCTCAGAAACCACAACAATTTGAGCCGATAGTAATTTCACTATAGGTATATTAAAATAATGGGTTTAACCATCCAATTTAGCAAGCGTTACGTAACATAAATAAAATTATATCTTTGATTAATTTATTAGAAATAATACCTTTTTGGTCTCATAATATTGTTGATACAGTTATTAGGTGAAGGACATTAAATCGCGACCTGTTCGAATTGTTGCACGGATTGCTTAAAAATAAGCAATATATATATATATATATATATATATATATATATATATATATATATATATATAAATTTAATGTTTTTATTTATATAGTTTTTTGTAATCTCTAAATATATGGCCTCGTTATAAACAAAAAAAACTATTATAAACAATAGTTTTTTTGTTTATAACGAGGGCATATAATCTTATAAAGCCATGGGATTTTTCATTTACTGTACTCTTAAATGATTCATGGGACAGGAAAAGGGTGATGGTAGCTTGGTTACAGAGCGCATGCTGATTCTCGCGAAGATGACGATAGGTGCAACAGGTATAATCGTTTCAACGTAATATTAATGTAACGTAAGTTTTTATCTAAAAATTAAAATTAAATTAGAAAACATTTTAAATTAGTTATAATCACGTATGTAAATAATGCATTAGTAAAAAATTGTATCAATGTTTGTATAATTCCATGCGTCTATAAATAAATATTGTTAAAATATACTCATAAAAATAAGAGGAAGCCTGTGCCCAGTGGGCCGTGTATACATAAAATACAACTCTACTTTATTTCAAAAATACACGGCCAATTGGCCTCAAAAATGTTTCCGATTAGCAAATTTGACAGTTGAAGTCAAAAAGTTAAATTCAAAAAGTCAAACTACGTACATTGGAATTTAACCTTTGTCAATCACGGGTGGTTATATTATATATATGCCACCGTTCACTTGCTCATTATAAAAACAATATAGTACTAAACGTTCCATATAATTATGTTTTAGATTGTTTAGTTAACATGTAAAACATTTATCTTAATTAGGCGGTAAATTAAAAGCGACAGTAGCCTAAAGACAGGGTTCGGACTGCGAACTCAAAAGGTCGTGGATTCGAATCCGCCATTCGACTACTGTCGTGAAAAACTCCTAACACAAGCATTTTGAGCTTACCAGGGGTTGTTAAAATGAATATTTGTGATGTTAATTAATAGGATTACTACTATTTAAAAAAATAGTCCACTGTTGGTCATGGTTTTATAGTATAGAAGATTAAAAATATGATTGCAAAAATAAAAATATGAATATGAATGCGATAATCGCCTTGCTAGTAGATTAATCTAGTACTATCGTATATTTGACAATCCACAAGCCACATATTGGCCTCCCGGACCGCCTCGTTCGCCTTGTAGCCTCCTATCTGAAGGATCGTACCTTTCGCTTTAGACACGAAGGCACGCTATCCTCTACTCGTCAAATAAAAGCCGGTGTCCCTCAAGGCTCTGTGCTTGCTCCTCTCCTATACATATTATTCACCAACGACATCCCTATCCCGTCAATGGTGTTAAACTAGCCCTCTTTGCAGATGACACAGCCCTTTACTCTAAAGGCAACTCACTACCACAGATTCGGAACAAGATCCAAAAGTCAGTAAGCGACTTAGGAGCTTGGTTCCAAAAATGGCGTATCGACGTACACCCGGAGAAAAGCTCCGCCGTTTGCTTCGAATATAAACGACGTCGTCTCACCACCACTCCGCCAATCAGGATGTTAGGAACCCCTGTCCCGTGGCAAACTAAAGCCAAATACCTAGGCATCACCCTTGATGCAAGGCTCACTTTCGAGCCCCATATCAAGAAGGTTACTCGCACCGCACGTTTTTACATGGGTAGGCTCAACAGCATGCTGGGCAGACACAGTAAAATGTCCCTACGCAACAAGCGAACCCTATATAAGGTCTGCATACGACCTGTCATGACCTACGCGGCCCCCATTTTCGCACATGCTAAGCCCAAAGCTATAAATGAACTTCAAATAGTTCAAAATCTATTCTGTCGTAGGGCCACTAACTCGCCCTATTATGTCCGTAATGCCGACCTACATCGAGACTTAGAGCTCCCAACAATCCAGGAGTTCCTTAAATCACTCTCTGAGAGATTTTTCAAAGCCTCAGAGTCCCACCCAAATCATCTCATTCGTGAGACAGCTGCCTATGCAGCCCCTATCCACACTCGCTATAGTGTGCGCAGACCGAGAAACTCTCTCTCGGACCCCCCCAACAAGCTTTCGGCTGACCTGAACTGCCTCCTGGCGGCTCAGGCCGAGCCTACATAACACATCCCTTAATCTGCCTTAGTAAGGCACTCTTCTAAGCGGCTTTTCACCGCTTGCGCCCTCCTTTCTGCCAAGGAGGGTCGCGTTCGTATACGGCTTAGAGATCTCTAGTCAGATCGTTAAGCCAATTCCTAAAAGGCGGTGTTTAGTGGGTAAAAGTCACCACATAACCACGCAGCCGGCTGCGTGGTATGCTATGAGCATTCACCGCCTCCAAAAAAATAAAATATGGGCAACCCTCCGGAAAGCGCTCCTCCGCTCAAAGCGGGGGAGCGCTTTCCGGAGGGTTGCCCATATTTGCTTCGGGCGCAAAAAAAAAAGCCACATATTTTGACTAAGGTGTAGAGTTTGTGAAGTTAGGGCTTGTAGAGTTAGGGCGTATTGAGTTAGAAACTTGGCTCTACATGATATCTGATAAGTTTTTGATAGTGCGAGCCATATGGTCTCGTCTTGACAACATTTTACATGAAAATGTTTTAGTGGAAATAAAATTATCGAAAACAGCTAAATGAAAAATGGGATTAGATCATTATTTTTAAAACTACAATAGGTATAATTAATCCTCATAATAAACAAGAGAATTGTTCAAACAAATCCTTAAATAGATTAATTTATATATAGTATTTTATTTGTTGTATGTAGAGTGACCATCTGTTTACATATCTTTTTTTAAACATTATAACTAAAGTAAAAAAGTAAAGTTACAGCCTATATACGTCCCACTGCTGGGCACAGGCCTCCTCTCATTTCTGAGAGGGTTTTTAGGGCAAGGAATAGTCCGCCGCGCTGCCCCAATGCGTGTTGGTGAACTTCACATGTCTTCGAAGTGTTTTTTATTTTATTTCTCAGACATGCAGGTTTCCTCACGATGTTTTCCTTTACCGCCGAGCACGTGGTAAGTCAGCACTTAAAATTGCAATTAACAATTTCATTGGTGCCGGCGGGGATCGAACCCGGTTTGCTCGCGTATTGTGAAATTTACAGCGAGCGCTAACCATCTGAGCTATCACGGCTCATCATTATAACTGACCGATCTTAATGTTTTATTACTATTACACCGGATATTATTAAGTGATGATGTAGCCAAAGACGCATAAGACAACCTAGCTTAAAAAAATTCTGTTCATAGTTGCCTTAAAAATACCTAAATTGTAATAGGTCGGAAAGACAAATGCTGGCAAATTATTTCACTAAAACTATGACTAAAAAGAGTCTGATTCTCAGATAGTGAAAGATGAGGAAGGAATAAAGTTATGAAATTCCTGCGCACTGTCTCCGGGAAAACCTAGCTTCCTCGCAGCTGATTTCACCTTGGACTCAAATAACCACCCAAAATTCAGATTGGAATGAATCTCAGACCTAACTAACTGAAAGCGGAGGAAGGTTTATTTCAATTATATATCCCGAAAAGAAGGAGCTAAGATGAGCTGGTTTCCTAAAATGATAATCTTATTATCGTCATATCAATTCGTATTAGTTTATTTTACGACATATTGTAAGTCAATAGTTTTACATTCTTAACATAAAAACCTTATTATAACAGTACGACAAATGTTAGGTTTTTTTAGAGAGAGTAGGACAAATTTTCAGGACTAGGTTAACAGCTAGTCCTAAAATTTGATCTCGATCATGATCTTGATATGTAGATATACCTACTAAATACAAGGTACTACTATATATACGCGACACAAAGACATGGATAGTTAGAATCGACATCTATTTATTCTTCGCCAATTTTAATTCTTGTCTTTAAGTATAAAATTGCTTGTCTACATTGTCTACGCTCCTAACACAAGGTTTTTAAGCTTACCTACTACTTGAAGTATTTTAAAGCTATATTATAAAATAAAAACATGTGTGCAGTTCACACGTGGTAGAAGTGTAACCTTCAAAAAAGATGACCGAGATAGTACGAAACTCTGTATACTGTATTCTCTTTCACATTCTCGCGGCCTTTTGTTTACTTTTTACAAGCCAGTGCTTGAACACAATCCCACCTGGTGGTAAGTGGTGATGCAGCCTTAGATGGTAAATCGTATTGTCTTAGCGTAACAAAAGAAAGACCAAATCCTATACATGTATATTATGTTTGTCTCTTTTTAGTGTCGCTTTTTCGTTTCAAATCGTAAGGATTCTAAAGATATTTTCACTTCCAAAAGAATAACAAACACCAAAATAAAATTGATCGAAACTAAAACAAAATCCTACAAAGTACAAAAGCATGGCAACTATCGAGTATGTTCATGTCAACTTACCATTGTCAAACAGTGATGATTGATTGTACAATAGATACCGTAATATAAACGATACATTTGTTTGGTCTCTTAAGATTTGTATCTTGTATATTAATTAATGTATGTCGTGTCCAGTTCATTACTCTGAATTTTTGACTGTCTCTTTAGCCTGATCGTAAACGCGACTGATGATCTTGAGGTCCTGGATTCGAAACCCGGGTTGGGTCAAAATCAGTTACTGGATTTTACTGACAAGAAGTTCTCAGTAGCAGTCCGAACTCAGGATGTCAGCAGTGTTACACACCCATGTCTCGGAAAGCAGTCAATCCTGCTCCCGATCATTGCTCTCCAGTCGTGTCTGATTACGGTACCATCGGAATATGAGAGTGAGGGAATAGGTAGAGCACTTGTGCTTGCACATACACTTGGACACTATAATTCTGTCCTGTGCAGATGTGCTGAAGGATATTATTCTGAATCTTTGTAGTTATCATACAAAGAATGTAAAAATTATATATGAGCACCCCGTTTACCTGATGGTAAGACGTCAATCTATATGCCCCTAGATACATATATCTAATCGATTAACACCAAAATGCATATGCGTTGACTAAAATGGAATGCCTCTTTACCCGTAAAAAGAGTCTCTGATTTTGTAACAGCATCGCATCATTATGCTGTTATTTTAAGCTGGATTCTTACGGAAATTTCACAGAAACATTTAATTTTCACGCATTACGTGAAAACGTAATTCATACTCAGTCGAGACAACCCTTTCGTGTAACAGTCATAGTACAGATACAGCAGCTCTACCAAGATTAAAGATTGCAAAGCTATTTTATAAATTTATTTAAAAAATCTTCTTCAGTTTCACTAAGGATAATGTGCGAATTTGCTCAGATTCTAAGCACACGGACATCATAAATTGCATTATAAACTAAAACTCTTACTATGCTTGTTCCTTGCGGGATTCGAGCCCGCGGCTCGCACCGCTGCAGTCAAACACATAGCAACTGCACCACTGAGCCGTCAAATTAAGAAAAAAATTTAATTTTGTAATATTATTACAAAACTGTCAAGGTATCTCAAGAGTTTATCGCTCGTTGTAAATAACACAATACGCAAGCATCCCGGGTGCTATCCCCGTCGGCATTAATAAAATTGTTTATTGTAATTTTAAGTGCTGATTTATGGTGTGGTGGTGGTGAAGGAAAACATCGTGAGGAAATCTGCGGATAGTAATATTTTGAGGATAAATGAGGTCCGCAAACAAGCAGAGCATGACAGGCTAGTTGCTGCATTATATGTAATGAAATACACAATCTGTTTGTTCCTTGTGTTGTGACAATGCATTTGTCCCCTTTAAATTTTAGAATTTTAAATTCTCTTTAATTATAATAATTCTTTATTCACAATAAAATTCAACAATTTGTTGATCGAAGAGAATTTTATTGAAACTCGCCCGACATCTCTGTACCCGGGATGACTTTTATACATCAAGATTCTTAAAAGCAACCTACGAGTGCTTTTGTAAACAACCCAGATCTTCGTGGAAACCTCATATGTACTTACAGAACAGAGCCTTTCATCCACTTTCGATGTCAGTATTGTCATTGAGGTCGGACTTTACTATATATTTTTAAAAGGCCTTGAAAACTAACGGGGGACACATGGTGATATTGATTTTCAAGGCCAAACGCCCGACGTGACCATATGAATGCATATACACTAATAACAATAAAAGTTGTTTTTAATAATATACATCTATATCATAATCAATACAAATGATAAATTACTTGAGACACAAATTAATGATTGCGTATGATAGCCTTTTTGCTTCAGAGATACTTCTTTATAGAAGAGGGGCAAACGAGCATGCGGCTTACCTGATGGGAAGTGACTACGGCCGCCTAATAACAAACGCAACACTAGAGGAGTTGCAGGTGAGTTGCTGGCCTTTTAAAAAGGAGTAAGCTCTTTTCTTGAAGGTCCCTAAGTCGTATCGGTCTGAAAAAATCGCCGGTGGTAAACAATTGCATAGAAAAGTTGTACGAGGAAAAAAGCTCTTATTAAAACGCACAGTGATGGATAGCCAAGCATCCAGATGGTGATGATGGTATCTTGAATTTTGATGCGATGTGCGTTCATGAAATTTGGCGCATGAGATTAATCCGAACAATTCCTCAGTGCAATCCCCGTGGTAGATACGATAGAAAATGCAAAGGGATGCAACATGCAACATCCCTATGCAGCGCAAGCGAATCGAGCCGATCAGAAAGAACTCAGTACTCGACGATTCGAACCACTCTGTGCTGGATGCGGTCAAGTGGAAGGAGCTGGCACTGGGGTGCCCCGGCCCAGCGATTAGAACATTATTCCATGTGAGGCCAAACTTGTTGTAAAGTTGTAAAGTTGCAAGCGATGTGCCGGCATGAAATACTGTCTCGCTCTGCTGAGCACGCTAAGCTTTTTAGAAGCCAATTTAGCCTTCCCGTCCAAGTGACCACGAAACTACACACTATTCGATATGTCGACGACGAGGACTCCGATGCTAGCTGAGGCAGCAAGGGGAGTGCCTTGAAACTGAGGAAATACGACGAAGGGATTCTTTTTAGCGGTAAACGCGCAAACTTGCGCCTTCTGGGGATTGAACTGAACTAGATTTAGTAGCTCCCAAACCGAGACTTTGTTCAGTAAATACTCATCTTCAGACACAAGTTCGTCCCGGTACTCGGCGACGTTTTCCCGAGAAATATTGGCACGGTCGGTGTATAAGACTCTGAAAGCACACGAATACATGTATCCTTTCTTCTAATTTTCTTCAAAAAATTGCTTGGAAATAGTCCAACGTTACTAATTTAGTTAAAAAGTTTGTAAAAGTTTTGAAAAGAAAAATAATTTAAAAACGATATTCGGTTACATCAATATCCGAAAAGAAGTTTGTACGACTCTTTTTCTGTCTAAAATTCTGAGTAGTTACTACCCTTAACTACATCTGCCGCCCACACTCTGTTGTGCCGTTACTTAAATCTATGTCAATATATTATCTAATTATCTAATGCATTTAAAAAAATCAAGAGCAAATGATCGATCAAAACGCAACACAACCTTCGCGGGACACCTCAATGCCGCAGCTCTACGAACGATATCATATGTCATCTACCAGTGCCTTTGAACTACAGAAATATAAGATTGATTGTAAGTATAGCATTAAATTACTGTAAGTGGGCGACATTCATTTCTGCACATATAATGCGGGCACGCTTGGCAAGCGGGTTGACAACCGCAGATTTTCATTTTTAGTAGTTATTATGAAGACGCTGTTGCTCATCTCCTGATTCGTTTCGTTCTGTCGCCTGTTACGACACATACGGGATGATATGGGATAGTGGATATTCTTACAATACACGGTTACATGTGGACGGTATTCATTTCTGAACATTTATTTTATAACAAAAATGCTAAAATTATATTATGTTCTTAGCTATCACAGCGAATCCAACTGTGTAGTACACGATTAATATTTGCTTTTGATTCCATAACTAGCATGCTGAAACAGAGATTAAAGCAACTTCAATTATCATAGCTAATTATTAATTACTTTGTTTACTATTTTATCATACTCTTTCGGTTTTCGGGTTCAGATTCAAAGACTAGAGCTGTGAATGTAGCATGCAGAGAATAGAACTGACATTATTTGGACAAAAGTAAATGTAAAAAAAAAAATATTTTATACTTTTTTGCATATAAAATATTTTACAGTATGTGTAATAATTCTACAGTAAACTAATTTTAGAGTACATAAAAATAATTGAAACAAATTACATCATTCTTTCCTTTCTTAACATTTGATTTTAAAATGCTTGGAAATTTTAAATTTAAGAACTATTTTATTAAATATCCCGCCAAATGTGAATAAGACTAGATATTATATTAGTCACCGAGTTCATTTTGAACAGCTATTGGAGTATGTAGTCTCATAAAAAAATAAGTGGCATACCAAGAATGAAGAAACTAGAGCATACTTCCACATAAGCCACACGACCTTAGGTCAGGGTCACATACAAGAAATCGTTTCGAAGCTATACTCTTCGGCACCCAGTTAATATTTGTGATACAAAGCAAAGTAGAGTAGGCTATAATTTGCTCCAAAAGTGAATGACCAAATAAGACAAAAAAAAATTTCAAATGTTTTTAAAGGATTTTATAATCTGTGTTTTAATTAAAAATCTATTCAATATAAATCTTAATGTCAAAATCGACAGTGATAGTATATACAAAGAGAAGTCCAATAAATTAATAAAATTTTAACCTGGGCAACCATCACAGATTTTAAATATATTATTTTTTTACTTCCCATTATCAATACAACCTGGTGGTAGCTTCTTCAGAATCGTTGTAATTTTAAACACTATGAAACAAATAAGCGAAACTAAAAAGAAACAAACATATACATCTATAGGATTAAGCCTGTGAGAGAATGAGATAGAATACAGTATAGTGTTTCCTGTTATCTCGGTCTCAATAAATTAATAATATAATTAAAATTAGTAATACATTTTATTAATAAAAAATAAATGAGGTTTCACTTATACCGCATGCGAACTACACACGTTTTTTTAACTTATTACACCCCAGTGCTTGACCACAATCCCACTTAGTGATTAGTGGTGATGTAGCCCTAGATGTTAAATATCACAAAAGGCTATCCACTCTTGCTTTATAAACGCCCATTGTATTCGGACGCAGAAATAGACGCCGGAAAATTATTCCACTCCTTTGCTACAGCAAACAAAAAGCAAACCGTTTAACCGTTTAATTCTAAAGCGTGGAATATCGACAACAAATGGTAAAAACTCGCCGACCACCTAGCTGTGCGATGGTGGAAAGGAGAGGGAAGAATTAAAGCGTGTAATTGCTGCGCACATTCATTCACAGACTATACTCGCAGAATACTGAGAGACAGGCTGCTTCGCGCCTGTGCTTGAGGTTAATAAAATTGGTTTCAAACAAATCAAATTTACGAATAAGCCTCTTAGCACGTCTGTCCACTAAATCCAATGATGCTAGGTGGCATTTTGTAGCACTAGCCCACATGTGACAGCAGTACTCCATGCGCGACCGGACTTGCACTTTTTTTTCTTTACTTATATAAGCTAGTGCTTGACCACAATCCCACCTAGTGGTAAGTGGAGATGTAACCCTAGATGGTAAATCGCACTGTCTGACAAAACGTAACAAAAGTTTGTTTGAAAACACCCAGATCATATTCTGGAAAATAAACAAATTATTCCACTGCTTTGCTGTACACGTTACAAAAGAAAAAGCAAACTGTTTGGTTCTAATATGTATGATATTCTAATATATCGTTTGGTTTTCCGATGGTGGAAAGAAGAGGGAGGAATTGAAGCGTGTAATTCCTGCGCTCACTCACCGAAATTAATCTCATAGAATACTGAAAGGCTGGCTACTCTGCGCCTGTGCTCGAGGCTGACGAGATTGGATTCAACTAAATCAAGGTTACTAATAAGCCTTTTCACGTCTTTTCACTGAGTCCAACGCTGCTAGGTGGCATTTTAAAGCACCTTCTCAAATATGACAGCAGTACTCGATGCACGATCAGACTTAGTATAAGGTAAGAAGATGTCCTGGTGTGAAGTACCTCCGCACGCTTGCAAGGACACCTAGTTTCTTTGCGGATACTTTGGCACTCGACTTAATGAACCACCCGTAGTTGAAGTTCGAAGAAAATTCAACCTCTGACAACTGAAGGCGTTCAGGGTATTCCAAGAATACATTCTGGAATGTGGGATCCAGGGTAAGTGAGCTCCTTTTAGTGGTGAAAAGACACGTTTGTGTTATGGAGGCGTTGGATCTCACGTGATTGGCATCGCCCCATTGGGAAACTTGTGAAGGCGCTCATCGTGGCCAAGCAGGGCTTGGCATTTTTCCTGTCGGGCAAGCGTGCTCGGCATTTCCTGTCGGACGACCGTGTCTGGCATTTCCTGTCGGACGACCGTGTCTGGCATTTCCTGTCGGACGACCGTGTCCGGCATTTCCTGTCGAGTCATCAGGGTGCAAGAAGAAGCATCCACCGCAGCTGCTGCCAGGCGAGGGTGCGCGTGGGCACCTGACTGCATCGCGGCCGGAGGAGGGCGCCTTGGACGAGGCGTCACCGGCAACTGGGCGGCGAGCACAGCATACATCCCGACCACCTAATGGTGCCAAACGGTCGGGCTCTGGCACAACACCTTCGGGTGGAGCAGTTCTCTCGAGCGAGACTGCGCTTGCACTACCGCTCGACTGTTTCGTCATATTCCTTGACGGGACAGTTCCTAAACCTTTCCTCCATTCCATTCCTGCACGACTCCATCCCTGGACGGCTCACCTTGGTAGGCCCCGTTCAGGATTGATAGGGCTGATAGGGCTGTTAGGGTGGTAGTAGGGTTGTAGGGTTGGGAGATAAGGGGGGGAGGGGTAGTGGTGTTAGGTTGGGGTGTAGAAGGGGTTGTAGGTAAGGGACAGTTAGGGACCGTAGGCCAACAATCACCTTCCTGCAAGATGAAGAAGGCACAAGACCAGACAGAGAGGAGCGAAGGGAGCAGGACAAGAACAGGGCTCTCAAGAAAAACTAAACAGGCGGAATCATCTGGAGCGACCACAGCTACTGCGTCAAATGGGGCAACTCCTTCAAGTGGAGCCACCACCGACACGTCCACATGCACGTGGGACTCAGGGACGTCCATGGCAACGACAAGCAACAGGACGGACACCAGTGGTACGCAGGCCAGCACCGCACAACAATCCGTTATATCCAGGAGTGAAACGGTGGTCGAAAAAGTAGGTCAAAGGACCGAAGAAGCGGCATCGTCAAGGACAGTAATCGGGCACACTAGTGACAAAGGGTCACAGAGAGGTAGTAGGTCATCGCGGAGGCTCGGCGAGGCTGAAAGCCGAATTAGAGGCGCGGATTAAATTCGAACGCTCAGAGCTCGAACGAGCACAGGCAGCTGCTGCCTTAGCCAAGTATCAATTGGAGTTGGCACGACTCAACCGAGAAGAGGAGATCGACTCGAGTGAGGATGAAGAAGAGCGGAATACTCAGGTGGAACCTTTCGTAAGGAGTTGGGTTCAACAGACCATAATGAGCGCGCCGGTTAGTGTAACGCAACCCGATATTACTGATAAGGAAGCGTGTAAAGGATCACTCCGCAAAGGGGCGGAGATCGAGCGCAACCAAGGAAATGCACAGAAAACACACGCGAGTGAGGTGTCAGAATTGACCGAAGCGATTGTGAGTGCAATAAAGATAGCGGGTAAAGATAAGTCTTCCCAGCTTCATTTCCTCCAGGAATTACCGGTGTTCGATGGAGACCCGGGTGAATGGATAATTTTCAAAACGGTGTTTGAAGACACAAGAAGCCAATTTTCAGGGGTGCAAAATGTCGCACGCCTTAGGAGGGCATTAAAGGGCACCGCTAAGGAGGCGGTTAAGTCATTGTTATTTACTTTGTGTGAACCTGAAGAAATAATGAACGCTCTCGAGAGAAGATTCGGTAGGATTGAGATGCTCATTCTAGCCGAAATCGAGAATGTAAAGCGTATGCCAAGATTGGCAGAAGATTGCCGGAATATAGGATCTTTTGCAAGTCGTATTACGAACGTGGTTGCCACAATACAAGCGTTGAATCAACCACAGTATTTATACTCACCGGAGTTAGTGAGCCGCATAGTGGAGAAACTCGGAACTATGATTAAATTTAAATGGTTTGAATATCGAGCTCAGTATCCTTTGGAGCCAGAGTTACAGAAGATGGCCAAGTTTTTAAATTTATTGAGTGAAAAATTTGGAACGTCCTTAAGCAATGAAAATGCGCCTGATAAACGGAAGCGTCCTGAATTCAGGAAGCAAACTGTACACACTGTCGTGAAGCGACAATTAAAAACTAAATAACCTAACCTAACTACAACAAAACAACCAAAAATAAAATAAATTATTTAAAAATTTGAAAAGATTTACAGTTTCTTTTATAAAAAAAGGTATGAAGGTGATGATGGGCTGTAATGATGATAGTGATTTACAATATTATTAAAAAAAATAACAAAAATAAAGATACTGCAACGAAGTATGCACAGGCTATGCCTATGATAGGTGCGCAGCGCCTGCTCTAGGTACACGCAGAATCTGGAGAAAGCACATGCAGCGTCTGGAGAAGGTACACGCAGCGCTTGGAGTAGGCCCACGCAACGCCCGGAGCAGATACGCGCAGCACCCGGAGTAGACACGCAGCGTCTGGAGTAGGTACACGTGGCGCTTGAAGTAGGCAAACACAACGTCCGGAGTAGACACACACAGCGTCCGGAGTAGACACGCAGCGTCTGGAGTAGGAACACGCAGCGCTTGAGACAAACACGCTCAGCGGCCGAAGATAGCGCGGGCACTAATAGGTGGAGGCGTAGGCGTGGCTAGGCGACGACTTCAGGAGAAGGCTTGCAAGATCCCGAGGCAGTGCGGATAAAGCCTTTAAGAGGTGCTTCTCGTATCAAAGCTGAAGTGAGGACCTCTATCGGCCGATTCTTCGGCTTTTATACTTTTTGACGGATCTGGGATAAGAACGAGAAATTATTTGAAATTATTTAAATTAAAAGCAAATTTTTGTAAATGGCCAAGAAGAAAAGAGTATTTTTGAAGTAAAAACATCAGGCCGGTAACAATATTTGAATAAAAATTGCCACGACAACCAGATAAACAACGATGTCAAAACATGTCAAATTTTGGTTTTAAGCTCGTAATACAGAAACGGCAAGATTTAAGTGAAAAATGAGATATTATTTATATAGGAAAAAAGGTAGCGCAAGAGCGCGCACGAAACCCGAAATTGTAGAGTTACGGAGAACTAAATAAAAGATCGAAAAAAGGTAGACTCCATTGACACCGATTTAAAAAGTGCTGATAACGTGAAAATACGAAGTGAAAATGATTTGTTATTGTGTTCTTATGAATTAAAAATATTACAGGATCCTATGGAAATAAAGGTGATGCAAAATATCCAGTTTTGAGGTGAATGTAGAAAATCAAAAACAGAATGGAAAAATAAAAATAAAATAGTGTAAAATGATATGTAAGTATGTATGTAAGCATAACACTACAACACTGCAAAGGGATGTGTACGCAGCTGTGCCAAGAGCGAGCGCTATATGCGCCGAAGTAATACGAGCGAGCGTTTAGAACGCCGAAATAATAAAGGGCACAACCGACAAGTGGTTATGACAACCCAGGACAAACCTGTAAGTCGGGTAACACATAAGTGTGTTATATGCAACAAGGAGCACTCTATAGTGAGTTGTTACAAGTTTAAGGACATGAATATTCGCGAGAAATGGGACGCGGTCAAAAAAGCGAAAGTATGTTTCCAATGTTTGTCACCTTACCATAGGAGGTTAGAGTGCAAAGCGAAAAAATGTGGTGTAGAGGGATGTAGAATGTCACATCATCGGATGCTACACCGATACCCCAATGAAAATACCTCGCCGCAAGGGGACGAGGGGGGTAAAGAGACTCAAATTACAACCGTTAATACAGTGAATGCACTGGCATGTGCATACTTAAAGATTATACCGGTCGAGTTGTATGGACCTAGAGGAAAGGTCAAGACAACAGCTCTTCTGGATGAGGGATCAACCATGACACTCATAGAGGAGTGGATGGCTCAGAGTTAGCGCCTCGCGGACGTAAAGAAGAATTACGTATCGAAGCCGTGGGAGGTAAGCGAATTAACGACGACAGTTCGTATCGCTTAAACGTTAAGATAAAAGGCATTTACTCGAATGACTTAGAAGAGATAAGAGTACAAACAATTAAGTCACTTAACCTTTCTCCTCAGTCAGTAAGCCGAGAATTATTACAACGGTGTTCTCATTTGACACCGATTAAGGATGAGTTGATGTATGAGAGGTCCAGACCTACCATATTAATTGGCCAGGACAATTGGCATCTCATAGTTACTCGTGAATTAATTTCAGGAGGTAAGAACCTACCTGTAGCATCGCTCACCAAACTTGGATGGGTTTTACATGGTCACATATCGGGTGGTATTAAACCAATCAAGATTGTTAACCACATTTCCACCAAGAAGGAGGAAGATATGGATAAGTTAATCAAGGATTATTTTAGTTTGGAATCTCTGGGAGTGTCTGCGCGAAAGCCCGCGAACGACCCAGAAGAACGAGCTTTAAATATTTTGAGCAAAACGGTACGTCGTATACCTAATAATAGGTACGAGACTGCTTTGTTATGGCGCACGGACAATGAGTGCATGCCATCGAATAGAGCGCAGGTTGAAAGTCGCCTGTTTAATATCGAAAAGAAGCTCGATAAAAATAGCGAGTTGAAAAAAGAATATGAGAAGCAAATTGAAAATCTCATCGTTAAGGGCGTAAATGCGCTAAGAAAGCAAGAACCGTTAAGTCTACCCGACTACGGACGATTTAGCAGCTTTAAGAAATTCCTTGGGGCAACTACACGCACCTTACAAGCGGTAGAAAAGTTCAAGAGTTTAAGAAAGTCGGTTAAAGGACCCGACAGCGCAGCCGAAAAGTCGGTTATGTGTTCCAACAAAATTGGACATAGCGCTCTTGAAAAAAGCGGAATTGTTAGTTTGGAAGTTCGTTCAAGACGAGTGTTTTTATTCGGAAATAAAATGCTTGAAAGCAGGCAAAAGCGTTGAAAGAAGTTCACGCCTAAGTAAATTATCTATGGAAATAGGAGAAGATAACTTACTTCGTTTAAATGGACGTTTACCTTTTAAGTCTAATTTGACTGAGGAAAGTAGAAAACCTGTCGTATTAGACGGTAAACATGAAATCGTTAAAATGATGATTAGAGAAGTTCATCATCATTTTGGACATGCCAATCACCAGACGGTGATGAATGAGGTGAACCAGAAATTTTATGTCTTGAACTTGCGTAATGTAGTACGAGGTGTATCACATCACTGTCAGTGGTGCAGGACATACAGGTCAAAACCGCAGAACGTGCCACAAGGAAATATTCCTCTGGAGAGAATAGCTCATCATGAACCACCTTTTACATGCTCAGCTGTGGATTATTTCGGACCTATGAGTGTGACTATAGGAAGGCGACACGAAAAACGTTGGGGTGTTTTATTCACGTGTCTGACCACCAGAGCAGTACATCTGGAATTAGCAGCCTCATTGACACCAGCGTCAATGATAATGGCATTGAGGCGATTTATCGCCAGAAGAGGAAAACCAGCCGTTATATACAGCGATAACGGGACGAATTTCAAAGCTGCGAATAAAGAATTATTGAAAGCATACGAAGAATGCCATGAGGGCATGAAAAATGAGTCATTTAAAAAATATATTAAATGGAAATTTATACCTCCGGGAGCACCGCACATGGGTGGCGCCTGGGAAAGGTTAGTAAGATCGGTTAAAATTGCGTTGACCGTTACGCTCAAAGAAAGGAGCCCACGGGAGGAGGTTTTACATACGCTGCTTTTAGAAGCAGAGCATACGGTAAATTCCAGGCCTCTGGTAACGTTCAGTATGGATAGTCCTGAAGAGGGTTTCACACCCAATCATTTTCTTCTGGGACGCTCATGTGGTGATCGACCACCTGGATTATTTTTAGAGCAACATCTGACGGGTCAACTCAATTGGAAAGCTGCACAGAGGTTAGCCGATCATTTTTGGACAAGATGGCTGAAAGAATACATGCCTACTTTAATACCTCGAACAGGTAATAACGGAAAGTTCATGGAACCTAAAGAAGGTGGTATTGTTTTGATAATAGATCATTCGTTGCCACGAAATACGTGGCCGAAAGGCAAAATTAGTAGAACGCTACCGGGACCAGACGGTCACACCAGAGTGGTTGACGTCATTACTAGCACAGGTATCTTGAGGAGACCTACATCCAGAATAATAGTCCTGGTACCCGCGACGCCTCCCAAATAATGGTGCTAACGCACGGGGGGGAGATTGTTGGCGACGCGCCTATAAGAATATTTCAGTTTATTAAGTCAACCGATGACGAATAACGTCTCAAAGGCATATTGTCCAATAGCAATGTTCTAATAAGAAAATGCTTAGTTAAATCTTGAAGAAATGTCGAATTAATGATATGAAGGTCTTGGGTTCGACTCCCAGGCCGGACTAGTTTATTGTTTTCCTAAGTAATATCTTTCAATAAATTCATATAGGGAATTTTAAGATATAAATTATGTTACCGGATTGGTTCCCCGGTTGAAATCATCTTTCCAATGATGTAAATTTAAAAGAATAATTAAATAAAGTTAAAGATCGGATTTGTTCCCCGGTCGAGATGATCACTCTGTGCATAAATAGAATTAACGGAAATTAATTGCATAAGTATTGTTTTATATGAGTTTGATATGTTTTGTACGAAAACAAATGCCTATTTGTCATGATTGATTTATGAAAACATTCACTTATATTGTTTGATAAGAAACATGATAACAGATAAGAATCTGATTAGAGATAGTTTCCTACAGTTCGAAAATTGTGTAAAAGCATTTAATTTACCTAATATTGTTAAAATTAGTGTATATCAGACTTCCATTTTTTCTGATAGCCGAGAGCCGTGCAAAAGTTAGTTGTTCAAATAGTGTGAGTTCACTTAAGCACGCTGGCCACGCCCTTAGGAGGCCGAATATGTAAAAATTTAAAATGTTTGTAATTTCAGCAATTTATGTAAAAATGACTTATAAAACATTTCAGGTTGATTGTACGTGCTAAAAAGATGAAATCTGTGTTATTTTTATGTGAAAATTCCTGTGTATAAGTGAAATAATGATAGTTTTGTATAAGAAATTTAAAAGTGTTTTAAATAGTGAAATAAATAGAGAAAATGTAAATTAAACTATTGTATTAGTTAACTTATGTATAATTTCAAGTGGAAAACATTGTTTTAACTTTCTGTGTTAAATATTTAAGAAATTTCGACTTCGAACTTGTGAGTAAAATAGGCATATTTCATTTAATAAATAAAAGGTTTTTCGTGATATAAAAATGTAATGTATATCGTAGTGTAGATATTGTTTTGTGCTATCTATACACGTAAATTGTGTTGATGTATGACTTATGCAAATAAAGTAATTAAGTAAAACGTGAGAGAGTAATAGAACAAATTCATGTAATTGAGTTGCGCAAGCGCGCGAATGGCGCGGCTCACTTTCGCGTATAGCTCTGGGGTAGCTTAGTGAACGGGTTTTATTGCAATTCGTTCGGGAAAAAAGTTCGAGAAAAGTGAAAAACCAGCAGTCAATAAGAAGAATATAGGGAAGTGATAGGGAAAAAGTGATTACTCTCTCACGGAACGGTTTGAAGATAATTGCTGTTTTATTCCCAAGTAATTCATCCCTCAAGATTATACAGTCCACATCGAAGAATTAAGGCGTTGGGACCGGGACGACTTCGGAAGACCCGTAATCCCCGTCTAACCCTACTCGCTGAAAAGGAAGAGGTTATCGCCCTTGTGTGTTACTCCGCCAGCGGAGATCACATACGTTGTTCCCGAACCCAACGTAGGCGTTATAGGAGGCCGGATCGAGAGAAGCCTCGATTCCTCCCTTCTGTTTCTTAATCGAACGTTTAATCCCCGTTGGTCCTTTTCAATTGGTCCTTCGCGGCCAGATCAAGAGGACTCGCGAACCTGGGTTTCTTTTCAGACATATTTTCAATTCTCCTATGCGAGATTGTCTTCCTTACCTCTATACCATGACAAAGACAATTAAACCGAATTAAACAACTCTTTCGCTCATCTATGCTTTCGCTTCTCTTTCGTCAATTTACATATCTATATTATATATTCGTAATCGTAATTTGGCACATCCGCCAACTCGATAAAAAGACAACTCGAGTTAACTCGAGTTGAAACTCACGCAACTCGAGTAAAACTCAGATTAGCAGGACCTAACAGAGTAAATAAAATGTTACATATTATTTTTTTCAAATTTGTTTTTCTGTCTAACCCTATGTTGGTTTGGGAAAAATATTATTACTACTTATCTAAGTGGGAAGGATTGAAAAAAAGTAATCACCTATATTTAAAAGCGATAATTCTCGGTAGTCCTCGCCGTATAGCTAAATTAGATTTTAATTTACTGGAGCCTATTGTTTACAATAGCACAATTATTCCTCTTAGTCAAGTAGTTAAAGACCTTGGGTTAATGATTGATGCTAATTTAAGTTGGCGTTCTCAGGTGGCTGAAATAAGCCGGAGAGTGACAATCACCCTGCGTGGCCTTTATCGTTTCAAGAATTTCCTTCCAACCGAGACTAAGGCTATGTTGGTGCGAGTGCTTGTTTTACCACTCATTGATTATGCTGATGTGTGTTACTCTGATGTGAGTCAACTACTTCTGTGCAAATTGGATCGTTTATTAAATAATTGCATCCGTTTTATTTTTGGCCTTCGTAAATACGATCATGTATCCATATATCGTTCTAAGCTTAAATGGCTCCCTATCCATCAGCGTAGATGTATCAAAATTCTTCGCACGCTTTTTTCAATCCTATATGATCCATGCACTCCCCAATACCTGAAATGCAAGTTTCAGTATTTGGGTTCTTCTCACGATCGTAACCTGCGATCCTCCGAGGGAACTACATTATGTGTTTTACCTCGCCGTACCAAATTTACGTCTCAGTCTTTCGCCGCTGAGGCCATAAGGCTATGGAATAAATTACCCCCCTCATATCAGAAAACCGACTTCTGTTGCCACATTTAAGAGGATGGTTACTGATCACTACTTTTCTTCTTCCAGCAAGTAACTTTCATATTTGTTTCTGCTTATATGTGACTTGACATCTTAAATTATTTAATTTGTTTTAGTTATGGTCGTATGTAAGTATACTTAAAATGTATGTATTATGTACTATTTATAACATTATGTATGAAATGTATCATATATTACTTAGGTTAATTGTAGTTGTGTATATTTATTTTTGTATTTACACTTATGGTATGTCTATTTATATATTTACATTTACGTATAAATTATCCACATATTTTATGGCACCTGCTAAAGTTCTCTGCTTAGCCCATGGTTGACTGGTAGAGAATGCCTAAAGGCATTAAGTCCGCCAATTGTACATTTTAAGTGCAATAAAGTTTTTTTAAATTAAATTTAAATTAAATTTATCTAGCTTTAAGTTGTAGGTACATAAGCTATTAATAGTTTGATCACTGTAAAAAGGGTTTCCGGTTCTCTACACTCACCATACGAAACATAGCAGCATTACGCTGCTGTTTTACGCTGGTATTCTGTGAAAGCGTGATCCTGCCACGGTCGAGCCGACTCATTCGTGCTACAACTATAATATAGCTGCGGCGTGGCTCTACCACGTAAAAAAATAGAATTAAGATATAGGATACACTGACTTAAAAAATATTTCAATCAAGTATTTTCTGAATTAATAAAAGAAAAATAATACTCAAAAATTAAAAAGAAGGCAAGAGACCTGATGGTATGACATTGGTCCCTCGGTAGAGAGATGTAGGATGCTACTTGCGGAGATACCTTGGTAGCCACTTATCTCAGGGGTTCCTCGTTTAAAGCAGGGACGGCATCAGAAGCGGCTGATTTAAATGAGCGGTGCAAATATGTGTCTCTGATAAATGGCTACATATTTGTGTCACTCGCTGTAGAGACTATCAGTCCGTGGGGTCCACGTGTAGTAAGGTTTCTAAAGGAAATCTATCCGCGACTGGTCGTTGCTGCTGGTGATAAGAGGGTTAGTTCTTTTCTCGCTCAGAAGCTAAGTATCGCCATTCAGCGAGGAAACGCAGCCAGCGTTTTTGACACGATACAACGAGGAGTATTATTATATGATAATTTAAGTTATTACTTTTTTTATTTATTATAGATTTTTTCCATATTGTAGGGGGAGGTCCCCGAGAACCTGACACTTAAGGAACAATAAAAATAAAAAAGAACGTATAATAGTCTCATTTGTTTATTTCACTTTAATAAGTTCACAACTATATACTTAATCGTTACGGATATATCAACAGCCTCAAATCTTACTTTAAATGTAGTAGGTACTAAGGAACATTTAACATAGAAAAAAGGACGTTTTTAAAAAGGTCCCCTAATGACGGACAGCCAACTTTTCGTTCAATTTTAAACCTAAACATTATTTTAACAAACAATTCGTAAGAATATCTATTAAAATTGATCAAATCAGCTGTTTATAAAGAAAACTATTCTTAATTGTAATTAACTTTGGTCATAATTAGGAACGGTTTCTAAAAAATAACAAAACTTTCATTGTACAACGTGCAAAAATCACAAATGTAGCTAACTGAGCTTTTTTCAATATTTCATGTTTGGGGGTATTCCCACAACTCGGTTTGGGTTTGTCCATGTTGAATCTGAAAAACAAAACACAAAAATAATAACTACAACAAAAATAAACTTACTGTAAAACTGTCCGGGGACTTTGAGAGTGTCCGAACTTAGGGACCCTTAGGGACATACAAGAAAAATTCTCATTCGCATTATGTGTTATTAATCTTAAAAAAAAACACCTGGGTTATATCAGATTAGTACAATAGCAATAATAATTAATAACAATGATTATCATCCCATACTTTAAATACTGTTTACAGAACCCAAAAAATTACTTCGAACAAAATTTTTACTTACCTTAAAATTTGCTACACGCTCCACGTCGAACGAGTCAGCACTAACTATTGACACGCTCCCCCCACACTTCACTTGGGAAACGCTTTCTAACCACGACTCAAGCAACAAATTGGCGCGCTTTTTCGCACTGATTCAGATTCTGTCCGGCTTTAGGAGCCGTCCGGGCTTAGGGGACTTCTCCCTATATATTTCAATGTTATGGAAACATTGAATATGAGAAAACGAAATACAATTTCTTGTAATTTAACATACTCATAAGTATTTTCAACACAAATATTATCAAATAAACAAATAACTAATCATACCTTCTTGTAAGTTAACGTATCTATAAATAAGTTAGTATTTTCAGTAAAAAAAAATAGTATTCTGAAAAGGACTATCCATGCACACAACGAACCAATCGCGCTCTTACTCTTTCGCTTTCACTCACTCGCTTGATTCGTTTATGTTCAGCCAGCCCAAACTCGGGTTAAGATCCAACTAGATTTAACTCGAGTTAAGCGCAACTCGAGTTAACTCGAGTTAGTAATCCTTATATATTTACTATACTCTTTGGTTAGTAACTCGAGTTGACCCATCGCTAATTTGGCGTAAAACAATCCATTCAACCATTCATATCGGGTATGTTCCGAAACGTTTTCAGTATACTGTCGATTACAAATGACGTCATCAATTGACACTATATTGGGTGCGTTTGGCAGAAAAAAGCGCTAGCAAGCGCTTACAAGCGCTGAAATAATTTTCGGCCAGGACACGATTGCTACTTCAGTAGCGCTGACACAATCTGCCATTTTGCTTATTTAATTTGTTTGTTTTGAAGTAGAGTTTATAAGTTGTTTTGTGCAATATTTTAGTTTTAAGTAATATAATGACTGAATAAACATATACATGTTATTAAAAATTCATGATTGGTAAGTTTTTAATATGAATACTTTACAAACATATGTTTAAATTAGGTTAAGTTCCCCGGTTAAAACTAATATCGTGTCCTGGAGGAAAATAGCTGCTTACGATTTGACAGCGCTTACCGCTTACGATCGCCATTTTGCTTACAAGCGCTTGCTAGCGCTTTTTTCTGCCAAACGCACCCATTGTACTGGCGTGCCGCCTCCATATTGCGTCGGATATCCGGCCATACAAAACTATTGTGCCGCCGTATGAAGCATGCCAAAATTTGTTTTTATGCTGCTGATGTCTCTATTAGGAGGATATAATGATTTTGGAGCACAAAATGACAAAATAATCGCCAACACTTTTCCAATTCCAATATGGCGCAAATGTATGGCGTCATATACTGTCCTACCTTTGGAACGAATCACCAGTATAGCGTCGATTCATGACCTCATTTGCATTGGACAGTACACTGGGTTCTATTTTGGAACATACCCATCATTTTGGTGCATAATCATAGGTTATGTTATTAAAACATTTATTATTATGCCATTAATTATTATATGTGGAACACCAACAAGTGGCAAAACTACAAGAGCAAAAGAATTAAAAGAGTTTTTCGAAAATAAACATGGAAAAATCGTTGAAATAATATCTGAAGAAGAAGCAATAACGAAATTAGGATATGAAAAGAATGCCACATATTTGGATTCACAAAAGGAAAAAAGAGTTAGAGGATATTTAAAGTCAGAAGTCATCCGGCTGATTGGCAAGGATAATGTAGTAATTTTAGATGGAAGTAATTATATTAAAGGTTAGTAGTAAACCTTATCAATCACGACTCTCATTAACTAAATCCGTTTACAGAGAAAATCTCGACTCTACCAAAAGTTCACAACCACAAATTTTGTGGTTGTGAACTTTTGGTAGTTTTGTTGCACAAATTTTAATATTTTAAAGTTTGAGTTTAAAACTCAAGATTGTTTCTTAACTAATCTAAGACAGAAATTCAGAGACAATTTCCAGCTTCAACAATTTCTAAATTTGAGCCCAGGCCATACTTATCACACAAATTTAGCCATTGTGAAGTTTGAGCCTTAGATTAGGCTTTGGTAGCATGTGTTACACAGCTTTGAACTGGTTCAAATATGTAGTCACACAGACTTAAGCTGCTAATCAAATATTTACCATGCCTTTAAACAAATGACAAATATAATATAGCTTAGGGGATTTAATTATTGTGGAATTATTTTTGTTTATATTCTGTCAGTCCTGGTTATTTAGAGCTAAAGAGTAAACATGGATAATACTACTCTTACCCTATATCAAATTATATCTATGTATTGCATTTGAATATCAGATAATGAATCTATATATTTCAATATTATATATCAGGTGAAATCTACATGATTTTGTAAATTTGTAAGGAAGTCTGTACTCAGTACTACACAATGATATTTGATTTTTGATGTATTTGGTTTGCTTAGATACAAAGAAATATTGTGATCACTAAGTATGTTAATTTGTATTGGTAATAATATCCATGATACTCTGAAACTAGTATATTCTGCTACAAAAAATCCTAGTAGATATATTTGTTTTATTCGATTATAGTATCTTGCTTTCTTTCAAGCCCAAGATTAGTTTGAAGTTCAAATCAGTGTATCATGTTATAGCTATTTTTCTTGTATTTTATGTTATTATTATATCTTTGAGTTGGATGTTGTCAAAAAGTACATAAATCACTGTTTGATGTTCTGTTAAGTGATGTTGGTAAAGCCAACATAAGCAATTAAATTGCGAGGGTTGTCACAGCGGAAAGTAATAAAAATAAGCAACAGATTTTTTATTCCATGTTTAAACAAATAAAATAACTTAATCAGTCAATTGTTGTTCAGATAAAATAAAAATAATTTATAATAACCAGTTACAAAAAAATTAATTATAAAAATAATCATCTGTCGAATAAAATATAAACAGTATATAATATATTCTTGAGTAATAACAACATATTTAACACCATAATTTTTTATTTGAATACATGTTGAAAAGTATGTGAAAGTTTTCACATATATTGCATAACTGCATCCATTGAAATCTTTTCTTTATTTTAGGTTACCGTTATGAACTTTATTGTGCATCCAAAGCATGTAAATCAACACAATGTACAATTTATACTATTCGTAACTATGAAGAGGCCTGGAAAGATAATGAATACTGGTTAAACAAGGCAAATAAATGTGATTCAGAAGATAACAGTAATTCAGGTAGCAAAAGAATACCTTATACTGAGGAGGTATTTAATGCCTTAACAAAATTAAGGTTAGTTGCAATATTAATTCTACTACAAATATTTAAGCTATTGCATGTGTAGCAACGTAAGAGTATCTATGGAAGAAAAGATCAGTATCTGCAATTTTAATTAAATACATAATTAAGTTATATACTAGCTGTATACTGACTTGTTTTCAATATGAAATACCGCCTTATTTGCAGAACCATAGCTTTTGGCAAAGGCCAAAGATAAAGATCCTACTGAAATTAATAGTCTCTGAAATATCAAATGAATGTATTCAGCAAAGAGGCAAACATTTTAGTATTGTATTGTGTAGTTTAGTAATGTATTGGTAAGGTAAAAGCAAATTTATTTAATCTTTATTGTATACTTTATACTAAGGGATAGTAGTAAGGGGGCGGACTTAATATCTTATGGGCATTCCCTGCCAGTCAACTCTGGAGGCAAATATTCCTTACGTTAGCAGAAGCCTGCATCCAACAGTGGACTTTTACGACTTTTATGAGTTGTATACATTTTTAATTTTTCACAATGTCATAGGACTTTTTATCTTCCTGTGAGTTTTAGGATAGACACCACCCACACTGTGTTCCGGTCTGAAGGGTATAGAGTCAGTATAATTACAAACTGTGAAGCATTCCAACTTAGTCCTCAGGCTTGGCAATGTACCTGTAGCCTTGTTTGTATAAAAACGGCTACAAGTAGCCTGCAGTAGAGACTTACAATCAGATGGACTGTAAGTTAATTTGTTATTTCATTTAAAAAAAAACCTTGGAAAAAAAGAAACTTGGAATCCCATGTCAATCATTTGTGTATATATCTTTTGGTAAGGGCAGAGCACATGTTTAGTTGTCATTTAAACTAAGAAGGTGGTCTTGTAATCTTATGTTATATGAAATTCAAAGTTGCAATATCTTATTTTCTAGGTTTGAGGAACCAAATTCTAACCATAGATGGGACAGTCCACTTTTTACCGTACAGCCTAGTGACAATCTAGATTTTGAGGCTGTTTATAGTGTCCTATTTGAAAAGAAACCACCCCCTCCTAATATGAGCACGCAAAATGTAAGTATAGCTTTTTTAGGTTTCGAATTCTATAGAATCATTATGTTTTTGTTTAAAAAGTATTAATGTGAATAATGCTATAAACATTACTAATACTCCAGTTAACAACACAGTAGGCTTAAATTGTATGTGTCTGAGTTTCATCAGTCTTGACTTTCTGAATTTAAACATTTGGCTACTGTTTATAGTATAGCAATTTATTTTCTAGCCTCCACTCAGTTCAACAAATTTCCTGTATGAATTGGATAAAGTGACACAATCGATATCCAAACAGATATTGGAAGCAAAACAACTGGATCTAGAAGATGTTAAATTCCCTGATTATCCAGGTTGTACCTTAGAAACAGGATTTATTCAAATTGTTAACCCTCAGAAGTTACTGAGACTGAGAAGACAATTTTTAACATACGCCAAGATGAACCATTCAAATGAGGATGCAAATAAAATTGGAAGATATTTTATACAATATTTAAATAAAACTCTTACTGATTACATAACATTTTTTATTTTCGTTATTTGACTTAAGGTTAAGTAAAATTGAATACATGTTTTGATGATAATTCAAGTAGTGGGATTTGTGAAGATGTTCCATGGACATTCATGTAAACTGAGTTAAATATCAGAGGACTGTCTGACTTGTGCCTTTTGATTAATATTTTAATAACTAACTAAATGTAGTCAAGCCATCAATTCCTGAGCATTAATGCATGGCAATGTTGTTCGTGTTCTTATGGTTGCATTTCAGTAGGTCTGCAGGGTTTCATCCTGATTCCACATTCTCATATCAAACATGCGAATTGTTGACGCCAATTATTAAATACTAGCTTCTGCCCGCGACTTCCTGTTGCTTATGCCAGCGACAACGGGGTCGTCAAAATCGAAGATCTGAAACGTCTGATGTTGAATTCTAAGAGCCCAGGGACGGGAAAACAACGTGACGGTCTAGATCTTTCATTTTTGTAAGTCATCAGGAAATGCCCATCAGACTAAACAACTTTTGCTAAGACATCGTTCCTATATATGTTATAGTGTCGCTGGGCTTTGGATGGAGTGTAACTCCTTGTGTGTTATTAAGTTAATATATTGGTAATATTGTTTAGATCACGTTCACATGAGGCTTAAGTACTTATAGAACAAAAATACTTCAGCGCAAAGCTTCCGGGTAAACTATGTTGAAAGTTGACCCGTCCGACACGTGAACATTAAGATTTCTAGAACTGCTAACCCGGGAAAGAGCGACGTACAACTGACCATGCGAGAAACAACTGACATCGAGATCTACTCCATCAACACGAAAAGTCTGCCCTTGAGCCTTATTAATTGTCATTGCATAACACACTGATACTGGGAATTGCGTTCTTTTAAATTGGAATGGAAAATTATTTGGTATTATGGGAATTGTGGGAATAAAGACGGTTTCTCCTGCACCGCAACCTGTTAAAATTTGAGCCTCGATTATATTTTGTTGCAACTGGGTTACTTTTATCCGAGTTCCATTTCAAAGTTGTGGTGGTCTTAAACTTCGGAGCAGAATAATTGGAATGCCAATTTTTTTAAACAAATTTCATGAGAAGGAAGTCCGGGCATATTTAAAGAATTTAAAAATTCTATCGGGTAATTAGTGGCTTCTTGTTCATCGACCATTCTATTTATTGAACTATAAACTTTGCTTTCCCCTGTATATTTGACAGTATTTTGTTATTAATCTCAGATGCCTGGTCATTCCGAGGAGTTAAAATGGATCTCGCATAGCCAAGAATTGTCCCTATTTAATATAATTGTTACGTTACCGTAAACCGACGATATAAGATGTGGTTGGGATTGCATTCAGGCGTCAGAATAAGTTTTAAAAAGCATCTTGAGTACGTTCGTGCATGTAGCGTGGACCACCAGTAAAAGAAGAGGCTAAAATAACTAAACGGCCCATATTCACCGTATCATTATCTTGCTGCATGGCGTCGCGAAGGTGCACGTATTCTTCAGCGCGCAGCTGCCTTTGATTAGATCGTATATAAACTAATCTTTCGGTTTCAATTTTTGCGTACATGTCAACAATAAACTGATTGAATAAGCCACGAAAACGTTGAAAGTATACAAATCTATTCCGTCTCACTTGCAAGTGGTAACAATAAAATTGAAGGCATGACATCTTTTTATTATAATTAGGTGCGCCTGTACGCGGATCAGTTTAGTATAAAGCATTTTGACTCGAGAGTAAATCAAAGGATATTGCAAACTGTCGTAAGCCCTGTGGGTTTCGTAAATACATTGCAAACGATTGTCTCTGGAATGGATAACGATATCACGCCTACCACATTCCTGGTCGACCAATACTATAGCAACTTCATTCGTTGATGGAACGTTATAACGCCCAGGGTGTTCCTGATTTGGACGCCTATCGGCATTTATAACAATTTTATAATTATTATCTTATATTCGACTTTTCGTTGTAGTCGCATACAAAATATATTTGAAGAAACTTAGGTTGATCTTCAGGCAAAAGGGATCCTATCTAATGGTAAACCTGACCTTGTATCTTAAAAGGAGGCATGAAAGGACCTTCTGAGATTTATTGAGCACCAAAGGATGTCATTTGAAATGCACTATTATAAGTGCGAATATTGTCTAAGAACTGTTTAGATTGCACATGTTCCCCTAAAAGTAGTGACTTCAAAGGTTCCGGTGGATCTTCCAACGAAGACAAATTTATTTTACCTCCAGAACAACAGAAACTAGCCGACTCCTTACTCCACTTTGAAGCGTTACAAAAAGAACATACTACGTTCATATCGCCTATTACAGAAGATAATCTGTAATCAATTGTGAGGTTATAAGCAAACCCACTTTTATATTTGTCGGACCACGCCACCGAATTTGTAGAATGATCTCTATGTGTACATCTAAGTCATTAAGACTATGTCGAAATCTGTCAGCAGTAAGACAGGTCTCTCGCTGTTCGTCCGTTTCAAGAGACCGAATATTTTCAATCCTTAATCTTTCGTTAGACAAACTTATTAATCGTTCTTGTCTCAAAGAATTGTAATATTCGCGTCCCGACTCTAGTCGTTGTTCATGCATCTTTACAGTGGTAGAGCCACACGGCAGCTTTGGTGTTGCACGTATGGGCCGGCTCAAACCGGGGTGGTACCACGACCTCACAGAATACCGGCGTGAAGTGGAAGCTCTGCTTCCGCGTTTCGTCTGGTGAGTGCAGGTGGCCGGAGGCCCAAATCCCCCCCCATCAATATGGTAGCGGAATTAAATGATGATAGACTACCCCAAGAGGGTACCAGCACCCCTGGAGAATCCCTCGCTGAGCATCCACGACCATGTTTCTCCACTTCTAAGCGTGGATGCTCAGGCTGCCCCGCGTATTCTGGGGAAGGGCAAAATTCCGCTCAAGACTACAACTGCTCTGGGCAAACGGAGCAACAAGACCAAGGCGACCCCTGCCACGCTGTCCGTGAATTTCTGCAATATCAGGGGACTTCACTCTAACCTAAACGCCGTCCACTACCATCTCGAGACGGCGAGGCCGGCTCTGCTCTTTCCGACCGAGACGCAGGTGTCCTCTCCGGCTGATGTCTCGTATCTTTCCTACCCGGGGTACAAACTGGAACACTCCTTTGTGCCTCGGGCTGGTGTTTGCGTTTACGTCAGAGAGTACATCTGTTCTCGACGCCTCGGCAGACTTGAAGGTTCGGACCTGTCCATCCTTTGGCTACGCGTAGACAGCGACGACCATCCGCGCGTCTACGGGTGCCTCTATAGGTCCCATAGCGGTAATGCCGAAACAGACCGACTCTTCGACCACGTCCAAATGGCTACAGATTCATTGCTACAGCAGATCCACTCCGCAGAGATCGTGATCCTCGGCGACTTTAACTCCCATCACGCCGAATGGCTTGGTTCACGTTTAACCGATCATGCGGGGAGATCTGTTCATGATTTTGCCTTGGCATATGGTCTGACACAACTGGTTACTTCGCCTACGCGGATTCCAGATGTGGAGGATCATTCATCTTCCCTGTTGGACCTTCTGCTGACCTCTCACCGGACGGATATCAGGTTTCCGTCGACGCTCCTTTAGGCTCCTCGGACCATTGTCTTGTTCGGAGTGTAGTGCCACTCACGCTGAAATCGCAGTTGCATTCTGCAGGCTGCCGCCGTGTTTGGCACTATAGGTCAGCCGATTGGGATGGGATGCGGTCTTTCTTTGCATCCTACCCTTGGGGGCGGGTATGCTTCTCGCCGGACGATCCTAATGTTGTTGCGGATTCTGTCGCTGATGTGGTACTTCAGGGTATGGAACTTTTTACTCCTTCCTCTGTGGTGCCCATTGGAGGCAAATCTCAGCCATGGTTCGGTCGCTCCTGTAAAATAGCATCATACTATAAGCAGGAGTGCTACCAAGCCTGGGCTGACGCATCAGCGTCCCGGGATGTATACAGCGCTCTAAAAAAAGAAGTATAATTCCGCCTCTAGGTCCTTCAAAAGAGTCATTGCCAAGACAAAGTCAGAGCACATAGGCAGAATTGGCGAGAAACTAGTTCGCCTTCCTTCTGGAACCCGTGCATTCTGGTCTCTCGCCAAGGCTGTCCAGGGGAATTTCTGTCAGCCATCTCTTCCATCTCTGCACAGGGAGGACGACTCACTGGCCCATACCGCAAAGGAGAAAGCCGATCTTCTAGGCTCTTTCTTTGCGTCCATCCCGCGGTGTGAGTGCTCCATGCCGGAAGTGCAGTTCACACAGCACTCGGTTCGCAAAGCACTCCTCTCCCTGGACATCCACAAGTCGAGTGGGCCTGACGGAATCCCCCCAATTGTGCTGAGGACGTGTGCTCCAGAGTTGGCACCGGTTTTAACGCGTCTTTTCCGGTACTCCTACCCCCTAGGCGTAGTCCCAAAATCATGGAAGACGGCTTTCGTCCACCCGATCCCTAAAAAAGGCGACCGCTCAGACCCGTTCAACTATCGGCCTATCGCCATCACCTCCTTGTTCTCCAAAACAATGGAGTCTATTATAAAGGATCACCAGCTGATAAGTGACCGCCAATACGGTTTTCGCCGTGGTCGATCAGCTGGTGATCTTCTGGTCTACCTAACTCATAGATGGGCGGAGGCAGTAGAGTCCAAGGGGGAGGCATTGGCCGTTAGTTTGGACATTGCGAAGGCCTTCGATCGGGTTTGGCACAAAGCGCTTCTTTGGAAGCTCCCTTCCTATGGGCTTCCCGAGAAATTGTGTGATTGGATCAGCAGCTTTCTTGCATATCGGAGCATCAAGGTCGTTGTAGATGGTGCAAGCTCCGATTGCAAGCCTATTAATGCTGGTGTTCCACAAGGCTGCGTGCTATCGCCAACGCTGTTTCTTCTGCATATCAATGATATGTTGCAAACCCGTAACATTCATTGCTATGCAGATGACAGCACTGGTGATGCTCTTTACACCGGCCGAGCCAATATTTCTCGGGAAAACGTCTCCGAGTGCCGGGACAAACTTGTGTCTGAAGTCAAGTCTTTGCTGAACAGAGTCTCGGATTGGGGGCGACTAAATCTAGTCCAGTTCAACCCCCAGAAGACACAAGTTTGCGCGTTAACCGCTAAATAGAACCCCTTTGTCGTATCTCCTCAGTTTCAAGACACTCCCCTTATTGCCTCAGCCAGCATCGAAATCCTCGGCGTCGACATATCGAGTGACGTGCAGTTTCGTGGTCACTTGGAAGAGAAGGCCAAATTGGCCTCTAAAAAACTTGGCGTGCTCAGCAGAGCGGGACAGTATTTCATGCCGGCACACCGCCTGCAACTTTACAAGGCGCAGGTTCGGCCGCACATGGAATACTGTTCCCATCTCTGGGCTGGGGCTCCCCAGTACCAGCTCCTTCCACTTGACCGCATCCAGCGCAGAGCGGCTCGGATCGTCGACGACCGAGTGCTTTCCGATCGGCTCGATTCACTGGCACTGCGAAGAGATGTTGCATCTCTTTGCATTTTCTTTTGCATATACCATAGAGAGTGCTCCGAGGAATTCTTCGGATTAATCCCAGCTGCCAAATTTCGTGAACGCACTACGCGGCAAACGTCCCGATACCATCCACACCATCTGGATGCTTGGCGGTCCACCAGCCACCAGCGATTTTTCCGGACCGATACGACCTGAGGACCTTCAAGAAAAGAGCGTACTCCTTTCTAAAGGGCCGGCAACGCACCTGCAATTCCCCTGGTGTTGCGGTTGATCATGGGCGGCGGTAGTCACTTAACATCAGGTGAGCCGCATGCTCGTTTGCCCCCTCTTCTATAAAAAAATGCTCATGTTCATCTTCAAGAGATCGAATAATATTATGGTGCACCCTATCATTTGTCAAACGGTCTACATATTGAGTAAAAGTTTCAGATTCTCGAGATAAAATAAGACGTTCGCGATCAGCTGTGGGACGTAATTCTCTCTCAGTGTAGGTTTCGGACTCCCGAGATAATGTATGCCGTTCGCGGTCAGCTGTGAGATGTAATTCCCTCTCAGTGTAGGTTTCGGACTCGCGAGATAATGTATGCCGTTCGCGGTCAGCTGTGAACCGCAATTCTCGTTGTGAAGCAATTTCAGCTCCTCGGGATAACACATGTTGCTCTCGGTCAATGGTAAGCCTTAGCTCTCGTTGAGAAGAACTTTGAGACTCCCGTGATGTAGCTCGTGTCGCTCTGTCAGCTGCTAATCGAATCTCTCTTTCTGGAGAACTTTTTTAGCTCGAGAAGTTGAGGCACTAACTCTCATAGAGTTTAACCGATGTGCTCTTTCCTCTGCCGATTCTTGAGAACGCACATTTCTCATTCTCTTAGCTTCTCTCGAATTTCGAGATAAAGATAATCGTTTTTTAGGTGCCATTGTGTATTTTATTTTTAATCGATGGCATTCAGTTACCTAACAAAATAATCTACGTTAGAGGTCCTAACTATAGCTACCATACACTTAAAAAAATCTAAATGCCTACTTAAATAATAAAACGGATCCTAAATAATTCCTTAAATCCAAAATTAAATTCTTAAAAATATATAAGTAGGTACCTAAACTACGTCTAATAGAATGAAATAACCTATTTAATTGAAAGCGGGGGAGAGAGGCGGTGAATGCTCATAGTATACCACGCAGCCGGCTCCGTGGTTATGTGGAGACTTTTACCCACTAAACACCGCCTTTATGGATTGGCTTACCGATGTGACGAGAGATCTCTAAGCCGTATATGGACGCGACCGTCCTTGGCAGAAAGGAGGGCGCAAAGCTCGCACTCGGACCCCCCACCTTTTTATCCCTCCCGCCGCGAGCCGCGTCGAGCGCGGCGACCGTTACACAAAAATAATCCTTATAGCATGATTCAGTATTCATGAGCGATGGCTTATTAGCGTATTTCATGTATAACATTGGTGTTTCTGTACCGATTTCTATGATTCTTTTTTATTGAATAGATAATAATGTTAACTTTTTTTTAAGCTATTGCATAGCTTCTATCGCGGGCCTTGAGCGCGGGGACCGAATCCAGAAATTCCGTAACGAAAAAAAACCTCACGCTCCCCACTCCGACGGGCACGGAGGTGTGGCTTGAAGGCCGTGCATTGTCTAACGTCGTTTCTTTTCGGCAGTCTTCGACACGGTGTTGATAAATATTCCTGAATAACCAACAGCTACTGTAAGATAATAAAACCCACATGTATTGTAAAATAATAAAAATATTTTAAACAATATTAACTTTTTATTTATTTAATAAAAGAAAAAAAATTGTTTTCTTATCGGTCACCACGCTCAAAAAGTGTAACTTGAATTAATATCAAAGAAAAAGAAATACTGCATAAATAAAATAAATAAAAAATAATTATAATTGCATAAGTTGATAACTGAACAGACAGATCTCCAAATGCATACGGCGAGACTTACGCAACTTTAATACTTCTCGTATTAAAGAAGCGATCGAGCGGAACCAGGGCTCCAAAGTCTTTGCCAGAGATCTGTCTGCCAGAAAGAGCCAACTGTCAAGGCTGAAGACTGAGTGTGGCAACATCGTTTCCGGGACACCTGAGATTTTGAGTGAGATTGAGAGGTTCTATGGGCAGCTGTACACATCATCGTTGGAGCCACACGCAAGTGTGAGTAACGATCCAAGAGCAAGTCTTATCCGACACTATTCCGATGATATCCCGGACGTCAGTCTAAGCGAGATTAGAATGGCTCTCCAGCACCTTAAAAACGGCAGGGCCCCAGGCGAGGATGGAATTACAGCGGAGCTTCTGAAAGCGGGTGGAACACCGGTACTTGAAGTCCTTCAGAAGCTCTTCAATTCCGTCCTCCATGGTGGCACTACTCCAGAGGCGTGGAGCAGAAGTGCGGTGGTCTTGTTCTTTAAGAAAGGCGACAACGCTCTCTTAAAGAACTACAGACCGATTTCCCTTCTGAGCCGCGTCTACGTGCTGTTTTCGAGAGTCATTACGAATCGTCTCGCACGCAGACTTGACGACTTCCAGCCTCCCGAACAAGCCGGTTTCCGAAAAGGCTTCAGTACCATAGACCACATACATACCCTGCGGCATATTGTACAGAAGACTGAAGAGTACAATCTGCCACTTTGCCTGGCGTATGTGGACTATGAGAAAGCCTTTGATTCCGTCGAAATTTGGGCGGTGCTACAGTCCCTTCAGCGGTGCCAAGTTGACTGTCGGTATATCGAAGTGCTGAAGTGTTTGTACAGTAGGGCTACGATGGCTATCCGAGTACAGAACCAGAGCTCGAAACCTATCCAACTGCAGAGAGGTGTAAGACAGGGTGACGTTATATCCCCGAAACTCTTCACCGCTGCATTGGAAGACGTTTTCAAGCTACTGGACTGGAAAGGATACGGTATTGACATCAATGGCGAGTACATCACTCACCTTCGATTTGCCGACGATATAGTCCTTATGGCAGAATCGCTGGAGGACTCAAGCACTATGCTCAATGACCTCAATAGTGCCTCCCAACGGATAGGTCTTAAGATGAACATGGACAAAACAAAGATCATGTTCAATGTCCATGTCACACCTATGCCGGTAGTTGTTGGGAGCACTATGCTCGAAGTTGTTGACGAATACGTTTACCTGGGACAAATAGTCCGACTAGGTAAGTCCAACTTCGACCGAGAGGTCAATCGACGGATTCAACTCGGCTGGGCAGCGTTCGGGAAATTACGGCATATCTTTTCGTCAGGTATACCTCAATCTCTAAAAACTAGATTGTACAACCAGTGCGTGTTGCCAGTGATGACTTACGGATCTGAGACGTGGTCCTTCACTGCTGGCCGTATGAGGACGCTTAAGGTCGCTCAGCGAGCTATGGAGAGGGCTATGCTCGGAGTTTCTCTGCGTGATAGACTCAGAAATGAGGATATCCGCAGTAAAACCAGAGTGACCGACATAGCCCAACGGATTAGTAAGCTGAAGTGGCAATGGGCCGGCCATATAGCTCGAAGAACCGATAACCGATGGGGAAGAAAGGTTCTCGAGTGGCAGCCTCGTACCGGTAGGCGTAGTGTAGGGCGACCCCCACTAGATGGAGTGACGACCTGGTAAGACATGCAGGAAGTCGATGGATGCAGGTGGCTCAGGACCGTGCTTTGTGGCATTACTTGGGGGAGGCCTATGTTCAGCAGTGGACTTGTGAAGGGCTGTAATGATGAAGTTGATACAAAATGCTACGCAATAGCTTTACCGCGGCAGTCCCCGAGTGCCACACGTCTTTTTTAATTAGGGATGAGTGAGAGTGTTGTAAGAGTAGAAAATATAATCTGAAAGCTCCGAACTGCTAAGCTATTGGGATTTATACTTGTTATTGTGAGTCAACCATAAAAGATAGACATATGCTGTCGTGGGATATTTTTTATATAATTTTAAGGATACCATTTCCGTTATACATGATTTCTGTATAGCTTTAACCATTAAGGCTGCACACGCCACGAAAGCTTAAAAAATGGAGTAATTTCTCCCGTTTCCCCAACATTTCCCTTCACTGCTCTGCTCCTATTGATCGTAGCGTGATGAAAAGTATACCTACTATAACCTGCCCAGGAGTATGAAGAATGATTGTACCAAGTTTCGTTAAAATCCGTCGAGTAGTTTTTGTTTCTATAACGAACATACAGACAGACAGACAAAAATCTTACTGTTTGCATTTTTGGTATCAGTACCGATCACTAATCACCCCCTGATAGTTATTTTGGAAATATATTTCATGTACAGAATTGATCTCTCTACAGATTTATTATAAGTATAGATTATATTAAAGGTGGGGGACTAATAAATAATTTTGCAATGTAATACGAGTATGCAATGTAATACATGTGGCCACTGTGCTGCATGGGCGCCTGCAACCATATTCAAAAATAGCCACAGATGTTATATCACATCTAATGAAATTTCAGTCTATATTTACAGGCAGCTTTCAATCAGTATTAAGTATTTATTCTTAAAAAGACTTATAATGGTGCTACTTAAAAAGGTGGATGATAGGCAATAAATACATCGAAGATTTTTTCATTTTCTCAGGTTATGTATACAGTATTTGGACCAGTAGGATTATTAATAAAGAAAAATGCTTATCATTATCTAATTGAATAGTCTAAGTATAATCCTGCTTCTTTAATCAATATATACTAAAATAACACTGCTTGCCTGTTCGATTGATCTGCTCAAGCCACAGTAATCACTAATTACGGACAGGTATTCTATCAGTTGTACTAGGCTCAAATCCAGCACCCTTGTGTCATCATTTTTTAAATGTAATAGACGCTTTTTGAAACCTTATTTTAATTCCAAATAAAAATTAAAGAATGATAAAAAAAAATTCATTTGTTCTTGTTTTCTTGTTTTTGTCATAAAAACCGACAGATTAAACTTAAACAGGAAATTGGCAGCAGCATCTTCTTAATAAAATTCAAAATAGTAAAATCTGCTATAATCAATATTTAAAATACATTATTCGTTTTTCCCTAACAAAATCCTAATTTCGCACAAACAGTCGCCAAATTACTCAGTTTAAGGGCCTGTACTATCTCACTGTAAGTAGATAGGTCGTTAGATACTAATTTCATTAGGTTTATCATATTTATGTCTGTTTCTTTACGCCAACCCAGTCGCTTCTTTTTTTTATTACGGTTATTTCCCGTTTTAATATTACGTCGTCCTGTTGCGTAATTTGTATTCTGATCATAAGCGACATAGCTTTCCCGTTCGAAAGCCGAAGCGAGACTGTGCGGAGGTATCTGGCCGCAGGAAACAAGCTTCAGGACGCCGATAGTTTACAGTGAAAATAATGCAAATTAAAAAAAATGAAAAACATAAGTGCTTCTTTATAGTAAGTTCAGTTAGTATGCAAAGTTTCATGATCTATTTCAAAGTATTTTTGTGAATACCAGCGGCTTTATTTTTCGGTTTGGAGCTTTGGAGGTAACTGGATTGTTTTCAATCTAAAAAAAATTGCGGAATCGTATTTTCGTCTAACATAGTACTTAACATTAATCCCCAACTTTACTATATATTTATTCAAAATTAATGCTTCAATATTTTCGGCATAACGGAGGATCTTGCTAAGCCATTTGAGGTATCTAGTATAGGGCCTATACTTAAGAAAATAATTCTAATCCGCAATAATAATATTGCTACTGAAAATTATTTAATACTGAGGCTGGCGTTCTAAGTTCATACAATTGCATTTACGTGATGTTTATCACGCGCGGGTTGTGGATGACCTTGATTTTTTAATAAAAAAATACTAGCAATGCTATAAAACATTACCAATTTTCCCTTTCACCGCTCCTAATAAACTTAAAATGCTTTAGATAGGAGTGGTTCACGACAGTCGTCGGATGGCAGATTCGTACTCATGACTTTTGAGTCAAGAGTAACAAAGTAAATCTATATTGCAGAAGTGAACAGCAGAGTCGGGAAGGGACGCTCTAGGCGAAAGTTTAGCGACCAAATTGGCGATATATTGAAAATGGGACAGATCAAGAGTACCGACAAGCATGCATGCGTAGGCATATGGTTGTAAAAGAAGGGAGAGAGGTGGGTCAGGATTGTGCCAAATAGAAGTCGGTAGTTTCTGCCTACCCCTCTGAGACAGGCGTGAGTGTTTATGTATATGTATTTATTACTTGTCAGGAAGTTTGCGGTGTCTCACCCCCGTGCCTCGGAAAGCACGTAAAGCCGTTGATCCTGCGCCTGATCTCGCTCCGGTTGTGTTGGTTTAATGTCCCATCGGATTATGAGAGTGAGGGAATAGAGAGTGCACCTGTGCTTGCGCATACACTTTAGCACTTTAATCCTGTCCTGCGCCGATGGCTAGCCTCCGTTGAGGCAGGCCGCCGTGGCCGAAATTCGGTCTGGAGGACATTATATTATCATTATTATGTATTACTTCTGTTTGCGGTGCGTATCCTACCATTGGGCTACCGTCGTTTCACGAACAAAACGCTCTGCAGATTTCCTTTTAAAATAAAACAAAAATACAATGACATCATCAGTTTAATCTCAATCCTTTTAAAAAAAAACTTATTTTAATAGTTTGAAAAATAATATGCACTACTCATCAATTCTTATCACTACACAACTCACCATGAAATAGAAATAAGTATCGTCAAGTCGATATTTCTATTACGTGGTGACGAACATTTCGTTCTAACATTCCTTGTAGTTCAATTTTCAAAGATACATAAAAGAGCTGTAAACAGTCGTAGAAATATACTGACAGACTTTATTAATTGTTTCCTTACGTATGTTAATATTATCCAGTAAACCAAATACTATTACAATTTGTATTCTACAAAATAATATCACTGACTGCGATACAAAAGCAGAGCTATGCCAGTGTGCTGGACCATCTGCAGCTCAGCACCGCTTACAATCAGGTGGTAGAACAATCAAGCACTGGCTAATAGTTATTTGTATCTAAAGTGTGGGTTTCTATAAAAAGGAATTATTACCACAAAAATACAGTTTTAAGAATATTTTGCTCATAAAATTTATACAGTACAAGGTATCAAATACAACAATACTACATATATTTTGAGTATACATAGCTTGCATCAGCTTGCTAACGTATACTCTAAGATAAGTATCGTACACACCTTTGTTGTGTAACTTTTTTCATTTAATACTCTGTGAGACCAAATTTTTACTTATCTATTTTTTTAGTTTTATATTCAAAAAGTTGTTAATATACTGTAATTGTAAGTATAAGCATTCATTAACTATATTTAAATCAAATATATTTGAAAATGCACACTGACTAATATGAATCAATTTGTTCTTATATAATCTTAAACACACAACAATTTAGAATATGTGAATTTGGATACGATATCCATAAATTTGTGTACAGGGTTTTTAACATTTGCTAAAAAGCTTACTCTGCTTATGATAAAATGAGATAACACGTTTTATTTAAAACTTATTGGTAATTGGGCAGTAGAGGCTATGTAACAGAATATATATTATATTATTAACATATGATCAATTATTTAAAAAATAAGGTGCAACATTAGAAGCCTTCACACAAAAACTTCGGAGCGCGCTCCGTGGAATGACGTTCTCAACTGGTTATATGAGCGTGTAGTGAAGATTTATACCTTAATTTACTATAACAACAGATAGAAAGTCAAGTATTCAGTTCGGAAATTGGAAAATAACATGTGAACTGTAAAATAAAATAATTCTATTAAGTTAAAGCATCACTACATATATTTTAATATATTGATAAAATGCATAATACGTGCATTTAATTTAATATTTATTCATCTGTTTACATAACTTCCAAACTTGATTGCTTTTAAGAAATAAGAAATACGGTATAATTTTGTAAAATCGGGTTTAATTTCAATATTTTTTGCAGGCAGCAAACTATAAATTATCTTAGCATAGAATTAACAATTATAGCGCACTTTTAAAAAAGACTATGTACAGCAGTAGAGACAGTCGTTGACACTTTATTCAGTAATTAAATTTTATTAATTATTATAGTTCATCAATTTACGCAGCGTACGCCATGGAAGCTCTCAGGAGGTACAATATTTTCTCGATACAATCGGAAAATATCATCGTAACATTAGGTAATCTGCAAATAAGTATTCAATAAGTTATCCATCTAAACCTACCAAATACCGAATGGAAATACCTACAGTAGTTTTGGAGGACTTTAGTTTATAATAAGTGTGTTATTTATGAATGTAAACATGTAACTCTATTTCCCAAAGAATAGACTACCGGCCGTAGAGATTTTGACGCGAATGCGTCTTTAATTTTTTTGAAGTGAAAACTTCTTTAGCGGCGTTGTACACTTTTTTTTGTAATGGGTAAAAAATGTTAAACTCGCGTCAGGGCACGTGACCTGATCGAAAATGCGTAAGACGGACGGCGTAGGAGAGGAAGTATCCCCCTCTCTTTCTACGGCGCGGCGAAAATGTATGCTTGCGCCTACTGTTTCGTTTAGGCGGCGCAGGGTGCTTGCGCTGCGCGCGCGAATGTAATATAAATTTTCATGTTTGTGTAGGTACGATAGCTCAATAAATAAATATTGTCTTCTACCACATAAATGATAGTACTTATGTACTGATAATTAAAGCAATTTGTGCAAAATTATTCTCTAACCATTCCAAAATATCAAAAATGCACAACGTTAATATTTAAGTTTTCACTTCTGCCGGCACTCCCAGAGTGCAACCCGTCGTTTTTTTCATAGTAGGGGGCATTGCAAAACTGATGATAACAAAATTGGGGGATATAGTCTGGTGTTGCCGCTACATATCTCTCATCTGCATCCAAAATTTAATTACACCCCCACCCCCCATAGCTAGAATTCATTATGTTGAGTTAGGAATGTGACGCATCATGCGGGGCAGAGGGGGGAGCGTCGCCATTTTGATGTAGTTTCGTAGACATATTCACGTAACACACACACGGCCGTGTCCACGATACAGTCACACGACGATTTGTTTTTAGTTTCTATGGTAGCAAAATCGAGTAAATTTATTCCGATATACAATCTTAAAGTATTTGAAATCAATCTAAAAGTATGAAACAAACTATTTTTATAATCAGTGGATTATATATAAAAAAATCTCTGTAAGTGCGACATTCTTACAAAACAAACCAATAGAAATTATTCATATTATATAGATTATGGTTAAATGACACGTAATATAAATAAAATTTTCATATAGGGTTGTAAATATTATGCAAGAGATTACATACCTACGGTAGGCATTTTCAACATTATTTGAGTTGGATAAGGGCGACATGTCTGTCAGTGGGAAAGGAAAATAACTAAGCAAAGAAAAGACTGCAACTATTAAAACAAAAGTTAAGGTACTTAATATAATGTTATAAGGTGCACAATCGACGACTCGAAAGCGTCTATCAAAAGCACATAAATTGCAAGTGAGCGCTCATTCCATTTATTGTGCTTTTTTCGGTGGGAGGATTGTCAAAACAAAAATTTGGACTGAATTAACCGTGAAGTGACGGAGTAAGAATACCCACTGCCCCATATCGTCCCGAGGGAGTCGTAAGAGACGACAGAGGGAAACAAATCAAGAGAGGGACACGAAAAAGGGAGATAATTGTCATAGTTATCTATGACAAATATCTCCCCTTTGAGCCAATCTAAAAATATTTAAACATTTATCATGTCAATTAGACCAAACACGACATTTTATCCATCTAGTAAATTGTTTCTTTTTTATAATTTAACGACTGATGTTTAAAAACGAATACAATATAATGGTCTTTTTCATTCACATCAGTTTTGATTTTGTCAGTTTTTGCACATACTTAATTTATAGGTACTACTTTCTCGGATATTTACGTTTTTGACAAAAAATAATACAGGACTGACTTCTTATTCTTATTATTTATTATATCAATAGAAATTAATAAAAATTGTAAATACAAAACTAACACAACGGTTTGCAAATGTATTTTATACAATCGCGTTTACGCAAACATTTTTAGCATAATATAATTCAAGAAAAACTATCCGGTAAATTGACATTAACAGCACCATAACTTGAATTACATTCTGGAAGTTTTTCTTCATTCACTCGCGTTTCAAAAAGAATTAATAACAGAATATCTAATAGTACTAACGAAACTTAATATTAATTTTCAAGAAACACAAATCTTTTCTGTATTTAAATGAAAATATTAATATTAGTGAAATTGAGTGAAATATGAAAGCGACAAAGCATGTTTTGATTTCTCTGATCATATTTATATAGATATTAGAGAAGGCAGCTGTAATTATTTTAACGTCACTTCATAGTAATACAATCAATTTCAAAATGACGTCCTATCATCTAAAATATAACTCTTTTCTAAACACTTCAATGGTATAATTTTAACATTGAACAAGTAGGTAGACTAAAATCATAGTTTTAAGACCTTATAGTTGTCAAACGCTTTTGATGTCGAGCGATAGGTACCTCCGCCCGCGTTGGTATATATACGCGGCACCGTGTATGCGAGGGGTTGTCAAATAAAATGATTTAGGATATTATAATACTCATTATCATTTATTAACATTATGTACATACTTAAAATTTAAAAAAGTTTATTGAACAAGATATTTTTATTACTACAAGAAAAATACACTTACAAGTGTTGCTCTGCCAAATATTTTCGTAACACTATCTTTTCCAAGATGTTTTCAATTTTCGATTGTTAAATTTAATTATGTAGCATGTAAGTACTGGAATTCGGATAAAGAATTTTATCAACAAAAAAATATGAAGGAAACAAGCATGGCATCATTCAATTTTATTTAGTAACACATATAATTATAACAGTAATTCACGATTCTAGATATTATATATTTCGAAAACGGCACTTAAAATTAGTTAAATAAATACTATAAAACACGCTCGCGCCAACCGCATGTATTGTCTATCAGACTCGTGAAGTGCGATATTATAAAGTCGTCCCGCCCCCTGCCCCGCAATGCCCCTACCGTTGCTCTGCACCAGCACATTCGTTTCCCAACTGTAAGGTCTTTCAGCTGTGGTATAATCTATAAAATAATATTTCCGAAATTTAAAAAATACTATGTATTTTAATATTTATTATTAACCCTATCAGATAGGGTTACAAATGCAAAATTTTAAAAGAAAAGTTTTAATTATTTTTAATCTTTGAGAAGTATGTGTCACGCTAGAGTACGCTGCAGCTATATACAGCTACGAATAGGTCGACGCGAATGGAGAAAGATTACGCTATCACAGAATACTAGCGTGAAACAGCAGAGTAATGTTGTATTTTGTTTGGTGAATGCAGAAAACCGGAGACCGTTTTAACCGGTAACGACGCATTCCATCTTAGCTGCCAGATGTAGGTGTGTATGGACCACAACATCCATTTACCATCAGGTGGTCTGTGTGCTTGTCTGTCACTTTTATTCTTTAAAAAAATGAAAAAGTTTGACGCAATCATCATTGCTCTATCGATTTTTTTATTCTATATTATTTAACAAGCAATTAATATACAGATATTTTAAACGTCCTTTAAAAAATCTATACGTAGATTTTTATAATTCTATATGTAGAATTTTATAATTCTATATGTAGAGTTTTATAATTCTATATGTAGATTTTTTAAATCTTAGATTATACTTGAATACCGGTGGGTCGTTATGTTATAACTATTCGTTCACCGTAAAGTGGCGGTGTAAACATGTCCACTACCCGATATCGCCTCGTGGTTGTCACAACAAGCGACAGGGGGGCAATAAGACACGATATATGCAGCAGTATCGTCCTAATAACAACTTAAAATAATAAAAAAAACTGCAGTTGCCAACCCACTCACCAAGTACGGTATCTAACAAGTATTGTAACATGGTAAGCTGAAGTAGCAATGGCCCGGCCATATAGCTCGAAAAACCGACAACCGATGAAGAAAAGAGCTTCTCGAGTGGCAGCCTCTTACCCGTAGGTGAATTGTAAGGCGACCCCCCACTAGATGGAGTGACGACCTGGTAAGACTCAGGACCGTGTTTTGTGGCATTCCTTACAGTACGCTTGCACTGAGAAACATCCAACACGTAATGTTTTGAAACAAATCGCATAAAATAAATCACACAACATGTTTTGTAAATGGTGGCGTTCGCGCTCACAAAAACTGTGTAAAATTTTCGACAGATATTCAAACTTATCTGTCAACATGACAATATTTCTACAAATTTGTTTTTAAACATTTTGTATCTGTAGTTATAAAGATATAATATAGTTAAAATATGTAATGTACGTTAAACAGTCAAACATATTTCATTACAACATGTTTTTTGACTATGCAAACGCTTTTTGATACATTGATAGAAAACAGTGTTTAAAACATTTTTTTTTGTGAAAATCGCGTCAGTGCAAACGGTTAGGGGACGCCTATGTTAAACAGTGGACTTGTAAAGGCTTTAATGATGATCATAATGTTGATCTGTTTATTTGATGGACTATAGAAAAAGCTTCACACTTAACTCTTCATATTTTAAAAAAAAATTATCTCCTAAAAACCACAATACTGTTGTCATATATCGCCTAATGACATAACATAGAAACATTTACTATAGAAAACTATAAAAAACATTTAATCTCGAAAATAGGCTCTTTTTTAACAGACATATAGAGCATATTCGCGTGCACACTTACACGTTGATAAACTGCAATATAGTATATATACAACTGTAGTCCAAATTAATAGTTCTAAGAGCAGAAAGGCTTTCTGCAGACGAAGAAAACTGAGTCATACTCAAGCTGCATCATCGAATTCGGATTCTGTGCGTATTTAGTCTTCACGCCCGTACGTTCTTCCTGCAATATTATGATTTGTTACTATTCTATTGAATTATCTAAGGATATCATATCACGTCTCATGTTACTTTCCTCTACAAGCGTTTGACACCAGTTTCATTATTCATAACACCGACAAGTTTTAATTAAGTTTTAAACACACATTTTATTAAGTTTTTAACACTTTGCTTACTATCTATAAAAACTAACACGGGTAACTAAAGGATCAGAGAGGAGTAGCCATAGCATTATTCCTTTATACAGAACTGTATGTCAATTTATGCGAGGGAAAATCTGCGCTAACAAGGACAATTGGGCTTGTCTGTAACAAGTGACGTTTGCGGCAGCTTAGGTAGGGTTGAAGTGGAAGGAGACGAAGACTTTTTCCTATATTACTTTTATTTTCTAACTTACAAGTTAACTTAGCTACTGTGACAATGTGAGTACACAAGAATAATAAATAGACTATTCAACTTAAATACTGCTGGGCTATCCCAACAATTAAGCCTTGGTTTTTATACTATGTTGAATATTCGTAAGTCACGTAAGTAAATTGAGTCACGTCTTTGAAGATGTGCTGTTTTTTGGTGCGGCGGTGCTGTATGGTAAATAACTTCCTGATGGCTTGTAAGGTCTAGGTAGGCATATTTACACTACAAAACTCACAATGGCATAACAATTAAAACAATAAAATAACAATTTCACACACGTAGATTATAACAGTATCGCTCAGTGACACGCACAGAGACAACTCGAATACAGACTCGGCTCGACTGATCTGCATATCGTATGAGAGCGAGCGGCCGGTACACAAATTCGAAACAATAAATATTGTTATTGTAATTTTTAAGTTTAAAAAGAAGTAAATAGCAATAATAAGATTAAACTTATTTATGAATTAACTTATTTATGAAAGGTAACACCATCTTTTTGTGACGAAAAAAAACTGAATAATGCGGCATTTTTGTATATTTAGTAGGATGTAGATTTAGTCTAGTCAGCAGTACGGCTGCAACTAGTTTTATTGTACGCATAGGATATTATACTGCGTGGACGTGTATTTTAACACAGAGGAACGCCTGCGTATGGTTACTCCCGTCTGATCTGCCGGTGTCATAGAATACTATAATGCACAATAGAATGGCTGTCAACCTTATTTTGTATCGAGGTTCGCCGTCGTCGCCGGGATCACACATACAAGCAATTACGTCGTATTATCAGTTAATCACTACTACAAACCCGATTCGCTGTGTTGACAGACGGATTTTAATACATATTTATTTGTGAATAGCGTGCAATTTGGCATTTTCTAAATAATTTGCATGTGAAATTTGGAAACGATTGTAACGTCAAAACACATTTCGTGTTGACATTTATACGTGAAAATTGACGTCTTAGTGGCTACACGAGCTCCGCCCACTCCCCCATTCTAATATATGTATTACAGTATTCTATGGCCGGTGTCCAGTGTTGCTCTATGCTATATATTGTAAATAAAATCATTTAAAAAGTGTATTTTACTTTGGTTCCTACAACCTTGTATTTTATATTTGGTTTATTTCTAAGATGGTTTTTCTCTGATGATAACCCGTATCTGAAGCTAATAATCAAAACGCTAAATAAGACATTCTCTGTATTAGAAATGAAACGTAAAACTCTAAAATCATTATTGTACATTTTATCTCAAAATGGTTTCAATTTGTCAGTCACATAGTTCGAAGAACCAACAGCTAATTAGAGTCTAAGAGCTGGCTACATAAAGAATGTCCGCAATCAGGTACCTCGACACTGATGATTTGTATTAAAAATGAAATCTTTGGTGAAGCCGAACATAAGTTTGTCTGTCTGCCATCGCGAAGCTGGGGCATAAAACTGGGGTGTGCGGTTAAACATGTTACAACAACAAATTTAGGAGCGATAAAATTTATAAGGCCCCACTTCTCTGTCTACCATTTGGTACATTGTTTTCTTTTCTTTTTAATTATTAAAATAAAAAAATTGGTTGACCCTGCAGGCCATCTCTGGAACATTTCAAATCATCATCTCATTTCAAATGCAAAGCGCTCCAAATTAACTAAATTATGTTGCAAAATCTCGAAGTTATGTTAAAACAACATTTTTTTCGAATTCTTTCTCCTTCTAAATCTCACACGAACGAATGAACCGATTTTTATTTTCCAAACGGCATTCGACGTCATTTTTTGAAGTTAAGAGCTGATTAGTTTTTGAAATCGATCGGTAAAGCCGTTTAAAAGTTATACCAAAAAAACAGTTTTTCAAAATTTTTATTTTTGAGATTTCTCAAAATCTACTCATCCGAATGAGTTCATATTAACACCAAATCTATTCCACATTGAGATCTTTAAAACGCCGCAAACCGCATCAATCGGTCAAGACGTTCAAAAGTTATGAAAGGTTTACACACACACACGCACACGCACGCACGCACGCACGCACGCACGCACGCCGCACACGCACACGCGCACACACACACGCGCGCGCGCTCGCACACGCGCGCTCTCATACAAACATCCGTACGGACATCCACGTGAAATTAGTCAGAATAGCTTCCTGGGATCTCAAAACGTCGGGATCTGAGGAAAACTCGATTTTCGAAAATCGGGATAAAACCAATGACTTCCATATGTTTGTAAATTTTCAATTTTCTTATCGGGAAGTTAATAATTTAAATTCATGTAATTCGTCGTTTTTTATTAACAACTTTTGGCGCACTCTGGCGGCACGTAAGCCCCTAGCAAAAGTATGCCAACAGCTTTCCTCGTCTCTTCAATATAAATAAAAGATTTTTCCATAATTTCAATGCGTGTAGCTTATAAATTTCTTCGCCGCTAAACTTGTCATGTAAAACGTTCGGTTACACCAAAGGTTTCTTTTTTAATACCTACAAAAGAACCGCATACCCGATGCGAACATTTTTTATGTTGCCAGCTCTCCGTCTATTAATAAAAAAGGTTTTTCGAGATGCAATTTCAAAGTGGCAAGTGTATTGTGCCTATCACTAGATAAAGATGAACCATGGAGTAAGACAATGTATGCATGTGGTTCACTGAGTATTATGCTTTGTGGAAGTCTTCAAGAAAACAAAGACTTGTGATGGGCTGTGATAATGACTCAAGTGGTTTCAGATTTTTATGAATTCTAAAATCTATGCAAAAAGTTGTGAACAACGATTGTAAGTAATCATATTACAAAAAAAAATTAATTTCAGAATTCTAAGTTTTTCTTAACTTTATTCTAAATTCGCTATAAACAAGTGACATTTAAAAATAATAAGTTTTGCGTAAATACTAAATATAAAGCAATTTTCAATTTGAATTTTTTTTTAATTCTTTATTAATGAGCTTATTCACAATATGAATATGTCGCTCCGTTAATTCATCACCAAAAAAAAACAATTACATTAGGTATACTTAAACTTATTACATTATAAAGTTCTCAAATCAATAATTAATTACAGAAAGTTGAAGAAGATATGCATTTAGTTACAAAAAGTAACATGAAAAGTTCCCAGATCAATCACATTGAGAAGTGAGTGATCGATCCGAGAACTTCACCTTGTAAAGTTTGACTAACATTTTTATATCGTCAGAATGTGGCTTAGCTATAATTATATTACAATCAGCGAAATCTTTTAAAACGTGGTGGCATTTATCAATACGAAAGGTAGCGTTGTGGGCACAATTTGAATTTGAAACCACATTGAATGTTTATATTATAATCCACTAAACAGTTATTTATATGGCGGTACTTACCAATATATCGAAACCAACATCCCTAATAATGTCCAGTAAAATGTCATAAGGTGGCTCTATACTATTTTCTGTTGGCATATCACTGAAATAAAAAAACAAAAACATTTACTACATGTATGTATGTACAATTATATCCACAGCAGAATATTTAGAAACATATCATTGTTTGAGGAATGAATGTGATTAACACGAAACTACACTAAAATCGTATTTTTAATTAAACGAAGCTGCCTGACAGATGCTAATGTGACTTGGCGATGGTAATGGGCGTGGCAATGGGCCGGCCATATAGCTCGAAGAACCGATAACTGATGGAGAAAAAAGGGTTCTCGAGTGGCAGCTTCGTATCGGTAGGCGTAGTGTATGGCGACTCCCCACTAGATGGAGTGACGACCCGGTAAGACATGCAGGAAGTCGATGGATGCAGGTGGCTCAGGACCGTGCTTTGTGGCATTACTTGGGGGAGGCCTAGGTTCAGCAGTAGACTTGTAAAGGGCTGTAATGATGATGATGATGCATGCTTAGTGCTTACTGAACCATAGCAATTCTATACACCTGTAAATTCTTATTATAATGAAGACAGTTGTGAGGATAAGTTTAACTCACCTGTAATGATATAGGAGTGGTCCCAAGTTGACCCAGAATCCTCCCGGCATCAAGATGGTATATATCCGCTCGATGAACTCGATAACATTAGGTGCACAGTCTATAAAGAAGCAAGTTGCCACACAATTCCACTCGTCTGGTTCTGTGTAAACCTATGAGGTTAAATTATATTATTAAATTGTTTTAATATATAATTATAAAAGTAATTTTACTTGGTAGAGCCATGCTGCAGCTATTTTATAGTTGTAGCACGAATGGGTCGGCTCGACTAGGGCAGGACCACGCTCTCACAGAATACCAGCGTAATGCTGCTGTGTTTCGTATGGTGAGTGTAGGGAACTGGAGACCCGTTTTACTGAAATTGAGGCCTTCCATCTTAGTCCTCAGGGGTGACAACGCATTTGAATTTTGATTCTTAATTAAGGATAAATGTGGATGTCTACGGGCCACAGCATCCACTTACCATCAGGTGGACTGTGTGCTCATTTGTAACCCAATGCTATAAAAAAATCTTTATGCACTACTGACAGGTAATAGATTTTGATATTGGGCATAAAATTTGCATTATGGTGGCGACCTTAGAGAGCCTATTCTCATCATACCAAAAGCAATTTACTGCTGTCCATCGTAGTAAGGCGGATTTGCTGTGACCATCGAAGACAATATCTTTCTGGCATTTTCCATTGCCAATTCTTACACTTATAAGAATAAGAATAAATTTACTTAAAAACTAATAAAATGACTGCTTTGTATATACATATATGTAGTGCATATACTGTAAATTGACTTTGCAAGTTCAGTTGCTATCCCTAAGCAGTGGCTTCAACAGACGCGTTCATCAAATATGTACATAAGTTGTAATAAAACTACCTTCGATAACACGTTCTACGCAGCGCTTGCAAAACACACCGCACCCGCTATCTCGTTTACATTTATACAATTTTCTATATGTATACTAGAAACAAAGAAGGTACTCTGAAGTTCTTACTACAATTTTGAGAACACTTCCAGAGTGCTGTGAATTCAAATGACCAAATAGAAATCGAAGGTAATAATAATACTTATGGGGCGATATAGCTTGACATTATATTTTTATACCATTTTTTTATTTATTACAGCCTATCAAATGTCTTTTGCTGAGGGGTGATAGAATGACGTAATAATACCTTACGCCGTCACCACACGGTGGAAATAACTTTTTTCATTCGTTCAATCATTTATGACAGCCTGTCAAGTCAAATGTTGAACAAAGTCCCATAGAAACAACTTTAATTTAATTATAGAAAATAAATCCTTCGATCAAAAAGCAAAACACAAAATCCTATCATACTTTACATACTTAAGGCAAAGAATATATACACTACGCGAAAAGAAACGACACTTAAGCATGTGTGCACGTAAAATCGCTTGCGGCTATGTGTGGGTGTCTGGATGTGTGCGGGGGCCTTGAGAGGCGCGCGGGGCGTGGAACGGGAAGTCTCCGACTGCCCTAGTCGAGGGCTAGTAGTAATACCGATATTTGTCAGTATTAGTTAAGATATAATATTTCAATTAATATATGATTATTACTGATAACTTAATGTACATATTACTATTCTATTCATGTAGGTATTAAGTTTATGTTACCAAGTAACGTTATTTGTTTTTATAGCCGTGTATGCTAGGTTTATATGTTTTGATAAATATAATGTTGTTATTAAATAAATGATATTATAGTATATGTATAAGTATTACTGAAAGTGATTTTAAGTGATTAGAATTAAAATAAATTCCACTGCACAAAACAAGGGTCCTTGTTTTGTTAGTTTAATTTTTAATAATGTTTTATGATACCTAAAAATATCTGAACTCATTTTAACGAAAGTCGATATAATCTTAACAAGAATTATGGGGAAATACCATGACGATAAAACTAATATGTCGCCAATAATTTTATTATATTACATTAACTAAAATATACACTATTAAAAATACCACTAGAGAGTCAAGAAATTTTAGATATCTATAAAGAGTTTTTGTATTTGTTCATTGTTGTATTTATGGATTATTTCATTAGAAATAGAAACGACTTATCTCCTCAACACATAGGGAACAATTTGTTGGCCGCCATGTCCCAGGAAACCTGCATACCTTTGGATTTTCTAAAAAAAATTTACATGCTACGAATTTTTGCAATTGTTAGAAATAATAATGAGAATTAAAAAATTATTCGAAAAATTCAAAAATATATAAGAGTAAATTATTTTTAAAGGATAGTGGGTAATACTGATTATTGCGTACTGAAATAAGTGTTGGTTAATTATTTAAGATTACCATTAACTGTCGTGCATATTTGGTTTTGTCGGAAGTTTTAATATCCCTCATTTAATAAAAGTTGATTTAAAATTGAATGTATCTTTCACTACCCAAATACATAAGTTTACATAACATATAACACATACCTACTATGTATCTTCTTTGGTACAAGTCTATAATATTCCATTTCGGTTCGATATCAACCCTAGCGTTACACGCTTCGACTCAAGGTCACCGGCGCTTAAGCTCTCACGTACAGGGAGTGTCACCGCTGTGCTTAAGGTAAGGTTTTGTTCATTGAAGGCTGTTTTCTTTACTTAGATGTAATTAAAAATTGTTTCTAATCCATGTGGGAAGCTCTGATGTTTTATATGCCATAATAATTGAATGGAAAATGTTAGAGGAGGCCTATGCCAAGAGGCAAACTGAACTTCGGGACATTTTATAAAAAACAAAAAAAAGAAATACAACATATATTATTTATGTACCTATTTAAGTTCAGATTAAAAGGGCTAATTATTATGGGGTATCTATATAGTTTTCTCATCTGGTTGGGTTCTATAAATATATAATTATAAATGAAAATGAAAAAATAAATATACATAAATATCAATATGAAAAATAAATATAAAAGTACATAAATAAATAAAAGCCCAACCAGATGGAGGCCCTCGGCAGGGGAGACCAAACGGCCGAGGGTTAGGGGGAAAGGGAAAGAAACCGGCGGACGATGCGGGCGGTATCGAGGAGCACCGCCTTCTGCATTTGAACCTGGAGCGGTCCGCCATGTAGTCCCAGCCGCCTCAGATGACCCGAGAGGCTGACTGGGATTAGCCCGTTTGCAGAGACGACTACAGGAATAATTTCGGTCGGCAGACCACCCCACATGTCGGTCACCTCGTGAGCCAGGTCCAGATATTTTGTTTGCTTGTCTGTTTCGGCTTTCACGAGGTTCTCGTCATACGGAATGGTAATGTCGACCAAAAATATTCTAGACTGTGCCCGGTCCATCAGCACAACATCAGGCTTATTCGCAAGAATAGTCCTGTCTGTGATGATGGCCCGGTCCCAATAGAGCCTGGCGCGATCATTTTGGAGCCCGGCTTCCGGCAAGTACTTGTAGTACGGCAATTTCCGGTCCACGAGACCGTATTTCAGAGCGAGCTCCTGGTGTAGAATTCTGGCTACTAGGTTGTGCCTGTGCAAGTACTCAGAGTTAGAAAGCGCCGAACAACCGGAGATAACATGCCTAAGTGACTCACCGGGATGGCGACAAGCTCGACAGATGTCGACGGTGCCATCCTTTAGGATGTATCTCCGATAGTTGTTGGTCTTAATAACCTGATCCTGTATTGCACAGACAAAACCCTCGGTTTCCCCGAAGAGATCACCAAAGCGTAGCCAGTGGAGGGAGGCTACTGTGTCTACGAAAGGCTCATGTAGAGCCTTGTAGAACCTCCCGTGGAGCTCCTTCTCCTTCCATACGGTCTCTCGGTCGGAAATGCACTGCACTGCCGGGTCTTGCCATTGCTCGTTGGCTAAAGATAGAGGGGTAAGTCCTTTATCACAAGAAATGACGTCCTTATAGAATGGATCATCCAATCTCGCCAGGAAGTAATCACGGAGGCTGCACACTTCGCGATTATGCATGGTGAGCGCGCTCAAGAAGCCACGACCACCATGCTTCCGTGACAAGTACAACCTCATTACCGACGATCTCGGATGATGCATCCTATGGGACGTCATGGTAGTGCGGACTTTTCTATCCAGGGCGTTAAGTTCAGTCTGAGTCCACCTGAGTATGCCAAAGGTATACATGAGGACAGGCATGACCCAGCCGTTATATGCGTGTGCCTTATTCACACCGGACAAAAGGCTGTTAAGCACTTTGGTCAAGCGTGCATAAAACACGTCGCAAACTGACTGTTTCATACCAGTCTCATCGATACCGATGTTTTGTGACATACCCAGGTATCGGTATGTTTCAGCCTCGGAAAGGGTCCTTAAGTTGACGGGCATAGATAAGTCTACGCCCTCAGAGTTAGCAACCCTTCCCCTTTCAACATGGAGGACCGCACACTTATCCGTCCCAAGCTCCATTCCAATGGAATTGCTAAATTCACAAGTGATGTTTAGCAATTCCATAAGATGGGAGCGACTGGAGGCGAATAACTTGAGGTCATCCATATAGAAAAAGGTGGGTCACTTTTGTCCCTCCTCTTCGTAGCTGAAATCCCCTCCCGGAGCCCTCCAGTAAGGTACTGAGAGGGTTCAGAGAGAGGCAGAACCAGATTGGACTCAGACAATCGCCCTGGAAGATACCCCTTCTTATCCTTATGTGGTTCTCCGCAGCCATCATCCGCTCGCCCAGATGACAAAGGATCGTACTCCACTGCCCCATACACTGCTCAAGGAAGTCTCTAACTGTACAGTCTATCTTGTACAGCTCGAGGACTCTCTTTAGCCATGTATGGGGCACCGAGTCGAATGCCTTTCTGTAGTCTATCCAGGCGGCGGAGAAGTTCCGACGGTTGCGTTTCACCACTTTGCCAATGACCGCGTCAATGAGGAGTGGTTCCTTGGTTCCACGACCACCGCCCCGACATCCATTTTGAGCGCGCGACATCACCTGATTTGAGTCCAGGTGACAAGTGATTCTCGCGCTCAAAATTGATGTTAGTGTCTTGTATATGGTCGGTAGACACGTGATGGGGCGGTATTTGCTCGGGTCTGTGGTACCCTGGTCTTTAGGAACCAAATGAGTGATCCCAGTAGTGAAGAGGCTTGGGAGCGACTTCTGGTTGAGAGCCTCTTGAAACTGTCGGGCAAGCACAGAGTGACACACCATGAATCCCTTCAGCCAGTAGTGATGCAGCCCGTCAAGCCCCGGACTTTTCCAGTTCGGGGCCCTACGGACAGCCTCAGCTGCGTCATCCGGCGTTATGATGACGGGGTCCATGGGCGTAATACCCGCACACTGACTCGCCACAACTTCCGTCCAAGGGCCCTCGCTGTGATTTACGGGCTCTGACCACAGGCCGCGCCAGAATGCTACAGTGTCGGCCTGATTCGGTGCTGGACCCGTTCCACTTACCATTGGTCGCTCCAATGATTCATAGAGCCTCTTCTGATCACTCTGGAAGAGACGATTCTGGTTGAACCGTGTCGACCTCTCGGTATATCGCCGAATCCGCTTTCCCCAAGCAGCGATTCTCTGCTTCAGATCATCTATGCGCTCCGTCAGTTTTTGCGTTATATCCGGCTGGGACAAACTGACATTTGTCCCAGCAAACGCCATCCTGACGGTGCGCACAATTCTTGGCCTGTTGTTGCCTGATCTGAAGCATATCAGTCTGCCGATGAGAGCTCTAGCCTTTGCGATACGTTCCTCAATTCTTCTTCTCCATGCTGGGATAGCGCTACTATGGCCAGTAGCGCGTCCAGCCGTGGAAACCTTGGCGCCTATGATACGGCAGACTGCCAGCGCGGCGCCAAAAAGAATTGAGTCCGTCTCGCAAAGGTCCCGGCTGGCTTCCAAATAGGTCACCAGCATTGGGTTCAGAGCCCTCACGACAGCCCGATTCCGCTTGCTTAGGGCTATGCGGGGAAGTCGCGGTCGATTTTCGAGAGGCGTACTGCGCGTTTCCACAATCGCCTCTTCCAATGTACTCCTCATATGCTCTAATTCCAGTTCCTGGGCGACTGTTCCATCATCGTTTGAATCAACCACAACTGGGGTATTCACGGCGGCATCCACGTTTGCGGGTTGCTCTACCATTTGTGGCGCCGCATCCTCAGCCGTAGCATTCTCATCCGACGAGGGAACAGCCTCACGTGGTAGCCGTTCGAGTTCGGCGACATCAAATATATTTGAGCGCAAGATATACCGAACTCGGTCTGCCAGGTTTTGCTCTGTGACGGTTAAAGATGGCTCCAGCTCAGCAAAAAGACGATGCATCCTAGCCCGATACGCCAAACATCCAGCCCCCTTTCGCCCTAAAATACGCCCGCAATGCGTTGCTGTTCATCTGGGTTGTCCAACGCATGCGGCGTACTCCACCAGAGGCGGGTGCCGATTGCTCGACACCAAGCCAGCTGGTGGGGATGATGGATGCGAGGGGCTGCTGGGTGGTCGTGCAGCACCTCGCGCTCGGCTGGCGGTTCGCATGCTGCCGCGTCCAGCGCCAGCTCCAGACGCGCCCTGGCGACCTCCAGGCAGCAGCCCTTTGAGCGTTCTTCCGTATTCCATCATCCATAGTGGTGGGCGTCATTTAGCGGGAGACGCCCAGACCCGGCACCGTTTCATGGTGAGGCCATGTGCACAAGCGGGCCTTTGCACCTTCAATTTTTGCCGAGGCACGGCACTAACACCTCTTGGCAAGGTGCTGACTGACTGCGCTGACGTAGCGGTTTTGTCACATAACCGTTACGTCAGCGGGCGATGGGGTCGTCACTTCCCTACGCCTTTTAATTATTATTATTATTATTATTATTATTATTGAATGAATATGGATCAACGACTTCGTGGCGCAGTGGCTTAGAAATGAGATGCAGTGCTGGGGGCCGTGGGATCGAATCCCGCACGGAACAAGTATTTGTACAGGTTACAAATTTATATTTATAAACTGCCTCCATGATACAGGAGAAAATCCTAGTGTGGAGTAACATTTAAAAATAATAAGAATCAAAAACATAAAAACATGTGTAAATATATCTTATCATAATGTTTCACATACCTTAAGAAAGTCTCCTGCAGTCATAGAGAAATTGTAATTTGGTTTGTCAGCAGAAGGTTTGACATCAGGGAATGTGGCGGGACGGAGCTGGTGTTCACATGTTACATTGTTTACGTACTGATGTAACCATGGATGAACTGTATGCATATTCACCTGTAAAAGTAAATTTATTTATATTGTTGTACATTGCCGTAACTTAGCAGCGTAAATGAATGTATCTCACTTCATTCCTTGAGCATTGTAGGAGGTAACTATGAGAAATGCCAGAAAAAATTTATATCCTCCGATAGACAGCGGTAAAAATCGATTCTATTCGCCAAGCGTAAAAAACTCAAATCGGTTACAAAAAAATAGCGCAAAGGGTGCGGGACGTACCTACCTAACTGTTACTACGTCATGGACTTCTCCCGTTATGGAAAGGATTTGCTTTAAATAAATTTTTCTACTTTTAAGAATATAAGTAGTTTGGTTCATTCAATTCAAATCTTATTATTATAAAATATAAATAACTAAGAAATATTAACCCTTAAAACTTTCCTTACAAATTAACTTCTTAATTCTAAATTAACTTAAAATTAACTTCCTCACTATGAAATCAGTCAAATATTTCATCTCATTCCAAAAAACGTCACCCTGGTGGCAAAAAAGTCGTGTATTCTCTTATTCTCACGTTTGGCAAGTGATTATCGATGCAATACCAGTCGTTGCGCACTAGTCTTGTGTAGTTCGCGAACGAGGAAACTTAGCACTGTACTATGGTTCATAAAAGATAGCTTGATCTCTGCGACAGCTGTCAGTAAAATCACGCCTATGAAGTCCTAAATTTCTTAGTAGTACAGACAGTACCTGTCAATGTCATACTTTATGGGCATGCCGACCTATAGTTCGGCCGTTCAGAGAATGCGTTCCTGACACGTCGCGATTGAACTGACGACGTAACTTTGTAATGGCGTTGCAGTTACGATAAAAATATTTTTGCTGGTTGTTTACCGTTTTAACAATTGATGCGCATTAAAACAACATTATTATATTTGTAGTGCTGTGCTAAAAATAACAGGCAATAACAGTATCGTAATCTGTTCTTATACAGTTATACTTTATAAAATAATACGTTTTGTTTTTCTTTTTAAGAATTTGAAAATAATGGACTATAAGATAAATTTTATTGAATATAAAAATAAAAATACGACCAAACCGAACGCGCGAAAGAAAGTAGCATTTTTATATTTAGGTTGAAAATGGTAACCCCAAATGGCGTTATGGGGGAAGTCACAAGAGATGACTGGGCAAAGGTTGTTGCGAAGACTAAAAACCTGATTGTGGAACATTTTGACCGAGATATCAGGATTGATTCTGTTATTGATAATAATATAATTATACACGTAGTCGCCTATAGATGATGATGAAGACACCACCTCCTCAAGCGAATCGGAGTCTGATTAATATTCTGTACGCACATTCAATTCAATGTACTTTATTGCATAGAAATACAGATTGTAACTTTGTAACAAAGAATAAATAAAACAATTTTATTATATTAATATTACCTTTTTTTGGTTTCCACTTAAATTACTAAAATATAAATTTTAAATGATTCCGCCAATTTAAAACGAAAATAATGTTAAAAATAACGCGGCGGTTCATTTTGGAGGAACGGTAACGAACTCAGTGTTATGTTGTGCCCATTACTGGTCGTGACTAACTGATAGGTGTCAGGAACGCATTCTCTGAACGGCTGAACTATAATTAGTGCATGCCCATGAAGTATGACATTGACAGGTACTGTCTACCACTAAGAAATTCAGGACTTCATAGGCGTGATTTTTACTGACATCTGTCGCAGAGATCAAACTATCTTTTATGAACTATAGAACAAACGTTTCCGATCGTTTATTGTTAATCGGTCTAATAGCTCTTTTCGTACACCTACATTCGCAAGACGCCAGAACGCGCGTGCGAACGAGAACATACGAAAGTGAGTGAACGAGAGAATCGGTGAGACGTTGTGTGGTTTTACTGTGATGCTTTCGCCAGCGCGGTTGATAAGCGTCGCGGTCCACGAGCATGGCGTCTCTTAGATCGTTACATAGTTTAACCAACACGTGTAGCGGCAATTCAGCCGCGTGTTTCAACAGTAAACGATTTAGAGAACGCGCCTCTCAGCATCTCTCTCTCTCTCTTTCAAAATCTAGTAGCGTTGTAAGGATGTACTTGTATACGTCATCGTCGTTGCCTTTTTTTCCATATGTAATATAGAATAATAAATGCGAGAAGTCTCATCACGACAAACCGATCAAGACTGTACGAGGCAGCAAACCGCGCGACTCTAAGCTGGTTTTATAGTTTCGAGCGGGTCATCCGCGCGCTTACGGGCCACGCTTACCACCCGCGCTGACGGTAAGCGTCACTGTAAAACCACAATTAAGATTAGACGTTAGTTAAGTCAATGCAATAACGGCTCATTTAGCTTATCATCCGAAAAGATGCAAGACTCATTGTGTTCGCAAATTATTGTACTTATTATATTTAATAAATAGATACAAACAAACATTTGATAGATTTCGTTTCGGCACTTGCGATCGCGTAAAAATTTAATAAAATTGAAGTTATGTTATTGAGGAGAGTTTTATGTTTTTTATCATCGTTTTAAGATTCGTTTCGTCCTTGGATGCTTTTTATTTTCGCATGTTATGGTTATGGATTTTAGTTTACTAATGCTAATTATTTTGTCAACACTAATTTGCTTTAAACCTATAATTTGACTGTGCGTGCGTGCGTGCGTGCGTGCGTGTGTGTGTGTGTGTGTGTGTGTGTGTGTGTGTGTGTGTGTGTGTGTGTGTTGCGTGCGTGCGTGCGTGCGTGCGTGTGCTTGTGCGCGTGCGCGGTGTGTGTGTGTGTGTGTGCGTGTGTGTGTGTACGAGTAATCAAACAACATTACGATTCGAGCAAATATCGACCGACTGAGATAGCCATTTCATATATACAGATACCTACAGTTAAAACTGCTTAGTAGTACTGATGACCGAATAGAGTTAGTAGAACTAATAGAACGAACTAGTTCACTGTCCGACATGAGCCGAGCAGGCACAAGACAATTTCGCACATTTGACGCTGCTTTTCAACACTATACTACTTATTTTATACCCGGCGTAAGCGAGATTGTTATCCGCCATCTTTCGGAAGCCGTAAGATCTTTCTAGCACATGCCATTGTCGCCCTTACGATATATTCTCTTACGCTGTCACCACACAACCAATATACATACACACACAATAATAGCATTATGTTGAATAAATTTAGCTTTCGTGTCATACCATACACGCAAAATTATAATGAGTAAAAAAGTACTTAATAAATCTTATGCTTATCATTATTTTTTAAATTTGAACTTTTTGGCAGGCAATGTCAGCCATATTTATTTTATCATCATTAAAATTCATCAACAAAATATAACACGGTCCTGAATCACCTTCTGTCTATTGACTTCCTGCATGCATTTATTTTATGATTATTTTAAATTGATAATTTTGTTATCAGCGCAATTATGTAAAATATTGTCAACTCTAAAAAAGAACAGGATATCTATCAGCTGTGAAATCTCAATTGGGACTGAATCTTAAATGAAACTTACCTCAGGACAACGGTTGAGTACAAAGTTGCTAGCGAAGAGCATAAATAGAGAAAACTCATTTCCTTGGCACATGTAACCTTTGTTAGCGATCTCCCACGCAAGACGTCCTAGCCCTGCTCCTGGGACTAAGACCTTGATCTGTGATCTGTCACTGTAAAAGATTTAACAATTCAAGTTATTTTCCAATTCAATTTAGCTGAAATTGGAAAATAGCATACAAAAAAATATGAGGACCACCACTCAGGTTTGATTCTTATGCAAGACATTAGCTATTTTTTGAGTCAGAATGTTAACCTCAATCATTTTAACCCTTACCCTATAATATCGAACACAAAAATCCATAATAAAAAGCTATTACATAACCAATTTGAGATTTTTTATAATCTTTCTAAGTTGTCCATTTTACACTAATATATAAATTATGACAAATTCTTCTATATATGTATAAAGCATACCTAAATTCTTCAAGTGGAAAACGTGCCTCCAACTCATTCAATATGGGCTGGTAGCATTGTTCTCGTTCAGGCACACCTACTGCACTCCAGTCTCTTACTATATTTTTTAACACTGACTGTACCTGATGACAGTAAACATAATCAATCAAAATTTTCAACTTTGTATATCACTTGCAGTTACACAAAGTTATTTTTTGTACAACTACAAGTGTCTTGTTTCGGAAAAAGTAAAAGAGAAAGTAAAAATCCTCAACTTCTGTCCAAATTTGCATTCTTCATAATGTCCTTTAAATATAAAAAATCTCTCATATAAAATCTCAAATACAAGACAGAGAACAGGCAAGAAACTGCGAGATTTTTTTTTATTTAAAGTTTTATTACAGGTTCATTTTCAATTGGACCATGTTGTGCAAAAATGATCTAACTCACAAACTAGACAAAATAATGACCGAGGGGCTCTTTTTTAGTTTATTTAACAATATGAAAGACATCTGAAGAATTCCAAAGTAATCCCAAAATCTATATTCAATTTTCTTTAAAAATGATAGCTGTAAATTATATAACAGTGCTTATGCCACAAGACAAATACATTTTTCTTTCAAATCTAAATAACATTATATTTTTGTGGGTGGAATCATTTCTGCATAACAAAGTCCAATAATAACTTTTAATGAAGTAATTTTTAAAATATCAGTTTTAACAAAATAATATCGGTAGCCAGGAGACTCACTAGTGCAGAGTAAGAAACATTTCTGCACAAATTCCAAAAAATTATAGACTTTTATTAATAAATTTGTCATAAGTTTATTTTTTAATTTTGTATTCTATTCTTTGCACTTTATTTTAAGTACCTATAAGGATCAGTGGAATCACAAAAGAACTACCTTAACTACAATGAACCCAAGTCACAAAGTACGATGATTGGAGGATACATTACCAGTATGATTGTAATGGCTATTGTAATATATAATATAGACAAATCTTTAACATGAAAAGCAAGCATCATTTGTAGAGTAGGCTTAAAAAAACTGGTAATGAATAAAAATGATCAGGTCATGCTAGAATTAAAATAAAATTCTTGTTAAACATTTTTCTTAGTTTTGTAATTATCAATAGTAAGTAGTGTCAATGGAGACTGGTTTTTACTTTGGTTTTGTATGTGACCCTTTATCTACTTGTAATATTATTTATTTTGTTTAGTGTAAATTGAGAACAAAGTGAATAACCATAAGGCAGAGTAAATTATGTCATCTTGAACATGTTTGTGTCATAAAACTTACTTTTTCAACATCATGCTGCATTTTATGTTGTTTAAGTGATGTAATTTCACAATTGTTATAATTGCAACCAAAACATTCTGTGCCGTTGGTTCCTGATGTATCTGCATTACTATGATCAACATTCTCAAACATTGTATCCACATCCTTAATAATTAGATGTACTACACTATTGTTAATGTCAAGACATTTTTTAAACTTAGCTAGATAAGTCTTGTACTTTTCTAAACGCCTCTGATGGTTGTGTGGAAGCATGGATATAATTTTTTCTGATTTATGTAATCTCTCCAAACCACATAATCTAAAATAAAACAAATTGTTAAACAATTTGTAAATAACAACGTAAGTGTGTTGGAACATAGGTAAGATCGGGTTTTTCTGTAAATATTATCTCCAATATTTTGTAAAGTATAAATGTAACAGTGTTTCTAAGTAAAAGCTACATTTTAGATTTTAGTTGCATTATGTAAAAAGTTAGGTTTATTAAAATAAAATTGCAAAACATTGCAAGCTAATTTAAAGATTGATATTCCTAAAACTAAATTTAATTGTTACATATTATGGTTTAAGTGACCAAAATAATTTTATAAGGTATCGATGCAATACCTACATTAAAAACTAGGTACATGTGTACTCAATATACTTATTTTACTAAATTGCATACTAAGCATACCGTGAATACCTGAATATTGAGTTCATATTTTTTGGTAAAAGGGCTTAGAAAAGACATATTAAATACCCAAACATTAAAATACAGAAATCCAGTTTATGAGAAAAAATGACAAAAACGTAATATAACTGACTGACTGTATAAGAAAAACTTAAATAAACAGATTGAAATAAACAGGTGACAAAATGTTTCATTCAGGAATTTAAATAAGTCAAATTTGATGAATGATCCATTTTAGAATGATTTTTGTCAAATAACCACTCAAGCGTCCACGGTGACTGTAGTCCCCACAAAAATTCTCGCCTTCCCTGTCCATGGTGACTACAGTCCCCGAATGACATTGTTCGGTAAAAATGTGTACAGCGCTAATGACAGATATTAATAATACAGTAAAAAAAATAAGAGATTGTGCTATTTGAAATTTGTCATCTATGTGTGAATTTTAGCTGTGCAATGGCAACAAAATAATCAGAAAAAAATGTGAAAGTAACAGTTCGCCATTCCTGTTTGTGGGCTGTTAGTGTGTGGAGCCTAATCAAAAATGTGATAATCTTTCTGTTTTTATATGTTATTTCTTATGCAATTGTACATCAAATAAACTGTTAAGATATTTCCTTTAGGAAATATATGTCATTGCGACAGTTCCACAACATTTACATATAATAATTTAGCTCGAAACTATATGCAATCACTGTTTTTGATTTTACATTATTTAAAATGTATTCTAATTGGTTTTGTTAAATAATCGCTAAATATAAAACAAAACTTTACCATTTACACATTAATAACCATTTATAAAAGAAATATGTTGAGATGGGTCTGGAAATTATTAAATGCAACTCATGCAATTCGTAATTGCATTGGGGAGTGAATATTTATATTGAGTAACAATTATATATTTATATATACAGAGTAAATAATATTGAAATATTAGTGTTATTATAAAGGGTATATCATTTAATATTATAATATAAAATAATTGTCTACAGTAACTATTATATTTTTTTGTAAAACTTGAAATAAAAATAAATATGATAATTTTTTTGATATTCCCAATTTTAATCTTTATTTTCGTCCTTTATTTTTAATAGCAATTTTGTTTTAACAAAATCAAATTTTGAATTTTTTGAGCTTTTCATGAATATTTTTTATTTGAATGGTGCTATATTAGTTGTTCAGTAGTAATCGTTTTTGTTGAGTGTCTTGCACGGTCGTAAAAACGAAAGTGACATTTAATATGAGGACAGGTGGGACGAGAATCACTCGCACGGGTTGGATGGTTGAGTGGTTAACAATAACAAAATAGTAAACTGAAGACCATTTGCCATGTACAACGCCACCTACTCTTTTCTTATTCATTCACCATTTGTACCTGTTATGTTGTTGCCATGTTTTTAAAAAACAATTGTTTATATTAATTTATAAATAATTAAATGGCCATTAAAATTGCTTATTTCTGTTAAATTTGTCAAAAATACAAAATATATATTTTTAAATTATACTGAGCCATTTAAAATCAAATTTCATACAGATCAATTGCAATTTGACAACTGCCCAAATGCAACTGCTCATTTAGCCATTTTACTACTCCATCAATTTTTCTAACATGTATTTTTTATAGATAGACCATGAGTGCTGTAAAGCGTTCGAAATGTACCCAACATTTCGAACGCTTTACAGCACTCATGGTTTAAAAAGTTAAATATGCGATAAATTCCGTAAAAACTAGTATTATTTCAATGTGTAGTGTTCGCGTAAATATAAGAAATCACTATATATCAGGATTTGTCCTGACATGTCAGGACTTTTAGAGCCCTTGTCAGGATTGCGTCCAGATTTTAGGAATGTCAGTAATTTTCATTTTTCATGTGAGTTTAAAAAAACAATAATTGCTTTATATATTTTTACAGTAGTAAACTTTTTTTATAGAATAAGGGTGACAAACAAGCACACAGTCTTCCTGATGGTAAGTGGATGCTTATACCCATAAGCAACTACATTTATCCTCGATTAAGAAGCAAAACGCAGATGCGTTGTCACCCCTGAGGATTAAGATCAAATGCCTCATTTCTAGTGAAAAGGGTCTCTGCTTCTCTACACAGAAACATTAAGCTACTATTTTATGTTGGTATTATGTGGGAGGGTCATCCTACCCCAGTCAAGCCAACCTATTTGTACTACAATCATAATATAGCCATCTGCATCGTAGCTCTACCACATAAAAATTAAGTATCAAAGTATTTTTATGAGTTAATTAACTTATTTTAATATTTGTAAATTCTTATTTTATTTTATTTTTAATGCACACTTTCTACCACTCAACTTGTAAATGATCATTCATTTTATAATGCCATCCTTCAAAAAATCTCGAAATTTATGCTTTTCTTTGGATTTTAATTCCCTTGGAGGACACTCCTCCTCACTTTCCACTTTTAAGAGATTTTTTGACAACCTCGAATATAAATTATTTTTCTCAAAAACTGACTCACAACACCCTCTCTTCATCGAAGCCTACCTTTAGTAGTGCTTTCGAGCTTTGTAAGATTATATCCCTTCACATGAAAATATTGGATAGTGACTATATATTATTTAGGATTAAACAAACAAAATAATTGGATTTGCTTGATAAACATTCAAAACACCAATGGCATTAGAGTCAAAGTTCCACAAGTTTATTAGATAAAAACAAAGCTTATTGTTATATCTAAATAGGTTAATTGTATATAACGAATCAAATAGAACAAAGACTAGTTGCTATGCAAAGAAGTCTTTGTTCTAAAGTTAAAAATAATCTACGGAAACTTTTCTAGGTGTACACGTATACCATATGCAATTAATGTTGTAAATTGGGTAAATATTAAATATACTTACTTATAATATTTAAAAGCGGTAACTACAGCTCTAAAATGGGCACGCTCTTTTTCTTCATCTATCTCATCCGCGGCTGATGGAGAATTCATATTAAAATTAGTTAAATAAATTTATATGAATAAGAAAAAGATTAAACTTATATGGCCAGTAAAAAATGGCAATTTTTAAATTTATTTCCTGAACTAATTCAACAGATCTCTACAGCCATTAACAGCCAAATTACCAGCCAGCCATTACCAATGACAATGACCACTATCATCCATCAGCTTGACATTGACAGCTTATGTTGTAGTCAAAGAGTCAAAGAGTATACCATGAAGGTTAGAGAACAGGAGAACGATCACCGTAGAAAATAGTGTCCCAGAAATATGGACACCATCAGTGAGGCGCTGAGATCACTAAGTGCAGCCAATAAAAGTCATTTTCAGTGCATTTTTCCGATCAGATGCTCAACTACTTGCACATCCACGCACAATAAAATATTTATCCATTTTTTAATGTTTCTTTTTGTCAAAAATACAAAATTACGGAGCATGAAAATTTTCTACGAAAAAATGAAATGAAAATTTGTACATTATTCAACTAACTTCACCTACTTGTACTCATAAACAGCTAACTTCGCAGTCACTACTCACCGACGTCAGCGCCGCTATATATTCTACAATTTTCAAGGACAGGCGGGCTATGCTTTAGTACGTATGAATCCCTCATATATCCCCCCCTCCATTTCATCAGACATACGACAAACGAGAATAATAATAAATAATATAATAAAGTAAAACGAGATAATGGTAAGGAAAGAAAATATCAGATTAAAATCATTCTATTAACTAAATAGCGTTATTCTAACCTTAAAACTTTAACCATGAATATCTCCGTAACCATGGGGTTCCGCAGGGGGGGGATGGCACAGGGGGGTAGCCCTCCAACCTCCTCCCACCCGTAAAACCTCATATATCATTTATAACTTTGAGTTTAGCATGTGCGAAAATGGGGGCACTCTCCCTCCGCGCCTCCGAGCTCTTATGTACACTCTAGGGGTGGGGCAGACAAAACCACGTGGATAGTGGGGTGCTCTGTTCAGTTTTGGGTACTTTTTGGATGTTAAATAAGTAAGTAAACACTTTATTGTAGTAAGAATTAGATACAGATAAGAATACAGAAAGTTGCAAACAATGAAATACAAGTACAAAAGCTGTACTAATTAGGAAATACAAACAAGTTGCATAGGTAGGTATCGATACTTTAAAAATTTTCGGAACCCTACACTAATTGAAACGTGAAGTGATTGACGTTTGACATCAATTACTTGTCAAATTTATTTTGTACTTGCTTGTTATTTGGCAATTTGTATGAAAAGTAAAAAAATATATATATCTCATGAACCGTCAGTTTCCGCAACCTACTTTGCAAAACGCTTTCTTTTAGTGAGTAATATCTACAAAAAAATTACGGACATTTAAATCGATGGTCCATATTGGAAAGTTTATCAGAAATTTGGCGCAAGCCGCAAACAGCGATCACACGTTGGCCGAGTGTTCAGTTTATAGTTTCGCATCGGAGTAGACTGTAGTGTCGGCTTAATAAAATTGTTTCACGAACATGGTGACATGGACTAATGAGAAAATATTTATGTTTATTGATTGTTATCACAATGAATCAGTTATATGGAACCCTAAACATGAGCAACATAACACATGTTTAGTTGCGATTTCAGAGTACCTACCAAATGATAATTATTATTATAAATTATCTCTGAGTTTATGTTGTTAAGAGATAATGTAGCTTAGGGACTTCTTTTAGGCCATTTTTTATTTTGAAAAAATGCCTAGCGATACGGGCATGGTTCAGCTAGTAGATCCTATAAGGGTTTCGTTTTGAGGTCGGAAACCTAAAAAGGACTAACTGAGATTATTGTTGTATGTAATGTTTTTTTTTTTCAATCGCCTTAACGTCCATCTTCATTCAGCAACGCAGAATGAAACACGCCAACGTATAAACGGCTCCACGAAAATCTGCCAAGAGAGCTCGCCGAGCGCGCTCGGCCGACGTGCTTACTACCCGGTAGTAAGAAGTTAGAGTTAGTTAGTTAGACTTATTACTTCTAACCGACACGAGCATCGGTAAAGTCTCTTTGTTAATCCTCTTACTACCCGGACAATGTAGAGGTAATAAAACAACACAATACAATTTGCAAATTATTTTTTTTATTAAATTAATTTTTTAATAGTTAAGTTTTTTTTTGAAAAATGTTATTTCTATACGTTTGAATACTGATTCTGATAACGCACTTAGCGGGAACAACAGGGTTTTTGTTACATGTGGTATATACAATCACACCAAAAGCATAGACTGGGTTTCATGAGTTCACCAGGACTAGGGTTACCATATGTAAATAGAGGGATGCCTGTCTATGGTACATAAAATGCCTGAATTTTCAGAAAAATGTCTGTCTAAAGTAAAACGCTGTAGGTAATAAGTAAAAGCCAACAGATAATAATGAAAAAGGATATTTATTACTGATATTTGTCAGAGGACATTATTTTTTTTAACAGTTCTTTCTTTTCTAATACGTAAACGTAAAAATCTTCACAAGATACAGTTTTATAATTTTCCTGAGTAACCAATGTTGCTTTTACCGATTCAATTGTCAGCCGATTTCTTTCTTTACTCCACTGGGCGTTGACGAAAGAAAACGTACGTTCTACGTTCGCATTGTGTGCCATAATAGAGAACACAAACTGGCAGATTTTCATGAATTCTGTAATTTCACCATTCACTTTTGAGAAAATTGCACCACTGTGTAGTTAAGCTTTCATAAAAAAAATGTATCTGAACTTCTACAATATTCTTTTAGAACTTCGTATGCGTCAAACAGTTTCACGTCGTCAACACTGATATTCAGCTTAGAGAGAAATTCTACAGATGAAGCTAAATCAGAATTTGAGAAACTTTTCATTTCTTTTTGAAAAATCGTCCACCGGAAGGAAAAGAATTCTTCGATATTTTTCATCCATTTTTCCAAATAAGCTGTTAAATCCGCATACAGGCCCATAATCTCGGTTTTAAAATTATCGGTACTTATTCCGTTGTTTTCCAAAGTGTTCAATAGTCGAATAACTGTCAATGATTTAAAATTTTTATCTTTACGAGATTTGAGTGCATTTAAAGTTGCGTTTAATATACAGTTAATTTCTACAATAGTAACATCTTCTTTCTCAATAGCTTGAATTTTAGATTGAAATAGAGGCATTAACTAGTGAATATGCCATAAATAAATCTCTGAGAATGGGTTCTCAAAAAATCGTTTGATCACTGTTGAAGTACCTTCGACAGATAAAAAATACTCTTTTAATGCTGGGATTAATTTCAGGATCCTTTCTATTGCTGAAAATAAACTCAGCCATCGTGTTTTGCTGTGGTATAGCAGTTGCTGATATTGTATTTCAACAGCATCGCAAAATGATTTTAACTTCTCTGTGCGAACTGTGTAGACTGAGAAATAATTATAAATTTTCATCAACGTGGACTCGATGTCTATTTCCAATTTATCTGCACCGCGTCTAATACAATTATGCAGTGTATGGGCAGGACATCCAACGCCTACAATTTGCTTTTGGAGTTCTTGTTTCAATAATACAAAAACGTTTTTTCCGCCTGTTGGCCTATTAATGCCACCAAAATTGACGTTGGCATTATCAGCAGTAAAAGAAACTATTTTTTGTTCAATCCCGTGTTTTTTCAAGGTGTTGACAATATATTGCGTGATTGTTTCGGCAGTTTCGTTTGGCAATACATTGAGTTCTAAAATTTTAGTCTTTATTCCGCCATCGCGATAATCAAAATATTGTATTACTATTGGAAACATTTTTTGAGCTCCGTGATTGGCATCAATTTATTAACCAAAATATAATACTGAATCAGATTTCAATGTTTCCATAAAACCTTCCATTACATTGGGGAAAATAACATTGTTAACAATTGCTTCGGTTTTTTTCCGGGCGCAGGTTATCGTCTTTCCCAACTCTGAGTCAGAAAATAATTTCCTCAGTAATCCTCCTGTGCAATCCATCCATATACGACTGGTGATGTCTTACAGTATGGTAAGCCAACGTAGCTTCTGCAGCGGCTTTTCTTTCCGAAATAATATTTAGGGTTGGTTTGAAAAATGTATTCATCTTACTATTGGAAAACACTGCTTTGGACATTTTCTTATGTTTTTCAGATTCCATGTGTCTTTGCACATCCTTGATACCTCTAGAACCAAAACTAAAATAACAGTCGCATACCTTACACTTAGCTTCCGACTCATTGCGGCCATCCACGAGACAAGGAAATTTACTTGCTATAATCTCCGAAAACTTACAAAGTTCTCTTTTTATTATCCATTGTAAAACAATAAAACAAATTGAAAATCACAACAATCTAACACACCATAGCTTAGAAGCTAACTGATTGAACTAATCATGCAGACTAAATATTGTTTTTCGTTCATGAAGTAAACAAATAATAGAACGCTCTCATTGGTGAAGTGGTAGGAAACACCGACGCCCGTCCCGCTCCCGCCCATGCACCGTAGCTTATCCTCTCTCTCATTCTCGCGCCGCCTCGACTACTACTACGCATGCGGTTCTACTACGCATGCGCTACCCGCGAGCGCCTCTCGCGCCGCGTTGCTAACCTCTGCGCCGCCCGCCATTGTCATTCAAATTTCGCGCCCGCTTGCATGTACGCAAGCGCAATGCGCGCTTGGGCGCGAAATTTAAAAATGCCCGTCTCAGACCAATGCAGGCCGCATGCCTGTCTAAACCGTTAAATGCCTGTCAAATGCGGCAAACGTCTGTCATATGGTAACCCTAACCGGGACTGCAGTTGGCATCGCAGCGCCGGCCGGCAAAAACAGCGCATTCAATAGCTCGTAAGTCCTCCCTTACGAGTATATTTCGAAGAAACTGTGAAGACCGCAGGATAAACAGCATACACTTTAAAGCAATGGCTATACACTGCGACATAATGAGTAAATTTGATTTTCGCAATTTTGGCGCTGATAGCAGTAATGAGCAACCGTGGAACTAATAATAGACAGACACACACTAATAAGAAGTGCTAGGACGCTAGGACAGTGTGCCAAAATATATCGAAAATCTGTACACAGCTCTACGCGTTACGTACATTCTATTAATGTATCGGTTTAATATAATGCCATAAATAAATGTATCAAATACGACATAAGTCTTAGACACAAGCTTTACAAAACAAAATTGACGCTGTGTGTTAGTATATCTACGATTTTCTTCGTAACCGTGTGGCTCATTCCAGCGCTTCAAGTAGAAAAAACTGGATTAGGTAACTACAATTTAATAAAAAATGTTGTAAAGAATTTATTAACCATTCATTTAGTTCTCGTAATAGAGAAAATCAACAAAGTGCCAAAATATTATGCCTACTTCAACAATATCTATAGTTAGGTACTCAAACGATAGGTTGTCTTCCTGTTCCGATGCTGGTCTTCTATCCCGACTTGAATTGGCTCCTAACGACCAGACGGGAACGCTATTCGGGCCTCTTCCTTCGGCGGCCTTCTTAATCTGGCCACGAAGGCCCTACCACAACGGACCTAAGAGGCACGGGTTATACGCTAGGTTCGGAGTAAAGAGGTGGGCAAGACCCTAGATGTTCAACTCCGTACAAAAACCCCGTTTCTTAAAAGAAAGGGTTGACAACTAAGAATACGGGTCATTAAGGAATGGTCCCGGTCTTGACATCAGTCATAAACCTAATAGATTGTATTTCCCTTACTTCCCTTATATTAGGATGAATACTGAAGGATTCTTCGATAAAACATCGATTGTTCGTAAATTCCTCTTGGAAATGCGATATTGAAACTTTCACTAAAACTTTCACTTTACTTTCCCTAAATTCTTTTTCTTTCTTGATTTAGAACTGGAAACTGCAATTGGTCCTGAACGAATTGCAAGCTCAGTATTGTCTTCTGCAAGGGCTTCTTAGGCCCTGCAGGTCTCGGGTCTCGGGGTATATATACCCCATTACCCGGATCGTCCTCACGGCCCACTACTATGGGCCGGTCCTGGGTGCCTTAGATAAGACATTGTTAGTATTTAGATTTTTGTCCGTAGTCGTTTAAATTTTTCGTAGTCGGGTAAGACTACGAAAAAGGTAGGTTATCTGTTTCAGTCAAAGTTGGCCTATCTGCGGCATTGTGGGTTTTACTCAACTCTCTAATCTATGGCCGCTATGACGTCATTCCGGACGTAGCGACCCGCCCCGACAATAGTCCTTAATGTCAAATTCTGCTGGGCCAGCAGTCGCTGCCTCAGAGGATCGCTCAGAAGTGCGTACCAGGCCGGAGCAGCGTAGGTGATAATCAGTCTGATGTAGGGTTTATATATCCTGATCTTCGTTTTGATTGGTAACTTGGATGCCAGGACTGGACGGAGCGCCGCCCGCGCACAAGACTAAGTCGACGTGCGCAGTCATGCGCAGCGTCCTGACGGTCTGGCACCCAAGGTAGGTCACCGCCTTCTCGTATGCGATCTTCTGGCTAATGAGTGTCAAAAGAGGTGGTAAATTTCTGAGACGGCGAGTGAGCAGAGCGGTCGTCCTACCAACGTTGACGACCATCCTCCACTCATCCAGCCACGGTGGCAACAGGTCCAGCAGACGTTGCATCCTGGCAGTGGCGATGTGGGCTCTTCTGGAAGAGGTGAAATAGGCGCTATCGTCCGCATATAACGTCAGTTCCACGTCGTACTCCCACTCACGCAGTTGTCCTGCCAGTGTTGGTATGTCGTTGGTATAAGCCGCGTACAGGACTGGAGACAAAAATCTGCCCTGTCGAACGCCAGCTCTTATGCTTCTTGTTGCGGATTCTGCGTCCTCTACGCAGACTTAGAACTTCCTCTCTGCCAGGAAAGACGCCACTAGCTGCAACATAGCAGGAGGGACACTGATATGTTCTACCAATTTGTAAAGTAGTCCAGAATGCCACACCCTGTCGAACACCTTCTCTATGTCGAGAAAGACGCCCAACGATATGCAGCCGTGGTTGTACTCTTCCGCAAGCAGGTGCAGCACTGGTCAGCTGTGTAGCTGTAGAGTGATCCCTCCTGAACCCGTGCTGCTCCGCCCGAAGTTGGATGCACAGATGGAGGCGTCTCAGCAGCAATCTTTCGAGCAGTTTAGCTATGTGCGGTAGCAGCGTGATCGGCCTATAGCTGGCAGCTTTACGCCTGTCCTTCCCGGGTTTCGGCAAGACGATAACTTTCCCTTTCTTCCAGTCCTCCGGGAAGTGGGATGTCCGCAGTATCCCCTTGTAGAGTCGACCAAGCTCTACTAGGACTCTACTGGGCAGCTGTTGGAGTGCAGCTTTGGTAATCCCATCGCGCCCCGGCGCCTTCCTCGATTGCAGGCGGGTTACTGTCCTTCGCAGTTCGGCGGGGGAGATAAACTACTTTCCGGGTAGGCGGGCGATGACAGAACCTGTCGCAACTCTCCTTCCGGGCATGAAGCTCCATGAACTCCGCACTTGCTGGGTTCGGCATAAAGTGCTCCTCGAAGTGCTCTATTGGATATCCGCTCTACCCTTGGCATCGTTACGATATTCGCCCGCGTTGTTGGCCAGCGGGAAAACGGGGGGTCTAGTTTTAGTTAATTGTCGGTTCAGTTTGTAGAGCGATGCCTCTTGCTCTTCCGCTTTCCATATGCGCCGCTTCCAGGCCTCTTCTCTGTGGCCCTTGACTGCAACCGACAGTTCATTCGTTAGTGTGTTTAGTCGTGATTTGAGTCTCTGGCAGCGAGTACGCGCTCAGAGCTTTCTCATCACTCTATTGCGTTTGATCTGCACGCATATCTCACGCGGCAGATCGTCTCTCTTTGCTGTAATAAGGACGATCGTAGAGGCCGCGTGGAGGGCCTACTGGGTGGACTTGGTTATTCTTGTTCCAGCGGCCTCTACGTCGTCCGCTGTGCTTATAGGTGTATGGACTGGAGTCTCCTGCAGTTGTTGATGGTAGAGCCTCCAGCCAACTCTAGTCTTAAAGGCTCTGGGCGGCGTAATCATCGCCTTAGGGCCAAGGATAATCAGAATCGGGGTTGGGGTAGAGGTGGCTGCCTGAGGAGGAGGCTGCACCTTATTCTTCTTCCCCCGCTTACTCTTCTGGGAGGGTTGACGCACGGTGGCGTCGTTAGCGAGGGGCTGGAGAGTCGCCCCGGTGGTTTCTTTGGTTGCTGTTGTGACCGGTGCCACTGTTTCTATTGGTGTCATAACGGGTGGAGGGGGGGCGACCTGCCTTCCCTTTTCTCTGATGGTGGTCCACCCGTCTTCCTGGATTATGACTCTGGGACGACTCTGGGGAACCCTCTTGGGAACTTCCGGTAGTAGGCCCGGCAGAATGATCCCCTGCTTCCTTGCAATCGTTCTGAGGACTGGGCAGCGGCGATCGTTTGCGGTATGATTTTTGGCGCAATTTGCGCATCTGGGTTATTCATCTCTATCCCTTGAGCAGTTACTGGCTATGTGGTCCCCGGCACAGCGAACACACTTCACTGGGCTGAAGCAGTTGGCAGACGAATGGCCAAAGGCCTGGCAGTGGTGGCATTGAGCCGGGCCTGCTCGTCCTTGCCAGGCCTCTATGACTACTCCTTTCATGTAAAGGAGCTCGTCAATATGGTAGAGTTCATTAAGGCGCTCCAGGCTCAGGTGGTCCAGCTGCGCGAAGTAGAGGCATCCAGGTCTGCCTCTACGGGGGGGGGATAACTTTGAGATATCTTATCGGGAATCCCTTGGCCCTGATAGCCCCTTCTATTGCGGTCGGACCCGTGCCAACTGGCAGTCCCCGTATGCCCACTTGTGTGTGCTTGTCTTCTTCCGGGGTGTAGCAGTACCAGGACATGGCTGGTACTTTTTCAGTAATCTCGATTAGATATTTTTGCACCGTCCGGAATTCTTCCGAACTTTGTGGGGTAAACCTTACCCCTTTCCCGAACGGACGAGCAGTCGGTGGATGTCCCAACTTCCTGTTGAGTATCTCGAAGTGCTTCGTCCAGTCCGGGAGGCACTCTGCCACTATGGGCGGGTATTTTTTTTGAGTTTCCTCGTCGATTACATTCGGTGCCTCGTCGACATTAGGTGCCTCAGCTGTCTTAGTCCTAGGTACTGCTGGGGCAACTGTCAGTTGGGCATAACTTGTCGATGGCCTTTGGCCATCATCCGATGGCAGGCCTGACGGATTGGTAATGGGCGCGGACGATGACGAGTGTCGCATAGGTGGTTGAGTGCCACCCATACGACTCCTCTCCTCCCTGTTCCAATTCAGCTGCACCCATGCTGCTGTGATGGTCAGGTGACTGAGGAGGGATTGGCTTATTCGGCGATGGCGAATGCGGTGGCGTTTTACAGACCCTGGGCCTCTCCGTTTGTTGGCGGTTTTCATCTACAGATGCAGATGATGAATAATATTCTGAGGAATAAGGTGACCCGATGCATTGCCTTTTTTCTTGGAGAGATGCAGCGGTCTCTGGTGGTGTATGCCTTCGTGGCGTTTTCCTCGCCCGCTGGTATAGGGGCGACGGTTCGCGACCACTCGTACGCTAAGGTACGGCGGGCGTGAGCGCGGCGCTCGGTGCGGGCTCCTTACCCGGCGACGAAGGCTTTCTCGTGAGAATCTGCGAATAGGATGACACTACCCTGGTCCGTTCCGGGTTGAATAGATCCCTAATGGCGATCGGTCGTTCCAATACGCCTGGACGGTCCGGGGGCTCGTGGTAATTCCTTGGGGGGGCCCTCTCTCTATCTGTTCTTATCAGACGACCGGCAGGCAACGAGTGACGCGTGACGCGAATGGTAGGGGTGGTGGATGATAATGTCGGCTTCAACACTATGGGCACTGCCTATTCCTTTCTCAACGAAAGGGTTAGGGGAAGTGCGAATGGTGGCACTTTAAATACGCGTCTGGGCATAGTAAGCACAGAACGCTTTAAAGTGCCAAGGTTCTACCTAGGGGCCGGTGACCTCGACGCCTCGACGACGACGGTTGTATGCAGCCACTGCTAACCACAAACAACGCACACCTAGGAAATCCTTGAACGAATTGCAGTCAGTGTTGTCATCTGCGAGGGACTACTGTTGTTTATCCCTGCAGGTTTCGGGTCTGCTTCGTATGGTCTACTGTATATACACTGTATGTATCTACTGTTGTTTATCCCTGCAGGTTTCGTACTGCTTGTAAAATTATGATATGTATTTTGTTTAATATTATATAAATTATTTACGTAATGTTAATATTTTAATTATTTTTGTAGTACGTCTTCATTGTGTTTAATGTGAAATATAATTGTTTTATGATATTTTTATGGGCAATAAATATATGGGGTATTAAATGAATATGTTATAGTGAAAATTATTGAGTAGCTTAAATCAAAATGGTATTGTACGCGCGGTTCTCCTCACAGTAAAGCTTCAGGGGTAGGTTAGTAAGTCACTTAATTTGCAATTCGTTGATGATCTCATTGTTGAGTTGCGTCCGGACCGCGCTAGCAGCCGGTCACGTCCGCCGATCGTCGGCTCTCGCCCGGGTGGAAGAAGTACTCAGCTTGCGTTGAGCCTCGAGGACGCTCCGGACCCCACCGCCGTAGTTTCGTGAGAGTTTGAGCCCCTTAAATCTGTCATGTATATCCCAGATGTCATGGACATACAGGTTGAAAATCACCGGTCCCAGGATCGATCCTTGAGGCACGCCATGGAGTATAGGTTTCTCCTCTGTTTCAGTTGTTCTAAACCTGCCTTTCAGTTGTCTGCCTGCAAGGTAGTTTTCTATAATTATTGTAATGTTAGTGAGTACGTCTTTGTCTTGTAGCTTTTTGATCAAGCCTTTGTGGTTAATCGAGTCAAAGGCTTTCGAGAGATCTGTTGATATCATGGAGATGCTGTCGCCGTTGGCCACGGCATCTGTGATTATTTTACCGGTGCGAAGGATCTGGGTCGCTGTGCCTCTGGCCCTTGTGAAGCCGCGTTGGAACAGTGGTTGCAGCCGGTCCACCGTGGCAGTGAGTCGTCTCAGGATCAGTCGCTCGCACAGTTTGCCCATTATGTTGAGCAGTGTAATCGGGCGGTACGATAGTGCCTGGTGATGATCTTTGCCAGCTTTGTGCAGGAAGATGCACACGCCGGTTTTCCATCTCTTAGAGAAGTCTTCACCGAGGCACAAATGCCTCGGTGAAGACTTCTCCCCCGAGTTTGAGGGCGTCTGCCTTGATTCCATCTGGCCCGGAGCCTTTTTGTTTTTGAACCTGCTCAGTGCTAATTTGACTTCGTGTTTTGATGTTGGGTCGAGTGGCTGGAACGGGGTCGTTTTCTCTGTGCCCTCGTCTTCCGTCGCAATTACTGCCTCTTTTACTATTGCTGCCTCAGACAGTGAGTCGATTGTCTCTTTTTCCGTTTTGCAGCCCGTTATGTTTGGTAGTTTCATGATTGATGATTGGCGCATCCAACGCAACGTGAAGAACATGTTGCGTTGGATGCGCCACATTTGCGACCTATTGTCATTCGGATCCTGGATCTTATCCAGCCAGCCCTTCTCGGTATATTCTCTCAGTACTTGGTCTGCTTCTTTTTTGGCTTTGTTGTAGAGGGCACATGCCTCTCGTTGTAGGTTGGGGCCTTGCCTGCCATTTAATTTGTTTCAGCTTGTTTCTAAAGTCTATCTTTTCATTTATTTCCGGTGGTAGATGTTCTCGTCTCGTTGTTGTTCTGAAAGGTGCGTGTTCGTCGAGGGCTGCTGTAATGGATTTCTCCATGGTTTCGACGTATCTTTCGCAGTCTTCCTCCGTGATTATTTCCCCGTGTAGGTAGCGGAAGCCTTCCCACATGGTTTGTTGGTATGCTTCCATCGCCCCCTCGTCCTCGCATATCCTCCTTGTGTTGCGAGATTTGTTTTCCTCTATGTTGTGTTCGATTTTTACGGTGAGTAGCCATGGTAGATGGTCTGATCCGACGCTTTCTAACTGCTTGGCTTGTGCCTCGATCTTTTGGTGTGTTATTACGACTATATCCAGGATTGCGTTGCCTTGATTGGCTGGCCTCGACGACGCGCCGGCGTTTTTTAGCGAGCAGATTCCGTCGTTTATTGCTTTCCTGATTACAATGCCTAGGCCTGCGTCTCTTCTTTGGTTCAGGGCGCTCATCTGTAGATTCATATCTCCTATTATGATCGTTGGTTCGTCTGCCAAGGTTTCTTCAAGCTCTTCTCTGGCTTGGTGTTGATTTGGGATTTGAAAGTAGGTCCCTTTTATTTTTATGTATTGTCCGGTCGCGTGGTCTGTCAACAGTTTGATGCCCACGCCTTAAATTTTTCTTCTCTCCTCTCCCCACTCCGGTGTGACCTCTGTTTCGGTTCATCTTAGCCTCCTTTGTATGTACATGGCCGTGGTTAAGTGGGTTTTAAGCGAGTCTGTGATTTTATCGTATCCTTTCATGTTAAACTTCTCCTTGTCGAAGTCGATTTTGCATTCGTTTGTCACTATTATGGCTGGCCTGTATTTTTCTGCAGCTTTTTTACTTCAATGAATTTATTTCTCAGTCCTTGTGCATTTAGGTGTAGGATTTTGAGGTTCTGTATTCTTTTTTGGTCGTGATTAGCCATTGGTCTGTCGTTGTGTTTTATTCATGGTTTCTATGAGCTTCATTGGTAGTTGTTCCGTTCGCTCCAATCTTAGGTGGAGACTTTCTATGGTTATTTCGTTCATCGGTGGTAACATTGCCTGCTCCCCTGTGATAGTGTCGGCTCCTTCTGTGGCAAGACGGGGAATTGTCTTTTGCTTGAGACGTCCGCATATCTGACTCCAGGTCTGACTGTCGCACGTCTGATTCTCTCTTCTTGTTTAGTCCGTTTGACTTTCGCTTGTTCCATTTGTTTGGATATCATTTTTTGAAATATCGGGCAGGTAGCTTTGTTCGCGCTGTGTCCTTCTTTCTTACAGTTTTTGCAGACCATCGTCGTAGTGCCCTCGGGTGTATTGATTTTGATCTCTGATTCTTCTTGTCTGCCGTAGCAAGACTGTTTCGAGTGATCAAATGCATAGCATTTCTTGCATTGCACTATGTGTCTCGGGTTTTCTCTGAATGGTTCTTTATGGAAGGGGCGCAAAAGAACTTTCTCAGCGGTTTTGAATGCTTCCAGGATGCTCTTTTGTTTATATTTATTTTCAAAAATCAAGAGGTGTATTTTACCTGCTTTTCCTAGCGGTTTTATTGATATCGGTTTAATGCCAATGCATTCCGCTATCTCTTCTGCGATTATGTCTTGACTTGAACTTGACTTGAACTCTCTGAACTTGAACTTGATTACGATAAGTAACGACACGTATTAATCTGCTCCTCAATTTTTTATTCAAAATCAGTGTAAGAATTAAAGATTTACCGTGATTCTATATACGTTTCGATAATATAAAGTGCAAGCTTTGTAATAACACCATTGGACAAGTGAAATTCCACCTAGATTGTGAGTAATAGAAATAAACATTTTAAAAATAATCGTTTGCTAACTGCCGTCCCTGACCTAGGGCAACTCGCAGCCGCCTCGCATCTACGCACACATACGCATCGCACAGTGTACGTGACGTACGGCACAGCGTTTTTATCGCTAACGCCTTATTCATCCGCAACTTTCAAGCGCATCTTGAAGCCTTGCTTACTATGGGTGGAAATAAATGCTCTGGATGCCGCCACAACATAACTACTAGAGAGTTTCTGGTGTGCTCCGCTTGCTTATCTAAATGTGACCTTTTATGTGCTAACGTTGGTTTAAAAAGATTTTATCTGATGAACCAAGAAACAACCAAAAACTGATAACACGAACTCACCGTTGCGCCAACCACTTCATTCCACTCAGCCGGGCCCCAGTAACGTCAGCGTACTTGAGGAAACATCATGTGAAGCCAGCAACGTTACAGTTGATGACCGTTATGTGACGGAGAATTCACTGCGGCGAATACTTAGTGAGGAATTGTCACTCATGATCGAAGGAAAAATAAAAAAATTGGTAACTGTACAACTTCAAACGATAAATGAGCGCGTAACGGAATTTAGTGAGTCCATTGCTTACTTTAAAAGGCAATATGAGGAAATGAGAGCTGAATTACAGGAAAAGTCGTCTATTATAACAGGGCAGCAAAAAGACAATGAAACGCTACAATCAAGTGTCAAAGCTCTGTCCCAAAGACTCAATCTGGCGGAGCAGAATATGAGAGAGTCGAATTTGGAAATAAATAGCGTACCAGAACATAAAACGGAAAATTTGTCAACCATTTTAACCCAAATAGCAAAAACCGTTGACTGCCATATTGGAGATGAAGATATTTATCATGTAACCCGAGTTGCTAAGCTAAACAAGGACAGTGACCGGCCTAGCATGGTTATTGCTAAGCTCCGCAGCCCTCGACATCGAGATGCCATGTTGGCTGCTGTTGCCAAATTTAACAAAAGTAACCCAAAGGAAAAACTGTCAACCCAACATCTTGGTATGGCGGATCCACCAAAGCCTGTGTTTGTCTCTGAGCACTTACCACCAGCTATCAAGTCCCTGCACGCAGCAGCTCCCATCAAGGCCGGGAAGAAAGATTACAAATTCGTATGGGTTCGTAATGACCGCGTCTTCTTACGCAGAAATGAGTACAGCGCAGCCATACTCATTCGAAATATTAAGTGTCTTGATTCGATAACCTCTTCTCAACATAAATCCTAATAACTCACGTATGAGGCACCTTTGGAATATACTATCAAAACGTGCGTGGTCCGAGAACGAAAACAACTGACGTATTAAAAAAAATTTTGGTAAATAATTACGACGTTATAGTGTTTACGGAGACTTGGTTAAATCTGGATGTTGCTAGCAGTGAAATTTTCGATTCTAGATATAAGGTTTATCGTAGGGACCGTGTATGTTCCAAATCCACTAAAATGGACGGTGGAGGAGTATTAATAGCTGTATTGCAAAACATTCCATCCGCTCATGTTGAGCGATGGGAAAGTAACTGTGTAGATTTATGGGTATCGGTACAAATAAAAATTGGCAATACTATCTCGGATATTGCCATTTGCGCGGTATATTTACCTCCACCAGTTAAATCAGATACTTTAACATATTTCCTTGACAAAGTTGATAACGTAACGAACCAACCCAATAACGTTCTAATTATGGGCGATTTTAATCTAGGATTCATTAACTGGAGTAGAGATCATGATCATATTGCTCAAATGGTTCCATCTAATTACAATAGTACCCTCGGATGCGGTCTTATTGATTTTATGTCTCTTAACAACTTTAGTCAATTTAACAACATACCAAACAGTGACGGCAGATACTTAGATCTCATTATGAGCAACTTTCCCGGTGTTGATGTCTCGGAGCCTCTAGAACTCTTGAGTAGGCTGGACTGTAAACATCCTAATCTTTTAGTAACATTGCAAAAAACAAATTTCCAGCCTAAGAAACGAACTGACCACAATTTCTATAGGGCAAATTACGAGGAAATTGCCTCGGACCTGGAGTGTATAGATTGGGTAGAGAGGTTTTCGAGCTGTAGCAACGCCAATGAAATGGTTACAAAATTCTATGATGAGCTAAGATTAATTATTGATAGATCTGTCCCCAAGCGCCGTCCTTCCAAGAGTAAAAACCACAAATGGTTTAGCCGCACCCTAATTAAACTTCTCTCTGAGAAAAATAAGCTACGCAACAGATATCGGAAATATGGTAATCCACGTGACAAATTTGAACATGACCTCTTACGGAGCCGCTGTCATAAGCTTATTGACAAGTGCTATAGTGACAAATATTGAGAATGGAATATCGCGTAATGTCAAATCTTTTTGGCAATACATAAGACAAAAGAGACCAGTCAACTCTTCCGTCAAAAATGCAATTAAACGATTTCATTGCAGAATTTGGTTCCGAAGTAACCACTCTTTTCACCAGACATTTTGCTTCCACGTTCAGTTCAAATTTTGAAAAAACAAATCACATCTTCGAGGATTTATCGCCACTTATTTTATCGAATATTCAATTTTCTGAAAATGATACCTTAAGAGCAATTAAACGATTAGACATACAGAAAGGAGCCGGTCCTGATAAAATACCTCCTCTATTTATAAAGACCTGTAGATCTCTCTTGTCTCAACCATTAACTATGATCTTCAATTGTTCGCTCAGAGATGGTGTGTTCCCTGAGGAATGGAAAAAAGCAAAAATAGTACCTGCATACAAAAAAGGTGAAACAAGCAACGTTAAAAACTACCGGCCGATTTCCATTTTATCCACATTTTCGAAATTGTTCGAGTCTCTGATTAATCCACTAATTATTAGCCACATAGATACTTCACTAACTGAGTACCAGCATGGGTTCCGCAGGGGCCGTTCAACACAGACTAATTTGGTCTCATAATGATTTCTTAAATTTACGCGAACACTACACATTGAATAAAAACTAAATTTCATTTAAAAGGGATCCATAAAAACCCGCATTAAAGAACATATAGCTGACGTGAAGCACCGATGCTCCGGGAAGTCTGCAGTCTGCGAACATGTTCAAGATCGTCCCCACCATTACATTCGTTTTGATAAACCACACATTCTCGCAAAAGAACACCGATTCCTACCAAGGATGATGCGCGAGGCTATTGAAATTAAAAAAACATCCAAATTTCAATAGAGAAGATGGATGGGTGCTGCCACCTGCTTGGGATCCTATAATTAACAAAATTAAACCAAAACCTAAGCATACCACTGCAAGACTTCATGATACTATAAGCTCGTTTTGCGTAAATCGGACCAAAATTAATATTCAAAAACTGAAGATAGCCGGACTAACTATGACATTGGGACGTCAAACATCTCAGTCCCCCCCGTGACCATGGTTGCTGTAAAGCACCCGAAACGTCGGGAATTAAAAATAAGTAAAAGTAGTGAAATAAACGCGATAAAATCCGTAAATTTAGTTTTTATTTAATTTGGTCTCATTTATTTCAGAAATTGCACTGGAGGTTAATAGTGGAAGTCAAATTGATGCTGTATACACAGATTTTACCAGTGCTTTCGACAAAGTAAATCACGCACTACTTTTAACAAAATTGCAAATGAAAGGGATACATGGTAGTTTGCTTCACTGGTTTAGATCTTACCTTAGTATGAGACCCCAGGTTGTTGCTGTTGGGGGTTTTGAGTCAGATATATATTTTGCATCGTCAGGAGTCCCACAGGGATCTCACTTAGGCCCACTCCTATTTCTTATATTTATTGACGATATAGCGGTGCACATAAAAAACTGTAAATTGAGCTTATTTGCAGATGATTTAAAAATTTACAGAGCAATCAATTCTTCCCATGACATAAAACTTATCCAGGAGGATTTAGACAGTACTCACACATGGTGTGAATCAAATGATATAATACCCTAAACGTTGATAAATGCTACCATATCAAATTCACAAAAAAGAAAAATCATTTCCCATCAACTTATGAAATTAACGGCTCAACATTAACTGAAGTATAAGAAATAAGAGATTTAGGTGTAACAGTAGACAAGCACCTTAAATTCACTTCACATATTAACAATATTGTGCATAAATCCTCGAAAATGCTTGGTTTTCTTAGGCGAAGTACTGCGGGTTTCCGTTTAAATTACACCCGAAAAATATTATATAATGCTTTGGTCCGGAGTAACAGGGAGTACGCTAGCGTGGCATGGAACCCTGTATATGCTGTTCACTCTCAACGCTTGGAGGGTATTCAGCGTAGATTCACTAGGCATTTGGCATTTATTACGCAGGGCGTGTCACACCGGTCACCATATGAGCATCGTCTTGTCTTTTTTTAAATGAAATCGTTGCGTAGCCGTCGAAGGAATCAGGAATTTGGTGTTTTTGCACGGACTTGTCAACGGCAAAATAAAATGTAATGAGCTCCTAGAACGTGTTAAATTGACGGTGCCTGCTCGCATACCCCGACATCCTATCAAAAAAACTTTTGCCTTGCCTTTTGTGAGGACTAACTTTGGACGCCATTCTCCTCTCGTCAGATGTTGCGCACAGTACAACGAGATGAATATCGAAACATTTGACATTTTCCACGACTCGTTGATTAAATTGAAAATGGCCCTTTGTGAAGAGGCAATGTTCTTAAAGTTTTTAGGATTTTTTTGGTGAATTTTACTATTTTATTGTTTTTTCAGATATTATATATATATATATATATATATATATATATATATATATATATATATATATATATATAATGTTGTTACTTAATATCATCTGTCAATGTTGTGTACACCTATAATAGGTATATGTATAAGAAATTATACTATAAAAATGTAACTTATAATATGTATACATGTACTGTTGATGTACCTTTTAAATAAAAAAAATTAAAAAAATTATGTCGGTGTCCTCACCGTATGTTTCATTTTTCAGAACCTCTTTTGTCGCCGATTACCTGTCATCTTTCGGTTTTGGTGCTATTACTCTTGATAGTTCGCACACTTGGATTTTCGTGAGAATATCTTCCCGGGCTGCTGAGCTCCCCGGGTTGATTTTTATTTGTCCGTTCGTCACTCTAAGCGTTGAATTATTTGTTGATGTCGCCTCTCTTATAAATCTGAGGGCGCGTTGGTCTTTCATTATTTTTTCATCCCTAATTATAATAATTAGGGATGAAAAAATAATGAAATCGGGGATATGTGTGTTTTTCTGTGCGGGCGTCACGAACTTATCTGTTCCGGTGCGTTGTCTTTTTATTCCTCTATTTTCGTTTTGTAGCGTTTCAAATCTGTTTGCTAACGGTATATTATAGATTGTTTCCAAGTTGGCCTTGGTTTGCCTGTCCGCGCGCTGGGTGTTACATGTGGCGGCCAAACTCTGGGTTGTTTCGGTCGCGCAGGCACGCGCCGTGATCGTGTGGCTTTGGGCGATGGTGTCGTTTCTTTTGTTCGCTAGCGTAGACGCTCGCACGAATTGTCGTTCCCCTGAGGTGAGGCAGGGGGCGGTCCGGGCGGCGAGCGGCTTGCATGTGCCGTTCGTCGGCTCTAAACTCGTTCGTTGCACGTGCACTGGCTCTTGCAAGCCAACGCCCTGGTATGTATTTAGTGCGCAAAGTCCGACGGTATTATTTGTCGTTCTGACTTACGATTTCTTTTTTTCTTGCCTCTTTGGGTGGTCAGAGACGGTCTTGAATCCTCTGACGTGGTTTTTATAAGTGCGCATTGATTTTTGCCGCACTTACAGATGAATCATTCCTCCGATGTAAATGCGTCTATCGGTAGGGTAATCAATTCTCTCTTTGTTTTACAGTCCACGCACGCACGAAAGTTGCATACTCCGGTTTTTATTGAGGCTGTGTATATTGTTATGGTAGTTTCGATTTTTAGTGTGTCTTTTTCGAATTTGGGCACTATACTAGTAGACGCCTTTATGAGAAAGCTTTCCATGCATACCTTACATTGGATTTTCCTCGTGTTCATTTGATTGGTACCCCACATGGGGGCGTCCGTTTGGAAGTATTTGTTCAATAATAATATAATCATTCCCTGTATTATATTATTATTGAACTCTGTATTATATTTTTATTGAACTCATTGAGGTCCATTTTCACTTTGTCTTTCACTTGTTTACTGTCCGTGTCTAGACTAAGTAGATCAGTGTTCATATCATTAGAGTTGTGTGAACTTTCACTGTTGTTTTTCGAGAGCATGTTTCCTGTTACTCTTGATTCACTAATTCTGTTGGGTGTTGCCTGTCTCACTACTTCTGGTGAATCCCAGGGGGTGCTCCCCCCGGGTTCCTCACAGTTCATGATTTTTCACTTTCTATTCACTTCAAGTCTCGTTTCAATGTGGATTGTTTTAAGAACCGCACAAAATTTCAAGATACCACACGCAGTACGCGGGTCGTGCGCGGATCGGCTCTCGGGAGCTTTCCGCTGCGCGCGTCCGTTCGCTACGGCGGTCCGCGCGAGTCTGTCTCCGCGGGACCTGGAGGCTACTGACGCTTCGGAAAATCCCTTCCCAGAGGCGCGAGATACGCTAACTTCTGCCTAGGAATTCACCAGGCCTTAACCTAGAGCCAGGGAGGAGCACTGGAGGCCCGGAGTGCTGCTATTAGGAGCGCACACCTGTCGGCAGGATTGGCCCTGCGTCAAATCCCTGTCCGCGGGACTCCGCGGGGCTTCGAGACTGCTGACCCTCCGGAAGCACCTACCTGGCGGCGCGCAATACGTCAAAGAAGATTGCCTACAATGTCGTACAATGTACGGCTCCCAAGACCGATCCATAGAAATGGACTGTGAGGATAACCCGGGTAATGGGGAACACCCTCGTCGTATCTACTCAGTTTCAAGGCACTCCCATTGTTACCTCTGTCAGTGGCAGTATTAGAATCCTCGGCGTTGACATCTCGAGTGACGTGCAGTGTCGTAGTCACTTGGAAGAGAAGGCCAAATTGACCTCTAAAAAGCTTGGCGTGTTCAGCAGAGCGGGATAGTATTTCATGCTGACTCACCGCCTGCAACTTTACAAGGCGCAGGTTTAGCCGCACATGGAATACTTTTCCCATCTCTGGGCTGGGACTCCCCAGTGCTAGCTCCCTCCATTTGATCGCATCCAGCGCGGAGCTGTTCGAATCGTTGGTGACCGAGCTCTTTCCGATCAGCTGGATTCACTGGCACTGCGAAGAGATGTTGCATCTTGCTCTTTGCGCATTTTATCGCGTCTACCACGGGGAGTGCTCTGAGGAATTGTTCGGACTAATTCCAGCTGCACAATTTCACCATCGCACATCACGACAAACCTCGCAATACCATCCATACCATCTGGATGACTGGCGATCCACCACCGTGCATTTTATAGGAAGTTTTCTTCCTTGAACAATTTCCTTGTGGAATCCACTACCACCAGAGATTTTTACAGACCGATACGACTTAGGGACCTTCAAGAAAACAGCCTAGTCCTGTTTAAAAGGCCGGTAACGAATCTGTAATTTCCTTGGTGTTGCAGTTGTTCATGGGCGGCGGTAATCACTTACCATCAGGTGAGCCGTATGCTCGTTTGCCCCCTCTATAAAAAAATCTAAATCTAATATAATTGTTAAAATTAACTTCCTTACAACAACTCTTAATAACTTTTTACATTAGATTGGAGAAAAATTGTGGAATAAAAAGCGTGTTCCGCTGTTTCGTACATAGGTGAATGGCTAAGCATAGGCAGTAATAAGCGCCACAGAATAAATAATAGTACTACGTACAGAAAATGCAATCATTTGATGTTTAATAGCCTACATAATTGTTATTAATTGGATAAATCGCGTATGCAAGCTAAATAAAACTTTATCCTAGCTTGCATGAGCGATTTATTTTTGCCTGTATTACTTTGCTCCTTTTCCCTTGTTACGTCACGACAGACTTTCCGTTGTTACAAAGGACTGTCAATATAAACTAAAAAAATACATTGCAAAATATTAACTAAGTTACTCAGGTAAGGTACCTTTTCCGAATATGATCGATTGACCATATTAGCGCTACTATGTGAGTTCCGTGATGCCTTACCTTTGCAACTTGCAAGGCAATTCGCCACGCATCACGATGCTTGCCTTGGAAGAAATAGGTAGGTTGTGTAAACAATATATAAAGAATGATTCAAGGTACACCGTGTCACGATCGGGCCGGGACACGGTCGCATATCGTGGATCATAATTTTTGTATGAAGTAATTCATGCTTGAGCGTGATGCTGCCGTGCCCTTGCTATGCGCCACCGGAACTCTGAAGAGGCACGGCGTCGGTGAGTATTGTTTCCCGGCTCCAGCTCGGGCCTAATCGTTCAATGGGGTTCAATCGTTTTTTGGTTAGATCTGGTTTTACTTTTTCAAGTAAATAAGTATAGCATTCTTTAGATATACTTAAATAACCATAAAACTTGATCTTGTCTAAGGGTGGGCGTTATGACGACGAACCGTTTACAAAGACCGTTTTGTGTTCTGCGACGATGAAACTGTTTTACGTCCTGGGTTCAAACAGTTTTATTTGCACAAACCACTCTTCGAATTACTTGGTGCGATTTTTTTATTTGACGCCTGTGAAAATACAGTCGAGGACGTAATAATTCGACTATCTATCCCACTCGTCAAGTCTTCGTCCTTAAAATTCCGCGTTATATTATAGTCTTTGGTTCCGCGTTCACAAACGTAGACAGAGACTAAACAGTCTTTACAATAAAAAGTGAACTTTTTGTCAATGAAATACAGTCGCTAATGTTAATGGTAATGCAAGGTCTGTCTCAGCCAGTCCTAAGCCTGGAAGAGTATGAAGGGAAGTTCACTTCACCGTTAAGTAAAGTCGATCGATAAAGCGAATTATTTAGTAAACCATTACATACATTTCAAACCCATTACATACAACTCAACGAAAACGCAATTCTATTCCATGTTGGATAAGTTTTGTCCTTTAAGCCGTCTTCAAACCAGTTACAACGATGACCGTTTTCATCGTCGGGACAATGGCTGCGTTTCGACCGTCAAAAATTCGACAACGATCCACTAAGTATTCTTTGTAGAATAAAGCGAATTCTCCTTCTGCTTCTTGCTTTCTGCAGGTTGGATGTACACATCATCTTCTTTTAGTAGTTTCACTTCGTATTTTCAATATATCGTCAGTCATGGCAATTGCAATAGCTGCCAAATCAAGTTGTGAAAATTGCATATTTAACTCAAGAGCCACGTCTATCAACTGATGAAATCACTAGTTGACACAAAATACCTATCACAGATACGGCTTTGCAAAGAATACACGCAAACAGTCCGGTGTAGCAAGAATGACTTGCCCGGCCGCCGCACAGTGGACGTGTCCCGGGTGAAGCCCGATCAGGTAGCGACACGGTGTAACGTGAATCGCCTTAATCCCAAAATACGATTCCTTACAGAAATGTGATCATATTCTACTTAATTAAAAATCTGGTAAAAAATTAATTTCAGTATTTTATGTTATAATACCTTAAAATGTTTTAATTACAAAAGACAAGTACAGGTATGTAAGTAAGTACTTGGATAGTGAAGTAAATTTCAACTATACCAATTATTTATATTCCAACTATAACTTATAAGTTTTGTAATAAAGTATTTGGGTATTAATTCTGTAGTTAAATGATTACTTGATTCTTTTTTCGCTATAAGTACCTATGTAACGAAAAAAATTAAATAAATTAATCTGAAAAAATCTAAATAAAATAATAAATCTGATGAACTATTTCAAGAAGCATTTAGAAAAGCTAGTTACGTAAACAGCGTTAAAAACATTAACATTAACTCGCCTATAACGCGCTAGCCCTGACGATTTACGCGATTGTAGGTTAGGATTTCACGCAAGTAGCAAAAGTGACAGAGGACTGGAAACGTGAGGAATAACGTCACATCACGAGCGCGTGTAATCTCGGGAATTTGAAAAATCATCCCCAAATTCTCGTAGTAATAACTTCGGGATTACTGCATTTATTGACGTAAAATAAAAGCTAGCGTGATATATGTAAAATAAGCTTTTATATTATATGTCACATTTTTGAGACTGTTCATTTCATAGACGTATAAATTCAGTGGTTCATTGGTGTTTCTTATTAGTTTGCGGTTCATTGTTACCCGTGTTTACAGTTCATACCAGTTCATACTGGCTACGCACGCCACAAACAACAACAAGAGAACAACTCTTGTTACCAACCATAGATTACCACTTTTACTCTTTAGCATGGAGTATAAAGGCAAGGACACAAACTAATAAGAGTACTAACCGCTACTAACGTAGGTATGGACGACAATCTCCCATAGAATTGTTGAAAATGTGTCCATCTGTAAGCAGTAAATAATAGTTCAAAAACTCTCCACAACAGCGCTCGAGTATCTAAAGGGTATGATAAATCACCGTAAAATACGTTAAGAATGATTTTGAAAATACAAATGTTGAAAGAAACATAATAATTATTGTAAAAAGAATTATGGTGAAAGTATGTGCAATAAAAAAATTATAAAAAGTTCTTTAATATTTAGACTGTAGCTACAGTGGCGCCTCTCTTATTTAGCACTTCCGCTAGGGACACTTTCTTATGCAGAGTCTGTACTCGTCTTTAGTCAATATGTCGGAATGTCGGACTTGGTGGGTGATGAAATGTGTTTGTCAACATTCTATCGATCTAAATTAATAAAATAATTTTAAAATATAGTCACAGTAATGTTGTAAATTGTTAATTTATGGGGGAAATATAATTTCTCAAGCTATAGGTTTCTACACTAAGTAAAATAAAATACAATTACATTATGCGTTAAAAATTTTAAGAGAAAATAAGCAAACTAATTTACTTATTTCGTGAATTCGTAATCGGTAACATTAATTCTTTAAAATATGTTATGAAATCCGTAATCCGTTAAATTATAAGGAAAGTGCAGCGTTTCGAGAATTTCATTGCGTTATGAAAAATCAATAAATTCTGCAGTGCCGTTGCTTAGTTGTAATTACATAGGTACCTAGGCACTTGTTCAATTTCGTTTAAAAATGAAATACGTATTCATGTTAATATAATCAAAGAAAATGATGGACGGAATGCTGACCCAAAGAGTAACACCACTATTAAAATGTGTCGTGCTGTTTCTGTTCATATTCACGGCGAAAGTATTAACATCACGGCCTCAAGAATCTCAAGACTCTAAAAACAATATACATCATTTAAAGCCGGCACACTATGTAAGGACATTCACCAAATATCACCACAGAAGGACCATACAATGGAACAATTTACAAGATTTATCTGAATACTGGCCAACACAAGATCATCCCAAAGCTATAGGTAAAAGAAGTGTTGATATTCCAGATACAAACGATTTTGTGAGCCGGTCTAGTGCTTCAGATCAGCTAGCTTTGGACTCTAGAAATAACTTTGTTGGTTCATTTGACAAGAATGCAATAAGTTCTGGTAAAGAAGATCTTGGTACCCAGAATGCATTAACAAATGAAGTGAAACAGTACAAAGTAAAGGCAGCTATAATAGTAACCGACGCTCCTACCACAACTGGTCCAACAATATCATGTGTTTATAAGATACACCGTGTAGCTATGAGTGCAACTCCACCTTATGAAGACGAAAGAAATGCTCAATTAATGGTTGAAACTGAAATATTTGGTGAGTGTAATAAATAGTATGTCTTAAGCTCTTATAGATTAATAATAGGCCAATATTTAAATATCACTTTGAAAAATTGAAATTGAAAAAATCTTTATTGCAACAAAAACAAATTTATACATATCAATGTAATCCTAGCTCCTGTAAAAAGTTAACCTGAGTAACCGGAGCTAGTTCCTTCCTAAATTTAACAAGCTTTTGTTGAATAAAAATACAAAAAATATATATACTTAGATCTATATCTAAACCTAAGTATGTGCACGCTATGTATGTGCGTACATGAGCGTATGTGTGGTGAGAGTGTGTTTTAGCCTGAATTATTAATGACTAACTGTTGCCTGCGGCTTCGCCCGCATGATCACTGGGAAATTAATTATCCATTGCTTTTTGAATTGGAAGAAAACTGAGTTTTATAGATTTGTCAGAGATGCAGCCATTAAAAGGAAACTGAGCAAAATTGATTTGTCAGCCTATTTAAATGTTTTGAAATGCAGCGTATAGGAAAGCATGAAAATAGCCTGTTTATTCCAAATGGAAATGGGATATTTTTTAATTAAAGGAAACTGAGCATAATTATCCGTCAGGGATGCAAACTTAAAAAGAAAATGAGCTAAATTGATTCGTCAGAGATGCAGTTTTCTGAATTGAAAGGAGACTGAGCCAAATAAAAGATCCGTCAGATATGCAGCCTTTTGAGTTGAAAGGAAACTGAGCTTAATAGGTCCGTCAGAGGTGCAGCATTTGGAATTGAAAAGAAACTGAGCTAAATAGGAAATTTTGAATTGAAAGGGAAGATCTGTGGGAATTCTGATTAATTGATTGTGGGAATTTTTGAAAAAAAAAACTAACTGAACACTATTTTAAGACGCTACTGTACACAATGTTATATGTTTTTCCATTAGGGGAAAGAGTGTGGAGATTCTGGGCATTTGACACATGCGAACATGCTACATACAGCTGACCATGAGAGAAGCACGGTTTTTCTAAGTTGACCCCCACTACCTGTAACGTTTGCCCTTGCGCTTTATTAATTGTCATTGCAAAACTGAGCTTAATAGGGAACTGCAACCTTTTGAATTGAAAAGGAAGATCTGTGGGAATTATAGGGATCCGTGGTATAATAACATTTTCACCTTTTCCTACGCCTGTCAAAATTGTAGCACCGATTATGTTCCGTCCAAGATGTGTTACACGCAGCCTTGTCCCATTACATAACCGAGGAGCATCTAAATTTCGTATTAGCATGACTGGGACGCCTAATTTTAATTGAGACTTATGTGAGGGCACACCTGACAACTCTAGAGAATTTAGAAACTCTGTGGGATATGAAGTGCTCTGTTCTGTGTCCATAACTGTGTCTATTGACAAATACTCTGTTATTTCTCATGCTACTTCGCTTAATATATCTGAATTTACTTTGTTAACACTCATTTTTGGTGCAAGAATCGCCCTTTCACACAACCATTTTTTTTCATGCATGTTGTTCGTTAAATCTGAATAAATGCTCGCAATTAATTAGGAATGACTCTGTACTAAATTACAAAAATCTCTCGTCAATTTAACGCAGCCCTCAGCATCCATTTCCAACCGCCCATTGCCAATTTTTAGTAGTGTGTCAGCATAGTTTCCAGCATTGATATCATTATACAAATGCACTCTCATATTCGTAGTTAAACTGAGGCATGCTTTAATTTCATCTGCAGGTGTGCCCTTTTGAATGACAGGTAAAGTTTGGCGAAAGTCACCAGCCAGTAAAACCACCATTCCTCCCATTACATCGGTATTGCTGCGCAAATGCTAGAGCGTTCGATTTAGTGCTTCTACAGCTTTTTTATGCGACATTGTACTTTCGCCCCACACTAAAAGTTTGCATTGTCGTAGCATTATACCTCGTGCACTATTTTTGCTAAAGGGGCTAGATTTAGAGGGAGTTTTAAAACAGAATGTGCAGTGCGGCCCCCGCTTAGCAGAGTGACGGCTATACCGGAGGAAGATACGGCCACAGCGATGTTTTTATCTTTCCGTACTTGCGCTAATAATAAATTTAACAAAAATGTCTTCCCAGTTCCTCCAGGGGCATCTAAAAAGAAAAGTGCACCATTTCCAGATTCAATTTATCCTAATACTTTGTCAAAAACTCGTTTCTGTTCGGGAAGCAAGCGGGGTACAAATTCGGCTACTTGCTGCTGCAAAGCTGGTATATCGTAGTTTGTTTCACATATAATTTCATCACTTAGTTCATTTTCGGTTGTTCGCTGAGGGCTTATCATTCCAAAGTCGCATAGTTTTTTGCCTACCATTGCCATTACTTTATCTTCAATTTTTCCAAGTGCTTCATTATAAATGTGTTCATTGTATGTCATGTTTGCGTGTGTCTGCTGTAACCTTCGCAAAATATCTTCCGCCATGTACTCTTTATATTTGTCCCACAATTCATGTGCATTAGATAGCCCGCAAGATGATATGAGAGTTGCATAAAGATCCCTAATTTTGGCTGGTGACTGGCACTGCACAGCTTCCTCCATGGTTTCATCCCAGTGATTATCGTTTTCTAAAAGATTCAGAGCTTCACATGCTTCTCTATAAGTTGCGCATTCCTGACCGTTGATAGTTTTAAGGTCTTTATATCCTGACCCAGAACATGGTGCAGCAGCAATCGTAAACAGAAACATTCAAAATTAGTTACATGGACGGTATACACACAACCAAGGGCATCTGATGACTTTACACTGGGCCAATTTGCAACAGGCGCGCCTTGAATACAGCGTTTCCACTCCTGCCTAGATGTGTTCCAAGTATAATAGCAGGGGATTTCAGAATATAACAACGATTTTGCAAAGGGGTTGGTTTGACAAAGTTGAAAGAAGGCTGTTAGTGTAGTTTTTGTCGGTGATGCAATTCTTTCTTGGAAATTTCTTTCGGTTAAATATACACGCTCTCCATTTTCTAAGTGCACAGCAAGGTGAGTAACTGTTGGGTGCCTTTCATGTAAAGGGAAGCCAAGGAGACGCCACGCTACCTCGTTACTGCTGACATAACGCCCTGCTTGAAAGGTCTGTACTTCATTAACAGGGTTTGCCTCACCTTCACTCCTGAGATTAAATATTGCTTGGTCGCTTCCTTTATTTATGTACTTACAGATATACTTGATTGCGCGGACAGAGCTACATGCTTCTACATTAATGTGGGCATTAAACATTTTACATAGAATGGGCGAATATAGGACAATCCAGCTGTTATCTAAGGTTTCTAACGCTTCAGAGTGAGATTTGATTGTAACTTTCCTGCCACCATCTTTGGGAGCTCTGCGTCTGTATAAAGGGTAGCCATTGTCAGTGTGCACTGTTTCTTTTAATAGCTGTTTAGGGAATTTCTTTGTACATTTTCCTTCTTTCACACATGGCGATATTGAATTTCGTGCTCCACATGGACCGTGAATCATATTTCGGACGATGGTATCATACAATTCTTTATCTTGCTCAAGATCCGGGATCTCGGCGCTTATTATGTCGTCTATTTGGCTGGGCCGCAACTTCTCTTTAAGCCATATTAGAATGTAGGCATGCGGTAATCCTCTTTTTTACCATTCAATTGAATACATGAAGCACTGCACCTCTCCGAAACTGTACTTTTAATCTAAATACTCTAGCAAATAAATTGTGTCTGTCAGTACTTTTTTGGCCCGGCATTAGCTCCTCGGTTATTTCTTTCCATGTGGGATTGCAAGTAAAAGTAAAAAAAAGATCAGGTCTTCTGTAAGTTCGTACATAGGCGAATGCGTCTTGTGTGTACTCATGTAGGTAGCGGGGACTGTTAACGAATGATGAGGGCAGAATTACCATTTTACCTAAATCTCTGGGGTTTACATTGGCGTCGCTAGAAACTGCATCTTGTAAATGTATATAATTCTCAACATGCAGCTTTTTTTGATTTAAAGATATATAATGGAGACATTCACTTTCTACCTTCACATACATATCTACCAAAAATTTATGAAATAATTGTCTACACCGGGCTAAGAGCAACATCATATAGGTCCATATAGGTAGGAGTAGGCTCCTTTGTGACGGGGTTAATGAGTGGAATTTGAAAATGATAACCCTCTTGTCCTTTGCAATAAATCAATGGGTATTGCAGAGCGTCATAAAACTTGTGTGTATCGGCTACCCGTTGCAACATATCATCACGTGCTCGCAAGACAAGGTCTCATGAAGAAAATTGATCACCACTAATTACGGCTGCTATTTCGTTTATCAAAGGTGCATTGTAGCGCCTTTCATGCTCTCCTCGAGGGGTCCGATCTGCATGAATGACGACTTTATAATCCTCTTCAGGTAGGTTTTCTAAAGCAGTTTTAAATGTTTTGACTAAAATGTTACGTTCATGCAAGAATATTTGAATTCTGAACACTGTGTCTCTCTCAACTCCCTGGATAAATTGGCAGCTAAGGTCTACCTCAATTTCTTCGTCACCCATAAAATATACTTGTAAAAATTTATATTATAATTTATTAATTTTCGTTTTCACCTGGATAAAAGTAAACCTATTCTATGATAAATTTGCCCTTGCACCGTAAATGTAGACGAAAATCCCGGCATTATTATTTCCCGGTCAACTCCGAAGGACGTCATTTGAAAGCATGAGTTATATTTCCGTATCCTATTTAAAAATCGCCGTGACTCATTAGCATCCAATAAAAAGAGAGTTTTCAAAGGTTCTTCTGGTTCCCCAAGTAGCGGAAGAGACACTTTACCATTAGAACAGCACATGCCTGCGATCTCATCTTTCCATTTTAAAGTGCTGCAAAATCGACACTCCTTGTCCATCAGTCCGGTAACAACTAACCTGTGATTTTTATAATCAATCAACGGATCATAATTGAATGCTGCGTCATAAAAAACCGACCAATTGTTTCTTTGAAAATTTTGTCGAAGTTCAGCTTGGAGCTGTGCATTGGCATCTCTTCGCGCCTGTGTCTGTTCTGGTGTTTCAGATGCCCTTGTAGTAGATTGACGTTCAGCTTGCTCAATGAGTCTGTGTTGAGTTTCATCAGGTGTTTCTCCGGCTCTTAAGGCGTCCTGACGTTCCGCTTGTTTGAATAGCCTTTGCTGACTTTGAGCAGGTGTTTCAGTAGCTCTTAAAGTAGATTGACGCTCTGCCTGTTCAAGACGCCTTTGCTGACTTTGAGCAGGTGTTTCATTAGCTCTTAAAGTAGCTTGACACTCTGTCTGTTCAAGACGCCTTCGCTGACTTTGAGAAGGTGTTTCAGAAACTCTTAAAGTAGCTTGACGCTCTGCCTGTTCAAGACGCCTTTCCTGACTTTGAGAAGGTGTTTCGGAAGCTCTTATAGCAGCCTGACGCTCTGTCTGTTCTTGCCTTCTCAGTTCAGCATCTTCTAAAGATTCTAGCGATCAAACTAATCTTTTCGCTTGTCTTTGAGAAGATACTCTTGAAAGGCTGGACTTACGTTTGCGAGGCATTATGAAGTAACAAAAAACCTATTTATAAAAAAAAACGTTAAAATACCTAAAAGGAATTAAATTTCCATTTTTTTTTAAATTAAATCCAAAATATCTAAAAGGAGTAAATATTCCTTTTAAATATTTTTTAAAATCAAAACATCAAAACCAAATCAAGACACAACATGAATCCGAAAACGATAAAAATCACTAAACAAATCGCAGAAAACCGAAATCGAAAGCAGTAGTTAATATAAATATTACCAACGAAAAAAGAAGTAAGTTTATAGGTACCGTATACACTATCTATTCTATTAATATTCCTTTGAAATATTGTTAAACAACCTAAAACAACGAAAACCAATTCACGATTCTAAACAAACAAAATCCAAAATCAAAGGCCAGAGTCTAAATATGTATAAAGGAATACCAACCAAATCAACAAAACCGATCCAAGAAAATACACAAATCCGAAAATAAAAGCCAATATAAATCCATTCAACCTTAACCAAATCACAAAGCAAATAACAAACAACCGAAATCGAAAGCAGGTAGTCGAATAAGCTACGAAATAGAAACAATTTAAGCGTATAGGTACCGTATGCATTATAAGTTGACGCGCGGCTCAACGGCGGGAGTGAAGTACATGTCAGGAAACATTTCGTTACCGCGTTTTAAATACCTAGTTACGACATCTAGCGGAATCAATTTAAACTATGTATACGTTAGTTAATAAGAACTCTCAAAAAATATTTTTCTTATAATTTTGCACAATTTTTCTTATTGTAATACCGATTCATTCATAACCACATATAAGAACTGTATTCAATTCCGTTCAATAAATACTTATTAATAAGGCTTACTAAGAACTGTTTCTACCACAGTTAAGTAATAGTTAAGGGTGAAAGCGTGACAGGTGGTGATAGTATTTCTAATTAATACTTATAATCACGCCTGTAACCCTTGCGGGGTAGGCAGAGCATCAACGGATTACTTAATATCGTCTGCGAGGTTATCGCCTATTCTGTAAATTACAATGCACCAAAATGTTTGAAGAAAATCAGCTGGTGAATTTTATGTTTTTTATCGCTCTCTTCCCGGTCCTGCGTGGAAAAATACAGATCCAAACATTTTCTATCTTAATTTTGGTAAAAATACATAATAATCCAGATATTATGACCTGTGTTTGTCCATCGTACCGTCGTCCGTCTTGTAGAATCACGGTGGCGCCACCTAGCTGAGTTTAATTTTGCAACATATTCGATTTTCCCACCGGAATGATATGTTTTCCGCCGAAAAAAGTAGCCTCTGTCACTCTACAGCCACCGAGCTATCCCCATACAAAAAAATCATGCCATGCCGACGCTCTGTTGCGACGTGAAAGAAGGACAAACAAACAAACACACTTTCGCCTTTATAATATTAGTATGGATTTATACGTATTATAAATAATATAAGAACAATAAAAAATTACAATTACATTTAAGTATTAGAGGTTCAATAGACATTCAGTAGCGTCATAGTCATAAGTTTGAAGCCAATTAATAATTATATTTTTGATTTGATTGTTGTTGTAGATTTTAGTAATACAAATTTTATTAAATTTATTGTATAGTACGGTAAAACGCAATGTAAAAAAATTGTCTTTTGTCAAAAGCAACATGTGTTCTAGGGACTAACAGTCCTACTACAAAAAGCATTTAAACACTGGTTCAACACGTGTTTAGTTAGACACGGACTTAAATGATAAACACATGTTAAACAATGGTTTAAATTTCGCTACCACTAAACCGTGTTTAACGCGTGCCTCTATAGACAACGTTTAACTTTATTCTATAGGTCACACTGCAATACATTCGTTCGGCATTCGATCATTCGTTTTGTTTTACGCAAATTTCGATAATAAAAAAGATATATATATATATATATATATATATATATGTAACTATATCTTTTGTAAAATTTTCATGAGTTATTTTATTTATGAACAAAAACAAATAAAATTGCAAATAATAGGCAAACATACAGGCTGATGGGTGAAGCTATTCTTCTCTACCGACGCCACACGTAAGCATAGTTTAATTTTGTATGAATCGAACTTACTTGATGACGAGCCCAGTTCCGTAATGCACAAGCCACTTGCACTGCTGGATCTATTGTGTTACCACGAGAATCACTCGGGATATCGTCTTTCACAAGATCTAATATTTTTCTAGCAAAAAGTTTGCTGAACCCACATTTTTCTTAAACTTCACGTCGTCGTATTTTTCCTAGTAACGGATTAACCCTCACACGAACCTTATTACTTTCTCGGAACATTTCCGTATAGTCCATGTCACCTTCATCGAAGTAATCAACAAAATAAACTATATCCATGTTAAATAAAAATACTGAACTGACGGAAAGATAGGTTAAACACTAGTTAAACAAGGGTTTGCGGCTGTTTAAATTTAAACAACGTCTAAGCCGTGTCTATCCATAAACCACCGTTAAACACTCTTTTGCAGTAACCAATTTGCTAAACACGTGTTGAACAGATGTCTAACTTTTTTGTAGTAAGACAGTTAGTATCTATCTACTTTGTTTCTTCTATTATGTTTTTTACTGTCAAGTTGATAGTGTGCAGAGTACCTATGGAATCGTCTAATACATTGGTATGTAAATAATTTTCTCACACTAAGTACCTGTGTTTTATCATACAACAGTGTTGTGGGATGTCTATATGGAAGAAAAAGTAATACTTTGAGCACAACACGTTGAGCTCTTTCAGCATCTATTAATTATGTTTTGCCTGCCCCACCCCAGGAACAGATCCCATAAGTGATGACAGATTGACAGACTTGTTTTGTTACTTTGTTTGGTTAGAAGATTTTCAAGCATTGCAAGTAATTCAAAATAACTATATTTTCATTAAAAAAAAAACAATATAACATAATATGTTTAAAAACTACATTATTTTCTATCAGTTTCTATGTTGTGTATTCATGTAATCTAAAACTAACCAGATATAAGATAGAGATATTCTAATATCTTCTTTGATTAAGTTTGTAATTCAATAAATAGCAAGTACTAATACACCATTTATTAATCTTAAATAATGCAGGGAATGATTGATAGATCTAGTAGTAGGTAACTGAAAGTTTGAAGTGGAAAGCTTACATTTAGGCTAAATTGATACACCTTTTGTTTTTTAATTTTATAAATGTTTATATTTTATTTGTATTTGTATGAACATTGATGTATCCCACAGATACTGGTTCTCTCTCTGAAACAACGCTACCAAATGGTGAAGTAGTTCAGGTGGAACAGTGTACAGACCCTCGAGCATATTGTTACACTTTGTGGCATCAAGACAAGGAAGGCAATATTACAGTATTGGGTCAAGGTATTTTTAGTGAATTCTAGTTTTCATTACATTCCCTTATATATGTATTTCTTACAAATATAATTATATTATAATATTACAATAAAAGCAATGACAGTTTTTTCAATTTTTTTCAAACATGATGATAGCTCAGGTGCTAAGTTACCAGAAAAATTTTGCAGCATGTACACGTGAGCAATGTCAGTTTTATCTTAATTGCCATTTTAAGTGTGAGCAACCCAGATTTAGTCCAATTAAATTGTTCATTACAATTTTAAGGTTGGGGGGCGGATATTAATGCCTTTAGGCACTATCTACTAATATGTTGTATGCCATCAGACTTAAAATTTTGGAGCAACAGTAGGGTACCTGATATAGGCATGATTGGTAGAATATAAACATTGTTTTGGATATTTTTATATTTTTGACTGCCTCGTTGGTCTAGTGATTGTAGTAGTGCGACTGCTGATCATGAGGTCCTGGGTTAGAAGCCCGGGTCGGGCCGAAAAATTTATTATTGAGTTTTTCCGTCAAGAAATTCACAGTAGTTGTTCGGAGTCAGGAAGTTGGCGGTGTTTCACCCCCGTGTCTCGGAAAGCACGTAAAGCCGTTGGTCCTGCGCCTGATCTCTCTCCGGTCGTGTCGGTTTACCGTCCCATCGGATTATGAGAGTGAGGGGAGAGCGCACCTGTGCATGCGCATACACTTGGGCACTATAATCCTGCCCTGTGCCGATGGCTAGCCTCCGTTGAGGCAGGCCGCCGTGGCCGAAATTCGGTCTGGAGGACATTATTTGAATATTTAAATGACAGTTACTTTATGGCATTTATCACATTAAATTTAACTTACTCTTAATAAGTTTGGGGGGACAAAATAATTGTTAAACATAGGCGATTTAAATGAAAACATTCTAGTAAGCTAACAATTAATTACAGGTTGTTGGCGTTCATCTCAATCAAATGGTCATAATAGCTGTGACAAATGTACGCGGGTAACTCCACGACTACCTGGGAGCAAGTTCTGTTGTTGTACCAAGAGTTTCTGCAATGCCGATTTTAGTAAGTTTAAAGTATTATTTATGCAGGATGTTGTTATAAAAGTAAAAATTCTCTTATAATTAAAAATTTTCTTTAATGTAATAACATTGAAGTTTTAAGAAAAAAGGATAAATAAATTGACATATCAAATACAACCATCTAGAAAGTTTTGTGAAAAAAGTTATAATTTATTTTGAAAATATGATTATTTACATATAAAAATATGAATGAATAAATTTCAAATATCTGCATTTTGTTCCGTTTATTCACCATAAAAAATCCTCCCTCAGATGTATACTTATTGCTAGAGACTGGATTATATACATTTGCATATTTAGCATCTTTTCAAAGGTAGTTGCATATTTTAGCAAAATCTTTGAAATCATGCATATTTCTCACAATCTCCTAGCTGTGATACACATTTATTATGTCCAACATACATGCGCGTTTAAAACGCTTGAAACTCGTGGATTTGAATGCTTCAGCTTAAAAAGAAAATTTGTCTTATGAACTTTTTTTTTATAAAGGATATAAGGGACAAACGAGCACACAGTCCACCTAAGTACGTGGTTATACCTAAGTAAGTGGTTGCTATGGCCCACAGACATCTACATCTATCCTCGATTAGCGTATAATAGCAGCATAACTCTGCTGTATTTTGTATAGTAAGTGTAGAGAACTGGAGACCCTTTTTACTGGAAATGAGGCATTCCGCCTTAGTCCTCATGGGTGGCAACGCATCTGCATTTTGATTCGTAACCAAGGATAAATGTAGATATTTATGGGCCACAGCAACCATTCTACACTAAGTGGACTGTGTGTTCGTTTGTCACCTAGACCGTTGATGACCTAGTTGATCATTGATCACCTAGACCTAGAATAAAAACTTAAATCATTGAACTTTTTTAGTTTAAAAAATCTTTCTGAGTGACCAACATATTGACATTGAATCTTCTAAATGAATATTTGATTATTTATTTAGCTGTTTTTATCATTTTTGTTTATTTTTTATTTCTGTTTAGCTTCCATCAAAGAAGAAACTGTTACTATAAAAGCCAAGTCTACAGTGAGCGATTCCTCTCAGCGTCCAAAATACCCAAGCATCATAGCTTCTGGCATATTAGCATTGGTCTCTGTGCTTGTCATAGCAATCATGTGCAGGAACATGTACTGCAGGAAGATGGCGCTTGCAAAGGATGATCTGAGCGATGTCGCTGATGTTGAAAAAGGTTGGCAAATATTATGCTAATTTATATATTTGTTTTGATATAAAAATTCTACTTAATCTACCACTGTAAGTAATGTTTAGTTCTTTCCATAAATCAAGTGTTTAAAAAACTAGGAATCCCCTAAAATTGCTAAAACTACTCAGTTATACTGACGTTATTACACCCAGCAAACAAATTTACCAACCATAAAATAAAAGAAAAACATATAGGCATGGCCACTATGTTTCTTATATTGTTTTTGAAACATAAATTCATTCATACATCTAGTTTTAGAGGAGGGAAAAGGAAAATATAAAATCATCATTCCATATTCGTATTTGAAAAGGACGAAGAGAGAACGAAATGTGAAATATGGGCAAATCAGGAATGTCCAGAACAGGTAAATGAAATTGTATACTTAGGGAGTGCTTTCAGCCGGGATGGAAGATGTGATTTAGATGTGGATAGGCGTGTCGCTGCTGGAAACAAAGTCAATGGTGCCCTGAATGCATTAGTCAAAAGGCAAGGCGTGGTGGAGAGTGCGCGCCTTGCAATACATAACGCAGTGTTGATACCGACTTTGTTATATGGCAGCGAACCCTGGGTATGCCAGAAGAAGCATAAAAGCAAGTTGAATGCAGTGGAGATGCGATCTCTTCGTAAAATGTGTGGCGTTACCATAGCCAATCGAAAGCGAAACGAAGAGATTCGCAATATGGAAGGATTGAAAGATGACCTTATCACAAAAATTGATAGGGGCGTACTCCAATGGTTTGGGCACGTTGAGCGAATGAGTGAAGACTGAATGGTGAAGAAAATATATAGAGCGAAAGTAAATATTAAAAGGTGTCGAGGTAGACCGAGACTAACTTTCGAAGACCATGTGAGCAAATTGCTCGAAGAGGGGAAGGTCAAGAGTACTCGGATGCCTAGACGTGCATGTATGAAGAAGTTAATGAACCTGAAAGAAGCGAAAGAGGTATGTAAGGATCGTGACACTCGGCGATCTGTTCTCTCTGACTACCCCGTTAGGGATTGTGCGTGAATATAAGTAAGTAAGTAAGTAAGTATTATTCCATATTCTCCTGTTCCTCAACCGTCAATTTTTCAGGTAGGTGTTATCAGTCCATTACAATGTATTTGTGGTGTGAGAGAGTATGTGTCGTAAGAGTAGACAGAGAAAACAAACCGGGCGATGGATAACAACCAGAAAATAAAACTGCGGCTGCCAACCTGCCAGACAAGTGTTGTAACTATGGCAAGTCTCCGTCTTATGAGACAATTGATAGAAAGGCCTATGTTCAGCCGTAGACTTTGATACGACTATAATCCATGAATGAATTAAGGAATGATCAGTCTGCGCTTCTGTATCTTTTAGCAGCTCAATCGTCAAGGCACAGTGTGGCCTCAATAGATTGTTATAATACTTTATCTAATTTTTTACAGTTCGAATATACCCCTCATTTTGTAATATTTTATTATTGTTTTTTACAGTTTATTGTTGGACAAAAACTATTTATTATAAGATCATAAGATTTAGGAACAATCAAAAAATTACGTCACACAATTTTATAATATTCTGATGTAATAAAAATTTCAATTCTGTGATTTTGTTCAGGGGATATCATGGGAACTGGACCTGACGCGCTGGCAAGCGGGTTGTTATGTGTCGATAATATTACACTTATTGAGCATATAGGTGAGAATTTTTCGTTTTTAATATAGTTTTTAAAGATGTGATAGCCGTGCTGCTACTATATTACAATTGACTTAAGGTAATCCGATGAATGTTTTGAAAGGCGTTGTTGGATTATCAAATTTGTTGGAATATAGAGTACTGCCACAGCCCTCTGGTAATTCTGAACTTTTTGAAAGAAACTACCTTGTATTCTCACAAATCACATATCAAATATAAAATAATAAAAAAATGAAATAGTCTTCTGATGGACAATGAATACTTAAACAGGAAATAATGTTAATTTTTATTTTTATTTTTCCATTTAAACTGAGGGAATATACGTCAAGCTAGATTTGTGGTGGCGCCAACTAGTTGCAACCTGTTTTTCCACGTATTCGCGAATTAAACCTCCCCCCGCGAGGGATTCATAACGCGGCTCAGTTGTACCTACCTACTCAATTGTACAATTTAAAGGCATGACGGATTACAAGAGGGGGGGGGGGTTAGCCAAGGGTTGGATACCGGGAGTCAACTGTAAAGTTGTAGCACGGTCAGCCCGATCGGCAAAGGACCACGCTCTCATGTATCTCGTTTCGTATGTTGAGTGTAGAGAACTAAAGACTTTTTTCTAGATACGAGGCATTCTTTCGTCATTCACCTAGACACATTTGTGTTGCAGCTATAACTGCAGTTTGAATTTACCACTATAATAAATAATCGTAATTCTTGTAAATATATATATAAAATCGGATCTCGGAAACGGCTTCAACGATTTTCATAATGTTTAGTGGCCAGGGGGTTTCGGGGGCAATAAATCGATCTAGCTAGGATTCATTTTTAGAATGAATGGCATGGCAATGAAAAATTGCTACAATATCGTTAGAATAAGAAGGTAATTTTTTACAGCGTGTTAATGATTATAATAGCTCAAATGGGCTATCGGTCGCTTATGAATTTGTAGTACCCTGGTTCGAGTCCTGTCTTCTTCTGTGTCCGACTTTTTAAAAAACTTTTTTTCAAGTTGCCTTCTTTTTTGAGAAAATCTATTATTTCGAGCCCTTTTTTTACTATTTTTTTAAAAACACGAAAATTTAAATTAAACTAATTGCACTCATATTTTATTCATTTTTTCTATTATGTCGGTAAGATCATAAAATATTATTCATATTTCATCAGTATGTAATTTGTATCTAAATATAGTTTCCAAACATACGATTATAAATAAAAATACCAAGCAAAGCTTGGTCAACCAGGTACTAAATGATATAATAACCGCTGTCAACAGTTATTATATATATAATGTAGATTGTTGTGCCTTATGTAGGACAAGGAAAGTTCGGGTCAGTGTGGAGAGGAACGTTGGGCGCCACTCCAGTAGCAGTAAAGCTGTACAACAACGCCACCGCATGGCAAAAGGAAGCTGCGGTATATGGGCTACCACATCTTGCACATCCAAACCTACTGCGATATTATGGTAAATTATTTTTAAGACACAGTAATATAGCCAATACTTTTTTGTTTTTTGTTGCGTTACGCGGAAATAGCCATGTTCTTACCATTTCCTACTATTATTCCTAATTCCGTTTTTTAAATTATTTCTAGTAACATCAAAGGTAGTTAACTTCACACTTCACATTCGACTCCTTTAAATTAGAACACAACAATTTGAAGCGACAGTAGTCTAATGGCAGGGCGCGGACCGCGAACTCAAAAAGGTCGTGGGTTCGAATCCGCCATTCGACTGCTGGCGTAACACAAGTAATTTAAGGTTACCACGAGTGGTTAAGGGGAATATTAGTAATGTTTATATTATAGCATTATTAAAATTCTTTAAAAAAAATGGATGCTTTGCTTCTTTACATTAGTGCCAACCCACGCCGGATTCTAATTTGCGAGAGCTGGAATTTTGTTTCTGCACTTTGAACATTTTACTATGTCAAATGTATCTAACCTTAAGATTGAAAATAATACTATGATCCCGGAATGGGAATAGGATTGGGTTTACAAATAACCTTCACTCCTTCTAAACGCTAATTTACCATCGTAAGGTATCATCATAAACTTATATTTCAAGGTAAACGCCACCTCAATCTTACCTCAGCGTTACCTCAAGGATTATTCAGCAGCAGTTACATTAACGGCTATGTGTAGTTTTATTCATGACCGTGAGTGACCATAATCATCTAAGAGACGACTGAGAGAAACGAACCAAGATATGAGTAGCAGCGTTTTTCAAATAACAACTAGAATATAAAAAGCTGTAATTGCCACTACGCCTGTCTAGCATGGAAACTATGCCAAAAATCAGTAAATTATGGCAGGCAATGTATAGGAAAGCAAGAAACCCAGCGAGACTTTTTTCTACCGTCACTGTAACAGCCTATCAAAAAGTCTAACATAGGCATCCCTATATCCGTATAGATTGGGTCATAGAGGTGATATTAAGGCTCGTAAAGCTGTTGGTATTTTTTTTTTGCGCCCGAAGCAAATATGGGCAACCCTCCGGAAAGCGGGGGAGGGAGGCGGTGAATGCTCATAGCATCTCATCTCATCTCATAGATAAACCACGCAGCCGGCTGCGTGGTTATGTGGAGACTTTTACCCACTAAACACCGCCTTTTAGGAATTGGCTTAACGATCTGTCTAGAGATCTCTAAGCCGTATACGAACGCGACCCTTCTTGGCAGAAAGGAGGGCGCAAGCGGTGAAAAGCCGCTTAGAAGAGTGCCTTACTAAGGCAGATTAAGGGATGTGTTATGTAGGCTCGGCCTGAGCCGCCAGGAGGTTCAGTACAGGTCAGCCGAAAGCTTGTTGGGGGGGTCCGAGAGAGAGTTTCTCGGTCTGCGCACACTATAGCGAGTGTGGATAGGGGCTGCATAGGCAGCTGTCTCACGAATGAGATGATTTGGGTGGGACTCTGAGGCTTTGAAAAATCTCTCAGAGAGTGATTTAAGAAACTGCTGGATTGTTGGGAGCTCTAAGTCTCGATGTAGGTCGGCATTACGGACATAATAGGGCGAGTTAGTGGCCCTACGACAGAAGCTGTTGGTACTGCATCTTTTTATTATATAGGGGAGGGGCAAACGAGCATACGGCTCACCTGATGGTAAGTGATTACCGCCGTCTATGAATAACTGCAACACAAGGGGAATTGCTGATGTGGTGCCGGCCTTTTAAAAAGGAATAGGCTCTTTCGTTGAAGGTGCTTAAGATGTATCGATCGTCTGATCTGTTTCTGGTCATGTCGGATGACTGTCCCATTCATTCCGTTTATTATTTTATTAGTTATTATTACGAAGTACTGCTGCCCATCTCCTGGTTCGTTTACCCTTGTTGATATCTGCGGGTAGATAACAGGGTAGTGGGTATTCTTACACCGCCACTACACGGTAGGTTTTTTCCATGAAGCGTACATTCAACGTAGATCTTTTAAACGTGAATGACGTGCATCTTGTAGCTACGACTTTTTCTACTTAATTTTATAGACCTACAAAATAACTTTTTTTATAATTCAGGAATAGTTTCATCACGTTCATCTCATTCATAATACAAATCCAAGCATCATTAATGTTTTTTTTGTCCTTGTGAAGCTGATTTCTAGGATCCCATATCACAGGTTCTCCTTGATAAATTTCTTTAAATTTAATAATGGATTCGTTACTTCTAGCTATCAAAGTAGGTAGGTATTTCTTTAAATTACTTCATAAGAAAAATAATAACCACCTGCGACAAAGTTCACGGGTCAAATGAATAATGACGAGTATGTAAAGACTGATAGAATACACACGGACATACTTGTGTTAAGAAACCGACATCTAGTGAAGAAGGGCGAAGTTCGAACTACTCGGGCCGACTAACGAGCACACTCGAACAAGTTCGTACTAGCAGGGCTCTATCACTCTTGCTACATGCTTGAAATAGTTACTTACAATCGCGAGACGGCACAGGCCAGGCTGCATACGCAGTCGGCCTAGCGCGTTTTAGGTAGAGATGGGTCGTACTTGCAAAATCGAGTACTAGGGCTTGCAAGTACGTCCACCTTTAAATACCAGCGCCAAAAACCAGGGCTTGAGATACTTTCAAGTATTTTCTTTCTGCGTCGAAAATTGATCCGTAAGAACGTATAAATAAGGAGTGCAATCGCATATTATGCTAAAATAGTAAACTTTCAAGCCTTGATGGAACAAAAATACTTGCGTAGAATATTGATCTGTAACTATATACAAATAAAGAGCACAATCAGGTTTACAAAAAATACTTCCAAACCTTTAAAAGTTCCAACTTTCAAGACTTGTTGTAAGAAAAATACTTGCATAGAACATTGATCCGCAACCATATACAAATAAAGAGCATCATGGCGTTTACAAAAAAAAAATACTTCCAAACCTTTAAAAGTTCCAACTTTCAAGACTGGTAAGAAAAATACTTGCATTCAATATTGATCTGTAACCATATACAAAAAAAAATACTTCCAAACCCTTTAAAGTAAATATACCTTTTTAGAACATTGATACGTAACAAAATATAAATAAGGAGCAGAATCGCGTAGAGTGTCGACAGAGCGAGAATACTCAAATACTTTGAAGTCTTGCGAGTATTTTGGGTCGGCACTTGGTCGGCGCACTTGCTTGTAAATACCTGGTATAAAAATCTGGTCGCGTAAATACGCACCTTCCCTATTTTTAGGCGATTGAATGTTAAAGTTTTAACGCTTCTTTAATAGTTTTTTTGTAAATACTTGTTGAAATAGTTTTTATTGCGTGTTTAGTATATTTAATTGTAGGATAAAATAGTTGAAAGAGTTTTAATGTAATTTAAATATGTACGACATTGTGCCATTATAGTTTGATAAATTATAATGGCACAACGTCGTTCCTATTATAATTATATCGTGGATGGATGCTTAATGACCAACTAAAGGTTTCAGATATATGATTGTTTAAGTTACCGGAGGATTTTAGTAGGAAGTTATAAGGTGAATTTTTTTTTGTTAGATAGTTACTTATAGTAAAAATATTATGTAATAATTTAACTACAGAAGTAATATCACAGTACTTTATCACAAAACGTAGTTAAAATTTACTTCACTATTCAAATCTACTTACGCAGCGATAAAGTTTTATTAAACTTGCTAAAATAACTATGTAGGCTATTAAAACTTCGACAAACAGTTAACACTTCTGTGCGTAGTACTATTATTTATTCTGTGGTACTGGTGACATTTCGTCTGTGCTTGGCGAGTATAACGTACCATAAAATAGGTTGTACATTTAGAACTCTCTAATAAACGGCTAGAATGCGATCACCTTGGATCACGCTATATTTGTGTGGTGCGCGCAGGCAGTGAGGCGCGCGCGCCGCTGACGGGAGGTGGTACGGGTGGCGCGGGGTGCGCTGCACGCGAGCGTCTGCTGGTGCTGGAGCTGTGCGCAGGCTCGCTGCGCGCGCGGTTGGAGCGCGCGCCGCTCACGTGGCTAGAGTTCGCTACGCTCGCGCACGGCCTGGCCGCCGCGCTTGCGCACCTGCACACCGCCAGTGAGAACACACTTTATAATAGCCTACTTAAAAAACGCGCCCTCAGTGGACTTTAATTATCCACTTACCAGACGTTGCTAGCTGTGAACTTAAGTGAAATTATTTGTTACACAATATCGTCATTGAAAAGTTGCGATTTAATTACAAGTTTTTCGTTTTGTAATGTATGTAGTGTACACAATACCTCAGTGCTGTATTCTATAATTTTTTACACATTTTTAACTTTTTTAAATTCTTCTACGTTTAAGTATACTCGTTCATGTTTTTTGTTTATATCATTGAGTGACAAACGAGCACACAGTCCACCTGATGGCAAGTGGATGCTGTGGCACATAGACACTTACATTAATCCTATATTAAGACTCAAAACGCAAATGCGTTAATCACCCCTGAGAACTATGATGGAATGCCTTGATTCTTGGAATGGAATCCCTTGAAAAGGGTCTCCGGTTCTGTACACTCACCATACGAAAAACAACAGCATTATGCTGCTATTTTACGCTGGTATTCTGTGAGAGCGTGGTCCTACCCCGATTGAGCCCACCCATTCGTGCTACAACTATAATATAGCTACAGCGTGGATCTACCACATACAAAAACTCCTCATTCTACTCATGTTTTTGTTTTGTTTAATAAAACTGAATGTACATTAAGAAATTGTATTATTGCAAAAAGACACTTTACCTGGTGCCAATCTGCAGCATGGCTGCATCAGGCATGATTGTAAAAAAAATGATTTGGCTCGACCTGGAAAGAACCACGCTCTCACAAAATACCAGTATAAAATATCGTAGCCAAAGCGAAAAAAACCAAACACCAATTTAATGCTGCTGTGTTTCTTATGGTGAGAGTAGAGGATTTTTACTAGAAACAAGACATTCCATCTTACTCAAAGGTGACAACGCATAATATTTATTTTGATTTTATATCAAGGATAGAGGTCTGTTGGTGACAAAATCCACTTACCATTGGATGGACACTGTACTCGTTGGTCACCCTTATTCTAAAATAAAGATACCCTTCTTGTCATGAACACAGTATGCTTTACACCAGGGATTGAATAACCGAAAAAATTATGGTACAGACGATAAGCGGTATGACGTCAAACCTTTAAATTTCGATACCTTAAAATAAAGGTACCTTTAAATTACTATACCTTAAAGTAACTGTACCATTACTTTTTCAAGTATCTAAATTATAAAATAAAGGTATAATGTATAAACAAAGAAATTGTACGCCGACGCTCGCGCCAAGGCTTCACGCAGTGTCGGCCGCATTGGTAAGAGAGTAGGTACTTGATCGAAAATTTACGGATATTCGTGTCTCGGCAGCTAAACAAAGTAGATTGTTTTGCCATTTTGCCGCCATTCATGTTTCTGCGTATACTTTGATTGTCAACTTAATCACAAGTGTGCTTTTTTAATTTATTTTATGTACACACATTAAGATACAGAAGCAGTCTTATAGTAATTTTGTACAAAGGTTCTACTTATTCCAAATTAGCTGAAATATCCTCCAGTGGACCCATAAAGGAAATTATATTGAAATTGCAAACTTAGTGCATACATTAGTACTACTAAAAATAAATAATATACACAATGTTACGTAAATTATATAAAATAAAACAATAAATAAAAATAAAATAAATCAATAAATAATAATAATAATAAATAAGATAGTTACATATGATATACATAAACTAAAACTAATATAATAGAATAATATACAACGTGTCCCAAAATTCAACTATAAGCCAACACCGGAGGATAGACCTGCCCCGGACTAATCGGGGAAAAAAAGAAAAAAATATATATCCCAATTATATTTTAAGTTAAAAAAAAAAATGAAATTCTTCAGAAATTGAGACCGTTTATGATATTTTTCACTACCATGACCACAATTTTTTTAATATTTTTTTTTCTTTTTTTTTATAGGCAACCTGAATAGTACTGCTATCTACCACAATTCTTAAAAACTCCAGAATAACTCTTGTTTTATCACGAAAATTAATGAAACTTATTTTATTCCCTAAATTTTTTGAAGACTTTTACTTTTAACCAAATTTAACTTATCGTGGTGTAAAAAAAAAGTATGAACACTAGTATGGCAAGTATTTTTAAAAATTGACGCAACTAACCAACTTTCTAAAATAGTATAATACTCTAGGAAAACAAGTTATAAAAAATATGGGTCTATTATTTCTAAACAAATTCCTTAAATTGTAATTGTCAGTAATCACTTTTACTACATGCCCAAAATGGGTTCCTGTTACAATTTCTAGGAATATGAATGGGGCATTAATACCTTAGATGTTAGAGAGAGATAGATAGATAGAGATATTTACGTTAAAAAGAGACAACAACAGGGCAGGTAGAGAAGCTGTTATTATTCTCAGCAAGTCAGTTCAGTACGCTCTGCTCCTTTGTTTACTGCGCACTGTTCCCAATTCAACTTACGTGGCTCTCGTACATACTATCAACTTTTGGCTTGGCTTTTTGGACTGGAATCGTCCTGCAAACTTAACTGACCTGGCATTATTTGGACTGGAAGTGATCTGCAAACTGAACTGACCTGGCATTATCTAGGACAATGATTGTGTGTTTTGTGATTTAGAGTTCTGGCTCACTTTGGACTGTTTGGCGTTTAACATGCCGCAACCGTACGCAGAGGAATACGCTAATATGCATTTAATATATGGAGAATGCCGATGTAATGCTAACGCTGCTAGCAGACTGTATCGAGAAAGATACCCAAATGTTCAAAAATATCCTGATTATCGAGTGTTTATTAATGTGCATCAAGCGTTTTCGGAGGGTCGTATGCCATCCAATAGGAGAAGCGCTGGAGGACCTAGATTGGATCGTGATGAAGAAGTTCTCAATGAGATAGAAAATGACTCGACTACTTCGGTACGTGCCATAGAAGAAGCTACAGGAATCCCGAAAGTTCTGCACATCGAATATTAAAACGTCACAAGCTTCACCCATATCACTACAGGCGTGTGCAGGCGTTATTACCGCGGCACTATCCGCTACGAGTCACATTTTTCCGTGTAATGCTGCAAAGGCACAGTGAAGATCCCCACTTCCTGGACAAAATTCTATGGTCGGATGAAACAACGTGCAAGAAAGATGGGTATTTAAATCTTCACAACCTACATAGTTGGAGTAATGAAAATCCACACTTGATGAGACAAGACAAATCCCAATATCAATTCAAGGTTAACCTATGGACCGGCATTAAATGGAAAAGTAATTGGGCCCTTTGAGTTACAAGGAAACTTAGGTGGCAATAGTTATTTAAACTTTTTACAAAATGACTTGCAAGAATTGTTAAACGACGTGCCCTTAAGTGATCTTCAAAACATGTGGTTCCAAAATGATGGTTGCCCAGCACATTATGCCCGTCCCGTGCGAGAATATTTAAATCAAGAGTATCCAGGGCGTTGGATCGGGCGACTTGGTCCTATCTTATGGCCACCCCGTTCACCCGATTTGAACCCCCTGGACTTCTTCTATTGGGGTTGTCTTAAAAACAGGGTCTACTCAAAACCCATTGCGACATTGGACGAGCTTCGTCGAAATATCACTCAGGCTGCTGATTACATTAATAGCAGAAGATATGCAAGACAAATAAAACGATCATTTTTAAGGCGATGTCGTGCATGTATTAATGCTGGTGGCAAACAGTTCGAACATTTGCTATAATGTTAATAACATAATAAATTACACGTGAAACTGTTTGTACCATTTGTTTTGAAATTGTAGCGGCGCTGTCGTCGCGCCACTAGCACACCGAAACACACCGAAGCCTAAATCACGCTATCAACATTCCGAATCATGAACAGTATATATAGAACATCTCCGAACTATCACATGGAGCGTTGGCCGCTCCCCGGGCAGAACACCCTGCCCGGCGGGAGATCTCTTCTTTTCCTACCACGGCGACAGTGGTGAATACCCAACATGATCTGAACACGCAGCTAACTACCTTCGGAAACTTCAAGCTTCATCATCGTCATATATAGTACCCCATTTGTTCCGGAGCAAATATCGTCAGCAGTCTTCATATCTTGCAAGCCATCTAGCTTCACAAGGTTCATCGCAGCACTGGAATAATAATGCTTCCTGTTCCTTCAAGGTACTCTCTGCGCTATACAGTGTTCGGCACGGCTCTGAGCCTTACTGCTCTACTCTGCTTCACGGCACTCTCGCAGATTACTTGCCTTCTTCTCGACTCACCGCAGACTACAAGGCAATCTCCTGGCACTTGCACATTCGTCGGCAACGAGGCTGCACTATCGACCTCCGGTCTGAGCAGGGGGGTGATGTAACAGCGCTGTCGTCGCGCCACTAGCACACCGAAACACACCGAAGCCTAAATCACGCTATCAACGTTCCGAATCATGAACAGTATATATAGAACATCTCCGAACTATCACACGGAGCCTTGGCCGCTCCCCGGGCACAACACCTTGCCCGGCGGGTGATCTCCCCTTTTCCATCTATGGTCACAAAATATTAAACATTTTTCAAGAACTAATACTTTTATTACACCCGACCGTCATTTGGCACCTGTTAAGAAATAATAAGCTCATATTTTTTTATAACTTGTTTTCCTAGAGTATTATACCATTTTGGAAAGTTGGTTAGTTGCGTCAATTTTTAAAAACACTTGCCATACTAGTGTTCATACTTTTTTTTTACACCACGATAAGTTAAATTTGGTTAAAAGTAAAAGTCTTCAAAAAATTTAGGGAACAAAATAAGTTTCATTAATTTTCGTGATAAAACAAGGGTTATTCTGGAGTTTTTAAGAATTGTGGTGGATAGCAGTACTATTCAGGTTGCCTATAAAAAAATTAAAAAAATTGTGGTCATGGTAGTGAAAAATATCATAAACGGTTTCAATTTCTGAAGAATTTCATTTTTTTATATAACTTAAAATATAATTGGGATATATTTTTTTCTTTTTTTTCCCCGATTAGTCCGGGGCAGGTCTATCCTCCGGTGTTGGCTTATCGTTGAATTTTGGGACACGTTGTATTAAATTAACAGGATGGAAAGTAGTTATCTTTAAGACGTTTCTTGAATACCAACAAACTTTCGGAATTTCTTATATTTGACGGTAGTGAGTTCCATAATCTTACCGCGTGAACTGTTTGTTATAATGTGTGCTTTGTTATAACTTTACAATTAGATTGTCGTAAAGATGGATAAAAGTAGGTACAAACTCATTAAGCATTTCTTGACGATATTATACAACTTTGTATATCTTTATACTTTTTTAGATTGAGGCCGAACGAACGTAATTTTTCGAGTTGTGAGTGATAATATGATTGAATATGATTTATTTCAGAACCAGTCATCATGTGTCAGAATAAGCACCATCATTCCCTAGATATTTTTGTGAATTCGGAACGACCAAGGACTCCTTCTGCTCTACACCCTAAAGTAGAGTCGTAATTTCACGAACGCTGCCCAGTCGAGTTGAAATCTCCTGAAGACCTCTCGGTCGAAGTTAGACTTACCTGGTCGGACTATTTGTCCCAGGCAAACGTACTCGTCAACAACTTCGAGCTTAGTGCTCCCAACAACAACCAGCATAGGCGTGACATGAACATTACACATGATCTTTGTTTTGTCCATGTTCATCTTAAAACTAATACGTTGGGATACACTATTGAGATCATTGAGTATATTGCTTAGATCCTCCAGCGATTCCACCATAAAGACTATATCGTCGGCAAATCGAATGTGAGTAATGTACTCGCCATTGGTGTTAATACCTTTCCAATTCAGTAGCTTGAAAACATCTTCCAATGCGGCGGTGAAGAGTATGGGTGATATAACGTCAACCTGTCTTACACCTCTCTGCAGTTGAATATGATTCGTAATGACTCGAAAACAGCACTTAGCATCGTAGCCCTACTGTACAAACATTTCAGCACTTCGATATACCGACAGTCAACTTGGCACCGCTGAAGGGACTGTAGCACCGCCCAAATTTCGACGGAATCAAGTGCTTTCTCATATACGGTTACGGTTGTTACCGGTTGGCGGTATACGCCAGGTAAAGTGGCAGATTGTACTCTTCGGTCTTCCGTACAATCTGCCGCAGGGTATGTATGTGATCTATGGTACTGAAGCCTTTTCGGAAACCGGCTTTTTCGGGAGGCTGGGAGTCGTCGAGTCTGCGTGCGAGACGATTCGTAATGACTCTCGAAAACGGCACGCAGACGCGGCTCAGAAGGGAAATCGGTCTGTAGTTCTTCAAGAGAGCGTAATCGCCTTTCTTCAAAAACAAGAGCACTGCACTTCTGCATCAAGCCTCCGAGTAGTGCCACCATGAAGGACGAAATTGAAGAGATTTTGAAGGACTTTAAGTACCGGGTTTCCACCCGCTTTCAAAAACTCCGCTGTAATTCAATCTTCACCTGGGGAATTGCCGTTTTAACGTGATAGAGAGCCTTCTTTTCTTGCTCAGACTGACTTTCAGGATATCATCGGAATAGTGTCGGATTAGACTTGCTCTTGAATCGTTACTTACACTTGCGTGTGGCTCCAACGATAATGTGTTCAGCAGCTCATAGAAACTCTCAATCTCACTCAAAATCTCAGCTGTCCCGGAAACGGTATTGCCACACTCATTCTTCAAAGACTTTGGAGCCCTGGTTCCATTCGATCGCTTCTTCAATACGAACAATATTAAAGTTGCGTAAGTCTCGCCGCATGCATTTGGAGATCTGTCTGTTCAGTTGCCTGTATGCTGTCAAATCTGTTGACGATTGCAGCCTCATCTACCGTCTAACAGCCATGAGATTAAGAGTGTGATCGGAGAGTTTTTGTGTTCTTCTGCGGCGGGTCTTGCAGAACTTAGCTGCTCACAGCTCCGACCGCATGGACAGTTTCCACGAGCTTGTCATTCATATCGTCCACTGCATTGCAATCTTCTAGGCACTGAAAGCGGTGACGTAACTCGAGTTGAAAGGTTTCGGGATTCTGGATTAGAGCACGAGGGGGACAGAGCGTTGACTTCTTTAGACGAGACCTTTTCAACTTAACGTTTAGGTTCAGTGTACCTTTAACCATTCGGTGATCACTGTCAGTTTTCATCCTTGCGATCAGTGAGACATCACTGAACAGTTACCGTCTCGTCTTCATAATAAAGTCAATCTCATTTTTTTTATCGTACTGTCGGGCCTCGACCAGGTCCACTTTCTGTGGAGCCGTTTCAGGAAAAGAGTTCATTATAAACAGTCCCTCCTTCTCCATGAAGTCGGCCAGCTGCTGGCCGCTTGTGTTCCGTTGCCCTAACCCAAATTTACCTATCGTCAGCTCACCTTTCTTCCTTTTGCTTAGTTTTGCGTTGAAGTCTCCCATTAACACCGTATAGTGGTTTTTATAAGAATGCATGGCTCTAGAAATATCATAGAGAATACCTAAAAATGTAATAGATGTTGGTGCGTAGTCCTGTATGACCTTGGATACCGTTTGGTGATTTTGAATATGAGGTACGCATCCTTCGTCGACACACTACCAATCTTTACAAGGTTGTTAACGAGAGACTTGTGGACTATAAATCCAACACCTCCTTGGGACAGATGGTCGCCCTCCCGGTGATAGAACAAGCTGCCGGATTCAAGAATCACCGTGTCCTCCTCCTCTCTTCGGACCGCGGATGATCCTTTAATATTCAAGCGCTACTTGTCTATCTCTTCTTCCAGCTCCAGGATCTTCTTGGAAGTCCTCAGGGTGCGTCCGTTGTTTGTTGCCAAGTCGAATCGTCTTAGGTGGCAATCGACCCTTCACCGGAGATTCTTAGCACCCCTATCCCGCCTTTACCATGTTCGCCACCTAGCCAGGAATAGCGCGGCCGCCGTGGAACTGGGGGCCGTTTACTTGTGTCGTTGCTCGTGGGGGTTATTTCCATAGTTGCCACGCTTTACGAGTGGGTTGGCAACTGCAGTTTTTTTTGTTGTACAATTGATGTTATAAGGAAGATGCTGCTGCCCATAACATAGAAAATCCAAATCGAATGAGTCTCATAACGTTAAGCAAGGTCCGAGACACAATACATATAAATAAGCCTAAAATACTCATTTTTTCGAAATTATTTCGGTAAAGGTATTAGTAAAATATAGGTATAACGATACCGTAAAAAATATAGGTATAATTCTTTTTTTAACGGTACCACAACCGTAATTCTCAACCGTTTTGGTTCTACCTTTAAATCGAAGCTGTATCGTAATTCTATACCGGTACCATACCCTTATACCTTTACCGCTTTCAACCCCTGCTTTACACTAGTATCATGTTCTTATTGAACTTTTACTTGTATGTTACGCGATATTGTCACATTGTAATTGAAGAAGTCAATTATTAACTGATTTTAATTATACATCAAAGGTACTCGGAACATGATGAATTTTGAAAGAAACTTTATAAACAACATTTTAGTTGTAATTTTGTGCTTGAGATATTCCAAATTAACGTTTTAATAAAAAATAAATGTCGACAAAACTGTTAAAAACGAAATAAATTCCATGTAGTAGTTCACTAGGCACTGCCGGAAAGTTTGATTTTTTTCATTTAATGTGACTTTAACTACAAGAAATTGCAGCTATTCTATGACTGCGGCATGAATAGATTCGTCTGGAGAGGAACATCAGTTATCATTATTCGCAAGCGCTTCACAAGTCCACTGCTGAACATTGGCTTCCCTCAAGAAATGCCACAAAGCACCGTCCTGAGCCACCTGCATCCAACGGCTTCTTGCATATCTTACCAGGTCGTCACTCCATCTCGTGTGGGAATGCCCTACACTTTCCTCTTCTTTTATAAATCTCTTTCTTTTAGAATCTTTCCTCACCATCGGTTGTGGGTTCTTCGAGCTATATGGCCGGTCAATTACCCCTTCAGCTTACTAATCCATTGGTCTATATCGGTTAGTCTGGTTCTGCGGATATCCTCATTTTTATGTCTATTGCCGCCGTGGTAGCTCAGATGGTTAACGCTCGCTGTAAATATAACAGAACGCGAGTAACCCGGGTTCGAGCTCCGCCGGCACTAATGAAATTGTTAATTGCAATTTTAAGTGCTGATTTACCACGTGCTCGGCGGTGAAGGAAAACATCGTGAGGAAACCTGCATGTCTGAGGATAAAGAAAAAAAAAATATTTCGAAGACATGTGAAGTTCGCCAACACGCATTGGGGCAGCGCGGCGGACACTTCCTTGCCCTAAAAACCCCCTCAGAAATGAGGGGAGGCCTGTGCCCAGCAGTGGGACGTATATAGGCTGTAACTTTACTTTAAGTCTATTGCACGGATAAATCCCGAGCATAGGGCTCTCCATAGCTCGCCGAGTGACCTTGAGCTTCCTCATACGGCCAGCAGCACTGGTTATACAATTTTGTTTTGAAGTTTGAAGCATACCTGAGCAATGGATCCCTAGAAATGAAACCCGCTTGTTAAATACTGGCCTAATAGTAGCATACCTATAAGGTGAATGAAGAGAATCGGAATATTTTTTACTGCTTGACTGAACAAGTCGTCTCAACTGTAAATGTCAAATATTTTTTTTTATTTGTTTAATAATCGTTTAACTTCACAGCGGGTAATAAGCCGTGTGTGGTGCACCGTGACGTGAACAGCAACAACGTCTTGATTGCGGCCGATGGACGAGCCCGCCTCGCCGACCTGGGCTTGGCGCAACCCTTGACGCCGCGCCGTGACCGGACCACGCCCAGCAGGATCACAGAGGTGAGAGCCTACCCCCACATTGAAATGCACTTGACTCAAGAATTATCCTTTTCTACAATACTTCTTATGTCTTAGATTCGAACTCGCAGCATTTCAGCGATGCTGCTAAACAATTAACCATCAAAAAAAGTGCCTACTCTTTTTTAAAAGTTTGGCAACACACACCTGCAATTCTCCTAGTGTTGCAGTTATTCATAGGAGCCGGCAGCAGGCAGTCATTCACTGATGGTGAACCGAATGCTCTTTTGCCCACTCTTTTATAAAAAAAAAATGCTTCGGGGGAGCCCCGTTAAGAACGAAGTTCCTCATGTTATTTTTCAAACTTCAAATGTGATTTAATATGTAGATTTCTATTGACTACTATTTTTTTAAATATATATTGTTATAAATTTTTTGCCGGACGGGCGAAACTCTTCGGAGTTAATGTTGTCGAAGATACTTCGCGAGTCGCTCACGTTCTACACCTATAGGTTCCGGTGGGTAATTCCACTGCCGTCTTTGTGGGTGCCGCTGAGATATTGTGGACTGAGGTTCAAATCAAAATGCACGATTTATAAATACAAATAGCAAGGTAGTGGCCAGCGGTTCGTCTGATTGATTAGTCGCGAAATTTTATAATTATTGTTAATTGATCACGGTTGTTCAACTACGGTTGTTCACTATTGGTTGGTCACTGTATATTTTAAAAGATTTCTTTAAATTGTAGGGTAGTATCAAATATCTATTGTTAGTAGCTGGTTTTCTAACACTACTGACTAGCAGCTATTATCAACTAAACTAGCTGATTTTATCACTTGTGTAACTGCGGATATCAGTTACCACTTTCACTATATGTAACTGTGAATATCAGTTACGACCTTTTTCGGCTAGCTAACACTTTCACTATATGTAACTGCGAATATCAGTTACGACCTTTTTCGGCTAGCTAACACTTTCACTACATGTAACTGCGAATATCAGTTACGACCTTTTTCGGCTAGCTAACACTTTCACTATATGTAACTGCGAATGTCAGTTACGACCTTTTTCGGCTAGCTAACACTTTCACTATTCACTATATACTGCTACTAGTCACTTCAGCTACTACCAGATACTACTGCTTGTCACTGGTAGTTCTTCACACTACTACTACTACTGGGTCCCGAGCCCCTAAGGTAAACTTTGGCTATACCTTACAGTGAGCCGCTTGCCATTTTCCGTTTTGCCTCTTTATTGCATAAACTTTTCACTATGCAAATGGCATAAATTACAATATTTTCTATACAAAACTAATTGCTACACTAACATGCTATACATTATCAAATCGGTAGTCTGATACTTTATTAGTATATCATAAAGGTTACTCAAAATATTAACATTGTAAAAAGTTATTAAACGAAATGTCCCAAATTTTCATAATATTTGGGTACATTAATTCTTTGATTTGTCTATAACTACCAAATGCGTTAAATTATACAAAATATTCCTACACTTGCTTAATCTATAAGCCATATGCTAATTCAATGTCATATTTACAATTTTTTAGAACATAAAATTATTTTCATTATTTTTAGTATGAACTATTACGCAGTTAATTAAAAACTTCTAGAGAGTTCTACGATAAGACGCGCTGCGATTGGTCGATTGTTCTTAAATAAAAGTTGTTTACATCACTTGTTATCAAAACGACATTCTATACAAATATACTAAGAGTTATAAACATGCTACACAACTATATCAATACACGTTTTCACCCAGTTTTGTCGGTAATTTCACTATTAATACAAAAAACAATATTCTTTATCACTTTGTTTCTTAGCGTTGTTAGGCCGTCGCGAACAAATTTTATTATAAATTGATTATATTAATCTCAATACGCGCAGGAACACACGCCCACATACAATCGTATATAATAAAAGAGACAGACATAAAAACAAAAACAGGGAAAGTTCGCGTGGACATAATTCTTTTCTTTACTTGACAATTGCTGCCAGTTCATTTCACTGTAAGCCACATAAAAGAATTTCGTTCTAAAAACTCGTCAAATTGGTTGTAATTACGGTAGCAAAAGTGAGCCGTAATACCCAATTCTCGATATTGAGACATATCATTTTGTTTTCTTCTTTTTTACTATTCTCAGAAAATGCTTAACTATTATCCCATCTGATGGTAAGTCTTTAAAAAAATTAAACCATTTGAATATTATAATTTAAGACAGTACGGTCTAATTCTTGTTGTTGTGAACACATTTGATACTGATAGTTGATTTAAATTAATCCACAGGCGGGAACTCTGCGATATCTGTCCCCTGAAGCACTAGAGGGCGCGTTGGACTTGAGCGGAGCACGTGCAGCGCTGTGTGCAGTGGACGTGTTTGCGTTGGCGCTGGTGCTGTGGGAGATGCTGTGGCGCTGTGCCGGCGCGCACCCGTGCCGCACGCCGCCCTACGCGCTGCCCTACCATCACCTGGGTCTGCCGCCGCAGCCCACGCTGGCGCAGATGCAGGTGAGTGGCCGCGTTGTACTAATATCATTGTTGTACGTCACTGTGTAGCGTTGCAACCGCATCCAGCGCACTTATGTGCTCCTGGTACATTGCGAATATTTCGCATACACGAGATAAAATGTAAAAAAGAGGGGAGGAGTAGAGGCAAAGGGCGACTACAACCCCAGGGCACCTAGGCCTGCCGCCGCAGCCCACGCTGGCACAGATGCAGGTGAGGCGACCGCGTTATACTAATATCATTGTTGTACGTCACTGTGTAGCGTTGCAACCGCATCCAGCGCACTTATGTGCTCCTGGTACATTGCGAATATTTCGCCTACACGAGATAAAATGTAAAAAGAGGGGAGGAGTAGAGGCAAAAAGCGACTACAACCCCAGGGCACCTAGGCCTGCCGCCGCAGCCCACGCTGGCACAGATGCAGGTGAGGCGACCGCGTTATACTAATATCATTGTTGTACGTCACTGTGTAGCGTTGCAACCGCATCCAGCGCACTTATGTGCTCCTGGTACATTGCGAATATTTCGCCTACACGAGATAAAATGTAAAAAGAGGGGAGGAGTAGAGGCAAAGGGCGACTACAACCCCAGGGCACCTAGGCCTGCCGCCGCAGCCCACGCTGGCACAGATGCAGGTGAGGCGACCGCGTTATACTAATATCATTGTTGTACGTCACTGTGTAGCGTTGCAACCGCATCCAGCGCACTTATGTGCTCCTGGTACATTGCGAATATTTCGCCTACACGAGATAAAATGTAAAAAGGAGGGAGGAGTAGAGGCAAAGGGCGACTACAACCCCAGGGCACCTAGGCCTGCCGCCGCAGCCCACGCTGGCACAGATGCAGGTGAGGCGACCGCGTTATACTAATATCATTGTTGTACGTCACTGTGTAGCGTTGCAACCGCATCCAGCGCACTTATGTGCTCCTGGTACATTGCGAATATTTCGCCTACACGAGATAAAATGTAAAAAGAGAGGAGGAGTAGAGGCAAAGAGCGACTACAACCCCAGGGCACCTAGGCCTGCCGCCGCAGCCCACGCTGGCACAGATGCAGGTGAGGCGACCGCGTTATACTAATATCATTGTTGTACGTCACTGTGTAGCGTTGCAACCGCATCCAGCGCACTTATGTGCTCCTGGTACATTGCGAATATTTCGCCTACACGAGATAAAATGTAAAAAGAGGGGGAGGAGTAGAGGCAAAAGGCGACTACAACCCCAGGGCACCTAGGCCTGCCGCCGCAGCCCACGCTGGCACAGATGCAGGTGAGGCGACCGCGTTATACTAATATCATTGTTGTACGTCACTGTGTAGCGTTGCAACCGCATCCAGCGCACTTATGTGCTCCTGGTACATTGCGAATATTTCGCCTACACGAGATAAAATGTAAAAAGAGGGGAGGAGTAGAGGCAAAAAGCGACTACAACCCCAGGGCACCTAGGCCTGCCGCCGCAGCCCACGCTGGCACAGATGCAGGTGAGGCGACCGCGTTATACTAATATCATTGTTGTACGTCACTGTGTAGCGTTGCAACCGCATCCAGCGCACTTATGTGCTCCTGGTACATTGCGAATATTTCGCCTACACGAGATAAAATGTAAAAAGAGGGGAGGAGTAGAGGCAAAGGGCGACTACAACCCCAGGGCACCTAGGCCTGCCGCCGCAGCCCACGCTGGCACAGATGCAGGTGAGGCGACCGCGTTATACTAATATCATTGTTGTACGTCACTGTGTAGCGTTGCAACCGCATCCAGCGCACTTATGTGCTCCTGGTACATTGCGAATATTTCGCCTACACGAGATAAAATGTAAAAAGAGGGGAGGAGTAGAGGCAAAGGGCGACTACAACCCCAGGGCACCTAGGCCTGCCGCCGCAGCCCACGCTGGCACAGATGCAGGTGAGGCGACCGCGTTATACTAATATCATTGTTGTAAGTCACTGTGTAGCGTTGCAACCGTATCCAGCGCACTTATGTGCTCCTGGTACATTGCGAATATTTCGCCTACACGAGATAAAATGTAAAAAGAGGGGAGGAGTAGAGGCAAAGGGCGACTACAACCCCAGGGCACCTAGGCCTGCCGCCGCAGCCCACGCTGGCACAGATGCTGGTGAGCAAGCGCGTTGTACTAACACCATTAATGTATGTGATGTTGTGGCGCTGCGAACGCAACCTACAACGTAACCAGACCGAACAGGTGATACGAAGCGTTGTACTAATACCGCTACTGTGACGTGACACTTCGACCAGATGTTCCAGCGCATTCATATGCTCCTGTTACATTGAGAATATGACTCCTCCACGTGACGGAGTTTGGGAAAAGGAGAGCAACATATAGCATTACATGGTCAATCAAGACTAATGATTTATCTATGCATTAGTCCGAGCGAATACATCTTTGTGACTTTGCGCTATGGATTTATTGAACAATAAAAAGCTTGTGCAGTGCTATGTTATTCGTCTTAACTATTAAGAAAAAGAATGTGGTGGTGTAAACAGTGGTTACTAAAAAATACACTGCTGTTCTTTTTTATCGAAACGATATATTATTCCAGTGGTTCTAGATTCAATTATATTTAATCGGTTTATATGCTTGTATTTTTTATCTAAATATAAATCATAATAACATGTTCTAGATATGTTACTTAAATGTCTGTGACACAGAGTCTAGTCTCCCGTAACAAGGCAAGACCACCACTTCCCAAAGGACCCGTACCTGAAGTCCGCGCACTAAAGATCGCTACCGACACATGTGACGAGTGCTGGGATCATGATGCTGAAGCAAGGTAAATTTGTCGTTTGTTTTTTGACTGAAACGGGCAATGTTTTGATGGGTAGACACTATTCTCTTATTTATGCCTCTGCTGTTACCGTTACTGTGACAGCCTATTAAAGTCCACTGCTGAACAAAAGCCTCCCCCATGGATTGCCTCATGGAGAGGATCTTTGCCATAGTTGCCATGCTTGGTATGCGAGTTGGAAACTGCAGTATTTTTTTATTTTTAGTCGTTATTAGGAATACGCTTCTGCCCATCTCCTGATTTGTTTCCCTCTGTGGCCTGTTATGACACCCTCGGGATCGTATGGGATAGTGGATATTCTTACACCGCCACCACACGTTGGTGTAATATTTATTGTTTTCTTAGAATTTAGAGATTCACAGCAATCAAGGAAGGAATTTTGAATCTCAAATATTCCAGGAAACTTGCCGAGTTATGGGTGCTCATAAAACAAGAACGACTTCTTATCAACCGCAATCTGATGGAATGGCAGAACGATTTATTCAGACATTGGAGAGGTACCTAGCAAAAGTTGTAGACAATCGGCAACGAGATTACACATACAACCGTTTTTGTTGTCATATCGAAGTGCTGTTCACGAAAGTACATCAGTGACACCAGCTTTCGCAAACTTTGGAAGAGAATTACGGCTGTCTGCAGACCTAATCACCGGGATACCACCTGATGCCCCACGCAGTATAACCGATTATGCAAATGACTTGCGGAACAAAATGAATGTCATTTATGAGCACGTCAGACAATCGGGCCAGCAAGTGTCCGAAAAGATGAAAACCCGGTATGACCGCAAAATTAACAACAAAGGGTTGGACGAAGGTTCACTAGTGTGCTTGCACAATCCAGTCCGCAGCAAAGGGAAATCTCCTAAGCTTCAAGCTAAATGGGACGGCCCGTACCGGATTGTGACCAGGATCAACGACGTAACCTACCGGATACAGAAAGGCGCAAGAGGTACTCCTAAGATCGTCCATGTGGATCGACTGGCGCGTTACTATGGGGTCGATAATGCTCGAGACGAGCATGTCTTAGGAGGCTGCCCCTTCATGTTGCGCGCTATAATTAGCGCCTGGTATTTGGCGGCTGATTATTAGCGCCATCTGATATCAAGCAGCAGAAATAAGAGCGTCAAGCTCTTTCTAGAACTCTCCCACGAGCGCCATCTAGTATCGAATGGAAGAATTAAGCTTTCTAGAAAGCTCCTCAATTGAACTTTCTGCACCTGGTCGGCCGGGGGCCGGTATTTGCTGGACTATTCTGGATGTTTCGGTGGAAAAGGCCTATTTAAAGCCGTTGAGGGCAGCGACCAGAGCAGTATTGAATTGGCGATACGAACGAAGCTTTCGGAGCGAAATAAAGTGAACTAAAATTTTAAGTGTGATTAATTATTAGTGTGATTTAAGTTTTAATTGGTGTTCGGTAATAAAAGTGTAAATTTTGGTAATTCAATCGGTAGTTTTTATTCTTCTCACCAAACCGTTGTGTACTTTCTTTAATAAGTGCATAAAGGAGGGCATTTTCCCAGATCAACTAAAAATTGTCACAAAAAGGGCTCGATATCGGATGCCAAGATGTACAGGCCTATATCTTTATTATCCACAATTTCAAAAGTATTCGAACGTGTTTTTTTTAGTCTAGATTTTTGTTTGATTGACAAGATGAACCACCAAAGATGAGGACAATTTGGTTATCAAAACAACATCGGTACACAGGATGCAATAGACACACTGCTCAATGATTTCACTGACAAATTAAATATTAAATTTAAGGTAGCTGCACTCTTTCTCGATCTGAGCTCCGCGTTCGATACCATAAATCATGATCTTTTGGGAAAATTGTCATTATGGTTTGAGGAAAATCATTATTATGGTTTGAGGACAGGGTCTGAAAATATTCCAATCTTACTTGAACAGCAGAAAATTTTTCGTAGAAATAAAAAACGGTGAATGATAGTATGTCTGAAATTGTGACGAAGTCCAAAATGATTAACGTTAAAGTGGGTGTACCTCAAGGACCCGTATTATTTATTACTTCATTAATGATTTAAACCATTATGTACGTAGAACGACAGACTTGAAAAAGCTAGTACTCTTTGCAGATGACACTAACGCTGTTATCTCAGCCTCTGAAATAGCGAAATAAAAATGAACCAAATATTGAAATCCTTTAGAATATGGTGTACTGTCAACGGCTTTTCGATCAACACCAACAAACCAAACATGATGTTATTCCGCAATAACGACGGTAAAAACATCTCTGCATGTCACAGTAGGTGATAAAACTGTACAATACGTAGAAGTGGCTAATTTTTTAGGAGTGAGGATCGACAGTAAGCTAATGGGGAAACATGAATTAGATGAGATTGAAAGTAAAATAAGCTCAGCTTGTTACGTACTAAGAAGCTTACGGCATGAAGCGGATCTTAAACATTTAAAACTGGTTTATTACTCATTAGTATCGAATGGAACAGTGGTCTTCAAGACTACGTTACAGAATTTTATTCTGGGGAGGGAGCTGTAAATATAATGTTCACAAAGCCTTTGTTCTGCAAAAAAGAGCAATCAGAGCCATGGTCCGTATAAAACAACAAGAATCATGTCCACACATATCAAACGACTTGGAATCTTGACTGTTCCATGCCTGTATATACTGGTCTTACTTACACAATTTGCAAAAGTTATTGGCGAATATGAGACTATAGACTAAAAAACTATAAGGGAAAACACCAGGAGAAAAGACTTTAATAATAAAACCATCACTCGTATGGTCATGACTCTCTTCTCATTTTCAATCAATACTCCTATTTAATAGATTCCCTATTGCTTTAAAAATATGTTATATAAGAGTAGCTTCAAAAATAATTTTAAAAAGTTCCTACTGGAAGAATGTTATTATAGTGTTTACGAGTTTCTACATGCTAATGATATTACATAATATTCAATGTTTTGAAACTTGATGACATTTTAAGAAATAATCGTAATTTTTTTTGACAACATTTTTATTATTATTTTGTGATATTTAATACGTTGAACTTTATTTATAGTGATGAGATTTGACTTGTAATTTTTATTGAAATTTTTATATAATTGTAATTTTATATTTATTGCCATTTTATATAATTTAATTTTATACTAATTGTAATTTTATATTTTTTTTTGTAATTTTATATAATTGTAAATTTGGTTGTTAAGCTTTTCAATTGTAGTTTTGCACGAATTATTTACAACAATTTGTATTGTTCAGATTAAATGAATAAATAAAACCATGAGGTGGGCAGCGGCATCTTTGAAATGACAACTAAAAAGCCAAAAATAAGGTTGCCAACGTGCCCGCGTGTGACAACTATGGCAAATATGTCCCCTATGAATCAATCCATGGGGGAGGCCTTTGTTTATGGATATGGATAGACTGTTATGGTAACAGTAACCATGCTAAAAACCGCAGCATTATGTTGACACTTAACTTTGAAATCCTCTGAGAGCGTCGTCTTTCGGCTTAAAACCGTGCCTGTTCTTGGAGGTGATATCGGACCTGTAGACTTCTTTGTGGTAGCTGCAGGTATCTATGGTCCTCTGTGATCAATTGCTATCAGTTGAACCGCTTACATCTTAATCATCAATGTGTTATTGTTATTACAGGTTGACAGCAGTGTGTGTTGAAGAACGAATGGCTGAACTCAAAATGATGTTGCTCGTGCAAGGACCCGTCATACATGATAATAATCTACACCCGCACCCACCAGGTGAGTATATTATTAGTACTTCAGTGAGTTTATGTAGGTTAACGAAAGATATATGTTATCACCATCAGTTCTTAAACAGTCAAATGTTGGATATAGGCCTCTCCCACAGTTGGAATAATTTACTATAATCATCAGTTCCTACCGATATTCGAGTTGCAATTTTAATGCTTCCTCACATCACTGACTATGGTATTATAGATCTGGCACTGGCACATATAATATGGGAATTTAATTGTCTTTTTCATCACTAGCAACCTTTTTGTTCAACTCCTTTTGTCCATTTTTGAGACTAATCAGATAGGGTGACAAATTCAGAATCATAATAACAGTATATTTCTGCATTCTAAAAATAATTGAGGCTTCGTATATTAATTGCTATTTTTACTTCAATCGTCTGCATTGCCAACAGATGTGAACGCGCCGTCGCCGCCGGAAATAGACAAGAACTCTAATTGCACGGCAACTCAACAAAATGGCGATGTCAGTACTCCCCTACTTTACCCTCAGCCACATATCGGACGGAATGCGTGCATCGAACGTAACACGCACACAAACACACACACGCACACAGTCGAGCTTATACATAAGAGCCTTAAAGATATAAACACAAGTGAAGGGCCCAGAGTTCAAAATATAGAAGAGAATTGTTTGTCCGTAGCGAGAATAAGTCATAGCCGCCTTTTAGCTCAGGAAAACTCCGATAGATTCAATGAAATACGTTCATACCAGAGACCTTTGGAATATGTACCCAATGACGTCAGCTCTCATGATGTAGACAGAGGTCCCAAAGAAACAAATCTGTTACATGACATGAAAACCGAAAAGCCAAAATGGGGGATACGTAAGTTTTTCGAGAGAAAGCTCGGTAGAACACCAAAACCACTTGAAACGGAAGTAAAATTGATCGCCGAAGGCTCAGCTAACAGGTCATTGCAGAATGGAAGAACCAGGACGTCTCTAATCGACAAACCTTGTAACATAACCTTTGATAGACCAACCAATCTAGTTCTAAGTCAAGGTAGCTCATACAACTTTGAAGGACCATGTACCTTATCCCCACCTAATAGAACATTGTCACCGACTATGATGATGGAATCGGAAAACCGTTCCGATAAAGTGTTCAAAGAGTTGCCAACGAGAGACGAAAAAGATTGCAGAAATCAAATATTCGCAGTTATAGTCCCAAAAGCGAAGCCATCTGACTTCGCGAACCGAAGCAAGACGTCACGAGGCAGTTCTGAAAGTTTGAACAAACATTCGATTCATACTTCAATGTCTTCTCAGAGCAACTTTAAGGCTGGACAATCAGAATCTGAAGATTCTATGGCGAAGAAACGACTTAGTTGTGACAATAGAATAATTTCTAATTCCTCTAACAGTGGGAGATCTTCCAGAGCTAGTATAAACCTGGAACTTCAGTACATAGACACAAATGATATTGAACAACACGAGAGTCCCTTCGATATGAATTCTGACTGTTCGAGCAGCGAAGATGAACACCTAATGTTGCTATCTGAGAACGGAGGCTCAAAAATAACTATGCAAACCATTCCGAAACTGGAAAGTGACAAGAAACGCCTTCAAAATGAAGTGCTTAAGGAGGCAAGTCAAACGAAAAGTGATTTTGGCTTCAACAAATACAATAAGTATGCGAACTTCGACAACGAATTTAGTGATCCAAACGACAAGGAAAACGCTGTGAACGGATATAGCGGCGATAATCCCGTTTATCTGGCGGCTCTGAACGGAGAAATCGACACGAACGATTTGAAATTCTTAGCGCCTGCTCCCGACGAAGCCGAGCGTTGTCCAAAATCGCCTAAGCCACCTTTAAAATCTTTGTCGATAAAGAGACAGCATTCTTTGGAGCATGTCAGCGAAATATTTTCCTCTTCCGGTAGTGTTAACTTGCAAAACCCTGCTGGCCGGGTCAAAACACCAGGGGACTTACCAGTAGCAGTAAGAAGGGCTCGAAGGGATAGGGCTCTCCAAAAGGGCAGAGCGAGCGAAAGCAACAGATTGAGTCTTTATGACGACAGAATGATGTTCGGCAATAGCTTGTAATAATGATTTCCGTATATCTAAGTTTAAAATGTGATAATTATTTCTCGCTAATTTTCATTGGATTGCTAAAGTATGTTCTGTGATTGTATTATATTTAATTCATGAATTTCGACTTTGCTGCATGAAATCCAAGCTACATTGAACAAAGTATAAGCATCCAGCATTAAGGGATATTCAATAATCGTACTAAATATATATTTTAAGCATTCCAGTTTAATTGTAACTGCATTTTAAGTGTAATAACTTAATATTTATTCTTCAGGAAGAAATGAAACAAAGAAAGAAAAATATATTTCATCTGCCCTTACAAATCAGTATACATTTTAATATTTTGCACCACAATATACAATATAATAATTGCTGCATTGAGTAGTCCATATGTATATATATATATATATATATATATATATATATATATATATTCCAGTAAAGTAATATATCCAGTATTTAAAAAACGAAAGCGATGAATGAACTCATGTCATAATAAAAATTAATTTCTAATAGAAGAACGAATAAAAGTCCGTCAGCTAATTTGTTTTTCTAAAATAGGCTAGTTTCACATTTTCACAACCGAGAAATTTGTGTATGAGCAAAACTGGTAAAAAAAATATATTCACAAGAGCAGTGCCGCCATTGAAATTATATTTCAACTAAAATGTACAATTACAACTCCCAAAGCCAATGTAACAGTCATGAAGGTTAGAGAACAGGAGAAAGATCACTACGTACTAAAGCATAGCCCGCCTGTCCTTGAAAATTGTAGAATACATAGCGGCGCTGACGTCGGTGAGTAGTGACTGCGAAGTTAGCTGTTTATGAGTACAAGTTGATAAAGTTAGTTGACAATGTACAAATTTTCTATGCGGCGTTGGTGAGAAAATTTTCATGCTCCGTATTTTTGTAATTTTTAACAAAAAGAAACATTAAAAAAATGGAGAAATGTTTTATTGTGCATGGAGGATGTACAAGTGGTTTAGCATCTGATCGGAAAAATAGACGGAAAATGACTTTTATTGACTGAACCTCGAGCGATCGCAGCGCCTCACTTATGGTGTCCATATTTCTGGGACACTATTTTCTACGGCGATCGTTCTCCTGTTCTCTAACCTCCATGGTAACAGTGAACGCAAACAGAATTAAACTCGCAACATGGCTGATATTTCAAACAAACTCACAGATTGAAACTCCATCGCTGACTAAAATAAATAATAGTTTATTATATTTCATTACGACTGGGGACGCGCAGTCAATTTTATTTCCCGTCAGTTTTAGTTATGTAGGTTGCTTATAATATTTATATATGACACCATTGTGCTCCTTACTTGTCGCCTGGGACGTTTTATATAATAATCAGTATTATGACTGTGACGGTATTCGAACTATACTCATTCGTAATTGGTAAGCTACTGCCTACCGCAACTCAATGTGTGTTACTTCCATGTTTTATTTGCATTCACTTCAATTAGTATTTTTGTCTCACTAAGGCGGGCAAGGCTTACATGATGTGTTCAGCGTTATCAATCTCAGCACAAAATAATATAATTTATCTAAGTAAGGAATTTATACACATTTATATCACAGTTTCAACGATGATAAGTTCTCGTTGCTATTGTCATGTGAAAATTTTACAATCTAGCGATCATTTGACGACCCTAATTAGAAACACAATCATATGTTACAATCAAACTAACGCTTCTGCAAAAAGAATATAATCACTACGTTTACTTTGATCAGTGCGAATAACTTTACTCCATTTACTTTCTATTGTGAAGGTACTTGGTAATAATGTCTAACTTGACCTTACGCACACTAAAACAATGTGTATGTGCACTTAGATTAACACGTAAGACCAACCAGCCTTCGTGAGATGAATCACCTTCACCTATACAGGGTTATTTTACAATAACCGGTCAAATGAGTAGGTCAAGTAATATAAAGCAGTAGCAGGCAAAAGTTGAAGAAAAATTAATCAAAAGAAAATCTCAAACAATGTCCTTTTTATCTTTTAAATTCAAAATGCGTGTGTGTGTTATTTTAACTGATTTTACTGTGCGCGCACACATTCGTAAAGGTCGATCGGTAGACAAAAACGTTGTTGTCTATAAATCATATACAATTTGGGATAATTTTAAATAAAAAGTAAAGCCTTTTTTACTCGAATTTTCAAAAACTGCAATAACGTTATATCATTATTTATTTTTTTGAACTTGATTTTAAAATTTGGCTACTCTGAAAAATAACCCATTATATAATTCCCAATTAATAACCCATATTATAATTCATTTTTATCATTCATTCCCATTTAACATTATGAATGGTAACGAAATGAACAGTATAAATCGCTTCCCCAATAAAATAATAAGTTAAGGCTACGTTAATCAGTGCATTTTTAATAATACATTACAAATGAAAGTGGTAAACAGTTTATTCATTGGCATCGTTCCATAGAATGAAAGTGGTAAACAGTTCATTTATTGGCATCGTTCCATAGAATGAAAGTGGCTTGGTTAAACAGTTCATTCATTGGCATCGTTCCATAGAATGAATTCTTCTGAGTGGTAAACAGTTCATTCATTGGCATCGTCCCATAGAATGAAAGTGGTAAACAGTTCATTCATTGGCATTGTTCCATAGAATGAAAGTGGTAAACAGTTCATTCATTGGCATCGTTCCATACCAAACGAAAATTAATTAGTTTAATAAAAAAGACTATCAGTAACTGAACCCAGATTGCTTTTCTTTATTTATTTTCAAGTAATTTAAGATTACTCTTTGATCAATATTGCGTTGGGCTGTGGTGTCTTTATCTAAATTTATGAGATAAACAATGGAATGAAATCGATACGAGTGTGCGTAAATACATGTATGTACCTTTACTTTAACACAGTCACTTGGTGTTTTAGTCTTTTTTGCGAAATTATTGTGGGTATTTCATAGACTTTTTGTAATGCTGTCTATGGCTCATTAAATATTTAAGTCAGCCACCAAAGTGATTTCACATATTTTGTTAGAAATCATGAAACAATTCATTAATATTTATTTTTATAATATTTATTACCTTATTAGTTATATTTTCACTTCACAAGTTGTGTTAATGTATTATGTTTTTTCTCTGTCTAATATGACTATGTATTTATGTATTTGGTCTACAGGATTTAGTTAAATAATAACGGATCGACGAACTGCTTTCAATATAATCATTGTTATAAATTAAATCGCAGAATGTTTTGATCAGTGTGTCATTTATATTGCATTTATTGTAGTTAGTCACAAGCTTTATAATATAGTTATAAAGTAGGGAATTAAAAATGAAAATTTAGTACACAAGTGTTACCTCACGTAAAATTATTGTAAGAAACAATAGTTGTGTTAACTAGTATTTTTAGTTTATGTTCTAAACACTACATTTAATTACGGAAAATCCGCTAGCTGAAGAAGCAGAAATGTTTGTAATTAGTAAGATAGGAAGTACGTAACAATAGATTTATTAAGCATATAATATTATTACAGTTATTGTTTTTAAGTTTTGGTACATTTTGATTTTGTTACGATTTTTATTAACACGTTTTTTTTGCAAGTACAAAAACTTGTATATTAATTTTATTGGTAATTTAAGATATTAAAATTGTGATCTTATTTTGTATATAGCTAAGTTCCTAACAAGCCATCTTAGTTTTTACTTTATTGTTAAGTTTACGTTTAATGCAACAATGTTTCAGTTCATGAAATATCCGTATACCTTTATTGACGAATTGATTTTTGTTTGTGCTTAGTTTATTTTCGATTAAGAATTAAATGGAAATGAGTAAAACTAAAAAGCGTTGTTTTTAATTTTAATTTTAAATGAAATTAAAATCTAGTCTTGCCTTAAGACATAACAATTAACGACACGTCTACTCTTGAAGAGGCCTACCCCATAGTTGCCTTATAAGATTCGTTTTTATACGTGGTAGAGTCATGCTGCAGTTATATTAATCGTATAGTTGTAGCACGAATGGGTTCGGCTTGACCAGGGAAGGACCACGCTCTCACAGAATACCAGCGTGAAATAGTAGCTTAATGCTGCTGTTTTGTATGGTGAGTGTACAGAACCGGAGACTATTTTTACTGGAAACGCATTCCATTTTAGTCCTCACGGTTGACAACGCATCTGCATTTTGATTTATAATCGAGGATAGATGTAGATGTCTATGGGCCCCAGCAACCAGTTACCGTCAGGTGGACTGTGTGCTCGTTTGTCACCCTTTCCTATAAAAAAATGGGATAGTTGTCATTCTTGCAGGTGGATTGTCGTTTTTTTTTTTCACATGTTATCAGGAACCTCTTACAACACCAACGGGATGTTATGAAATAGTGGATTCTTTTACGCTGCCACTACACGAAAATATTAACAACCCTCGGTAAAATTTTAGAAAAATTGTAAATGTTAAAACTTGAAGCGTGTGACAGTTTTTAAAAATGTATTATATTACAAAGCAAAGGGGACTGGTATGGATGATGCGGGCCTCTCGATTCCTTGCTTTTTAGATCTTTTATTGCCATTAATCGAACCAAGAACATCTAGCTAAATATTCCGAAACTGTCTAAAATTCGGCGGTTTCTTTGTTGTAACATCTTTGCTATGCAATTTTTTTAAAGAAAAAAGTAACTAATACCACTTCCGATACAGTGACGTCCAAGATAGCTATCCAGTAGATACCTAGCTACACTGGACGACTCGTGAAACAGAAAATTCAGCTCTGAAAAGAGCTATTATATTATCAGTATGAAGCATGATATTGTTCTTTAAGAACGTATTTTACTAATCTATTAACACGCGCAGCAGAAATGCAGATCTGTTCGACGCGAGCGCTCAGAAGAAATGGGACACCTCGCTTTTTTTTTAAAGTGTGTGCTGTTGACCCTGCGGCCTTTACAGCTAAAATAGACCCGTAAGCGAGGACCTACGAGCTATCGAGTGCAACGATTCTGCCAACGGCGAGGCGGCGCGATGCGCAGTGTCGTCGACTGCAGTCGTGAGGCACCCCGGCCCCTGCTTTCGGAGTGAGGCTCCTCTAGCGGGGGGGCGGGGGCTCGATGTGATTCAAGGGCCCCTCAGAGGGAGGTACAAATCTCGGCTTGAACCACTATCGCATGTGGGAAAACGGGTCAAAACTAAGTATTGTACCTGAGGGTAATAATGCCTAGCTAAGGGAAATTCGAAAAAAAAGTGAGAAATATTCAAATCGGTCCACAGATTTTAATAAAAATTATTGGCTTAGTACAGTTTCTATAAATTATGAACGAAAAATTGTCACATTTGGCATAACGAAACAAAAATTGGTTAACCCTGCAGGCCATCCTTGGAACTTCCTAATGCTAATTTGAAATGCAAAGTGCTCCAAATTTTACCAAATTATGTTGCGTAGTCTCGCAGTTCGTTAAAAAAACGTTTTTTTTTTCAAATTTTTTTCTCCTTCGATATCTCACAAACGAATTAACCGATTTTTATGTTACAAACGGCATTCGACGTAATTTTTTGTGGTTAAGAGCTGATTAGTTTTTTGAAATCGTTCGGTAAAGCCGTTTCAAAGTTATTCCAAAAAAACGTATACATACACGCACGCACGCACACACACACACACACACACACACACACACACCCCAAAATTTTCAATTTTCTTAGCGGGAAGTTAAAAATTAAACATTTCTAAAACCCTTGCTTATTTTACTAGCCCTTATTTTACTATGGTAGGGTAATAAAGGCCTACTGATTTAACCACAAAAATCGTAATAATAAGACAATAGAAGTGGCATAGACGAGTGACCTTGTCGCCGCTATGATGTGTTGACGAACATCATTCACCAATGTTTTAACTAATTTACATCTAGATGAATACTTTACTATAATATTCACTTTTGTAAATTTTCATTTACTACTTTTCGTATTGTACAATTACCATTGCTGCTTTTGTTCTACCGTAATACGTAATACATATAGTAATCGCGACGTACGCGACGTTGACAAACTGGCCAAGCAATGTAATGTGAAACATTAGATATCATTGTGCATTGCGTATGTTTATAATACGGATGCAGGCATCGGTCGCTTAATGCGTATGTGTTAAAATGTGGTGACATCGGTTTTGGAAGTAATCGAGCGCTAATTCATTTCTATTGTCTTATTATTACTATTTCTATGGATTTAACGAACTCAAATAATTAAACTACGTGTAGGTAGTATATTTATCGGTAATCACATGAATACAGCAATAAAGTCATTAGTATGATGATAAACGAACTGACAAACAAACGCATTCCTCGTGATTATTATCAATGCGTCGCGGCGGTTGTGTCTCGAGTTGTGTTAGGTTGAGAGTTGGGTTGATTGTGCGGTTGAGTGTCATCCCAACTAATGGTGGTTAATATAGCGCATAGCGCCATATTATAGCGCGCTATCTCACCATAACACATAGCGCGTGCCATCTAAGTAGTCGCCATGGCGTTATTACGCTATGGCGTTTTGGCGCTCTGAAATATGTAGCGGCAACGGCAACTAGTTCTAGCAGCAGAGCTGTCGGGAGAGGACGTGTGGCGCAAATTTTATCTAGTAGCACGCTATTCATCGGGTGCGACCTAATTTAATGTTAGACGTTGTTTAGTTAGTGTATACTGTATATTTATTAGTGGTCAAAGGACACAGTTGTCTGCTATAAAATAAGCCTAACTAATGTTTTTAACTGTAAATAAAATATAGATACAAAGGTGTATATAATAGTGTATGTAAATAGTTGATTTTTATAAATAAAATCAATAAACTTTTAAATACACCTTTATTTGATTGATAATTTATATTAAGATTAAAGTCACGTTTACATCAATTGTAATAAAAAATAATTATTTTTATTTCGTTTTAAAAAGTACATTGTTACAAATATTTTTAGGATTATAGAAAGTTATTTATATATTTTTTTAATATTATTATATAGAAAGTAGTAAGCCTGATGAGATGAGATAAGCAATGAACCAAGGGCAGTAAAGTGTAAAAGTTATCGAAATAAATGATGTGATTCTTCAGCTTCCGCGCAATTACTGGAACCCAGATCTGGCTCGTCTGGTAGTTAATTTTTTATTTCTTTGTTCAGAATATGTACTTGAAATTGGTACGCATTTTCCATAACACTGCAAATGATAAATTAGTAGTTTATAACCCCACTTGTGGATGGGGGGGGGGTTAGTTAGGGTAAAGACTGTTTAAAAAATGTGCAATTTTAGTTAATCACATTTATTTTGTTTGTCTATTGAGAGGCCGTGTAGTGGCGGTTTAAAAATATCCACTACCCCATATCGTCCCGAGGGTGTCGTTATCTCTCGGCCACACACTCGTCGAGTGGTATGAAGTAGTGAGGAAAGAAGGCAGGACATAGTGTGGCCACAACACTCGTCATGTCGCACGTCATGCTCCTCGTCATGCCCATCGCCGTAGTAAAAACAGAATAGTAGGCTATCTTTTAAGAAATTTTCCGAACGCAACTAATATATGTGCGTGCCTGGCACTTGACGGTACGGACTCGTACGCACGAGCCACAGTACGCACACAACGACACTTGCTAAGTCGGAAAGATTAGGCCGAGTCGGGAACGCGCACCGCCGCGCTCCGCAATCACCTTTGTTTGAGACTTTGTTGACTTTTAATAAAAAAATTCTAACAGTATTTTTGTCGTTTTATTTATTCTTTGTGTAAAATAAATTAATATATGGGTTGGTTTAAGTAAATTAGCTTTTTTTTAATAGGTTGTTTGAGCCGAAGCATACCCTCGCATTTTGTTTTGTTAGATAAGTTACCTGATAGAACCTCTCCTCACTTCCGTTCCCTTCTCGCACGGGTCTGCCTAAGGGGGGCTACATTGGTGGCCGTATTTTATCCCTCCAAAAGAGGCGCGCTCCGCTTAAATGGAAGTGGAGACGGCCGAAGAGGTAAACCGGACGTGCGCCGCCACCGCTCGTCCAGTTGCAAAACAGTTTTCGTCGGCCCAAGGCCTTAGAGAGAGGCAGCTAGCAGCTACCCCAGGTAAGTGCTTGTTCCTTAATCTTGAGCTGTTTTTTTTATTTTGTTGTTCCCTTTTCCACATCAGCTCATGTTCCGGCTAATGTATTAAATCGAATTTATAGCAAGTATATTGTCCAAAGACCGCCACGTGCCACAGCCGCCATTTTATTTTGGTTCATGAGATACAGTCACGCTGATACAGTCCACATAATTGTTCAACCCGCAATACCTTTCGTCAATTGCGCACCCATAATTTTGTGGTCATTCGTCCCGGAATCGAATCAGGGATCTACGGTCCAACCAACTATATCTATACATAAATACGTACCTCATGAGCACATTAATTATCATATCACATCACACAAATTCTGTTTTTACTATGCCACCACTCGCTGTTTTGTCGGTATATTGGGCGCGAGTCAGTCATTCAACCATATTATCACATGAGTAAATAATATACATTGAAAAACCTATGTCGATGACGACAACGTATATTTCTTTTTATGACAATGATATAATTAGGTAGCTATAATAAATATGCATAGCTCGCATGCTGCAACCGTTTCAACATCCATTGTGTTGCAAACGCGAGCAACCTAGTACGGAGCTTCGCGGTTAATTGCGCGGGTAGAGCAGTGTCATCCGTGATGAGCAGCACGAGGAGCATAGTGTGGCCGAGCCACAAGAGACGACAGAGAGGAAAATTAAACAGGAAATTGGGCAGCAGCATCTTCTTGATAACAACTCGAAATAATAAAAGACTGCGGTTGCCAAACCGCTTGCCAAGCGTGGCAACTATGGCAAAATCCCCCCATGAGGCAATCTATGAGGGAGGCATATGTTCGGCAGTGGAGTCTTCATATTAATATAGGCTGTAGCGCCTCTCAATCCATCTATCCATTCAGTATGAATGGATAGATGGATTGAGAGGCGCTGGTTTATCGAAATTGACGATTAAGTTTTGTTTAGTTGATCTATATCTGGTAACCGTCAAGGTTTTTTGGGTTAAATCTATTAATGCCAGTATAAACGAATATTCGAAGTGTTCAACATATATAACCCTTTTCGAATTCACTTTGTTCCGCAAGCAA